>CM054142.1:29330342-29525342 GCA_028751875.1 Rapana venosa | reverse complement strand
TTGGCTGTGTGTGTGCCTCTTAGCAGCACCACCCTAGTCTCCCTAATTCTTTTCTTCTTCTGTCTTACATTTCTTTTGTTTATTTTTGCTGTTGTTGATTTTGTGGATTTTCATCATCCCCCAGTTCTATTATTTTCATTCTCATTCTCTCCACACAACCCTCACCCTCTTGCAGTCACTCTTTTCTGTTCAAATATAGAATTCCAAGCTATAAAAAAGAAAAAAGTGAACCCAGTGAAATTGTCACATGTGTGTGTGTGTGTGTATAATATTGAGAATCTTAAAATAGTAACAATTTTACCAACATAAACCTAGGAAAATTTCACATTCGCACTAATAAACATGTTTCTTTTTTATGATGATAACCATTGCATTGTTGGCTGTGTGTGTGTTTCAGTATTGTGGCCACCACCTCAGGCACACACAGACAAACCTTCAAGTAAGTATAACCTGCAAGTGTGTGTGTGTGTGGGTGTGTGTGTGTGTGTGTGTGTTGTGTGTGGTGTGTGTTGTGTGTGTGTGTGTGTGTGTGTGAGAGAGAGAGAGAGAATTTTATGACAGAATATTTAAGTGTGTGTGTGTGTGGGGGGGGGGGGGGGGGGGGGATAAATGGAGCTAAATTACTGGACAATTTTGTAGTTGTGTGTGTGTGTGGATCATAATGATGATGATGCATATGAGATCAGTATTGTGTGTGTGTGTGTGTGTGCAAAAATATGTTGGGCTGAATAGACATACTTCTCACGAGAAAGTTGTTGTTAAGGGAGCTTTTGCTATTTCACTTTTAGTCTTAGCAGGTAGTGGTGACTTTGATTGTAGTTCTGGACACACCAATGGAGAAGTTGAAATTTTTCTGCTTTTGGGTGATTGCAGTCGGCCAGGTCTGTTCTACTTCAGAACTGAGGGAGCTGAACCAGGCAAGACACACCTGTGCATCGTCTGTGTCCATGCTGTATCCAGGTAGGAATGCTTCACATGTGGTGTTGTGTGTGTGTTGTGGTGGTTTTGTGGTGTGGTGAGTGATGGGTTTGTTTTGTGGTTTATTTTTGTGTTTAAATTCTTTTGTTTTGAGAATAATGACCAAGCATCAATGTGTGTTTATACATCCAGTCCCCGTGTGCATGTGATTTTGTAAATGTTGTCATCTTTTCCTACTGGCACACAATGGCCTACTCTCCCTGTAAGTGGCACCGGTTTTAAATCATTCAACCCTGAGCCTGATCACTGCTTATTTTTACTCTTTTATTTCGAGGATAATGGAATAAGCACTCATGTGCTTTTTTTTCATCCAGTCCCTGTGTGTATGCAGTTTTGTAAATTTTGTCATCCGTTCCCACCAGCACACAATGGCCTACTCTTCCGAAAAGCGGAACAGGTTTTAACATGTGCGCAAGATGTTCTGCATGCGTTCGTACACGGGACCTCGGTTTATAGTCTCATCCGAAAGACTTTTGGGGGTAGTGGAGTCGGCACTGAAGTTAACTCCAGGGGAAAAATCCTCTTGAACGAGAATTGAACCTAGGTCAGCAGATCACGAATACATCACTCTAACCACCAGGCAGTTGTCTTGCCGGCCTAGGCTCAATGGCTTGTGTCAGATATGGCTGCCTGCAACCACACCATGGGTTGATCCATTCTTTATTTTTGTCCTTGTCAGAAAAAGAAAAGTTTTGCATTTGTTTCACATTGTTGACAGAATGACAGCTCCTTCATTGTTCCGTGCCTACTTTACTTACACAGTATTGTTAGAGAGAGAGAAAGTATGACTGTATAATTTTTTAGTCAGAAAATGCCTCTATGTTGTTGCGAATAAAGAACATACATCTATGTTATCGCTATAATAAAAAAAATTCTATAAAAAGCCATGTATAGGAAAATGGTGTCAGAAAGCATCGATGCAGAAGTTATGACTGTTTGTATGCAAAAAGCTGAAGTCATGGACATGTGTGTATGCAAATGGCTGATGTCATGACTTATGTGTATGCAAACGGCTGAAGTCATGACTTGTGTGTATGCAAACAGCTGAAGGCACGGACATGTATGTCTGCAAACGGCTGAAGTCATGACTTTTGCATATGCAAACAGCTGACATCATGACTTGTGTGTATGCGAATGCCTGACGTCATGACTTGTGCATATGCAAACGGCTAAAGTCATGATTTGTATGTATGCAAATGGCTGAAGTCATGACTTGCATGTATGCAAACATCTGAAGTCATGACGTGTGTATGCAAATGGCTGAAGTCATGACTTGTGTGTATGCAAACAGCTGAAGTCGAAATGTGTGTTTATATGCATACGGCTGAAGTTATGACGTGTGTATGCATGCAAACACCTTTTTCATTGTATTATCCAGGGAGTACCGCATAGAGATTCTGGATCGCTCCTTCCAGCCCATGATTCTGCTGATCGAGGAAGGAGACCGCGTCTGGTTCTCCTGGGATAGGTTCAAGGTGGGTCACAGTGTGCTGGTATGGGGGAGGGTGGGTGGATGGGTGTGTGTTGTGAGTATGGGGGAGGGCGAGTAAGTTGTGTGGGTTTAGGTTGAAATGTGTGTGTGTGTGTTCTCTAAGTATGGCTGAGTTATGTTAGAGAGAAAGAGAGAGAGTGTGTGTGTTTTGTGTAAGTGTGGTTGAGTTCGTGTGCGTGCGTGCATGCAAGGGAATACATGCAATTTTTGGATGGGTGAGGGAAGGTTAGTGTTGCTTTTGTATCTAGCCTGTCATGTTGACTGTGTGCTGACAAGGACGTCTTCTGTTTTGCAGTGCAAGAAATCCCACAGTGTTTACCAGATAGAGCCACCTGGCATGGATCATAATGATGACGATGCTTATGAGGTCAGTACAGTGACAGATAATACCAATAATAACAAGAAATGATAAATGGATGAAGGCATCAGTGCTGAACATGAAGTACAGGATATTGTGATGGATAAGAATACTCAATTCAGTAGCCACATGCACAGGTTAACAGATACAATAAAAGGATTGGATATGTACTCTCATGTGGAAGCACATGTACATATGTATGCAAGGACACATGTGCAAGCATGCATGTAGACACACACATACGTGCATACACACAAGATTCAAGATTTAATTCCTTTCACCTCTTTTGTATATATGCATGCATATTCAGGCACACAAACACATCTTCATGTCTTTAAAAAAATTGGGTGGTGGTTGGAATTTCAGTGAATCTGTTTGATGGTAAAGAGACATGTTTTGATTTTTTTCAACTTTTTTGGATCAAATATGATGGGAAAGTATGAATTGATAATGAGGTGTATCCAGTCAAATGTAATGTGACTTTCCAATCTTTTTTTTTCCAGCCTTCTCCGGATGGTTTCAAGTGGACTACTCCCAGGTAAGCATGTGAAGCTTCCATTAAAATCACTTCATAGTGTGAAAGACTCCTGCAAAGAACTGGTGTCATATTACACACACCATACCTACTTCTGCTTGTGTGTATCTGCTAGTTTAAGAGAGAGGGAGACACAGAGAGAGAGAGAGATTGTGTGTGTGTGTGTGTGTTTGATGTTTTATTGTTCAAATTTTTATGAAACATGTCTTTGGTATTTTCAAAAGACATATGCTTTTAAACAATCCAATCACTGAAGTCAGAATATATCTTCATGGTGTGCAAAAACAGTTACATACACAAAATGTCACCCTTAGTGAACCTTGAAGCTCTAGTGGAGGAACAACAACAACCCCTCCACCCCCCCACCAAAAAACAAACAAACACACAACCCAGAAACATCCTGATTACTTTTTGTATGTACAAGAGATAGTCTGTGTTTATGTACATGCTTATGTGTTATACCTGGAAATTGTGCACGCAAGCTTGCATGTGGGTTTTCACAAAAACCATCAAACATTTGTTGAAGAGCTGTGAAAAACAAATGCTAGGCTACATGACAAAGATCAAATGGGAAGACAGGATCACAAATGAAGAACTATGGAGAATGTGCAAAGTTGATGTTCTGAAGTCTGTAGCTAGTACCAGTAGACTGCGCTGGTTTGGGCACATTCAACGGAAAGCAGACCACCACATCATAAAAAGAGCAATGAACTTTGTAGTGGATGGAAAGAGACCAAAGGGAAGACCTAGCAAGACCTGGGCTTCCTGTATTGCAGATGATCTTAGAGAAAGGGGCATAAATAAGGAGGAAGCTCAAAACAGAGAGAGATGGAGAAGGCTCATCAATGTCAAACCTTCCCTAGGAGAAACATGACAAAAAAGGAAGAAGAAGCTTGCATGTGTATGTGTGCATTATTGTGCTTGAGACAAAGTGAAAAAGGAAACTTCCAATCTGAACCTGGTACGCATTCTGTGGCAGCAAACAAGGTCTGATGTCCCACCGCTTCGACAAAGTGGGCGTCTTCTACTTCTCTGATCAGAATTTTGAGGAGGCGGCAGAGTACATCGGCACCATCATCGTCAAGCCAAAACAGCGTGAACACACTGTCAGACTTCAGGAGAGTGGCTTCACTCCAGGTATGAAGGAACTGTTATGTTTGATGAGTGGTGGTGGTGATGTGTGTGTGTGTGTGTGTGTATTAGTGTGTGTGTGTGTTAGTGTGTGTGTGTGTTAGTGTGTGTTTGTGTTAGCCTGTGTGTGTGTGTGTGTGTGTGTGTGTGTGTGTTTGTGTGTTGGTGTGGTGTGTGGAGTGAGACTTCAGGAGAGTGGCTTCACACAATGTATGAAGTAAATGTTACATTTAATGTTAGTTGTGTGTGTGTGTATAAGAGTGACTCCCTTTTTTATTTCAAATACATTCACAGGCATTCAGGTATGATTAGGCACGCGCACACACACAGAGAAACATTCTCTCTCTCTCTCTCTTCTCTCTCTCTCTCTCTCGCTCTCGCTCTTCCCCTCCCCTCCCTCCCCCCCACACACTTTTTTGTGTATCCATACACACACAATACACATACTCTCACACTTTGAAAAAAAAAAACGGTAATCATTCTATCATATACATTTACAATAATTTTCTCACACTCTTTTCACGGACAGACTTGATCCGGGTGATGACGGGAGACAGGGTGTGGTGGTCGTGGGATGGCCCAGGCATTGCCGATGTGGGGGAGAATCTTCTGCTTCTGGAGGAAGACAAAGTCCTCAATCCCCTGTCGCGCAAAAACAACTCCGCTGAACAGTCTGGTGAGATAGCTTTCTCTGTAATCTTTGATGGTGCTCAGGACTTTTGTTTGTTTGTTTTTCTTTTGAATGATTCTCTGGATGTTGAGTTTAATACGTTATATTTAAAGAAATCTATTCTTTGTCTGTTGTCTTCCACAAGTGCAGCAGTTGTAGTTCTGTGTGTGTGTGTGTGCGTGTGCGTGTATGTGATCACATGTTCATGTGTATCCTTGTTCTTAGATGCATACAGTTTGTATGCACTTGTGAGTTCACATTAAAATTTATTGTAACTTGCGTCATTAGGGATGATATTACAAATTTTAGCAATTGATAATCAAATCATAATGGAGAGAACCATGCTTTATTTTAAAGGTGAAAAATCATATTGATAGATGTTTATTTGTGTTCATATGCAGGCATATCACTCCTGTTTGTGCGCCCAATTTAAGCACATAAAATTCACTAAGTTTAGCAACCTCACCAAATTGGGATATTTCTGCGTATCTGGCTATCTTATAAAGGCAGCGATTCATTTTTCTTTGAAGGGACTAATAATGATAGCAGTGAAAACATTGTGATAGTTAAAACATTTACAGTGGTGTAGGCCTTTCTACTTGTCTGATTAAGCCTCTATTTGAATGGAATGTTGTAGTCAATACAAGCGTGTGGCCATCAGTTGACATTTTAGGATGTTGATGATTCTGTTAATGGAGACAATTACAACAGTGACAATAATTTATTTCCTAGATCGCTACCAAAATATGGATGCTGTACTCTTTGGGGGTTGTTTGGGTTTGGGGGTTGTTTGGGTTTGGGGTTTTTTAAAGGAAAATTAACAAAAATAAGAAAAACAAGGATGATTGGTGCGGTGATAATACATTCACCCACAGCACAGCCAGATCATAGATGTCACATTCTTTTTTTAAAAGATTCATTGATAGTCCTGTAGATGAAAATGGAGGGTAACAGTGTGGAAAATCTTCTCCCCCCCCCCCCCCAGAACACTACCAGGACCTGGATGCAGGTGGCAGTCAGCTGATGACCAGGGTGGGAACCTCCACCGTCAACTTCACCACCGTCGGTGTTTACACCTACAAGGTGTCTGATGTGGGCGACACCTTCAACTCCTGCTCCGTGCTGGTCAACCCTGGATCCAAGGCGAGTGGTTTTCTCCTTTGCTTTGTCGTTCTTTTGATAGGTGTGTGTGTGTGTGTGTGTGCGTGCGCATGTTCACATGTTTGTGTGTTCAATCAGATATTCTTTTATTTATATCATTCTTGGTATATCTTTTGAGTTTTGAAAGATTGAATATAGGGATTTTTTTCTTTTAATCTTTGAATAGGTTTTTGTCTGCTCGTTTTTATGACTTGTTAGTTTATTTTATATATTTCACATACACACCCACAACACACACCACACACACACCCTCACACACACACACACACACCACACCACACACACACACAACACACACACCAGCTTTCACACAAGTTTGAATGTGCGTGTTCATGTGCTCATGCGTACATCCACTTGCATATGTCCATTCTCTTTATTCCTTCATCATATTCTTTACTTAATCCACACCTGAACCATTTCACACAAACCCTTACCACTACCGTCAAACAATAACATGAACAACGTAATTTGTGTCAACAGAATCACACCGTGCACCTGACAGACAACGGGTTTGAACCCAAGGTCATCACGGTGAACTGCAACGACCGGGTGTGGTGGGTGTGGCAGAGCGGGAAACGCCAGCACAATGTGGTCCAGGTGTCTCACCAAGGGCTGCCCATTCCTGGAGGGTTCTGCAGTGGCCAGGCCCGAGATAGTCCATCTGCCTTTGCCCACCAGTTCTCCACGCCTGGAGTCTACTATTTCATCAGGTTAGCTAGCAGTGGAAGAGGTGGCGGTTGTGGTGGGGACTGGAATGAAATGTGGTAGTGGGGGTTTTTGATTGGGTGAAGAGGTGAGTGAGGAAGAACGAGAGTGTTTGTGTGTGTGTGCTTGTCCTTATGCCCACTTGGCGAGAGAGTGGGGATGTTCTGTGGGCAAGGCATCTCCACTATAATCAAATTTCTGCCCAATTTCCAAAACAGCAGCTGCCTCCTCTGCTGTTTTGGAGGTCATTGTCAGACACGACAGACAAACATGCACATACACATCCTTGTGTGTACTTGTATAAAGTACCTAATAAAGTTTATATGTCATTAGATTTTGATATAGGAATATTGATAATCTAATGCAGCAGTTTTCATTCAGAACCCCAAAATTTATGAGAAATGTAATCATCAGCAAAATTGATACCCTAATGTGAATCATCCCTTCTAAGAATCCATATGTTCTAAGATTTTAACAGTCTGCTCCATTGTTTGTGTTTGGTAGATTTTATAACCTTTGTGAACGGACTAAAATTCACATTATTGTTCTACTCATTGGGTTTTTACTTGAAATAATTCTAATAAACAATATTTTATTGCTCCTAAATCTGTTGGAGTGCATTCTGAATGCTGCGTGTTTAGGTTGTTCTTCAAGTTTGTAATCAATTTTTTTTTAAATTCGTGACTATTTTTGTGTTGCAGCAAATCACTGCCTCAAGTGTTTGGAGCTGTCGTTGTCTCCACTCGACCTCAGGTATGCCATACTGATTCAGAAGCTAAAGAATACGTCTGGAGTTTTGTTTGATTTTGTTTGCTGAGGCCGTTTTTGTCTTTTGTGAAACCAAAACTTTTGTCTGAGATGAGTTGTTGATTGCTAAAGGTATCCATCTTTTATTTATATTTTATTTTTTTATATTGATAATGGAATAAGCACTTATGTGCTTTTTTACATTCAGTCCCCATGTGTATGTGGTTTTGTAAATTCTGTCATCTGTTCCCACCGGCACACAATGGCCTACTCTTACAAAAAGCAGAACAGGATTTAATGTGTGCGCAAGATGTTCTGCGTGGTATATGTCATATCTTTTCACTCTCAACATTATAGGCTCATTATTTCACACATATTTGTGCATTGATGCACATGCACTCATGCTCATATATTTGAGTGTGTACTCTCTCACTCACTCACTCACTCACCTGCCTACCCACTCACTCTCAACAACAACAACAACACGTTCATACCCACACTTCCCTACAACCCTGACCACCACCACACTTTACCACACCAGGTCCACGAGGTGATGGTGAAAGAGTCGGAGCTGCGACCAGACCCGGTGACCATCCAGGTGAATGACGTGGTGGCCTGGGTGTTTGGATCCCCGCGTCAGTTTGATGTCACCATGGTGCAGTCAGTGGACCAGGTGCTGGATGCTGGCACCACCCACAAGGCTGTGGCACCGAGGTCAGTGTGGTGTGCGTGGTGTGACTTTGGTGATAGTGGTCAGGGTTGTTTTGTTAAAACACCATCCCTACATTAACCTTTTCCCTACAGGTAACCCACTGTTGGGAAAGCAACTGTCTACTAGTCCTTCTCTACGTATCACCCACTACTGGGTTACCGTAGCATACTAATGTGCTTAGTGCAAGTGTGCTGGGAAAGACGGGTTCTCTCCCTTATCGTAGGGATAGTGTTAAGGGAGAAAACCCTTCTTTCCCAGAACACTATGCATATCACAGCAGTCAGTTTCCCCCACTTTCAGCTGCTGTTAATTCCATCCCAGCCCAGCCCAACTGGCGCTGATTATAGCAGGAACTGATCACACTTAGACTAGGTAAATGGAAGGGGTGCGCTAAATTTAGCACTCTTGACTGAATGATGTTGGATTTTTGTACTGAGGCATTAGTATTCTGCCGTAACCCAGTAGTGGGTGATCTGGGGGAGGGGTTAGTAGATGGTTGGTTACCCTGTAGAGGGTTACCCATAGGGTAAAAGTGGTTAATTGATGATGATGGGGATGTTAGGATGTGGCTGCTTGGATGAGTAGGGTGTTGTGTTATGATTTATGTTCAGGTTTTGTGTTTGGTGAATGACTGGTGGGTTTTTTGTTATGATTTATGTTCAGGTGTTGTGTTTGGTGAATGACTGGGTGGGTTTTTTTTGTTATGATTTATGTTTAGGTGTTGTGTTTGGTGAATGACTGGTGGGTTTTTTGTAAGTGTATGTTTGTGTATGACTTAGCTTCCACACTGTTTCTCAAGACTTTCTTTATGTTTTTTGTTGTGTGTGTGTGCATCAATGTGTTTATGTGTGTGAGTTTGTATATTCTTTAATATATCGGTGTATATCAGCGTAAATACATGTGTAGGAATATAAGAGTATGTGCACCTATTTTTGTGTAAGTTTGCATAAGTCCATTCTTCTATCTTTGAATGGTAGTACACTTGCATTTATGTGTGAATATCTAGAAAATAGTTGCTTCTGCATTTATACTTTAATAACAAGGGACATTTGGAGCGATGCAGAGTGTACAAAAACCATAACGCATGTTTCAGGCGCTGCTTTGGCCGAGGCGTTGGTCAGACAGGCACCTTCCACTTCAAGAGCAAGTCCTTCCAAAAGAAGAAAGAAACAAATGTGAGTTTCTTCCCAGTCTTGGTTGTTTTTTTTCCACTCTTTTTTCTTCTTTCATAAGATTCAAATTCTTTTTAAATGGCTCAATTTCATATGAACTAACCCCCTTCTTCCAAAGTTTTGCATTGTATTGTTTTTATATAAAAAAATTCAGAGTCCTTTCTTTGTACTTCTTCTCCTTCATGGAACACTCAGAGAGCAAATATTGTTTACTGTCATATAAGCGAAAATATGTTGTGCTGCCATTAAGTACCTGATAAGTCAGGCTCAGCACATCCAACTTCAGCACTTCTTTGTGCAAGTAGTTGAATAGGAAAGGCCATTCTTAGTCAGTTGTGATTCTAAGAAGTATGTGAAAGAATCTGTTTATAAGCAACATACTGCCATATAATTGGTATGATTTCATGTTGCTGTATTTCCATGTTGCTGTATTTCCATGTTGCTGTATTTCCATGTTGCTGTATTTCCATGTTGCTATATTTTCACGTTGCTGTATTTTCACATAGCTGTATTTTCACGTTGCTGTATTTTCGCAGTTGCTGTATTTTCATGCTGCTGTATTTTTCCTGCCTGTGCCAGTTCATGGAGGAGACCCGACTGAGCAGTGTGGTGTGCGACGACCGTTCCGACAGCATCATCGTTCAGCTGGACAGGAAAGGCTTCCACCCTGCCAAAGTCTACCTGCAGAAGGTCTGCCTGCCTGCCTGCCTGCTTTCAGTTTCTTTCCTCCTTTCTTTCTTTTGTTTGTTTGTTTGTTTATTTTCGTGTATTAAGATTCCACGAGTAGACAATCTGCTCAGAGGTTTTTTGTTTTTGTTTTCTTAGTGGAGGAGGAGGATATTCAGGAGAATGGTGGTGTTTGTGTTGGTGGTGTTTTTGTTTTTGTGTGTTTCCGGGTTTGTTTGTTTGTTTGTTGTTGTGTTTTTTTAAAGAATTTCACTTATACAAAACCTTATGGTGGACTGTTTAGTGAAGTTTTAAAAAAAATTGGTCAATGTTTGATTAGTTGGTGTTTTTTTTTAAATATGTGTTGCAAGAATCCCATTTTACTGCTTTATGCTGAGAATTATTTTTTTTGCAAGGCTGCTGGATCTTGTTATCTGGGCATTGAACATAGTTTTCTTAACTAATATACCACCAAGACATTAAAGTACTTTGAAACTAGATTTTTAGTTACTTTTCAAACTAGATTCTCATTGATTTTCTTTATATATTGGTAGTCAGGAAATTATGTGCTTCTTTCTTTGGTTCTTACAAACCTAATATTTGTTCATTTAATTATATATATGTTTTTGTTTATGTATGTATCTATGTATGTATTGTTGTTTCACTTACAGGGTCAGAGTCTGTTGTGGAGTTGGAAAGGAACAGATGAAGAACATAACATCATCCATGTCACCGACCCCAGCAGCTCTGTGAGTTCTCTTCTGGTCTTTTTCTCTTTGTACACTGTCTGTCTGTGTGGTCTTTGCACTGTCGCTTGGACACCCCTGTGTGACTACATTTTAAACAGAGTTCAACGTGTGTGTGTGTGTGTGTACTGGTGTGTGTGTGTGTGTGGATGGTGTGTGTGTGTGTACATGGTGTGTGTGTGCGTGTGTGTGTGCGCACACGCACACATGTGTCCTTACTCCAGAGTATTTTTCTCTGATGCATGTGCTGCTTTAACAGTTTCCTGTTCTTGGATTGCTTAGATCAAATCAACATGTATATACTTCATGACTCAGAAGTTCCTGAGAATTACAGGTTTTCATTGCCTTGTTGTGTTGGGAGCTGTTTATGCACATGATTAGAAGAGTGATCTGCGTAGTAATCTTCAGTTGGTGTATTTATGTGTTTTTAGACATGATTCGTATCTCGTAATCATCCTTATGTTCTTTATAGTAATCTTCAGTTGGTGTATTTACATGTTTTTATATGGATTCATATACCAGAATTATCCTCATGTTCTGAATAGGATTCTTCAGTTGGTGTATTTATGTTTTTAGATGAATTTATATATTCCAGAATCATCTTCATGTTCTACATAGGATTCTTCAGTTGGTGTATTTATGTTTTTAGATTGATTCATATCCCAGAATCATCCTCATGCAGACTTTTGCTGTTGTGGAAATCATTCTGTGTGTAGAGTAGGCAGTGAACCCATTCTTAGAACTCATTCTATCCCTGAAAAACAAATGGTGTTAATAGCATGTTTTTCAGCTTTTTATTATTTTTAAAGCTTTTTAAAACTATATATTTGGGCAGCTTGCACGCATGCATTTAGGGGCATGGGCACCTATGCGTCAATAGACATGAATCAGTAAACTAGTAGACATTTCACCAGAAATCTTTCCGCAATACTTTAGAAATATTTCATGACACAACAGATTGCCTTCTCTCTTACAACTGTTTAGGTAGGTGGGGTGTGGGTGGGAAATGAATAATCAAGCAAAATTCATCTCAAATGCTAGAGGACCCATTAGTGTCTTGGTGTGGGATGGTGTCGACACACATTGCATGCTTGTGGTCACCTTGTCCTATATGTTTGCAGCATGAATTATCCATGGATGAGGTGAACCGGAAGACAGTTGTTTTTTTCCCCATTTTGTTTTTATTCTGTTTTCTTTTTATCCATGTGCCCATCTTGTGGACTTCTTGCTCTTCAGTGTTGCTGCCTGGCTAACTTCTAATGTGACTTTGCTGCTTCTCCTGTACTTCTGAAGTGATTGTTGTTGAACTATAGTCTTTTTTATTTCGTTGAATTTTGTTTTTGTTTTTTGGGTGGCTTCTTTTGCACATAATTGAAAATGCTGATGATTCCTTGTCTGTTATGAGGAGAACAAATATTCTGAGTGATTTGGTGGAAGTTACGTCAATAGTTTGTATGTGTGTATGTGTGTGTGTGTGTGTGTGTGTGTGTGTGGTGTGTGTGTGTGTGTGCTGTAAAAATATCTGTGAAATCTTTCTTGTGTGTGTCTTTGTGTGTGTGTGTGTGTGCTGTAAAAAATATCTGTGAAATCTTTCTCTCAGTCCTCTCAAGAAGTTTTTGCTCAGGTTTTAGCATTTAAAAAAAATATATTTTTGGAAATGGTGGAATATTTTTTTGTGAGAACTGTGGGAGTAAAAAACCCACCAAAACCAAACCTCAATGACTTTGTTTTTGTTGCTAACATTTATTTTAGACCATGTCCTGTTCTGTCTATTCCAGTGTGCCAGTGATTCTCTCTCTCTCTCTCTCTCTCTCTCTCTCTCTCTCTCTCTCTCTCTCTCTCTCTCTCGCTCTCTTTCTCTGTGTCTCTGTCTCTCTCTCTCTGTCTCTCTCTCTCTCTCTCCTCTCTCTCTCTCTCTCTGTCTGTCTGTCTGTCTGTCTGATTCTACTCTACCCTGTCTCAGTGCCTCTACTTATTTTTCTACTTTTTTGTCTGTCTGACAGCTCCCATTTTGTTGTATAAGTTGGGTTTCCTTTAAGGTCTGATTATTGTGCATATTAAAAGTACTGGTGCACTTATATGAATAATTTGCTGACTGCTTAGTAAATGTGATTATGACAGGCACAAACTCTTTGACCTCTATATATGCACACACCATACACATGCATGTGCGCACCTAAATGTGGACATACATAAACATACACTAACTCATTGATTTACACTTACATACAACACAACACAACACACACACACACACACACACACACACACACACACACACACACACACACACCTTATCTTTATGTACATTTTTTGTCTCAGATCCCCAGTTCTCTTTCTCATCTTTTGACATTAGGGAATAGTTTAATTCACTGTCAGTTGGGAGTTGTGAAAATCCTCGTGTTCAAGGTGCTGAATCTGCTAAAGAGCTGGCTCTGTGGTTTTGTTTGTTTTTGTCTGTCCATTCTGTTCTGTCTTTCCTTTTTCTGCATCTCTTGATTTCCATGCGTGGGATAGCTTTAGTAGTTCTGGTGCTTAATCTCAGTCTGTCATTCTTGATCCCACTCTCATCGGTGACCTTACACTGCTCTTTCTCTCACCCCCCCCCCCCCCCCCCACTCTCTCTGTGTCTCTCTCTGTATATACATACATACATACATATAATACTAATATATAATATATATATAACACACACACAACACACACACACACATACACACACACATATATATATATATATATATGTATGTATGTATATGTGTGTTTGTGTTTGTGCGTGTGCTTACTTGCCTGCTTGCATTTGTATGTGCAGAAGTGTGTATGCATGCATATGTACATGTTCAGATATTTATATGTCAGTGTGTGTGTTCCTTTCAAACTGTTATAGGCTGCATATTTTTATCTGTTGTGTGTTTTTTTTTTAAAAAGACATGTTAAGTCTAACGTGATAATTTTCACAATTTTCAAGTCCCAAGTTCTTGAATCTATAGTAAGTTTAAATCTATTACCCCCCCCCCCCCCCCCCCCCCCCCCACACACACACACCACCCCTCACCAAATCAAAACAAAGAAAAAGAAAAAAGGAAAAGAAACACACACACACACACACACACACACACAAACAAAAAGTGCTGGTTAATTACCAATGAGACAACTCATTTGACTGCTAGTGAAAAATCGGTATGCATATCATGTTACCACTGCCAATTTGGCTTCAGTTTCTACTTTGGTCAAGGTTTATTCTGCAACATCAGCAGAACTTAAGACTGTGCACTATTGTATCGTTTGCATATTTCATGGTTATTCATGTACCCAACACAGTACTTGTGGAATGCCAGACCATGCCCATTTGTATTAGTGTACTCAAACATCCCAGCAACTGCTGTACCCACTATAATAACAGAGGAATCATACTTTGTCCAGCAGAACATGATGATTTCATAACACCCACACTAGAACATCAATGGAGTGACATTACAGTTCGTACACCTGTGGGTATTCAGTATTAGTTGATATTTAGGTGATGATGTGAATTGGGATTTAAGTGGGTTTATCTATGACATAGATGGGAATGTCCACAGAGATACCAGCAGATTGTTTTAGTTGGTGCTTCATGGAAACTGTTGCAAATCCCTGTCTGATAACGTTTGCTTAGGTAGGTTTCAGCTTTGTGTCCATTATTGACCTGGCTGAATCCTGTTGAGGTCTGCTAGCAGGGTTTATGTAACTATATAGAGATGATTTCTTGTTGAGAAAATTGCCGGAGCAATGTATGAATGCCTGGTTTATGTGTCGTAACTGTAAGATAGTTGTATGTTAGATTGTTTTGATGTGGTTGAACTGTTTTGTTGTTAGATAGGAGATTGATGACATTTTTTGTCAGCATCCTAATGTTTTAGGCTTATAGTTGAGTGACAGTAAATTAACAGTGAATGAAAATAGACTGACACTAAAGTTGCAATTGCTGTCATAGAGTGACAGAACTATAGCCATGCATTAGATATGTTTTATTTCCACATTAGTGTGACATTAGAGTGACAGAACAATAGTCATGCATTAGGCATGCTTTGTTTCCACACTAATAAAATGTCCTTGATTAATTGTTGTAGTCCATTTCCAGCACCTAACACACAAGGTAGCACTCAGGGTTAGTCAGTGAGACTCAAACCACAGATAAAACACGGTTTGCAAGTTTTTTTTGTATATTTACAAATAATTTGGTGGACAAAAATAGTTGGCAAAAAGTCTTAAACATCAGTTAGTATATCGTCTCCTTATCAGTTTTATTTTGTGTCATTATTCTTACACTTAATACCTTTAGTACCTCTTGTTTGATTTCTGGGTTTGCAACGTTTTAATTGTCATTGAATGAAGTACAGGTTATGGTTAATACCAGATTTATTTATCAGATTTTTGTATGTTTATTTTTGGTTCATGTGCAATGAAAAGTAATTATGCACAGGTATCATGTACTCTTATATAAAAATTTTCTGTCTATATGTGTGCATAATTATAAAGGTGTTCTGTGTTTGAAACTATGTACGTTTTGGTTGTGGCAACAGAGGTTTGTTTGTGTGGAAACTTGTGGAACATTATTTATGGTTTTGCATGCTGGAAAAGTGAATATGGTGTGAAGTGATCAACACATACAGGATGAGTTTGTTACAAGTGGGTGTGTGGCTGTAATATATATATATATATATATATATATATATATTACTGGAATGTGTTTTGTCTGGTGAAATTTTAAGTTTCATATTTCCCATGGGTTTTTTTAATTCACTGGGCTTTTTTTATTTTTAAAGGATTTATTTTATTTCTTTGAATAACTAATGCTTCTTGTTTTGTGAGGGGAAAAAATGTAGTTCAGAAGGAGTTTTTTTTTTAAATTACACAAATTTCATAATTTGTTCCTGTGGTAGCAAACACTACTACTAAGGAGGGTGCATCACAGTGTCTCAAGTCTTGACTATTTCATCACTTCTCTCTTGAAGAAGAAGCAACCTTTTGTTTTCAGTTTGATTTTGTTTGCTGTGCTCAGTGCACATGGGATCCTTTTGTAATCTCCTTCCCTCTCTTCCTGCACACTCCTTGATTTCCTTTCCCTGGTGATGGTACCCACATTTTTGCCAGTGAGAGAGCAGACGTGATGATGAAGATGATACATATATTTTCACTTGTTATTGAGTTTTGTTATTGATGCTGTTTTTATTGTTTTAATCAGAAAACACAGATAACTGGAATTATTTGGGACTGGCTATAATTTATAGTTTGGAGAGCAGGAACAAACTTAGCTCTGTGCGCTAATGTCCGGTGTTTTGAAGGCATACTGGTGATAAAGGGGCACAACTTGTTATTTTAGACATTGTTAATTTTTACTTTGTTTCATTTTTGTTTGTTTGTGTGTGTATGTGCATGTATGTTTGTGTTGTGTTGTGTGTGTATGTTTGTGTGCGTTTGTGTGTGTGTGTGTGGGTAATCGTTTTTGTTTTTAATTCTGTATACAAAAAACAAAAAGTACACAATCTGCTAAGAGACAAAATCAGTGTGTGGCAATGCATAGCCAGAAGAAGGACAGAAAAGCAAACAAGTCTATATGCATAAACAAATGAGCAAACATATTCACACACTTATAGACATAAACAAATGAGCCAAGATTCACACACGCATAGGTATAAACAAACAAGCAAACATATTCACACATGTACAATGAAACTGAGGGGCAGAGAGAAACAGCTTCAGGATGTAAGAAATATATCATAAAATATTGAGTCAACTATTCTGTGCGTAGACGTAGTATATAAACACAAGTATATATTTCATCTCAGACAACAAATTCTGTTGCATATTTGTGAACAATCACCATAATTATGCTTTTGAATGAGTAAACAAGGAAATAATTTTGTTGTTTGTGTGTTTGAAATTTGTTTTCATCGGATTTGTATTTTATTGTTTGTTTTTCTTATCTTATGTCACTTAAAATGATTAGAACAAAATTATGGATTTGCTTTTTATTTAGTTTTAGACTTACTTTGTTGATTCATTTGAAATTTAATAATTTCTCAATGTGTACAATGCACAAGTTCATTACTTTATTCACAGGAGAGTTCAGAAATGCTTTGACAGAACTCAAAAGTGTGACAAAAATAGTTCAACAGAGCCAGGATTAAAGAATTAATGCAAAAGTTTGGTTACAGTATGGCCACCTTTGCCTAAAAGATGGTGGAGTCTTTCTGTGCTGTTTTTATCATAACAGAACTTAATGGCTTTGTCAGAACCTATAGTGATGAACACTACATTGATTCATTGAGAGTAAATGTTTAGGGTTTTTTTAACCTTTTTTTCTTATCAATGGTTTCTTTGTGGCCCAACATTGACAGATCCCTGGAAATAACAGCATGGAGAAAAAAGCACTCATTTATCTGGCAAAGTACTGCAATGACAAAAAGAAAGGACAAACTATACTTGCAATTCATTCCTACTTTATTTTGTGTGTGGATATTCATCCCCTCATGCACTGGTGTTTGTCATATGCTAGTATCATTCGCCGCTCAAGACAAAAATGACCAAAGAAATACACTCTACATTGGCATTTTATTGTAGTCAGTATTGCATTCATGTCTGTTTGTCCAAAAAATTGTTGCTAACTCTTATTTCCTGTCTACGCAGACCCCACTCAACATGATCAAGGGACCGCGGGCCTTCAACAGTGGTCGCCCCTTGCCCAACGACAGTTTCCTCTACACTTTCGATGAGGACGGCAGCTACACTGTCGTGTCCCAGGGTGCACCTGGGTATTCTTGCACTGTCAATGTCATGGAAGTGGGTGAGTGGATTTGGGCGGGGGTTTTTTGTTTTATTTTCTCCAGGTGTGGATTGTTGTTTGGCAGTTTCATGTTTATGGTTCCTTTTTATTGTGTTGTTATTACACTTCAGGTGAGGGTTTTTTGTGGTTAATTTCTTTTTTCTTTCTTTTTCTTTTGGAGGATGGGTTGGAGTAGTGGGGGGGGGGGGGGGGGGGGGGGGGAGCATTTTCAATTGCACATAATTTACTGTCTTTTGATTTAAGTATTTTGTTCCAATTTATCAATGCTTTATTATCGTTTTTGTTGTAAAAAGAAATCTAAGAAAAGAAAAGAGAAATGAAAAGAGGGGCATGTGAAATACTGAAAGCAAAACTCTTGCAAGTTCTGTTAAATATGGTTTTAGTCTGTCAGATGAGAAGAAAAGCTTCAGCGCATATTCATTTACTGTTGAGAATTGGAGTGGGGGGTGTTTTTTTGGGGGGTTTGTTTTATTTACTTTGAGAGTTGTGTTCTTTCTATTTTCACAGAGCTATCTTTCTCTCATACCTTAAACACAAAGCTACACATGTAAATTTCCAGAAATATTTTGGTGAAACTGTTCTGAAAAACAAAGCTACTCATAAAAACATTTCTGAAAAGGATAGGTTTGAAACATCAGTTGTGGCACTACCCTCTTCTTCTCACCCTACAACTCCATGTCTCTCTGTCTGTGTACAGCTCGACGCACTGGTGAGCCCTACATCTCATCAGAGCAGACAAATGGAACAGTGGACAGGTACACCAAGATTTTCCTGGCGTCCAAGACGCAAGGTGCCAAGATCTACTATACCATGGACGGCTCTTGTCCTACCATCAACTCCAAGGTGTGTGTGTGTGCATGTGTGTGTTTGTAGCATATACTGCATGCACAAAGCCAAAAATGAAAGAAGAAGAGATGGGAAGTTTTATTTGAATGAAAGTTATTTAAAAAAAATTAAAGTAAGAAAATATTTCATTTTTAACACGATTTTCTCCTTTCATTTGTGAATCTAGTTCTATATTGATTTTGTTTAAATGTATGTTTATATATATATATGTTCTTGTATTAGTCTTGTGATCATTGTTTTTGTTTGTTCTAATCTTGCAGCTGTACCGCCCCGAGAAAGGAATAACGCTGCGTGAATCAGGACTGAACTTTGTGCGTGCCGTGGCTGCCGCTGATCAGTACCTGCAGAGTCACATCTTCACTTCCAGGTAAACATTATGTAGAATTTATTGGTGTTACCTGCAGCGTTACTATTCCTTAGTCTGCATTGCCTGGTTTGACTGTGCTATGTACATCACTGTCAGGTTTAAGTCGGGAACAAGTGCAGCATATAGAAGTCTTGTAGAGCTTACAGCCTTCCGTGGGCCTGTTGTTATGTCTTTACTGTGTTGTTACAATACAATAACAATAATTTTAATTCAGTTTTTGCAGGCCATATGGCCCATAGGAACAACAGTTAATCATATACTTTCATGTAAGGTGAACATCCTTACTTCTGATATCTAAACATTTAGTAAGAAATAATCCAACTTTAAACATCAAACTAGGTTTAGTGTTCATACAAAGAAGCTGCACTTTCAGATTCGATGGAAATCTGTAATAATACAGAGGAATACATTTTCTTCGCAATACAGCATATTTTGGGCATACAAGTAAAAAGTGACAAACATCTTCAATTTGTTGGCCATCACACTGAGAGCAGAATGGATCAGTAATCGGTTTGCCATAACGTGAAATTCCATTTAAAGGTAATCTGTTTGACCTCAGTAAACATATACCTTTACGGTATTCTAAAGATTCTACTTCACATACATAATTTGCTCTACAAATAATCGGGTGATAATCTAAGTAGTCAGGGTATGCTGATTTACTGTGTTGTTATTTAATATCAGTGTGATGTCAGTTACGATTTTAAGAGGCATTATCTACAGTGTCCTACACTGTTGCAGTATGTATTTTATTATGTAACTTTACCAAAGAAACACACATAGTTTTTGTTTATTAATGTTCTGAATGGAATATGTTGCTTCACAAGAATTTGCAGACCTTCATTTTAAACCAACATAAGCCTAGTTACAGACTGTATGCTTGAGATGTTTGTGTTATTCTTGTGACTGGCTTACGTTTTCATGGCGCATGGATGGGTTTTCAGCATATGTGGAAGGTGTTACGCCCATACTTTTTTTTTATGGCCTCCCTGATTTTAGCTGACAGAATAGACCCAATGGCAGAGTTGGCAGCTGAAGGGAAGGCCACAGGACACTGCATGAAAGTATTCCCCTGATATTTTTATCTGAGATGATCAAATGCCCCATTAAAGTAACTCGGAATGAAGGGACACTACTCAAACAACTGACATTGATTATTTTTTCCCATTTTTGTGACAATCTCTAACTATTCAGTACCAGTACAGTCGTCTGCTTTGTTTTCTCTGCAGACGATTCTGGGTTCTGTCCAAAGGAGATGAGGACCACAAGTCTGACACCTCAGCGTCTGATCATGAGATGACTGTCCCCCCACAGGTAAGTCTTGTGAAAATGTACTCATTCACAGAGAATTATACTTGTATGGATGGTACCACATATTACAGACTTTTTTTTACCTGACCCACTCTCATGGACTTTAGTTCTGGAATGGGCATAGCGTACTTGATGGATACAGATGTTTTTTTACTGGAGAAAGGTGGCTCAGCAATTGTTTATAAATATGCATAAATGAATATTGATGAAAGTGATACACACATGCGCACACACTCATGCATGCGTGCGCACACACTCACACACACACACACACACACAAGCTTGTGAAAACATTTATCAGTTAAACCTATTGTTTGATCCCAGCAGCTGATAAGATATTTGAATTTGTTTCCATTCAATATCTGCATCCATAAATATTGAAGGTGTATTTCCGTCATTGCAGTCATAATCTAACTTTGGATCTCAATACTTCCCTTTAATCTTTTTTTATTTCTTTATTGTTTTTATGTTATAATTATGCTCACTTATTTATGTTCAGACCAAGACGTGGGACTGGTGGAGCAGTAAGCCTCAGATCAAAGGCTGCTTCACATCACCAGGCACACTGGAGGTCTTCTGGGACCCCCCTGAAGCTGCTGTGAAGAAACAGATCAGGTCCTACCAGGTCAGTGACAGAGAGAGAGAGAGAGAGACAGAGAGAGCGAGAGAGAGAGAGAGAGAGAGAGAGAGAGCAAGAGAGAGTTTTATATATTCTTTTCTTTTTTATTTTGAGGATAATGGAGAGAGAGAGAGAGAGAGAACAAATTTGTTGTCTATTCTCTGTTTCTGATTGTGTGCGTGTCATTGGGGGTAGGTTTCATCAGGTCAGTTAGACAAACTTGACAGAGAATGAGAGGAAAAAGAAAGAGGGTATAAGTGGGTGCTGGTTCTCTACTTTTGCACTTTTCTATGTTTAGGGGAGGGGTCTTGTTTTTTTCCCCAAGTCTACCTTTTTTGTGTGCATTTTTTTGTGTGCTTGTGTTAGTGGTGGGAGAGGTGACTGTGGTTTGCATGGGGGTTTTGTTTGTTTTCCTTCTTTTTTAACTTGGATATTTGACAAGATAGGCAGTCTGGTGGGGAGGGGGGTGGGTGTTTGCATGTGCAGAGAAGAGACAATATACCTTTTCTTTTGTTTGTTTTTCTGTGTTTTATTGTCTTTTTGTTGTTGTTGTTTATTTGGTAACTTGTAAAAATTGACAAGACAGATGATCAAGTGGTCCACTGATTTGGCTGATTGTATGTTGTGTGTGTGTGTTTTTTGTAATTTTAAAGAGCTTTAAGTTTCACATTGCTGAAAGTTCCAAGGTCTTGGTCACACTTTCTGTGTCTATTTATCCTGAGCTGTTGTATTTTGGAGTAGTGAGACTGATAGTGTTCAACAAGACAGCAGTAAATAATTTACTAAAAAACACATTTTGCTGTTCTGCAGATATACAAATGCTTGGATGGTGGGAGGTAGGAAAAATATGGAGTGTATGAATTTTAATGCCATTTCATGATAGGACAGCTAAGCTCATTCTGCAAACTTGAGATACTTTGAGATGGGAATTGAGAACCACCAGACAGCAAAGTTTTCTATTGCAGTAATGTTGACATTTTTGTGTGTGTTAGCGTAACACATGTATAAAAAGCATGACTTAAACAGAGTGTGATCAACAGATCTTCCTGAACGGTGTGAGCTACTGCCAGAAGTTCCCCAGTTCCACCAACAGCCTGAAGCTGGTGGGTCTGGCTGGAGGGCGCAAGTACCGAGTCTCTGTGGAGGTCTACCCCCAGCATTCCAAGAACCAGGTCATCGAGTCCAACGAGATGGTAAGATGGAAGTGAAAAATAGTGTAGGGGGTAGTTTTCTGCTTTGGAAGTTGGAGTTTTTAGATTGTGAGTTCAGATTGTGCTTGGGATGATCTGTAGAGTCATTGGGCATTGTGAACATGTTTTGGAACTCTGGTTCTCCTTTATCCAATTTAAGATATTGTTTTGAAACTCTGGTTCTCCTTTATCCAATTTAAGATATTGTTTTGAAAATTTTGTGTTCTCTTTCTGTTAGTAAACTCACTGCTCTGGGTGAGTTTATAAAGCATAAGACTCTTTGTATATGATGTCTTTCCCACTTAAGGTATTTTCCTATCATTCAGCTTACCCTTTCTTGTCACTGACCACCAGGGCCTTATTTTGCTTACTTTTGGTTCACTTGAATTCAACAATAGTCTTTCTGTAGGACTGTAAAGTGGATGAAAAGATAGAGTACATGTGTTGAAATGGGTAGGGGTTTTTTTTCCCCTTTTTTTCTGGGGTATATTTCAAAATACAAAATTGACAAATATGAGCGTACAAAATTCACATTGGGCTGAAGTGTCGCCTGTACAGTGTAATTTGCTTCATATCTTCTTGTCCCTGTTCTGGCCACAAGCTACAGCATCAAATCTTCTTTCAGCAACTGGTGTGTCCCAAAGTGGCTCCACCAGGGGGCCCAGTCATCTCCCTTGAGACAACAGCAGACCCCCAGACCCTGTCAGTGGTGTGGATGTCCATCGACAGTGCCCAGCTGCCCATAGACGGCTACCTGGTCTACCTCAACGACCAGCAGTGTGGACCCAAGCTGGTTCCAGAGTCTGGCTCCAACCGCTGCAAGGTGGTGGTCAGTGGCTGCAACACTGCTATGGACTACAAGCTGTATGTCTGGCTGTGTCTGCTGGTTAGTGGATTTTTTTGTTTGTTTTTAGAAGGGCTTATGATAGGAATGTGATTTTAAAAGATTGCTTGCTTATAATGGGAATTTTTTTTGTTTTTCCAAGCGCCTATGATAGAAATGTGCGTTTCAAAGATTGTGAAGAATACGTTCAGGTAAATGGAGTGCTTGCTTGTAATGAGAATGTGCTTAAAAAAAGATTATGAAGCAGGAATTGAGGTTGATAAATTGTGTCTAAAAGGTACAAAATACCTAAAGTTGAGTTTATGAAAGGAGGGTTTAGAGTTTACATGGGAATGGATACATTGTGGAGATATATGTGCACAGCCAGTCTGCTTCTCATAAAGCAACAATAAAACAAATAACAGCTAAACAGTAGAACCCCCCCCCATCCCCCCCACCTTACATGACCCTACCGCAAGAAGATATGGATGCTAAGAAATCATTTTCAAAGATATTTTAAACATTTAAAAAAAACATATTTCATTTAACAATTTCAGTATTGCTTTTGAAAATCATATTGTAGTGAAAATTTATTACATAATAAAAATGATAATAATTTTCGTGTTCATTATTTATGTTCGACAGACACAGATGAGACACTGATGTCCAATGTCCTGGTGGTACAACTGCCCCTGGATACCTCCAACATCCAGCTGCCCCCATCGAATGAACGAGTGGAAGATGAAGAAATCTACTTGGAATATGTGGAAGTTCTGGAAGGTTCTGGATATCTGCCAGAAATGGATGGTCAGTACTCAGTGATAGTTAATGGTGTTTTTCTTTTAAAGGAGTGTTTCACATTGTAGAGACATGCTCGAGTAGACCACTGGAGTGTTTGATGTTTTTGCATGTTGCTTGTGGAATTGCTAGAGCTGTGCAGCTTGAGAAGCTTGCAAGAAAAGTTTGAAGAGAAATCTTAAGATTTTTGAAGAATTGTTTGTGGTTTGCCTTATCAACAGACAAAAACGAACATTCTGAAATGTAGTTTGAAATCAGAATCAGCTGTTGATTTGATGGTCATCACTGGTCACAGTGATATATTACTGATGTCACTTCATCAAAGAAGTACTGTGAGAAGTTCACAGTGGATTGTTTAGGTCCACATTGTGTGTGAGGAAAAGTGCTCTGTTCTAAATTCATTCTTTTGAATGAGTTATGCATGTTGCAGTATTATTCACAGTCAAGTAAAGAACTGTTTCGTGTATTTTTTGCCACTAGTCTACACTATCATGGTTTATTTCATTTGAGTCTTGATAGCTTCCCAATGAGTGAGTAGCACACTGTTGTTTAGCCAGGGTTATCTGCCCCTGATTTTGTTGCCTTATCAGTAAAAACCCTTTTACATTTCTTTTTTTAATATTTGGAGTCTCTCCAATAGAGTCAAAATATATCACAGAAGAAGAAGAACAAGAACATTCGTGCTGTCATTTTTGCACACGCCTGCTTATGTGAGCACACAAATGTATGCGCATAATATATTCATGCTTAAATGCCAGTATACAGAATTGCCTACATATAGGCACATACACAGTTACTTAATTGCATATTTTCTGTATCCAGTCCCATGTTATTTTCTCTTTAAGACATGTCCACAACAACAACAAAATTACTTCACCTAAGTGACAGTTTGCTTTGTAACTCATTCACGCATCACATGATTTCGCAGTGTTGTGATAGTAAACACTTTTCACACAATTTTTAAAATATGCTGTAGAACAATGTAACCATTTCACTTTCACTGTATTGATTTTAAATTTGAACAGAGCATGGCATTGTATCTTTACATCCATGCTCTGAGATAATTAAGTTTTTCCTCGTTGCTTGCATGCTAGTGTAGATGTGTGAGTGCGTGCGCGTATGCGTGTACACGTGTGTGTGCGTGTGTAAGCACAAAGGCATGGGCTAGAGAGTGCTTAATCACCATCGTTTTCCATGCGCATGCTTGTTGTTGTCAATGCACTGCTTCCTCCATCATCACAGACCCTAAACACAAAGGGAAAGCACAGAAAAAGACCCCAGATCCGGCTCAATCTGAAAGCGAACCGAAACCGATAGTAGCGAGGAAGGTTCCACTGAAACGGAATCTGAAACGGAGTCTGAGACGGATTCGGAGCCCTTGCCTGGAGCGCGTCGGCTGAAACAACAAGGTGCAGTGAAATTGGGATCCACTGTTACAGGTAGATGAGTGTTGAGTGTTCATTCAGTGTGTGGAGTGCAGCACACCCCCCTAACAGCAGTGAGGGATTGGGAGTGAGTGCTGACCAGTTGGGTGCTAACCTCACTCCTCTTGCTGTGAAAAAAGTGCCACTTCTAAACGGAAGGGGGGGGGGGGGGGGCAACCTGTGTTGTTGAGTGTGTCAGTAGTAGCATGCTTTGTTGTTGTTGTTGTGATTGTTGTTTCTTCTATGTGAGGATATGTCTTTTGGTGTGTCGTAGTAACAGATGCTTTGTTGTTGTTGTGATGTTGTTTCTTCTATGTGAGGAGGATATGTCTTGTTGGTGTGTCCGTAGTAACAGATGCTTTGTTGTTGTTGTGAATGTTGTTTCTTCTATGTGAGGATATGCCTTGTTGGTGTGTCCATAGTAACAGACTCTTTCTTGTTGTTGTGAATGTTGTTTCCCTCATAGGGGACATGTGTTGTTGAGTGTGTCACTTGTAACAGACACTTTGTTGTTGTGAATGTTGTTTCTTCTTTATGGGGATATGTGTTGTCACGTGTGTCCGTAGTAACAGATGCTTTGTTGTTGTGAGTGTTGTTTCTTCTATGTGAGGATGTGTGTTGTTGAGTTGTCAGTTGTAACAGACTTTGTTGTTGTTGTGAATGTTGTTGTTTTTTCCATATAGGGATATGTGGTATTGAGGGTGTCCATAGTAACAGACACTTTGTTGTTGTTGTGAGTGTTGTTTCTTCTATCTGAGGATATGTGTTGTTGAATGTGTCTATACTAACAGAATCTTTGTTGTTGTTGTAAATGTGTATTCCCAAAGGGGACATGTGTTGTTGAATGTGTCTATACTAACATAATCTTTGTTGTTGTTGTAAATATTGTTTATTCCAAAAGGGGACATGTGTTGTTGAGCGTGTCAATACTAATGTACTTTGTTGTTGTTGTATAGATTGTTTCGTCCATATGGGGATATGTGATGTTGAGTGTGTCCATAATAACAGATTCTTTGTTGCTGTTGTTGTGAATGTTGTTTCTTCCATATGGGGATATGTGTTGTTGATTGTGTCAATAATAACAGACTCTTTGTTGTTGGTCTTGCATCTGTTCTTTTTGCCATTTAAAAATGTTAACCTCAACACTGAATCACAAATACTGTGAGACTCTTTGCACAGTGTTCTGTTGCATGGATCATTTCTTTGCCAAAGAAGATCATGACCCCATTTGTTTTCGTTTGCCAGCTTTTTGTTTTGCTGTGTGTTGTGGTTGGGGATGGTGGCAGTGTGTGGTGTGGTGTGGAGTGGCAAAGCATGTGTGTGTGTGTGTGTGTGTGTTTGTGATGTTGTTGTGCAACGAGCGTATGTGTGTGTGTGTGTGTACTTGTGTGTGTTTGTTTTATTTTATGTTATTTATTTTTATTTAATTCTTTTATATCGAGGATAATGAAATAAGCACTTATGTGCTTTTTTACATCCAGTCCCTGTGTGTATGCGGTTTTGTAAATTGTCATCTCTTCCCACCAGCACACAATGGCCTACTCTTCCGAAAAGCGGAACAGGATTTAACATGTGCACAAGATGTTCTGCGTGCGTTCACACACGGGACCTCACACACGGGACCTCAGTTTATAGTCTCATCTGAAGGACTTTTTGGGGAGAGTGGAGTCTGCACTGATGTTAACTCCAGAGGAAAATATTTCCTTGAACGGGAATCAAACCTGGGTCTTCAGATTGCGAGCGCAATGTTCTAACCACAAGGTTATCCCGTTTGTGTGTGCGTGTGTGCACTTGACTCTGTGTGTGTGTGTGTGTGTGGTGTGTGTGTGTGTGTGTGTGTATGCTTGACTCTGTGTATGTGTGCCTGTGTATACATACACATGTATGTGTGTGGCTGTTGGCTCAGTACAGGACAAAATTTGACTTATTGACTACTTCTTTTCTTTTTCTTTCATGCTTTAAGTCTTTGTTTCTTTTCTTTGATCTTTGCTTGTTTCTTCCTTGTTGCTGTTGTTGTCTTTTTTTGTTGCCTTGTGTGTGTTATTCCCAATTTTATCCACCATTGCCTTTGATGGCAGCCGGATTCGGCAGTCAGGCGTTTGAATTACCTGTCAGTCCTGCTCTTTCCGTGAAGCTGATGGCACGCTTCATTTATATTTTATGCCAGCTTCAGGCGCTGGTCTCTCAGATCAATGAAAACTCTTCCTCCGTCCCTGTGACCTTCTAGACTTGCCATCTTTGGCTTTGTTTCTGTCTCTCTCTGTGTGTGGGTGGTGTTTCTAGTACGTGTGTGAGTGTGATGGTGTGAGCGCTGTTCCTGGCGTTCCAAACAGAGTGGACTTTTCCTTGGTTACGGGGGATTTTCGTTGGCTGTTGATGTGTGACGTAAACATTTAAATGTCGGTTAGTGTCGTTGTGTAAGGGTTGATGTAGAGATGGGGTGGTTTTGGCGTTTGCGTGTTTATTTTGTGCTGAAAAGGTGATGTTGTTGATGTGATGTGGTGGTTTGGATTGTTTGATGGTGTGGTTTGGGCTGTGGATTGTGGTTGTTTATTGTTGCTGTTTTTTTTGTTTTGTTTAATGAAGTTTTGAAGTAGAACAGATGCATTATTGGACTTAAGTTCCTTGTAATGGTACAAGAATATACTTTTTTTTTTTAAAGTGCAAGGAAATGGTTATTACATGAATACATTTGTAAGCATTTATGTTTACACTTACATGCACACACACACATATACCCACACACACACGCACGCATGTATGCACACGCACACACACATGTGCACACATACACACACACACACACACACACACACACATATATATATATATTCATTCATGCTTTGTTTTGTTTTGTTTTGTTTTGATTTCCTTTCTTACCTGAATTTAAAGTTTTGTTGTATTTTTCCATGAAATGTTCCAAATTGTAATTCCCGAGTTCATAGGACTTATTCAGTTTATAGCAAACATCTTAGAGGGTGGACTCTCCTTATTGTTTTATTATTTTGTCAGTTTGGTTTTTCTTTTGTTTTTTTGTTTCTGTGTTGTCTGAGTTGACCCCCTCCTACCCCCATCTCTAGGAATGTAAAGATGAAGAAAAACCACTCTGTGCTCACAAACTGAATTGAAATGATGGTACAAGTTAAAATAATGGTTTATTTTGCAGAAGTTTGCTGTGTGTGAATTGGATTGTTGCTAGGCAAAATTGTACATGCCCTGATAAGGCCGCCATGATCGGTCAAGCCTTAAGCAATATTACTCTTCTGTTACTCTCTTTTTTTATGTAGTTTGTGAAGGGGGGGGGGGGGGGGGGGTTGGTCTATTCCTTCTTTTCTTCCTCTTTCCGTTATGTCAGTTCTGTCATGATTTATTTACATACAGAAGGTATTTTTGTTGTGTTTATTGACAATATGGTGACATTGATCCATTTCAGATGGATTACAACAAGCAGCAGCCCCTAAGAAAGAGGTGGAGGTGGAAACAGCTGGTAAGTATTGATGTTATCTTGTCATGTAAATCATATACCCTGTACATCATCTGCAATACATCATAACCTGAGAGAATTTAAAGAAATTGTTTCCTTATGCTGCTCTAAGCAGTTTCTTTCACATGTAGTGTGAGTGGTTTATTTTTGTTCTAGGTGTAACTTTAGGGTTCATTTTTTAAGTTCATCTCATATCAGCCTTTTCCAGTCAGGCTTGAAGAGGACTTGAAGTCAGAAGATCACATCCATCGCTTAATTAATCATGGAAACTGCAGATGAGAAGAATAAGTTCTATGTTCTAAATCGTTTTCAACTTCAGTCAAACTTAAGAAGCAATTAAACCATGTAGATGAGTAATTGGTGTCAGACAAAGAAATTTACATGATAAAAGTATACTTTTAGAGAGAGGAAAAAAGATATGAGACAGATAAAAAAAAACTTTCATGTGATGAGAACTGTTTTTTGATGTTTCATTTCCGTGAAGAAACTGATACCTTTTATTCTCATACTTCTACACTATATTGATGTGCAAATGTATACTCTCAAGTTACTTAAAAGTACTATGTATGGCAGATCTTCCAGAAGATTGTGCCCGTCTTCCCATCTCAAAACCATCGCTGCGATCTTTCTCTGACCTTGATGCCTATCACTATGAACAGTCATCGCGATCTGATCTAGCTGACAGTGAACAGCTTAAGGCAGAGACCCATGGTGGTTCTGCACGAAAGCGTGTGTCATTTTACGGGATAGCTCAGACTATTTGTCAGTTTTTGAAGGAAGAGAAACGCGCTCACAGAGGGCGACAGTTGAGAAAACAGCAAGGGCAAGAGAAAGTGGACTGGGAGACAGTGAAGGGGTTGCTGATAGAGAAGAAGAAAGGCCCAGACATACCTGGAAGGCATGGCATTAAAAAAGATAGGCAGGAGCTGAGGTCTGTGCTGAAGACACGCCCCAGTCAGGACAGCATGCAATCTCCCGTGCCCAGACATGGCAGTCATCTGAGAGTGGAGGACGCTCGTCCGCGCAGAGCTGAACGCTTCGCTCGCAGTCACAGCGACGAAACTTACGAAGACTCTGAACCTCGCCACAGACCTTCCTATCGTCTGCAGAGGGGGCACAGCGACAGTTTTGATGACTTTGAGGATCAGCCCGTCAGGCGAAGAGACTGGATGCCTCCAGCAGGCACACCCCGATACGGGGTTCGCCGACAGGACAGTTACAGGGAGGACATGAGTCCACGCTACGACAGTTACCGCCAAGACAGTTATCGCGATGAGGCGTCTGATTACAGTGAAGGTACAGTGCATCAACACAGTGTCTCCTCAGGGCCTGCCTATCACCGCAGAGGCAGAGGGGGTGGGCTGCCTCACTTTGATCACAGCCCTGACCGCTACAGCCACTCCTCCTACTCCTCACAGCGCAGACATGTCAGCTTCAAGGACAGGGAAGAGTCCAGTTACCACGGAGACGGAAGCTATGACGGAGACGGTTCCAGGCGTGGCCCCCATGGTTACCACTATGGTCCACGGGGGACCAGACACCAGGACAGTGTGGAGATGTACAAGTGGAATCAACGCAGGGAGTACCAGGAGCCCAGCCAGCGCAGGATGAAGAGGCCTGGCAGACAGAAGTCTGTGCGACACAGTCAGCAGATCTACAGGGAGCCTCTGGACAGCGACACGGCCAGTGACAAAGACAGTGTGGAACATTTGTACATTTCTCCACGTTACGCTGAGCGTCTGGATGATCATCACTCCTCGCGTAAATCCGTTCAGTTTTATTTAAGCCCTGCTGAAAATGATGTTGACCCTCGTGATCACAGACAGAAAGTGGTTTCTCTCAGGGCCCCAAGTCTGGCCATCATCAGATCAGGGATGATGAGAGTGTCGATAATCAGCTAAGTGATGGAGAAACGATCGTTGCTGAGGAGGATGACCAGCAGTACGTGGTTCATGAGCCATACGGGGATGTGCCTGTCTATGGACAGGAGCAGGATCCAGCGCCACCACCACTACCAGCCGCCAGTGAAGGCATGTTGTCTCGGTTTCTCAACATCGTCAACCATGTCCCCTTCATACGGGAAGACTTCATGGACAGTGGAGTAGAGGACAGGGAGGATTTGCGTTCTGATCATCAGGAGTTTCGATCTGAGCACCAGCCACTGTCAGAGAGCCACCCTTCAGGAGCTGACAATGAATTCCACTCCAGGCATTATTCTCAGCCTGATTCCATCCACACCAGGTCAGACTATCAAGACAGTGAGCGTGTGGATGTCACGGCCACACCGGATGTCCATGCAGCCAAACGGAGATCAAAGAACTCTTGGGGGTCCTGTGCCTATCCAGGTAAACAGTGAAGCAGCAGGTCGCTTTTGTTGGTTCACTGTCACCAAGTCACCTGTTTGCATGAAGTGTGGGTCACATGGGATTACCTTCTATGAGAAGAAGACATTGCAAGTGCCAAGGATCTTTGTTCTGTGGGTTTCTTGACGGCCATTGTCTCCTGTCACAGAAAAGTCACCATGCATGTGTGTAGTCTGGAGATTTCACTGTTATTTGATTTGCCTGTATGCTTTACACGTATTTGCATTTCTTAGTTTCTGGTCAAGTTGCAGAAATTACAAAACTGGATTGATGTTATGAGGATGCTTCTGTGTGCACACAGTAGTTATGAAACAGTTTTGTTGTTGAATCAGTGTCACACAATTGCCACATTATAGGGCAGATAGACTGTAAAAACTCTTAACAGCTGTATCTTGTGAATGAGGTTTAGAAATGCCACCATGGTCAAACATTTATTTTCTTTTCTCAGTTCTTTATTCTGATTGTTTATTACTTATTATTTCTTACTTATTCTTTATTTTGATCAGAAGCTTTTACAACTGGGTGATTTAGGCGCTGTGTTTCTTTATTGGGTCACCATAATTTCAGGATACTTTATCATAAATGTATAAAAAGCATCATGCTGTAGGACAATGCATGCTGTGAGATTAAGGGCTTATTCTGTTGTTGTGTAGTCTTTGAATTTTTGTGTTTTGAATATTTCCCTTTTTTGCATTGCTTTTACCTTTAATCCCTTCCCCTCCCCCCTCCCCCCCCCCCCCCCCCCCCCCCCCCCCCCCCCCCCCCCCCCCCCCCCCCCCCCCCCCCCCCCCCCCCCCCCCCCCCCCCCCCCCCCCCCCCCCCCCCCCCCCCCCCCCCCCCCCCCCCCCCCCCCCCCCACCCCCCCCCAAAGTTTTCTTTAAAGCTCTTCAAATTCCTGTACATTTGGCAGGAAAAATACTGAATAGCTGCACACACAAAAACCTCACTCCCAAGATTTGGTGGCCAGGTTTGATTTGAATTTGTGTGTTTAGATAAAGGGCTCTTCCAGCATTTCAGAGGTTTGTGAATGCAGTTGAAGGAACAATCTTAATTCGGTGTTGTGACCGTTTTGCTCATGAGTTGCATTATTGCATTCTTAATGAAGTTTTAATGCTTGGAAACATCTGTGATCTCTGCTCTGTCTGTATCACCAGATGTGATAAACATTGATTGTTTTTTCTTTTTGTCCCACACTTTTTCACAAATCAAGTTTTGCGTGCATGTGTGTGACTGAATTTATTTTGTACAACGTTTTGTGATTTCACTTTGCATGAAGGTGAGGGAGTATCTGGATCTGTATGCTGAATTTTCACAAAAGAAAAGTGTTTTTGAGGAAAATCCTTTACATGTTATTACATAAGTTTTTATCTGTTTAATTAAACCACTAAAAACAACTGATGATACACACAAGTAAGATTAAAACATATAGGTATGGTTTTCTGTAATTTTTATATGATGTATAAATGGAAAACTAAGTAAACTCTGTTTTAAATTCTGATCAGTAAAAGTGTAGTCTCCCGCTAAATCCATCATGGAAATAACTGGTGACACCATTGTGCAGTCATTTGAGCCAGCTTGAATCAGGAATGAAACAAAGGAAACAAATGATGCATTGGAGAAGATTGGCATGGATTCTTAACAGATAAAATTAGTAAACAAAACCCACATTCATCCCAAATAAAGACACATTTTTGGTTTCAGTCTCTGATTCAGTGTGTCTTAAAAGATTCTGGTGTTAATATGATCAAATTTGAATAAAAGTATTATGTTGCTGATCTGCAAAAAAAACCAACCCAACAAACTTACAGTTAAAGCTAGTTAAAGTTTTGCATTTTTCCTTCCTCTTTTTTTCTGAAAACAGTGATGTCCCACCATTCTAATGATGCAGTCAGCATCATTGGAATGCTTGTTGTTCCTTTTCAAAACTGTTAGTTTTCCTGTATTCAGCCGATGCTCGGAAGAAGGACATAGATGCCACCCCACGCATCGGGGGTCTGGTGGATGATGACACCACCTCGGAGAGTGAGGCAGAATCAGAGTCTGACTACGAGTCTGATGTTGAGCGTCCACCTGGAGGCCATGTTGTCATTCTGGACGCTTCGAAAAACCAGGCCACTGACACCAAGCAGAACCTGAAGGGCAGGGCTGTGGGAGAGCGGGGCCACTACCGGGTAAGGAGGGTGTGAACCAGCTTCCTCCTGTTGTTGTAGGCAGCTGTGTGGTCCTGCAAGACTTTGTCATGATTTTATGTATGCTGGGTATTTTCATGTTTCTGTATCCATCAGACTTTGGACATGAACGACAAGGATTTTTAACAAGTCTGTTATGATCTTTTTCATGTATACATGTACGGGAGTGGTTGGTATTGGCAGATATGTATAAAAGTTGATCTGTAAAGTCATGAGTATAACCCTCCTTGATCCATAAAGCATTCTCACTGCAAGTCAGTCCTGCACTGCCTTTCACTAGTAAGATCTGAAGTTTAACACTCAGACCAGAAGTCAAGTACTAATCCCCTAAGCTTTGGCACTGGTTGAAGTTTCTTGAAAGATGTTTTTGACTTTCAGTTTCCCTCGTTATTATCATAATGGTAGACTGAGACTCTACATTCATTAGTTTTCATCACAAGTACTGGAGATGTCTATAGAAATCACATTCTGCGCACATAAAGCAATTGCAAGTTGGTCAGGCAGGTAGATGAAATATTTGACTGCTAATCCAGAGTACTGCATCCATGGGTTGAGTCTGGTGGAGTAAGACTGGGGTTGATATAACCTCTCAGGTCAGCTTATGTATCACATAGACCAACAATGCAGTGCTTTGATTTCCACTGTATAAATATTAATGCAGAAGATCAAATATGCATATTAAAATCCTGATATTCAAGTTAACATTTAGGAGTTTGCATAAATATGAAACATAGCCAGTGTACTATGAGGTTTTCACTACAATAGTAGTTTATGCCATAGCCAGGTATTTGCTTAGTGGGTTTCATAACAGATATAAAAGCATTTTCTCTCCATTGAAAGATAAACAATAAAAGACCAACGCTCAAGCTGACTCCTTGGCTAACCAACAAAATCATACACAGATGTTGTGTGCTTGTGTGGCAGGATGCCGGTGAGGCAAACGGAATGGCTGTGGTGGGACATGGTGGCAGGCCAGGCAAGAAGGGGCGGGGAAAAGCCACCGCTCTGATTGAGGTGCAGAAAACTGTGGCCCTGGATATGGACGAGCGACAGGTTAGGGAAACCGGAGACATCATGGAGAAGACCAAGCTGGCTGTGTCCACCGAACAGAAATCCATGATCCAGGTCAAGGAAGGAGAGGTCAGTCATTTTTGTAGTTGGTGTTTTTTTTATAATTTGTGTTGTTGTTGTCATTTTGGAATGAGGTTAGCTTGTTCAATGTGAAACAAAAGTGTTGTTTGATTTTAAAACAAAGTATAATCAGTAAGGAAATTATATGACAACAACTTAATATACATTGCAGGAGGGAACAGGGCTTTGGTCATATTTTGTGTTAGGCTTGTCTGATAAGAATGCAGTAACATTGCCACTTTACACACACACACTCATTCCTTTTTTTCTAATGTGGATCTCTTTTTATTCTTTAAAAAAAAATCTTACTTGACTCATTAACCATTCTTTTCACCCTTTTTAGTATTTTATTTTTTTTAACCCCTGAAGGTGAACGTGTGTGATGATGTAAGCCCATGTGAGAGGCACACGCTAGCCATATTTGCAAAATGTTTCATGATGGGATGCTCCACTCTTTCTTCAATTAATCCAAAACAATTTCAGGTTGGTCAGTAATATTTATGTCAGATAACCCTGTTTCTAGTGTCTCGCTCATTGTTTCTGGATTAATTTTGTCTTCGCTCGTGTCTTTTTAAAAAAAAAGTCAGCCCAAATATGTCCCTTGTGGTCAGCTGGGCTGTAAACAACACAAATAAATGACTGACTGGAAGGAATGGTGTGTTGCAGCTGGTCAGTGGAGACGGGGATGGACTACTGCCGGCTCCTTCCATCATGGCCACCACCAAGGGCAAGCACTCTGTGCGTGTGGCATGGGAGTTACCTCGACAGCCTGATCCCCAGTACAAACTGCAGCTGTTCGTTGTCAATGTGGTTGGCACCAAGTTCTCCAGTGAAATCAACAGTGACATCAGGTAAGTGTCTAGGGTTTTCTTTATTTGCAGTTTTTTTCATTCATTTCTTTAATTACTTTGCTTGTTCTTCTTTTTCGTGTCTTCTTTAAATCCTAAGATGATGTATGTGATTGACTCTTATAGGATTTGACCCCACGACCCTCTTGCTCATAACTCATCATACTAATTTCTATGCCATAGTGACTTTTTTGTGTGTTTTTTTGTCAGTTATTATTTGTATCAGTGTCGGTACTTCGATATTTTATCCTCAGAAAGATTTGAAAGAAAGCACTCCTGTCTTATAAGATCTTTTTTTATATGAAAGGCTGAAAGTATACAACAGACAAAAAGTTCCAGGCCACCTCCAAATGGTAGCATAACATGTTAATCACTCTGCAGAAAAAGAAACTGCTGATTGAAATGCAATAATGGGACTGTTCTCTGACAAGGTAAAACTTTATTCTGAAGACACCCTTTCACATTCAGCTCATTAACACAGCCTCGGAGTTTTGTCACTGAGTTTTAAACAACACAAAGATATGTTTGATCTTAATGAAGAGCCTCATAGGGACCCTTGTCTTATAGTGTGTAGTATAGACTGTGTGTTTATTCATTTTCTGTTTGTCAGCTGTGAGTACAACCTGGTTGACAAAAAGAAACCTGGCCATGCAGTGGCCATGCAGCATGTTTTTAAATATTCATTTTTTACATCTATTTTCTTATCCATTTGGTTTTCCAGTTATTTGCATATTATCTTTTCATTTGTTGAATTTCATTTAACCTCCCTTCACAATCTGTGATATAAGACGGAATTGTTTATATTTTTTTCATTTGTTCACATGTTTATTGATATTCTCTTATCTTGTGCAGTTACGAGTGTAACCTGGTGGAGAAGGGGAAGCAGGTGCGGGGCGTGCAGCACTGCTGGAACATCCACGACAAGCAGCAGTGCGTCATCAAGGGACTGCAGCCAGGCCTGACCTACAGGTCTGTCACACACAGCCGCTCTCTGCTGATGTAGTGGAGGTGTCTTGTTGTCTGGCTGGTGTGATTCGTAGTTGGTGATAGTGTGTTGAATTATTTGATGATGTGTGTGTGTGTGTGTGTGTGTGTGTGTGTGTGTGTGTGTGTGTGTGTGTGTGTGTGTTATTCATGCAACAGTATAAGAAAGAGCCTGTTTGCAGCTATATGTCTCCATACATCAATGGGGAAAAAAATACATGAATGTATAAAAGCATAGATTGTGCAACATTTAGACTGTTTTGTTGTGTCATCAAATTTGTTATAGCCACAATTTGCAATAGTTTTGTTATGTGATTAAGCCATTGGTAAGTTACAACATGTTATGTATACTGAGAATTGATGGCATTTTCAGAATCTATGTGATCTGTAACTACTCCACGGTTCGGGGCAACAAACCCTGTGAGATTCAGACCACGTCCTCTGTGTTGTACTACACCACCATGGGGCCACCCAAATCTCCCAAACTCAAAGTGGTGCGAGTGGATCTTTACCAGGTTAGTATTGCAAGATATTGTGTGAGTGTGTGTGTGTGTGTGTGAGCACACACACATAGTTATAATAATAATAATAATAAATGGAATTTATATAGCGCTGTATCTTGCACAGACAAATCAAAGCGCTTGCACTCAACTCATTCTTACACAGTCATACAACCAACAGCAAGTAACAGTTCCAACAAGGCCAAATGCACACACACACCCACACACAGGCCACACACCCTGGCAGGGTGATGGAGTCTTTTGGCTGTTGAAAAGCAGGGAGAGCTATGAAATGAAACAGGAGAGGAAAATCTTAGGTTTGAAACAAATATGTCTTGAGGCCGGATTTAAAAGTGTCACGAGAAGTATGTGCAATCAAGTAACGTCTTGTAAAGTTTGATTTGAACTTTTAGCAAATTTGAATAAACATTTAAGTTTACCATAATGGTAAGTATGGTGTAAAGAATATATCAGTATTCATTACAGTATCTAGAAAAGAAAGAAAGGAATATGATACAATGAATTAATTTGTAAATTACAGATTTTTCTATTAAAAAAACAACAAAAAACTTAACTCTTTTGATGGATTAAAAAAAAATCTTTGTGCAATTTTTCAGGCTATGAACCAAAAGAGTGGGAAAGTATTTTGAAGAAGGTTCCCTGTCTTGAAACTACAGGAAATATAATTATGAAAAATACAGATTGTCCAAACTGTTGCTGACTTTTGAACGCAAACTGTGTGTTTGTCCGTCAGGCGTGCATTGCATGGGAAGCACCGGCCATGCATGAAAACGCTCGGTTAAGCGGTTACCAGATCCATGTGGACGGCAAGCCTTTGGGAGGCCTGCGAAACCCAGACATTGAGCAGATGGTCATCAACAACTTGGTGCCAGGTCAGTGTGGACTTTTTTCTCAGGGGGAAGGGGGGGGGGAATACTTTGTGTGTGTATATATATATATATAATGTATCTTTTTTCAGCTCAAACTCTGATAACTGTATTACAACTTCCCAATATTGAGGCATGTTAATTGGTTTGGCGCTTGTTTTTAGTTGGCATTTGATTTGATTGGTTTTGTACTGTATGCAAAATTGATACTGAAAGATTGCTTTTGTACTCTTTGCAAAATTGACACTGATAGATTGCTTTTGTACTCTATGCAAAATTTGACACTGAAAGACTGATGTTTACTAGTAAAATTAGATATCTGTAAGTCATGAATTGAGTAGTTATAAACAGTTCAGATTTAGAGATTAGCGATCCCACAAAAATATGTTTCTAGCAATGAAAGAGAAAAAAGTCTATTTATCACTCTATCAGTGATTAAAAAAAACAACAAAAGTTTACATGCTTCCCCCTCACAAGAAAAAAACAAACTATTTCAAGTTGCTACTATGTTTCTTTAGTAAAAAAAAAAATTCCTAGATTTGGCAGATAATTGCAACAACAAAAAGACATATATTTTGATATCCTGGCAAGAAAGTACTGACTACATCAAAATTAACATCACGATACCAAGGCAGCTTCAGAACATGTCATGACCAGACTGTTATATACCCCCTCTTTGCAGGGAAGACAATCAGCATCAACGTGGTGGCGGTAATGGCCCGCGCTGCTCAGGAGAGCGCCCCCTCCAAGACAATCCACATCACCTGTCCTCGCCGCCCCACCGCCCCCACCATTTCCCAGCAGCCCTCCTACAAGAGAGGCTGTGTTCTGCTGGCCTGGGACAAGCCGCGCGGCCACCCTGACACCACCGAGGAAACCATCACCGCCTACTCCATCTACGTGGACGGTCAGTGGCACGGGGAGGTGAAGGCCAGTCGCATGGGTGACCAGCAAGGTTACCAGTTCTTCCTGACTGACCTGGCCCCTGAGCAGAGCTATGATGTCTCTGTCAAGGTGAGTCGGGGCCTTTGGTCTTTTTTGAAATTGCTAATAGTTTACTTTGTATTTTTTTTTATTTCACTAAACAGAAACAATGAGTTGTTGTTGTTGTTGTGCGTTCCCCAGCTTTACACCCTGGGGGTCACCCAGAACATGCACTATGACTCACTCATTCCACCTGGGAATCACTGTGAGATAGGAAGTACACCGGGTGAGAAGTTTGCGTGTACGACTATTTTCAAGTACCTCGCCACATAGGCAGCCATACTCCGACTTCAGAGGAGAAACAATGAGTTTGTTTTGAAGAAACATTTCAAAAGAGGATCATTTGTCTGTGAAAACATTGTTTTATCTTCTTTTTTGTCTTTTTTTTTATTCCACTAAACAGAAAAAAAGAGTTTGTTTTGAAGAAACATTTCAAAAGAGGATCATTTGTCTGTGAAAGCATTATCTTCTTTTTTGTCTTTTTTTTATTCCACTAAACAGAAACAAAGAGTTTGTTTTGAAGAAACATTTCAAAAGAGGATCATTTGTCTGTGAAAACATTGTTTTACATTTTTATTGAAGATGACAGAGTGTTCAGGCTCTACATTTAGAATTTTGAATTTTTGATGAAAATGAAAGTTCTTATTCAAAGATGTCATGTTCAAAGGATTAGATTTCTATTTGATATTGCAGTTTGATATTTTTTTGCATCAAAGATTTATGTTAAAAAAATTGTAATAAAAGGATGTATTTGTAGATGCATGCATACTTATTGGGACTTTCTACCTCACAAAGACAAAGTTGTCTGATTTGCTTGTTTTCTTATCTCTAACTACTAGCTTGGTCCCGTTTATTGGTTGCTTGGTTCGTCCATTTCTACAGTTATTTTTAAAATGTCCCCCATAAGCTTGATTAGGTAGCTTTGAATTCATTTTCATATAATAAATGTTGTTTAGTCCTGTGCATGCAAAAAAAAAAAAAGTGATCTCTTATTCTCTTCCCAAATTCAAAGATTGAAAAATAATGTTTATCCATGGCAGGCTGTTGCTGGAGATCGCAGCAGTGACCCTGACGCTCAGCATGTGTACTGCCTGAGCGAGAGCTTCATGTCCAACCTGGTGCCTGTCATGGCTCCTGCTGCCCCCAAGTCTCCTAAACTGCGGCTGGAAGGGCTGCACCCTGACGGCATCGATGTCACCTGGCAGACCCCGCAACAGTCTGGCGATGCTCATATCTCTGTGAGTGGTGACTGTGTGTGTGTGTGTGTTTATTTTATTTTTTGTTTTATTCTTTTATATCGAGGATAATGGAATAAGCACTTGTGTGCTTTTTTGCGTCCAGTCCTCGTGTGTATGCAGTTTTGTCATTTTGTCATCCGTTTCCACCGGCACACAATGGCCTACTCTTCCGAAAAGCGGAACGGGTTTTAATGTGTGCATGTTTTAACGTGTGTGTGTGTAGGGTGTGTGTGTGTGTGTGTAGGTGTGTGTGTTGAAGGTGTGTGTGTAGGTATGTGTGTGTTCGCATGTATGTGTGTTCACACGTGTGTTTGTGTGTGTGCGTGCATGTATTTGTGTATGTGTGTGTCTGTTTGTGTGCGTGTGTCCACATTCTTGTATGCATTTTTCTCAGTGTTCATTGACTCACGTAATATTGCACACACCACCATGTAATACTGCCTACACCACTCTTCTAAACATCGCGTTGCACTGTATCTCCCAGGGCTACCAAATGCTGAAAAACGGCAAGCTGTACGGCTCCATCATCCCCTCAGACGTCAACAGCCTGCGTATCCGGGACGTGTCGCTGGGAGAGAAGCTGATTCTGCAGCTGATCGCTCTGACAGAGCACCCTGTGGGCAAGGGGGACGCCCGTGTTGCCAACGCTGACAAGGACTCCGGCATCAGTGGGTCCACTGCACAGCAGGACGATCGCTCAGCTGGTAGGCTTGTTTTGGTTTGTGTCTTCTGTGTTGTGTGTTCTTTGGGGGTCCGAAAGGGATATGTTTTCGAGTTAAGAACAGGAAATATGTCAGCAGTTGTGTAACGGGGAAAGGTTTCCATGTGTGTCAGAAGGAGGCGGGTCCTTTGTGTGATTGTTTATTTCATGTTTTGGTTTTAGTTTTTGTCTTCTGTGTTGTTTGTTCTTTGGGGGTCCAAAAGGGATGTATTTTTGAGTTAAGAACAGGGAATATGTCAGCAGTTGTGTAACGGGGGAAGGTTTCCGTGTGTGTCAGAAGGAGGTGGGTCCTGTGTGTGATCGTTTATTTCACGGTCAGTCTTCTCTTTTTCATTGCTCTGTCTGTTCCTTTTCGTTTCTTTGAATTAAAGGATGTGTGTGTGCGCACACATGTTTGTGTGTGTGAAATATTTATGTGATAAGAGTTCCAGGACTTTATAAGTCTGTCTAATGCAGGAATGTAGAAAGCTCAGGGATTTTTTTTTTCGCTTTTTCTCTTTATTCATAGGGAGAAGAGTCTTTCATATATTGGTTTTATTTGTTTTAGTTTGACTAGAGAGGTGATTTTATTATTCATTTGTTTCTATTAGAGAGATGGATGGTTTTTAGTTTGTTTATTATTGATTTTTTACAAATTTGCCGAATAGGATACGTTAAGAAATTAGCAGTCATTGCTTGTTATTTTTTTGTTTTCTGCCTTCTGTCAGTTTTAAGTAGTCATACTTGTAGTATAGATTGTTTCTTGGGTTTTTAAAAAAATAGCTTTTCTTAATAATATTACATTACAGAGCCATTTTTCCCCTAGTGAGATTTGGGGTTTTCTGTGAGAATGTCTTGGTAACTGTAGGTATGTAGAATAAACATGCTGGTTGTCATTTGTAGAAAAGAGTACCGGAAGACAGTCTTAGAAATGGCCGACTTTATTGATGAAAGGACCACACATTATCAATTTAATCACAGGACATTGCCTTTTTTTTTTTTACAATTTGCATGTGTAAAAGTTTATCCACTCAACACACCCCTCTTTCCGAATCAGATTTCAGTTACAATGTTTGAATTTCTTGTGACAGTAACAATGTGTGTGTGAAGTGAATCCGATATATTCAATATATTGAGTTCTTACTGCTTTGGAACTATTAGAGGATGAATTATCTTGCATTGTTGTAAAAGAAAAGGAAAAATTTACCTGTGTTCTGAGTGCATTGTATATTAATAATATATATTATTGGAACAGCTGCATCCAAAATTAACACTCAGTTACTCTCGTCTTTTGCTTTGTTACTGAACTTTTCAGGAAATATGGATTTATAGATATGAAATATATCTACTCACATACTTGTACAAGATTGCATACATGCACGCATGCCAATGTGCATGCATGCATACACAGTGTTATGGACACAAATGCACACACCGTAAGCTGTATGCATCTGAGTTTAACGGGTGATTTGTAAAGTTTTGGTTTGGTTTGGGGCTCAGTTTTGTCAATTATTTGTTTATTTCTTTTCCTTTAGAATGGAATTGCATGTTCTTCAAATTTCCCTGCAGCTTTCATACTAGTCATCAACTCTTGAAATTCAGATTGATTGCAATAGTATTCTTTTGGTGAATGAGCAGTAACAGTCAACCCTGATTCATGCCCTAAAGCATGACATTTGAGGAGTCCAAATTTTATTGAAATATGTTATTAGAGTATTTGCTTGTCAACCAGTCTTGAAACAGGGTAATTAAAAACTTTCAAAAGAAAAGTTGGCAGTGTGGCTTCATTTGAAAGGCTATGAAAGATGAAGTATGCCTTAAACATCATGTCAGGTAGACACAGAATTACAACATCCAAGTGAATGGTGCTTCATGCCATTCAAAGGCATGATTTAAAATGACACTCACTGTTTGTCAATGGAAGCAGCTGATGTAGTTCTCTCATGTTACTTTTCTATTAACCCAAACCCCTTTCCCTAAAAACATTATTATATGCAGAATGTGAAAACTGCATACAGAATGTTTAAAAAGAGCTTTTGTTTGCATCTTTTTCATGCTCTGTATGTGTGTTGAAGATGTAAATTAAGAAATCACTTATGTACATGAAAATACAAATACAGGGTTATGTGGCACACTTGTTGAAGTGCCAGAAAAAGTCTTCTGCTGTGTCTTTTGGTCATTGCTAAAACATTTCATCTGGCCTATGTGTTACTCTTACTCATTTCTTGGTGAGATTCCTAACACAAGAGGCTTGCTCTTGATTGTGGAGAGTTGTTTCTTTATGTGTTCAGGGCATTTTCTCTTTTGACACAGCCAGACAAAAGTCTTGACAAGCATTTAAAAGTATCGCAATATCAAAACTGCAATAAGCAGTTGTGTCACAGAGCTATCTCATGGATGACCAGAAAATTTGTCATGATTATAAAATTGCGAAGTTTGTTCCAACAGAACAAAAGAAACATGCTCAGAAAATCCCTTTTAAGATGTGTGTCTTCATAATATTCCCTGATTCTGATCAGCTAAAATAACTTTTGAGTTGACAGGTCATGATCATGACCACAAGACTGTACAGAAAAGGTTGTTTCAGTTACGGAATGATCATGTTTTCACAACCTTCATCGTTAGATAAACGCATGACCACCCCTTTATCACGGTTTGTTTGCACTGTTGTGTTATGCTTTCATCATATATTTACTCCCTAGTGACGTCACCCACTGGCGTGAAGGACTCACAAAAAGTCGTCACCTTCACCCGTCACATAAATATTAATGATTGGCCATCAAGTGATTTAGGTATACATGTGTATATTGTGTGCATCTATATATATATATATATGACCAGTTGCTTATTGCATGATGGAGTGTATGTAGTATGCCATTACTGCTTGAATTACCTGCGTTGCATGTGAGTAGAGAACAATTAATTGCAAAACAAAAAAAGAAAAAGAACATTGGCTTATATTATGCATGATTTTTGTTTTTGCTTTTTTTCTGATCTTGTACTGAGCTATATATTTTTTTTTTTACAGTTTGTTAAATCTGTTTTGCTGTATCTGATATTAGCTTTTTCTAACAGCTGTACTGCTTTTAGTAGTTTTTGTTGTTCGGAATTTTAAGATCTATTGTTTATTTTATTTTTAAAAAATTCTTTTATGTTGTGATAGAGTTAGATAAAATGTGTAATGAAAAAATTTTTTTTTAAGAATTAAAAGGCATTTATTAACACTATGATCTTAGACACAAACTGAAATCTTCATAAAGATCCGTTGAATGTTGTTTGCATCTCTTAGTCTGACCTTCAGTCTTTTCTTTCTGTCTCTATCATTCTCTCTGCTGTTGTTTCTTCTGCCTTCTTATGGTTATTTGCATTGCTTTTTTCTTTTCTCTCTCTCTCTCTCTCTCTCTCTCTCTCTCTCTCTCTCTCTCTCTCTCTCTCTCTTTCTCTCTCTCTCTCTCTCTCTCTCTCTCTCTCTTCTCTCTCTCTCTCTCTCTCTCTCTCTCTCTCTCTCTCTCTCTCTCTCTTTCTCTCTCTCTCTCTCTCTCTCTCTCTCTCTCTCTCTCTCTCTCTCTCTCTCTCTCTCTCTCTCTCTCTCTCTGTCTGTCTGTCTGTCTGTCTTTTTTCTTTCCTGTTCCTTTGTCCTGCTCCCACCCTCAGTACCCCCCTCTTGCACTTTGCTGCTTACCCTATCTCTGTTGCTGTTTCTCTCTGTCTGTCTCTGTCTCTCTCTCTCTCTCTCTCTCTCTCTCCTCTCTCTCTCTCTCTCTCTCTCTCTCTCTCTCTCTCAGGGGGTGGGATAGCCTGGTGGTTAGAGTGATATATTGGTAATCTGCTGACCTGGGTTCAATTCTCATTCAAGAGGGTTTTTCTTCTGGAATCAACATCAGTGCCGACTCCACTCTCCCCAACAGTCTTTCTGATGAGACTATAAACCGAGGTTCCATTGCAAATGCATGCAGAACATCTTGCGCACACATTAAAACCTGTTCCGCTTTTCAGAAGAGTAGGCCATTGTGTGTCGGTGGGAACGGATGACAAAATTGACAAAACTGCATACACACGGGGACTGGATGAAAAACAGCACATGAGTGGTTATTCCATTATCATCAAAATAAAAGAATAAATAAATAAATAAAATAAATCTCCCTCTCTCTAATTCTCTGCCTCCTCTCTTTCTCTCCCTCCCTCTCTCTCCCTCCCTCTCTCTCTTTCTCTCCCTCCCTCCCTCTCTTTCTCTCCCTCCCTCTCTCTCTCTCTCTTTCTCTCCCTCCCTCTCTCTCTCTTGTCCCCCCCCCCCCCTCCTCTCTCTCTCTGTGACTTTGTTGTCTCTATTAGTGTATGTGTGTGCCACAGTCTCTCTGTCTCTCCCTCTGTCCTTTACCCCCTCTACCCCCTTTTCTCTCCCTTCCCCTCGTGTCTCTTCTCAGGTCTTGCTCACCTTTCTCTGTCTCGGTGCACCTGCCTTCTTCAGATCATGATCATGATCATTTTCAGTTGAGACTATGAATCATGGGGAATACAGCCTTAACTTCAGCATTATGACTTCAGAAGTATATACTGGCAGCATTATAGGGTTTTGTGGCTGTAGTGCTTTGCTACATTTGCCTATCATTGAAGCACTTAGTATTTTCTTAAAGTAAAATGTCTTGACTGCAACATGCAGCTTTTGACTCGTCTTTTTCGTTGCAATGGGCCGCTTACATGTGCATTGTCTTGCTTCAGAACTTGTGTTTTGATTTACCAGCAAGTACATGTGCCAAAGTATTAATTGCTTGCATGAGGTTTGTGTGTATATAGGGTGATTGATGTTCAGAGTTTGAGCAGAGTGAAACAGACCTGCTTCCTACTGTTATAGTTTGTGCTCATGAATATGACACAGATTGATCCCAGAACTGTTTCAGTCTGATGTAGGGTATTATAGACCGTATCCAACATGGTTATAATTCTTTTCTTTTTTTTGGTTTGGGGGGGGGGGGGGGGGGGGATTTGTCGCCGTAGAGTTTAGGTGACTTTTTTTGTTTCTGGAAAGTCAAATGAACTGAAATGGCTGTATTTATCTTGTTAATAGTGCACAGTTTTCCATGGGTTTTATTTGGTTGAAAGGGAGAGAGGATTATTTTTGATGATGGTTTGAAATTTGAAGAGTCTGATTTGCACCGAAAACATACTGGAATATATAGATGAATGGGACCAGATAATGTTGTGTTTTGTTTCTGTTTTGGTGTTCCAACTTTCATTGCATGGTGGTAACATTAATGTACATATTGTAATCCAGCACATAACACAGTCCATGATACTTTGAATTGTATGTGTAGGTGTTAATAGTTATTCAGTCTTAATTGCTTGCTGCTTGATATGAATTTTGTCATGCTTAAGATTGCTAAATGCTGCTAATGCGAACATACCCTTTTTGCTTTCATCTTTTTGCCTATCTTATTTTTTGTTTGCCTGTAATGGTCTATAACACAAGTTACTGTACTCTGGGGGGGTTTCTTTATTTTTGTATATGCTTTGAGTGTAGGTTTAAAATGTTGCCCTTATTTGTAAGTGATTAATAGTGATGCATGTCTATATCCTGACCAAGTATGTAAGATAGGATACATGCACTAGGTAGAAAATAGGCTCTCAGAGGAAGAGGGGTTGGATGTGTGTGCGTGTGTGTGTGTGTGTGTGTGTGTGTGTGCGTGTTTGAGAGAAAAAGAGAGAGAGAGGGCAGTTCACAGAAGCATGATGATTGATGAAATAGATATACATTGATGATGATAAATAGTAAACACACACAGATATATATATATATATATAGAGAGAGAGAGAGAGATAGAAATAGATATATATTAATTGTATATATATATTTTTATATATAAATATATATATATATATTATCAATTCCATCGTGGTTATAACTTGTTTTATTGTTGTTGTTTTTATATATATATATTTTCATATATATATATATATATATACGTATATAATGAATAATAATATTAAATGGAATTTATATAGTGCTATATCTTGCAAAAACAAATCAAAGCGCTTGCATTCATCCTACACATGCATCACGTTACAATTAATAGTTTTTACAAATTCAAATGTATACACACTCATGCACGCACGCACGCGCGCGCACACACACACACACACACACACACATAGAGATTGTACACTTTCACAGGGTGATGGGGGTTTGGCTGTTGAGAGCAAGGACAGAAATGAGATGAAACAAGAGGGGAGAATCTTAGGTCTGAAATAAATGTGTCTTGAGGCTGGATTTAAAATTATCACATATGATAATTCCATACTTGGTAAAACAAAAAAAAGAAAGATCAGTAATGCTCACCAAAAGGGATAAAACATGATGAAACACATGACCCTACGCAATCTCCAGATGTATTAGAAAACTGCTGATATCTTAAACTCATCCTGCAGGCATGAGCAAAACAAACCAGTTTAGTATTCAAACAGATCAATGAACAACAACAAAAAGTAACATGATAACAACTACAAAAGGAGTATTTGCATTAGAAGGATCTAGAATATTTAATATATTCTCAACTTGTATAAATCACAGAGAATTTGTTGTACATATCTTTGATATGAGAACATTATACTAACTAGCCAAAAAACCCAAACCCCAACACAACAAAGCATACAGTATATACAGTACATTACAAAATGCTACTAAAGAGCAGGTGTGAAACTTCATTAGAAAATATTGCCTAAAGACAAAAAGTTAACAACAGAAATTTTTTTATTACATTTTTTAATTTTTACAGATATGATTCGGATCAGGATATCTAAATAAATTCATGAAATGTGTGATATTATGATAACAGACACTCTCAACCTCATAACAGAACATATAAATCACAAATGCGGGGGTTGTTTTTTTCCGACAGATGTGTTTGCTGGCGAGCGATACTCTGGCTGCAAGCCTGGCCCCAAACTGGTGGTCCACTACACAGGACTGGTGTGTCCCCCCTCTGAGGTGTGGTGTGAGAGAGCCACTGGACATTCTGCACTTATTGTCTGGACCAAAGGTAAGGAGGGACAATGTGGGTCTAGGAGATGCGTGTGTGTGTGTGTGCGTGTGTGCGCATCTTGTCCATCTCCTCTCTGTGATGTGAATGGTTTATTGAGTACTTGTGTTCTTATCATCTGAACTAAATAATTATAAGGGAGGGTGGGGGAGGGGAGAAGAGAGAGAGAGAGAGAGAGAGAGAGAGAGAGAGAGAGAGAGAAGAGAGAGAGAGGTGTGTGTGTGAGAGAGAGAGAGAGAGAGAATACATGGATGCCTATCCATTTGTCTGTCATTCTTTCTGTCTGTCAATCCATTTGTGTTAAAGAGAAGAAGAAGAAAAAGTAAGTTGAAAGAGAAGGGGCAAGTTAAATGTCTGTGCATGTGTTTACATTGCATGTACTTTGGTGTGAGTGTGTGCATGAAACAAGGTTATATAATTAGAGGAGAAATTCTAAAGCATATGACTTTTTTTTTTTTAAATGGTGGGGGTGGGGTGGGGGTGGATAGACAAATATAAAAGCATGCAGAAGTAGAATAAAACAGGTAACACCATACAGAGTAGACATTAACAAGAGCACAACAAACACTGGCAAGGCACTGGTTGTTCTGCAATGCCCTGTTTCCATTGTTCATTGTAGGCCATTAAAGGGACACCCTAGTACTGCAGTGACTCGTATACCCCAGGTGACTCCCCCCCCCTCCCCCTTTTCCCCTCTCCTCCTTCACTACCCCCCCCCCCTCCCCCCCTCTCCTCCCCTTCTTTTTTCCTTTGCCCAGAGTGATTAATTAGTCTGCAGATCCGTGTTTTCAGTGGTTGATTGATCTGATTGCAATCCAGGAGAGCGCTGTGTGTTTTTCATGCTCTTGTATTAACGGCTCTTTGTGTTTTGACGTCACATCAGGAGGCAGTTGTGCTGTGCCAGATGTAGGGTGCAGGCATAGAGAAAGTGTTGATTCAGGGTGTAGTGAAGCGGTACACCGCTGGCTTTCCTGATTTTGTTTATTCTGTCCCCACCCCCACCCCCCTCTCCTGGTCATTGTTTGTTTAGCTTTACTGTCCTTACAAAGACCTTATCCACAGAGTGTGTGTGTGTGCGTGTGTGTATGTGTGTGCGTGTGTGTGTGTGTGTGTGTGCACGTGTGTGTGTGTGTGTGTGTGTGTGTGTGCACGTGTGTGTGTGTGTGTGTGTGTGTGTGCAGGAAGGTAGGGAGGGATAGGGAGAGGGGAGGTATCCACTGTGTGTGTGTATGAGTGAGTGTATGAGTGAGTGTGTGTGTGTGCAGGGAGGGGGTGGGAGAGGGAGGGAGGGAAAGGGGGAGGGTAACTAGAAGAGTGAATTATCCCACTCTAATAACATTGTGTGTTTGAGTGCGTGGTATTGTAGTTTGAAGTACATACACAGGAACTAGTGTTGATAGAATGTATTAGGAAGTGTAGTCCGAGCCCTCGTTAGCCTTTCTTCATGCCGCTGTCCTGGCAACAAGACTTGACCTTCTTGACAGTTCAGAACTGGTCAACAAGCATGAAAAGGCCTGTGTGTAGGGGGCAGGTGCTCTGAGTTTTTCTACCTGAGCCAGATTTGGTGATAGCATTTTTTCCGTAAGTTGTGGTCCATGAAAGGCATTTGTTGCAAACTTTCACTTTTGGTCACAAGATCATTGAACAATATCTGTTCCGACTTTTAAGCATAGACCAGTATGTGAAAAAGAAGTCCTTAACCTGTCGGGCCATGAAAGGCAGATGTCTTTGTGACTGTTATTGTAAATTACTCAAACAATGCATGCAGAGACATCTAGAACAGAAAAACATGTAGAATAGAAAATGTTAATGAATTGCCTCAAAGGTATTTTTTTCACAGACCTTGAATCCATGGACCAATTAATATCTGCCAGGATTTTTCAGAATTGGAACACATGTGAGAACCTGATGTGCTCTGAGTAAAGTGTTGATATCATTTGTGGTATAGGTGAAAATTAGAAGTGTTTCATTTATGGAGAACACTAAAGACATGATGATAAAGTAAGTGCATAGAGATCTCCAGATGGACAATTCTGTGGATGATTCATGAAGCTGTTCGGGAGTGTTAAGGATGTGTTTAATGTAACTGATTCTGTGATTCCTTTCAGGTACTCTGATTTTTTTTCTTCTATTGCTTTTGAATCTTTGCATTGGCTTTTACTTTGTATGCATAATGGAAAGTGAGGTAATATAACTGAAAGTTAACTGAATTATCTGTCAACTAATCAGTCAGCGGCTTTGTTGATTTGTTAATGAACCAGTCTGTTATCAGTCAGGTAACTGATGCACGAAGCAAGGTACATTGTCTTTTTCAGTTTGGTGCTCTAGCATGTTTTAATCCAAAATTTGAAATGAATAAACTGGTTTACACTTTAATGCTAATTAGTTGAGGTTTGCTTGCTGCATATAAATATGCTCAGAGAGAGAGAGAGAGAGAGAGAGAGAGGGAGGGATGAGGGATGTTTCCAGAATCTGTACCAAAGAACAGAATATCAGGGTCAGACAGAGAGAGAGAGAGAGGAGAGGGATGTTTCCAGTATCTGTACCTCACAGAAGAGAATGTCAGGATCACAGAGAGAGAGAAAGAGAAAGAGAGAGAGGGAGGAGGGACGTTTTCAGTGTTTGTACCAAACAGAGAAGAGAAAGTCAGGGTCAGAGAAGACCGTCAGATAGGTTTGTAACAACAGATCACTGAAGTGTAAGTGGTCTGTTTAGTCCCAGGCTGACTGGAGTGCTGTGTGGCACTGTTCTGTTCATACAAATTCTACAGTTTGTGCTGGTACTTTTAGCTGTAGGGGACAAAAGTCTTCCTCAGTCTTTCTTGTCTTTGGGAGATAAGGGAACTATATGAACCAGATAATATTAGAGAATGAGGAAGGAAGGGAGTGAGAGGGAGAGAGAGAGATAGAGAGAGAGAGAGAGAATTCCAAAAAGGATTTACTAGTACAGAAACCATTTTTCCATAGATAAAGGTGCTAGGGGACGGGATAGCTCAGTGGTTGGAGCACTCGCTTTCCCCTAGCCAAGTTAAGCAGCGTCGAGCGTGGTTACCAGTTGGATGGGTGACCGTTTGGGCGCCTTGGCTTCAGTACAGTTCCCCCAGTTCACCCAGCTGTAAATGGGTACCTGCCCTCTTTAGGGTCAGGGAAGGTAAAGCAGCGAGGGAGCCACCCTCAATATGCTGGCCCTAGAGAAGTGAGGTCTCTGACGCCTCGCTCCCCTATGACCTTATAGGTTATGGGACTCCTTTACCTTTCCTTTAAAGGTGCTACTCAATAACATAGATGATTGATAAATGCTAAGATCATCAGGAAAGTATACCAATGACAAATTACACTAAACAAGTCTGAAGCTAGAAACCAACTTGAACTACCAGAAAAATTAAGAAGTGACTTGAGAGAGAGAGAGAGGGGGGGGGGGGTGTTCCCAGAGTTGGCACACAGAGGACCCGTTGTGTGTGTCAGGAAGACCGTTAGAAACATTTGCAGTACAAATTTCAATGAGATCTAAGAGGTCTATTGAAGCCCAGTTTGCCTGCAGTGCTGTGTGGCCCTATTCAGAAAGGTTCTACAGTTTGTACGGATAGTTTGTACTGGAAAAGGACCAAATTATTTGCCAGTTTTTCTTCTTTGGGTTATAGAATGACTCAGACATGTTAAGTGACAGTTACTTATGTTTGGGGGAGGGAGGGTGGGGTGGGGGTGGGGGGTTGTTACCCATGTGTGTTTGTGTGTGTGCATATGTGTGTGTGTGTGTGTGTGTGTGTGTGTACATGTGTATATATATGTGTGTGTTTCCATGTGTGTGTGTGCTGTGTGTGATTGAGCAGAGCATACAGAGCAGGTGTGTGTGTGTATTCAAAACAACTCAGTTCAAAGCAAACTTTATTATCTCACAAAGAGCCATACTGGCAGGTGCAGCTCTACAGAAAACAAGACAATAAAACATTCAGAACAAACATCTCTTAGTTAAGACACACAGGTATGGATTCTCTGCAGCAACATGCAGTAGCACACATTCATCAGACATTGGAGACAGAAATACAAAATACCAAAGCATTGATCATGGTTTTAGATAATATAAGCACACACACACAGATGTATGCACACACATACTTTTTGTACACTCTTATGCACAAGTGTGCTGGCACACACACATGCGTGCGCATGTGCACACATGCATGCACATGCGTGCACATGCACACACACATAAGCGCCCACACACACACACACAAGCACACACACATCTGCATGCACGCATGCCCACATGCACACCCGCATGCACGCACGCATGTGCTCACACGCACGCACACAAACACACACACACACACACACACAGAGGATCCCTTGGTTTTTTTACCGTCTCTGTGAATCTGAAATCATTCACACCCACCTCCATCTGTCTCTTCCCCCTCCCCCCTTCTGTGTGTGTGTGCGTGCGTGTGTACATGTGTGTGTGTGTGCGCGTATGCGCTTGTGTGCATGCATGTGTGTGTGAGTGAGGTATACTCAGATCAAGAGCTCACATTTAACAAAAGTCAGGACAATTTATCGTAAACCAACAGTAACAAAGAGTGCGTGGTAAATCTGTAGCCCGTGTCTGTGCTCCTATTTCTGACACCACTCGAACTTTCATATTTCCCTAAGGACCATAAAATACCGCCATAACATTTCCGATGGTTCAGAGAAGGGACACTGTGTTGAAGTCTATAGTTCAGGTCAAAGATTGTTCACAGTTTCCATTGAGTAGTCTGTGGCCATGATTTTGTGGCAGGAATGTGGACAGTACTTTATAGTGTCTTGTTTTATATTCCATCATTGAGGTAAGGTTATGGTTCTTCAGGTAGGTTGTGACTGTGAAAAAGAAAAGCTCATTTTTGTTAAGTCAGTGTGAGAAGTCAGTTTTGTGGGGATTTGTTGTTGTAAGTTTGTTATGGCGGTTAGGTATGCATGAGATTTGACTTGTATTGTACACCACTTTATGTGCAGGCTTGAACTTGGTTTGCTTTAGCTGCCACCAAAATCATTTGCCTGAAGTTACTTTGTGTGTGTGTTTACTTATATATGAGTTTTGTCATTATTTCACATTATGAATAGCAAAGATAACATGAATGAAGAGCTTGCATTTGCATATGAAATATTTGGTCAGATTTCTTTAAGATTAATTTCAGTTGAGTTATGATTAATGTCATTTGAGCAAGAAAAAAAATTATAGGGACACAAGAAAAACATCTTGAGTCATGAGGAAAAAATGGTTTTAATAATTTACAATACAATTTTTCATCTTTTGCATTCTCTAGAGCAATACTTTCAGTTTTAACCATTACAAATCTCAGAATTAAGAAACAGATCTATATTATTACAATAGTGACAGTCACAATACTCAAGTAACTTTGTTGACTGTAAACTGAAATGTAACCCTGCAAAAATCTTAAACAGAACAATGGGGGTTCATAGTAGTGTGAAGCAAGACTTAAGTCTGTGTAAGACACTAAACACAAATCTAACCACTCCCATGAGCAGTTGAACGGTCTTCACACTCCGCCAAGAGATCCTGAAGTGACAGCTGGTAGCACACAGTATTGTGAAGGGGGCTTGTCAGGCCATTGAAGTGATATGTGGGGCAAGACAGATAGCCAGGCAACTAAGCCTGCCCCTCTTTGGCCTCCCTGTTGCAACCCAGAGATCATGGTATGCAACACTGTTCTGTTTTGGAAGGGAATATAATAAAGCATAGAATGTAGTCTTTGTGTTGTGGGGGGCTCTGCTTCAAACATTCATGCACCCATGGGACAAAAAGTACTGGCCTGTCTCACCTTCTGCTTTGATCAATAGGTATTGCCTGGCACAGAGAGAGAACACAGAGAGAGAGAGAGAGAGAGAGAGAGAGAGAGAGAGAGAGAGAGAGAGAGAGAGAGAGAGAACACAGAGAAAGAGAGAGAGAGAACAGAGAGAGAGAGAACAGAGAGAGAGAGAACAGAGAAAGAGAGAGAACAGAGAGAGAGAGAGAGAGAGAGAAAGAACAGAGAAAGAGAGAGAACAGAGAGAGAGAGAGAGAGAGAGAGAGAGAGAGAGAGAGAGAGAGAGAGAGAGAGAGAGAACACAGAGGGAACAGAGACAGAGAGAAAGAAAGAAAGAAAGAGACCCAGAGATAGAGAGGGAGAAAGAGAGAGAGAGAGAGGGTCATGGAGGAAGCACTTTAGAACTGTTTCAGCCTTTTGTGTGCTGTGTCAAAGTGTCCAAGTTTATGGAATGCCTGTGACTTAGAAGGGTTGTGACTTGGTGTTTGCAGTCTGGAGTACTCTGTGGTGTTCTGTGCAGGGAATGAATTAGTTTATAGCACTGCCGCCAACATGCCAGCACGATGGCTGTGGACTAGTATTCCATGGAGGATGAAAAGATTTGTGTGAAAATGCTGCACTTTGCTTAATTCAATCATGGATATATATGTTTGTGTTTGTTTTTGTTAGAACTTAGCGAGAAAGTGGAAGAGAGTAAATTCTTGAGAATTTTGAGATGACAGCTTGTTTAATCACTGACAAGTGTTTCTATCAGAATTTGTCAGGAAGTGGAGGAGAGTGAATCTGTGTTATCTTGGTGATAAAAACTGCAAGAGGTAGCGGGAATTATAAACTCTGCATGTTCTGACTGATAATATCTCATTGGTCAGGGGACTACCTTCCATATGTGTTGGGTGTGAGTTTGGACAGACTTGTGAATGTGAAAGATTTGCCTGTTTATGAAGTAATTCAGCTCCAGGTGAGATGGTTGTTTTATGTTCTTTCTAAATGTGTATCTGAAAGAAAGATACAAGCATGTGTGTAAGTGTGTTTGTGTTTGGTGTTTAAAACTTGCAACTTCCCCCCACCCCCCAAAAAAAAATCCAAAACAAATGTGTGTGTGTAGGGGGGGAGGGGGTTGTGTGAGTGTGTGTGTGTGTGTGTGTTACTCATAACTATGATCAGTATAACAGTGCTATCACTTGCTATGTCCCTGTCACTGACTTCCCTCATGAAGGTCCCAACAGAAAACTGTCATATATCTGTCAAAATGTTGAATTATAAAGGCATGTTTAGAAACATTTAAACATTCAGCTTTCACCTCCCAAAAAGCTGGTGAAAGATTCAGGGTTGGAGTGAACAGTGTGTGAGAATAACTATGAACTTTGCTTGCAAGACTAGCTCAGTGGTTAAGAGCATGAATGTACCTGCTATGCAGTATGCATGCTGTATAGAAGAAATATAAGATAGTTATACACAAAGCAATATCTAGATATCAACATACAATGCATGACGTCTATGTGCTGTATTCTTTAGATATAGGAATATGTGAAACAAAGATGAAAATAGATAATTATTGGGTTTTTTGTTAGGAATATGTGAAACAAAGATGAAAATAGATAATTATTGGGGTTTTTTGTTCCTTGGCTTGAGGTCTGAGGTTCACCAGTAGTGAAGTTTTGTGTATGCAACCATTTTTGTCCACCATTAAGGCAGCCGCACTCTGATTTTGGAGAACATACTTCCATATATTCCTCAAGCAATGCAGCAAGAACTTTTTCAAAAAAATCAATTAATTAAGAAAACCCAAACCTAACCATGCCTTTACAGACACATGGATACTCATCTTTTTTCTCCCATGATAGCGCTTCGATTTGTTTGTTTTACAAGATTCAGCGCTATATAAATTCCATGTTATCAATGATCTCCTTCCCACTTTTCAATCTGCCTATCGCCCCAACCACAGCACCGAAACCACCCTAGTCCACACTTTAGATACACTTCTACTTGCTTCTGATGCAGGAAAAATCTCCCTCCTCACTCTTCTTGACTTATCTGCAGCCTTTGATACCATAGATCACTCAATTCTTCTTTCTCGCCTCCAAAATACGTTTGGTATTAACAGCACAGCCCTCACCTGGTTTACTTCATACCTCACAGACAGGTTCCAGAAAGTTATTGTAAACAAAATTCAATCAAAACCTGTCAAAATGGAATGTGGAGTCCCGCAGGGATCAGTCCTGGGCCCTGCTCTCTTTACTCTCTACACTGCTCCACTCTCACATATAATAAACAACCACCATATTGATCATCATTTCTATGCCGATGATACTCAGCTTCAGTGCAGTGATACTGTTGAAAACTTGCCTTCCCTCCTGACAAATATGTCCTACTGCCTTCAAGATATTCAAAACTGGATGACTCAGAACAAGTTACAACTTAATGCCGATAAAACCGAAGCCATGCTCATAGGGACCCAACATAAACTTTCCTCTATCGCAAAAACTTCAATAGAATTTGGCAGTACGTCAGTTCCTTTGTCCAACTCTGTGAAGTATTTAGGAGTAGTTCTTGACAACACACTCTCTATGAACAAATTCATCACCCAGACCTGCCAGTCTTGCTACTATCAATTACGGCGCATAAGCGCGATTCGCAAGTATCTGTCCACTGATGCAACTTCCAAGCTTGTCACATCTCTCATTCTTTCACGTTTAGACTACTGTAATTCTCTTTTGGCTGGCCTACCAGCATCATCTATCCACTCTCTTCAACGCATACAAAACTCTGCAGCTCGACTGGTCCTAAGAAAGAAAAAATCTGAACACATCACTCCTCTTCTGCGATCTCTTCACTGGCTGCCTGTCTCACAAAGACTGGAGTATAAAATCAATACCCTCTGTTTCAAATGTCTCCACAAATCTGCACCCTCTTATCTCTGTAACTGTCTTCATCTGTACACTCCATCCCGTTCCCTTCGTTCAGCCGCAGATGCTTTGTGCTTTCGAACACCCAGATTCAAATAAACCACTGTTGGCCGTCGCTCCTTCTCTGTTTCTGGTCCATCCACCTGGAATGACCTCCCTCTTTCACTTCGCCAAAAGCCTTCACTTGATACCTTCAAATCCAGCCTCAAAACACACTTATTTCCTACCTGAGACTTTCCCCCCAAATATCTGTCCCTAATTTTCAACAGCATCTTTCACCTTCTAAGTGTTGTTCCGAGTGTGTGTGTGTGTGTGTGTGTGTGTGTATGTGCGTGTGTGTGTGTGTGTGTGCGTGCATGCATGCATACGTGCGTGCGCATGGTTTTTGAAATCTGTTGTTCATTATGTTTAAGGAGAGTTGCATGCCTGTAAATGATTGAGTGCAAGCGCTTCGATTTGTTTGTTTTTTTACAAGATTCAGCGCTGTATAAATTCCATGTATTATCATCATTATCATTATGATGATGTGTGGTTTCAGCGGAGGAGCGCAAGGCGCACTATGTCTCGGCGGACAGCTATCAGGTGACGTGGTGGCCGGGCGATCGGCCGCACGATGAGATCAACAGCGACAGCACCACCGATGACCACCTCCTGATCACCAACCTGCGGCCCGCCACCACCTACACCGTGGTGGTTGAAGCCCGCAAGATGGAGAAGTACACCGACATGGACGAAGCTGTCTGTGAGTCAGGGACTTTTGTCTTTGCTTGGTTGGTTTGGGGGAGTGGGTGTGATTTTGTGTGGTGTGGGTGTTGTATGTGTGTGTGTGTGTGTGTGTGTGTGTGTGTGTGTGTGTGTGTGTGTGTGTGTGTGTGTAAAAGTGTGTGGGTGTGTATTATGGATGAAGCTGTCTGTGAGTTGGGGACTTTTGTGTTTGCTTGGTTTGTTTGGGGGGAGTAGGTGTGATTTTGTGTGGTGTGGGTGTTGTATGTGTTGTATGTGTGTTGTGTGTGTGTGTGTGTGCGTGTAAAAGTGTGTGGGTGTGTATTCATTTCTTTGGGGGAGAAGAGAGGGAGGTGGGTCTAAGTGTATGGGTAGGGGTGTGTATGTGTATGCATGCTTGACTTGAGCGAGTGTATGAGTTAGTGGATGATGACATTGCTTGATCAGTTGTTAGGTGTTTGTTTAGTTTTCAACACTAGCAGTTGTTTACTTGCTAGCTGTTTTTACTTCATTTTTCTATTACGTCTCACAGAATGGTCAAACTAATAAACCCCTGGTTTCCAGTCTGTGTGTCTTTTTCCCCCATATTTTTGTATCTGTCTATTATGCATGCACATGCATGCATGCACGCACACACGTACACACACACACAGAGAACATCTTATGCATTTGTTAAAACTCGTTCTGCTTTTCAGAAGAGTGTGCCTGTGGGAATGGATGGCAAAATTTACAAAACTGCATACTCTCCGGGCTGGCTGTAAGAAAAACACATGAGTGCTTATTCCATTATCCTCGAAATAAAAAAATAAAAAAGAAGAGGGGTGTGCGCACAAACACACACACACACACACACACAGAACTTTTCCTTCCTTTTTTTTTTCTTTCCTTTTTTTTTCCTTCAGTTGATCTCCGTCTATTCCTTTTTGAATCTCTGTGTTCTCCAATTGTATTCTCTCCCTTTTTCCACCCACCATTTTACTTCCACAATCCTTATAAAAAAAAATCTACTTTACATCCACACCACCACCATCTATTTTGTTTTTGCTTGTTTGTTTGTTGTTGCTGTTTTTCACATTTCTGTTTCATTGTTGATCAATGTGGTTGGTGTTGGCAGCTGCTGCAGAGACGCCAGAAGGGTTGAACGCCTTCATCCTGTCCTCCAAGTCAGAGCACCTGACGGTGAAGACGGCCTGTCCCCCCGACCCCCCGCGTAACGTGGGCATCTCTGCCACCACCTGCAACTCCCTCAACGTCGCCTGGGACCCTCCTCAGGAACACGGCTCCGAGGTCATCGGTGAGGGGGATGTCCGACTCTTTTTTGCTGTGTTGGACAGTTGTTGTTTTTTGTGGAGTTATAGTGTTCGTTGATGGGCAAAATAATCCTCCTCCTATCTTCTTCTTCAAGATGTTTGTTGATGGGTATTTTTCAGACATCTTTTAACCTGTTTGCTGTTTCATGTAGCATACTCTGGCATTTGCCTCAGTTCTGCTATTATTCAGAGGTGAAGCTATGAAGTTTGATTGTACTGTATGCTGTTTATCATAATAGTTAACAGGTTTTATTATACAACAAAAAAGGAAAGTATTCATATCTTGTAGGGGATGTTACTGTAGTTAAGAAAGGAGTCTGTGAGATTTTAGTGTGTTTGATTTAGTCAGGGATAATAGAAAGCTGTTTTTAGTAATTGTTTTATGTATCTTGCTTTACATATTGCTGTGAAATAGGACATTTTGAAACAGAGATTTAGAGAAAGTTTGTAAGTTTTCTGTGTGGAAAATGATGTCTCTGTGGAGCCGTTTATTCTGGCACTTTGTCCCTGTTGATGGCATTTTTGAACACTGTAAATGAAACATGAAACTACCAATATCCTTATAATTTTTTTAAACTAGATAGAGCCTTGTTTATCTGATGTTGGATTATGTGGGTGGTTATCATTAGAATGTTCTTGTCATTTTTTTTTTAATGAATTGTGTCCACTGCCTATTAAAGCATATTTCTAAAGCTTTATAACTAGGCCTATATTGCCCACTGTTCAGAACATAATCATTATGGTTCATGATTCAGTATTCAGCTGTTGACGATTTGGCCATGTTTTCCTCCTCTCTGTCATCAGCTATTCGCATCGAGTGCATCTCTCTCAACGCACAAGACCCGCACCACGTGACAGAGGACATCATGCCTGATTCCACCTCCGCTGACATCACGGGGCTGCACGAAAAGACAGACTACCTGGTGCGCGTGGTGGCCGTGACAGAGGAGTACTTTGACCGCCTGCCTGACAAACACAAGCACAAGAAACTCCACGCCATTCCTCGCGATGTGCTGGTTGCTCAGGAGGAGTCGCCATGGTTACCTAGCGCCAGCATCGTGGCCAAAACGGCCGGCACAGAGGCTCCGGCAAACATCCGTCTGACCCAGTCCACCATGACCTCCCTGGTGTTGACCTGGACACCGCCTCTGGTGTATGGATCAAACAAACTTCTCAGTCAGGTGTGTGGTGTGTTGGCCGATTGAATTGTTGCATGAATGTGGAGAAAACTGTTTGAAGCTGTAAGCTGTGACATTGTTTATTGTGAGTTCATTGATGCTCTTGAAATGTGAAGGGTTACAAAATTATTTTTTTATGTGTTTTAAGCCAAAGATCTCATACTTTTTATACAGAAGTTTTCCTGTGGTATATTTTCATTGTGCCTATTAGAGCAGAGGTAATTTCAGCTTGTTATTTGATTATTTGAAATAGTAGAGAAAATGGTTTATTTTCTAAGTAGAGAGAGTGGTTTATGTTCTCTCTGTTATACTTCTGTTGTTCTGTTGACCCTGTTTTGAAGCAGTTTAAGATTATCTGGTCATTCTCCATTGCTTCCTCCCGCTAACCAATGTCTGTCCATTTACTCGCCCATGTTCCTAAAACCCCATGATCCAATATTTCTTTACAGTTGCCACTGGCATTTTCCACACACTAGAAAAGGAATAGAATAAGAAAAGTGTTTGAACCTAATGCTGCTGCAGATTGTGCGTTGGCGAGATGTACGGCGCACCAAGCCCACAGACCCTGAAGACCTGATCGTGGCTTCTCATGTCAACCTTCTGCCCACCGAGGACACGCTCACCATCAGTGACCTTGTGCCAGGGTCACAGTACCAGGTCAGAGTTCATGCCCTTTATATATATATATATATATATATATATATATATATTCCACTCATTATTATCCATGTGAAATGTTCTTAGTTAAATGATGTGCATTTCTTTTTCAGAAGGAAATTAAAAAAAGAAATCCAATGCTTGTTATGTATCGTAAAATGTGAATCATTCTGCTGGTATTAGTTGAATGATTGATGATATCTTTTTTCATCTTCAAATCATGAATAGCATTCTAAATAACTAGTCTTTAAGATGAAGAGGAATATTGAAATATAACTATATAACTGCAACATATAGAAGACATAGTTAAAAGAAATCTGAACATCAAATGGTCATGTCCTAGGGACACTTATTCAGAACAATTCATGGCGACAGATAACTAAAAAGTACAATTTTAAAAAGCTTAGAATAATTTCTTTGCATACACTATAATCGGTGTGATAAGATCCAGCTGAATGATAAATATCTGCATAAAGTTCACAACCTACATGGATGTGTGTGTGTGTATGTTGTTTATCAGAGTACTGGTCTCATCATTGTGTTGTTGACATTTGCTCTGTCCAGATTGTGATAGAAGCTGTGGTCAGCATCAAAACATCTCTGAATCCTGACCAGTGGGACTCTGGAATAGAGAAGTTCCGTCGCACAGCTCATGTGATGTCCAAACCTCTGGTGGTGTGGACACGTGCCCCCATTGAGCCTCCGCGCCTCCTCGTCCAGTCCTACGACATGAGCTCTGCCGTCCTGTACTGGGAGAAACCCATCCTCATGTCCATCATTGGCAAGGTGAGGCTTCTGATGTGCTTTACATCTGTTAGCTGATCACTCACAGATTTATTTTTTATGAGTGAAATGATTTGCTCTCTTTCAAAGCTTGTTACTCCTTTTTTTTCCATTCTTTTCTTAGAGGTCACTTTTGATGACTATGGTAGTAATCAGATGATTGAGTTTCCTTGTCTATGAAATCCTTGATTTATGAATATAACAGTGATGCTTAACTAACATGATCTATACTGCACGTATGTCTATGTCCAAAGTGACTTTCACTGAGATATATTTTGAAAGGAAGCTTAGAGTAAAGACCTGTCAAATAGCTTCAAACTTAACTGAGCTGGATCTCCAACCCAACATTGTCAAACCCACTCTCATAGATAGATCATATACTGCAAAAGTAAAGCGTTGCTGCACTGAAATACTTTCACTCAGTCTGGCTCAATGACTTATCCATTCTCATCAATATGAAATTTCATAGGTTTTGTCCCTCAAACTTTTTCGGTCAGAATAGGCACTACTGAGCACCACCATGTGACTTAAAAAAGATCTCTGTTGTTCAGTGGCCTGTAGCATCTTCTGGGATGCTGGCTCTTAGAAGATCATAGAGTTGGGCGACGGGATAGCCTAGTGGTTAGAACATTGCACTCGCAATCTGACGACCCGGGTTTGATTCCTGTTCAAGGGGAAATTTTCATCTGGAGTTAACATCAGTGCAGACTCCACTCTCCCCAAAAGTCCTTCGGATGAAACTATAAACCGAGGTCCCGTGTGCGAATGCACGCAGAACATCTTGTGCACACGTTAAATCCTGTTCCGCTGTTCGTAAGAGTAGGCCATTGTATGCCGGTGGGAACAGATGACAAATTTACAAAACCGCATACAGACAGGGACTGGATGTAAAAAAGCACATCAGTGCTTATTCCATTATCCTCGATATAAAAGAATTAAATTAAATAAATAAATGAAATAAAGCTCATAGCGAAATGCTAAGTTGTAGCTGCATATGGCAGTATAAGGATGAATGACGTTTTAGTAGTGGTTTTGGGTCACCAAAAATGGGCAAAAATATAACCACCACCACTGCTACCACCACCACCAACAAAATGTGTATAGTAAAGAATCTTGTCGGCGAAAGTGGCGTTGGGTCGGCCACACCCTATGGAAGGAGCCTTGCAACATCACCAGACAAGCGCTCGAGTGGAACCTGCAGGGGAAAAGGAAGAGAGGGCGCCCCAAACAGACCTGGAGGAGAAGCCTGCATAGTGAGCTGAGAGACTCCAGCCTGACATGGGAAGAGGCCAAGACCCTTGCCAGAGACAGAAGGTGGAGGGACGCTGTTGAGGCCCTATGCTCCGCTAGGAGCTATAAGGAATAAGAAGAAGAAAGAATCTTGTGTTTTATAAACTGTAAGTAAAACTTGGAAAAGAAAAGCGTTTTTATTTCCCCTTCAAATTCTCACCTGTTGTGTTCCCTGTTGTAAAGGATGAGGAAGGCAACCCCCGCTACCTTCGCCGTTACCTGGAGGGCTATCGCCTGGAGATCAACGGCAAAGTGCAGAGCTGCCTGGGACCTCAGGCCCAGACCTGCACCCTGACCAAGTGCAAGCCTGGCAAGCAGTACAGCGTGGTCCTGGTCGCTATGACTTGTACAGAGGACCGCAGGCGAGAACGCAAAGAGAAGGTGAGAGAAAACTGGCTTACACACACACACACACACACACACACACACCACACACACACACACTTACACACACACACACACACACACACACACACACACACACACACACACTTACACACACACACACACACACACACACACACACACACATACACACACTCACACAACACACACACACACTCACTCACTCACTCACTCACTTGCTCATTCATTCACAGGATAGCTTGGTGGTTAGAGCATTGTGTGTTGCCATCTGATGGCCCATGTTCAAGCCACCATCAAGATTCCCTTTCAATGGGGATTTCTCTCTCTCTCTCTCTCTCTCTCTCTCTCTTCTCTCTCTCTCTCCTCTCTCTCTCTCTCTCTCTCTCTCTCTCTCTTTCTCTCCCTCTCTCTCTCTCTTTGTGCGCAGCCTTGCTTTATATTTGTGTAAAGCCTGTAGAATAAGAGATATCTTGGTTTCTTAAGTCATATTTTTTGTAACTGATTTTTATTGTGGTGGTTGTGGTTATACAATAACATTTTGGTTTTTTGTGCTTCCTTATTTTTCTCACTAAAATACTAAGCAGCTCGGCAACCCCCCTTCATGTATGGGCCGATGGCCTTTTTGTGAATAAATCTTTCGAGTTCTCTCTCTCTCTCTCTCTCTCTCTCTCTCTCTCTCTCTCTCTCTCTCTCTCTCTCTCTCTCTCTCTCTCTCTCTCTCTCTCTCTCCCTCCCTCTCTGTGCTTCTATTTCACTTGTCTCCGACACTGTTTCAGTTCAAGGGCTACTTCAAGACCACAGCTCCTCAGGACACAGACTATGTGGGTCTGCTGGATGATGATCTGCTGGACGAGGCTCCCTCTGACCCTGTGGACATCACACTGCCCAAGTCACAGGATGGTCAGTGTACATTCTGTGTGTGTGTGTGTGTGTGTGTGTGTTGGTGTGTGCATAAAACAGCCATGGGAAAGAGATTGAGAGTTTTTGCATGTAATGCTTGTGATACATTTTTGTTTATCATTTGTTATTGATTTTAATTTTTGGTGCATATTTGGTTGTGAAGTAAACAAACAATAGATTTTTTTCTTCTTTGGCATAGAATTCAGAACACTTGTGCACAGATAGTTTACACTTTCATAATTAAATCAGCAGGAAAACAATCAATTAAATAGCCCCATTGTAATATAACTCTGAGATTGATAAGCTTTAGGCCTTGCTAATGAGAACTGTGTCAAACACTGTGTAAAAGCAGTCTATGCTGGGGATTCTATAGGGTTTTGGGTTATATTATGTCAGCATTACATGGCAGATAATGCTGATGGTATCTTGATTCAGGTTGGGAGTCTGTGTGTGCCAGTGCTGCCCTGGTCTTGTTCCCCTCGAGTCTTTCATTCAGTGAATAAGTTTTTTGTACCACCAAAGAGGTTTTGTGTTCTTCACAAATCTTTCCAAGCAACACTGATATCACATGGAGCAAAAACTCCTCCTGCAAAACCATCAGACACAAACTGCTATCAACATTGTGCTTCATAAAGCAGATGAGGCTGAAATGTCCCATTTGCACTAGAGAACTTTGAAGATGAAAATCTAGCGTTGACTCATGTGACAACATCAAAAAGCTGCTGTGATCTTGATGCAGCTTCTAACATTTCTTAACTTCTAACGTTTCTCTCTGTTTGTATCTTCAAGAAAAGCTGGAATGTCTTTGTCACAGGATTCATGGAGACTTGTAAATCCATCTTTATTCACCAAGAGGAGCGAGACAACCGCACCTTTGGGGATGTGGAGGTGGCGTGGACAGTGCAGGGACAATCAAACTTGCTCAAACAGTTCTCCATCGTCTGGTTCTCCTCTGAGGACCGAGTGGTGCAAACCAAATATGTCGGTCCTGAAAAACGTCGAGCGACAATCCCTGTGACTCATCTGAAGTAAGTGCCATGTTGGGATATTAATTTGATATTCTCTGATGAATGAATGAGTGCGTTGGGGGGAGGGGTCTTTGTTTCATTGAAAAAGCAATACATTTAGAGAAAAAAGGTTCTTAAATGAGTTTGTCCTGTGATGAATAAACATCAATCATATCTTAGAATCACAAGCTTACCTATTTTTATATATTTCCATTTTTTCCTGAAAGCAGGGTCATATATAAGCATTTAGATCTGTATTCACAAACTTTTCTTTCTGTTTTGTTTTATCATGATTTTTGGATTGTAAATTCATATATGCCTTAACATTGCCAGTTGTGGGTTTTTTTTCCCAGTTGTTAGTTCCATATTATCAGTGTTTTCAGTCTTTAGCATTTACAGTTTAACAGTACTGAATGGAAGGCACAGACTTACCAGTTTAAATATTGTTCAGAGCATAATGTTTCAACATTCACTAAGCCAATAATGGTCACCTGGGTTCAGACTACAAACTAAGCCCCCTGTACAGCACACATTTAACACAGGTATACTGGAGTGACAGAACACAGCAAAAAAGAGAAACTAAGGGGGAAAAGACAGAGACAGACAGAGGAAATTCAAAGAAAAGAGGAAACATGTCAAAGAGTTTGATTTATACCATTACAACCGTCAGTCTGACCAGTTGATACTACAATGTCACACAATGGCTTGCAGATCTATTTACATTTTTTGTACCATCACATCCATCAGTCTGACCAGTTGGTATATCAGACAATGTCACATTATGGTTTGCAGGTCTATTTACGCCTTTTATTATTATTATTTTACACCTTTTATACCATCACATGCCTCAGTCTGACCCGTGGATACATCAGACAGTGTCACACCATGGTTTGCAGGACTATTTACACCTTTTACTATTATTGTTTTTACACCTTTTATACCATCACATCCCTCAGTCTGACTCGTGCAGGCCTATTTACACCTTTTATTATTATTTTTTTACACCTTTTATACCATCACATGCCTCAGTCTGACCCGTGGATACATCGGACAGTGTCACACCATGGTTTGCAGGTCTATTTACACCTTTTATACCATCACATGCCTCAGTCTTACCCGTGGATACAACAGACAATGTCACACCATGGTTTGCAGGTCTATTTACGCCATCACTGTGGAGCCATGCTACTACACGGACGTCCTGCCCCAGCAGCCTCAGGACGTGCACATCATGGTCCCCGGACCTCCTGACGCCCCGGAGATCTTCCTGCGCTCCCAGGACAAGGAGGAGTTTGTCATAGAGTGGGGAGAGCCTCGCTGCTTTGGCGGGGTCAAGGTCAAGGGATACCAGGTAGGAAGGATATGCTTGGTGCAGCAGTTCTGATTAAAGTTGGTCACCTGCACTTGTTTTCCTCCACTACTATTTCCGCATTAATGCTTGTGTTGAAAGAGACATTAGGAGAAGATAAACTGATTATGCATGGGGGGAGGGGGGGGGGGGGGGTTGAGAGAAAAGGACAGAGGGACGTAGGATGGGGAAATGCATGTGTGGAGTGCGCAAACTTAGACATTTTTAGGCTTAGATTTAACATGTTTTGGGGAGGGTGCTTGTGTAATTCTGACATCACCACTTGTGAGATTGTTTTTAGTTTGTGTGTAGTTCTGTTCACACTGGTAGTGTGTATGTGTGGTTGAATATGTACTTGTATATCTGTGTGTTTGCAGCTTTGTGGGCAGTTGCATATATATTGGTATTGAAGTAGGAGGGGTAAGGGTGTGTGGTTAAAAAAAGATCTCATCCTATTCCACCACAAGATCAGCATGGATTCCTTTTTGTTAACTAGTAGTACCAGGGAGTGAAATAGTAAAAAATGCAATTTGTACGTTGATGAATGTTTTCTGGTGCAGACTTTAAATTCAACATACAGCATAGAATTGTACATATACATGATCCAAATCATGCTTGTAGTTTTACAGTACTGTGTGTGTGTGTGTGTGTGTGTGCGTGCTTGCGTGCATGTGTGTGTGTTGTGTGTGTGTGTGTGCTTGTGTTGTGCAGGTGTACATGAATGAGAAGAAAGTGGGCAACGAACTCAGCAACTCTCACCGTAAGGCTGTCATCCCCTGCCGGATGAACAAGTGAGTCTCCTTTCTTTGTCCTCTGTGTTGTGGTTCTTGGTGTGATGGAGATGATGGGTTTTTTTGTGCTTTTTTTTTTAAATCATTACTGTTAATGAGGATGGTTGTCATTGTTTATATTATTTTTATGATTTATTTTGATAGGTATGATTATAACTATAATAATAGTAATGATGAATATATTTTTTATAGTCTGTATAAAACTCACAGACATATTCAGTGTCTCTGTCTCTGTTACCCCCCCCCCCCCCCCCCCCCACCTCTCTCTCTCTCTCCTCCCTCTCTCTTTCTGTCTCTGGTAACCATTGCGATTTTCTTTCTTTGCTCTTTTTTTAATCTCTATTTTACTGTGATTTTATCAACCATAAACCCTGTTCTACATGAGTTCTTCAATAGACTTATGTAAAACAGTGTTCAGCAATTGTGCGCTGTCGGTTGGTTTCAGGATGTATCGCATCAACCTGGTGGCCCTGAGTTCAAACCCCGACTTCCAGGACTCTCCCAAGTCCAACACACTGGTCATCAACAGCGGCAAAGGACCTGTGGGTCAGGCTGACCTCAGCATGGAGGACACCATGGATGACCATGACCTTCCTGTCAAGGTCACCGGGGTGACAGAGAGCGGCATTCACCTGGACTGGTCGGCGTTTGTGGAGAACCAGGACGTGGCCTTTTACAAGATCCAGTGGAGCAGCGTGGCACAGCCGGCTGTAAGTGACGTGTTTTCTTTTGGGTGATGGTTGAGGATTGTGTTTTCATCAGCCTACTGTGAGAGTATGTGTGTTGGAGGGGTAGGGGGGGGGGGTAATGGGGGGGTTAAGGATGCATTTTTAGTAGTTGGTTCTTGTATGTTCTTTTTGGGTGGTTATTGTAAGGTTGTATTTCTTCAAGTGTGCTGTCATTGTGTGTTCTTATTGGTGTGTGTAGAAGATTATTTTGCATGATTTTATAAGCTTGCTGTACGTGTCTGTTCTTGATGATGATGCTAGTTTATTTTTTGTTGGTTACTGTGTGTGTTCTTCATGATGATTGCACAAGATTTGATTTCTACCAGGTTGCAATATGGGTTTTGTGTGTATGTTAAAAAAAAGCTTGTTTTTAGTATCTGCTCTTTTGATGTCAGTGTAAGATCTTTGTGTTCAGTGCTGGTGTGGCATGTTTATTATCTGGGTCACACTTTTTGTTAGTGGGGTTTTTTTAGGGGGGAGGGAGGGGAATAAGGAAATGTAAGTGATTTCAGTAAATTTGTGTGTACTGTGATGGGTCATATTTGCAAAATGACATTGTAGCTCTTTTCTGCTCAACCTTTGCAGCAAAGAGAAGTGCGTCTGTCTCCAAAAGACATCAGCTGCATCATCAACAAGTGCCTGCCAGGGACCACCCACTTTGTCCGTCTCCTGGCCTACAGCGAGGAGGGACAGATCATAGAGAAGTCCAAACAGTTGACGGTTCAAACCTCTGCCCCGCCTGATTCTCCTGTCCTCTCCGTCAGGTGAGTTGTCACATCATACTGATGAAGAGCTTTCTCTGGGTTTTTTGTAGCTGTGCTGATGTGGTTGGAAATCTGATGTGAGCTGCAAATGTTTTGTTACACATTCATTTGAATTTGTTACGCTGCTTTTTTTATTTTATTTTTTTTATCAAACATAGTTGATAGGTTGTTAGAAATAGAGACCTATATATCTTAGTCCTTAGTTGCTTCTGTCTGGAATTAGAGAATTATATAGCTTAGTCTTTATAGTTGGCTCTGTGTGTTTTGGCACATGAAGCAGTCAGGGCATTCTGCTAAACAGGATTGTCAGTCAGTTTGCTGGTATCAGTCCATAGTCTGTTGATAGCCTGAAATCTTGCTCTAGTGCCTGCAAGCAGTTCATCTTGAGCTGCCTACTTTGAGCTTCAGTTTTTCCAGAATTTAAGTTGGAAAATTTCAGTGTAAACCTATTTTAATATATTCTCAGACTGCCAACAGTGTCTGAAGCTTCACAGTTGTCATAAAGATATCTTCATATTACCATAGATGATAGTCTGTTTTGCATCTCCTGCACCTTTTTTTTAAAAATTCAGATTTCTGTTCACCAGGGCGTGCAACTTCCGCTACATTGCCATCCAGTGGGACAAGCCGACCACGTACGGGGATGCCCTCATCACGGGCTACAAGGTGTACGTCAATGGCATTGTGGAGGCCGTGCTCAGCGCAGACTCCCTCAGCTTCACCTTCACTCGGGGCAAGTGGTGTCAGGAGTTCTCCTTCCAGGTTCAGGTAGGTTCTGAGGAATGACTTTCCTCACTGCCAGAACAGATCAGCCATAGAAAATGTTTAATTGTGGTATCCGGAAATAAAAACGCTATCCCTGTGTGTGAAATGATTCTTCTTTTTTCCCCTCTAACTCTTTATCCAAATCTTTTCAGCCAGCTCAAATTTGGCAGTATAATACTTGTGACATAATGATAAATACATGCTTGTTTTCCTAGTAATTGCAAAACAGAGAAACTCATTTAGGTGACAAGTAAAGTCTCCTGCACTGCTCTGTGTCGATATTTCAAGGTCAATGAATCAAACAGTTGTTGTTGTGGTAGGGGATTGATGAATTAAAAAGGAAAAAAAAACCCAACTGTTTCATCGTAGAGCAGAACACTTTTAAATATATCATGCTTAATGCATAAACTATGTATTATTTGCATTATTGTAGCTTCAGTGGGGGTACATGACTGTGTGTGCAGGCTCTGACAGCAGGGGATCAGCTCAACAGCAAGCCCTCAGAGCCCCTGATCCTGACCTGGCCGGGCACCAAGGCCCCGCAGATCAAACGTATTCCCTCAGTCAGCAGCTCCTCTCTCCGGGTCTCCTGGACTGCCCCCTACCTTACAGATGGGGTCAAGGTCAAACACTTCAAGGTCAGTGCCTTGAATAGTCACTGCAGGGTGAAGGGGCCAAGGTCAGACAATTCAGGGTCATGTAAAAATAGATGTGAAATAGTTTCAGGCTGATTACCTGTATTGGCTTATTAGGGGTTGTTCAATGTCTGTGCTGCTGTTTTGTAACAAAGAACAGCGTTTACTTTAGAAAGAAGCTGAAGTTTAAAACACCTCAGTTAGGGACATATTTATTTCGACCCTTGATGGGTGAATCTAGACAAAGTTCACATTTCCCTCTGTTTTCAACATACTGATTGATCTCATGGTATCTTCATTGTCTAGAGATCATTATTACATGTTCGCCTAGGAATTAACATTTTCTTGAAATTCCAAAGATGCTGGAGTTGATTTCGTAGTTCAGGAGAGTTCCTTAAGATAGTTACAGTTCCATTTAAAAAAAACAAAAAAAACATGATGTATAAGTATGATGGAAAATTTCTAGTAAAAGTTGTGACCAACATGAAATGTGAAAAAGATGTAGCAGAGGGCTCAGAGCTTGTTGAAAAGTGTTTAGTTCTGAAAATCTGGATAATAATTAATATTAAAAAAGAAGGATAACTTTGGGTGTTAAAAAAAAAAAAAGACAAAAACAGAAAGCAGCTATAATTTGATATGGATGGTTTTTCTTTACTCGAGTGTGCTGACAATTTTAAATAATGCATGATTTCATAACTTTTATGTTTTTACATTAAATTTTTATGTGGGGGAAGATATGTCGGTAATTGTGTTGGTTCCTAACATTGTAGGGATCAATGTATATTTTTTACAGAGCACAACCTACTATTGATGATGATTCCCACCTCAGTGGAAGGGATGACTAAATAAGTAGATTTGAACATCCCTCATTCAGTCACTGGTGTATGGTGTTTCAGCTGTGCTGTGTGGAGGAGGACACAGAGAAACTGGTACAGAGTGTAGGACCCATCCACCCCGACACCTGTGAGGCTGAGTTCAAGCACCTGAAGAAAGGAGGCTACATGGTCTACCTGGAGACTCATGTGAGTTTCTTTCTCTCTCTCTCTCTCTCTCTCTCTCTCTCTCTCTCTCTCTCTCTCTCTCTCTCTCTCTCTCTCTCTCTCTCTCTCTCTCCTCTCTCTCTCTCTCTTCTTTTGTTTTCTCGATCCATATAATTTGGGATTGACCTGCAGGAAAAGTGTTCGTTAAAGTGTAATCCCTGTGTTTTGATCATGGTTCACACATATTTCAGTTATACTAGTTTTACGTAATTTAAAGTCTGTGTTAGACTCTTTGAAATGAGAACAAATTGGTTTACTATGTACTGTATATAAAATTCAGCATGTAGACAATATCCATACACATAGGATTATGTAGATATAGATATAATATGTGTATGTATGTATGTATGTATATATATATTTGTATATGTGTGTATATATGTGTGATACATATATATATATATACACACTCATAGACAACTACAGGCATGCTTGTGCCTCTCTCTCTCTCTCTCTCTCTCTCTCTCTCTCTCTCTTCTCCTCCTCTCCTCTCTCTCTCTCTCTCTCTTTCTCTGTCATACTCAGCTTCACAGAGCTAAAAATTATTTCCTTTCTATCACAGCTGTACGGTACAGGAGAAATTGTGCGCTCTGACCCGATACGCATGCAGCCCTCAGTGTGTCCTGAACCCCCTCAGATCAGTGTGACAGTGGTGGGTCTGGAGGAGAGGAGACAGCTGGAGAAACTCACCTGTGACCTGGCCAACAAGCGAGACAGGTACGTTACGTTTCAGAAAGAGCGATTTGAGGGTGATTAGGCTGGGGAAAGAGTAGCTGTGTGTGGGGGGAGGTGGGTGGGGGGGGGGGGGGGGGGGGGGGGTAGTTGTGTGCAGATCATGGATGCTATCTTTTCTCTTCTTCTTTTTTTAAAATTTGTTGGTATTCTGGTTTTTTCCCATACTAGCTGTACAAGCCTGTCTGAAGTGTCTAAGGGTTTGCTGCTTTTCTTTTTTTTTGGATGGTTTGTCAGAATATTATGTGTATAAGGAGGTAGGGAGGAGCAGAAAAGAGATTTGTAATGTATGAGTGGTTGTGTGTGTGAGTGGTTTGTGTGTGTGTGTGCGTGTGACGCACATAAATATTGCGCTTGCTGAATGAAATGTGTGTACTGCGTTTGCATAGATACACACACCCATTTTTACTTTTTTATTACACAAACACACATGCATCAACACATGCTTGCATGCATGCACACACGCGTCCATGCACTTACACACACACACAAACACAGCATTTTTTTTATCCTTCATATGAATTTCAGTGACATTTGCTTTTTCCTGTATTCTTTCCATCATGCATCTAGTATCAGTTCTCTCTGTCTGTCTGCTTGCCTGCCTCTCTCTCTCTCTCACTCTCCCCCTCCCTCCCCCCTCTCCCCATCTCTTTCTCCAGGTTGTGTAGCAAAATAAGCCTCTAAGTCATTTTGGCGCATTGTATCAACTGGCTGCTGTTGCCCTGCAGGTTGATCCGCGCTGTGGGCCACAAGCTGAAGCGCATCGGAGCGCTGGCCCACCCCTTGAGGGCAGAGAAGGACGAGGACGTGGTGCTGGGGGCACACACCCTGACTGGGGTGGAGGAACTGCTGGAGAGCTGCTTCCAGGCTCTGGAGAACTACACCGGTGAGTTCTGGTGCTACAGGCGCCACACTTGTTCTGCCTTTCTGGTGTCTGTTTCTGGACATTTTGTTAGTTTTGTTGGAGGTTTTTTTAAAAATGTTTTTGGCCCAAGATGGTTCCATCCCCAGTTTTTTTCCTTCTGATTTTTGGTTTTATTCCTTTCTTGAAGCTTCTTCTTTATTCAAGTTTCTACTTGCCTTTCTCAGCTTTTGTTGTTTTCAATTTTGATTCTTTCTTCCGGTGTTCTTTCCTTCTATTTTTTTTTATCCTTCCTTCTTATGTCTTTTTGCTGTTGTTTGTTATTTTCTCCTGCCTTAATTCTTTCCTCCTGAGTTTTCTTTCCGTACTTCTCTACATTATTGCTGCTACAAGTATGGCCATGTTCACATGGTCAGATGTGACATCCACCTGTGTGCTGCCCACAGGTCAGTTGATAGCCCACGTCAGCTGGCAGTGTCCACAGACCAACGAAGATGTCCACCTGTCAGGCTTCAAGGTTCTGGTGGATGGCAAGCAGTATGGCAGCAGTATGCATGCCGGGGTGCGAACCGTCAGGCTGCAGGTGAGTCTGGCTTGACGTAGTGTGTGTAGGTGTTTAGAGAGGTGTGTGTGTGTGTGCTGATCTGGCTACATAATATATTTATATAACTGTATATATGTATGTGTGTGTTTTGGTAAGGCTTTGAGCATTATATGCAGATATTCAAATCATGTTCCAGACGTGTGTGTGTGCATGCATATATGTCTGCATATGCATAATTGAGTGTGAGTGTGTGTATGTATGCATTCATGTGTGTTTTTTCATATGTGTGTGTGTGTGTATTTTTCAGTGAGTGTACATGTTCATATAATACAACAGTGTGCGATCGTGCCAATATTAACCCCTACGATGCATGGCTTCACAGCTAGGACTTGAGGAGCCGAGCTATGGGCTGAGCATGGTGGCCCTCAGTGACAAACCCCATGGCAGTAGTGTGGAGTCCAGCACTGTGGAGCTGCTCTCTGCCCCCTTCAGACCCTTCTCCTACTACTGCTACCACACCATCCACACTCAGGGCAACAAGTGAGTCCGTTCTCACCTCACCCCCACATGTCTGTCCTGTCTCCAAGAGTCTGTCCTCTGATGTTGCCGCTTGTTCTAGAGATTAGGCTAACAGGTTAAAAGAAATTGTTAGTATGATATAACTGGTACTTTTAAAAAGTAATCTTTGTGATTGGCACAGACGTGCATTTCAAAACAAACATATCAACTTTATATCCAGAGGACAATTCAGCATTCCATATAATTGTTTCTTGGTTGTGTATACATTAAACCATTCTTAGATCAGAAAATGTTTACGTCATGAAGTTAGATGAATTGTTATTTTGCATCTCGATTATACTTGTCCTTGTTCTTAACTGGTCGATCTTTTTTGTGAGATGTGTGGATGTGTGTGTGAGCAATCCTTTTTTGGAGAGAAGACAAAATAAACTCACACTGTTGCCTTGAGTTTTGACTTTGGTGCTCCTCTTCTGTTCAGCCGTTAATTGGCATATTGACTGCAATAAAGAGAGAGAGAAAAAAGTATTGCTTCGGAGTCTGTTTTCATGTTTTACATATCACAAGCTGATACTTTGATTCCATTATTATTACTGAATTATCATACTGATAACACAAATGACCCAAGTAAGCACACACAAAAAAGATACAATATTTCAAGCTAATCTATTGTTATATAGTTAACAGATATATGGTACATGTGAACAGCCTTTATGAACAACTTAAAGAAGCATATGATCATCCTGTTTTTCTGATAACACAGGTGGCCCAGTCAAGGATGCTGCAAGTACCAGGACGCTCTGACCTACGAGCGTCAGGTGGGGAAGAAACTGGCCAACCAGGGTCTGCTGACCAAACATGTGCCGCCCCCTGCCTGCAGTCTCCTGGACATCTTTGCTGGGGACTACAAGCCCCTGATGAAGGGCCATCGCCCTCACTGCCCCACTGTCCTCCTCTTCTGGACACCATGGTCAGTACTGTAGCCACTGCTGTTCATGGAATCCTGGTATAGTGTTATAGGAGGAGCAGGTGTGGGGGGGGGGGGGGGGGGGAGGGGGAGGGGGGATGCAGTTCTTTGGGGTGGGCTGGTTTATGTATTATGTTTGGGAGTTGTTTTCTGTTTAATAAAGAGTTAATCTAGAATCATTCTGTTTAGAAAATAATAATGCATGTATATGGAAGGTGTAGTTGTTAGGTTTAATGAATTTCCATCCTAAGTGTTTATAGTCTGAATTGAACCATTACTTGTAAGACTTATGACAGCCCCCTCCCCATACCATCCTCTTAGTGGTCACAATTTTTCCTGTTTATTCATAAAACTGTTAGGAACTACACATACTGGAAAATTTTCCATTTTTTGTTCAACAGGTCTTCACCCCTATCTTGATAATGTGTAATGTCTTCTGATGCTTAAGAAATATTATAACATGTGTACATGAGAACTAATATTTGGATGCTACTGCTATTGTAGAGAAGTATCTATATCTAAGCATCCATGGACAGCATTTCTAAAGATTTTAAAGATGGCTAAATGCTTCAGAGGATTTATGACATGAAAAACAAGTTTGTTTTCACCATTATCACCCCCCCCCCCTCTCTTTTATTTTTATAAATTGTGTCCTTTTTTTCAGTTCAGATTTTGAATTCCACTAAAAAAAAAAAGAACAGACAGTAAAATTGTTTCATATTTGTTGCCGATGTTAGGCCTATTTTTATTTTAAAAAAAGAACAACCCTGCACTGCCATCATATTCACCTGCCTCAGTTTGCTTCAGCTTTGCTATATTTCCCACAACTAAGTCTCTCTAGAGGTAAAGAAGACAGAATTTTGGAGATATCTGAAATGATCACATTTTTAGTAGATATGCATCTGTTTTCACAAGATATAGTGCTATATAAATCTCATATATTATCCATTATTATTATTATTATATTATTGTTATTTGGTTACATTAAAAAGTACTCCAAATTCATCGCTTTGAGTTGTTAGTGCAAAGTATTGTATTCTTTACAAATATATCATCATCATTACCATTAATCCCCCCAAAAATTCTTTGCATTTCAGGTGTTTGTCTTCCAGCAAAATGATGGACTTCTACATCCGTTTTGCACGTGAGGCTTCCAAAGAGGTCAGTCTGAGTTGGAAGAGTAGTTGAACCATATCATGTATTTATATAACACTTTCAACAAATACCCGGCTTCTGTCTAGGTCCTGCAGTAGGGTGGTTTTTGCTTCCATGGTTAAGCTATCTTGTCAAATTTACAGATCTGCGTCATCTGCTACAAAGAACTGTATATAGGTAGCAGTTGTAATCAACAGATGGATCATCTGTCCTGCAAGACAGAAATTCCATGTAAACTTCATGTGCAAGAAAAGCAATGTCTCGTTCATAACTTTTTAGTTTGGAGAAACTCTCACTAGCAGACAAATCAAGAGTGCCAATCTCTTGAGTCCACCAGTGATGAAGCAACCATTACATTTATCTTGTTAATAATAAGCTCCCTGGGGCCTTGAAAGAAGCCAAGTAGTTTTGATGTAGTAGAAAAAGTGTGTGTTCATATTTCTTTTGCCATAAACAGAACGCTTTTGTGATATTGTATGAATTGCCTTTTTCTTTCTTACACCTTTTAAGACACTTTCATTCCATTGTGATCCAAGAACAGAGATTAAGCACTTCCTAGTGAGATATTAATAGTTTAAAAAAAACAAAACTTCCAGCAGTGTTGGGTCAAATTCTTACCAACTGTCAAACCCCATCTCAGTTAAATGATAGAATAACTACAGACTCTGCATCCAAGTATTTTTCTGTACTTTACATCAGCAGAGTGTATTGGCTGGAGATTTTAAAGTTTTGCTATTTTTGTTGTTGTGGACAGTTCAACTTTTTGGCGGTGGCCTGTGGAGTGACAGGCATTACTGCCGATGACCGCCAGACGTTGGTGCACCAGCTGACCTCAGGAGGGTGGCGCGAGGACGGCGTCATGTGGCACTGCACCAGCGAGTGTGCCTCCAACGTCTACCGCACCCTCAGCACCATCAACCAAACCACTTCCAGTATGTTCACCTTGTCGCTTGACACACACAGCTTGTGTGATTGAAACAGCACAGACAAAAAATTAGCAGGATACATTACTATTGGAATTTAGGGTTTTTTTGTTGTTGGTTTGTTTGGTGGTGGTGTTGTTGTTTTTTTTGGGGGAGATAACATTGCGTCTTAGTCTTAAAAATTTGGGAATGTCAAGATAATAAGAAGGAACAGCCAGATATTATCTTCAGCATTTGTAATCAGTAATTCATTTAAACTTATTTTTCATGGATTACATCCGCTCAGTTGATTTCTTTATGAAAGATACACTGTTTCATTTCTACAATTTTGAAAACATTTTTTCCCCAATTCCATGTCATTTACTTTTTTTTTGGGGGGGGGGGGAACTATGAACCATGTCAAGTGCTACTATTGATTTATTTCAAAAATATGGCACCATACAGGATAGATTCTTAATTTTTCAATTAAAAAAATGGTAGCAGACGCTATCATGTTTACTTCTTCTTTACATATAAATAACCAACATACATTATGTCCGCTTAGTTTGTAATGCACCTCAGAACCATGCTGGGTTAAGCATGTTGTGACTGAAGCTTCCAGATTTTTGGGGGGGATAAACATTGGAAGTATTTTATTGAGTTCACTTCCACTTGTTCTTAAAATCACATGGATTTAACTTCTGATATGATTAGACCAAACCAGTGTTGACATTTGCATTGGCAGGTCTGCGGTTGGAGCAGGATCTTGTGAGTGAGAAGTACATGGACCTGACTGAACTGCTGGGCATTGCTGGTGTCCCCACCTTCCTCTTCATCCACCCTGAGGGTAAGTCTCCCTTTCTTTGATGATAGGAATGATAAAAATCGGTTTGCCTGACTTGATGTGTACCAGAGCTCCAGGCATTTGTGAACAATGAAGTAGACAAGAATGTAAACAACAGAAACGGAGTTTCACATCATATACACACTCTCTCCCTCTCCCTATGTCACACACACACACACACACACGAAAAGATATCCAAGCTCACAAACCACTCATGTATATCTTTGCCAGTGAGGATAGCAAAAGCATTCAGAGGTTGAGGTGATATTATTAATACACTTTTCATAACTGATTAAGAAGAGAAATTAGTTTTCAGCTGTGGACTTCTAACGTTCCTTTAGTTTTTCATCTGCAAAAGTATGCAGTAGAAAGAGGGGGGGAAATTTTAACCCTCCCAAGTCTCCAACAGTAAGAGGGCAGTGTTGATTGGACAATGCAGGTTACATCGCCTGGCATGGACGCTACAGTGCCTTTGACTACGCTGCCTTCAACGCCTTCATGCGTCACACCAACAGTGAAGTCATGCACCACCCCTGTCCCGTCTTCAACTGTGACTGCTGCAAGAACGACATGACCATTGACCAAGAGGCCATAGGTCAGTGTGTGTTAGTGTGAGAGTGTGTTTGTAGGTCAGTGGTATGTATGTAGGTAGCGGAGATCAGTAGTGCATGTATGGGTCTGGAGCATGTGTAATGTAGGTGGTATTTATGACATAAACGTGTTCATTTTAGCTCGGTTTAGAGTCTGTGTTTCTCTGAGTGTGTTTTTGGGTTTTCATACATGTTTATATATATGTTAATATGTGTGCATGCATGTGGTGTGTGTGTTGGTGGAGGGGGGGGGATGTGTGTGATTGTGAGTAATCCAATGGTATATGAAGTAGCACAAAATGAAACAGGTTAACTATTTTAAAATGTGTGTCTTTATATACTATTTCAAGCAGATATGACTATTTTTTAAAGTCAATTTCATGAATCCTTTCTTCAAATGATTGCTGAAGGCTGAAGAATATATACTGTAGAAACAGGAGAAATATATTTTGCTTGCTTTTTTATGCATGGCAATGAAAATTGTCCATTAGCGGTTCTAACAACAAAGTTTGTAACAGCAGTGCTGTAAACAAAGTGCACTGACTGACATCCCTCATTTACCTGGCCTTTCTGTACCCTTACCAATGAGCTTTTCCCCCCATTTTTCACAGGTGCTTTACTGCCAGAGAGAGTGCGGACAGCTTCCCAAGCTGTGGTCATCAAGACAGCCGGCACAGAGAACAGCGATGCTGCATCCCGCTCCGACCTCAAATATGCTGCCATCAACGGCTTCACTGAAAACGCTAGTGGCACAGACCGTGTGTTCATGGCCCGCAAACCCAGCCCCAAGCGCCGCTCCAAACTGTCCATTAACCGACGGCCGTATTCTGCCTCTGCCACCCCTCAGCAACTCCAGGGCAGCCCCTACCTGGCAAAGGTGGTGCCCTCTGCTCCTCAGTCACGCTCACGCAACCGGCCTGTAAGTGCCAAGACCGTCCACTACATGTGATAGTTCATTGTTAGGTCCACTTTTCCTGACGTCTACTTTTTCCTGGCTGGACAGACGGATGTCCTTCTATAACTGATAGATAAACGGGTTCAGGAAAAACACAGACCTAGACAAAGTACACCAAAACCTTCTGTCAGACTTGATGCCAAATTTTCCTCGGTGATCGGGTAAACTGGGAACCCATGTCACTGGCAGTGATAATGTTTACTGAGGCATTCCAGGGGTTTTCATTGGAGTTTGGAATAGGAGAACTAATTATCCTTGAATACGGTTTCTTCTTTGTATCTCTCGTTGATCTGCAAAGTAAAACATGAAAGTAAATATTGCATGGTTTTGTTCTCTTAAACAGATTTATGCAAACTTGAATTGCTTCTGTGCATACAGATGTGACAGTGAATAATGTTTATCTGTTCAGTAATCCTTGAGATGCGAGCAGTGTATAAAGTCAGTTCGGAAAGAGAAATGTCATTGCCTCTGTTGATTCAACCCTGCAACTTTCACAACTTGTTCCTGTGATATTTTTCACCAACACTCTATGCATGTTCTGACTTTACATCCAGTTCTGTGGCTTCGGCGTTGACATCCTGTTTGCATCCAGTTCTGCATACATATATTTATGGAGTCTACATTCTGTTTGGTATATTTTCTTTCCTGTACAAAGATGGGTCAGCTTCAACAAAGTTAATCCAGCATTTTCCGTCCACTGTCTTTTATTTTATGCTGTGATTCTCAAGGAGTGGTATGTATTGGACATTTGGCAGACTGCTTAATCTGAATGAAATATTCTGCCACTGTATTTCTAAAAAACAAATATTTCATGTGTTTATTTGTAATGTGACAAAGCTATTTTTGTTGAAACAGTTTTAAGTAGCAACATTTGTTTTATTTTTGCTGAAGCATTCATGATCCTCTTGTTTTCTTGAGTCTCTATATTATATATACTGTATGATTTTACATGATGAAACTGTGTTTCAGAGATCTGAATGTTATTTATGAATGAAAAAAATCTGTTTGACATCATTAAGACATTTTGAATCTGTGATTTGCCACTTTGTAGTAACTATACTAAAAACATGTTACAAATACAAATCAAAAGTTGCTCGTTTTATTTCACTGTCATTCTAGTTTTAATTTGAATACTTTCTACTCTTCATCTTCATATTCCATTGCTTCCATAATGTTGTGAGGAATATTAACAATGCTTTTGCAAGGCAAGATAAACTTGCTAAATTCTTCCAAGGATACAAAATCTGTTTAACAAATATTTATCACAGCATCATTAGTTGTCACCATTGGTATAGAGAGCTTTATAATAATCATCAATTTTGTTAAAATGCTCTTATCCATGCTTGTTCTTCCACTGGTAATTGTACAGCAGAAAATCACTTCATGGGTTGGTTTTTTTCATGTTCTTTGAACTGAACAAAGTGAATGAAATATTTGGAAATTAATGTTTGTCAATGTTCCAGAATATTTTTACAGTTTGGATGTTTTTAACTTATAGATCATAGAGGTGGCTGAATTGTAGTTGTGACTCTGATATCAAGTGTGCGTATGTGGGTGGATGTACTTTTCATAAAAAGGGAGAAGGGAACCTTTGATATAGCTTGCTGATACGACTTTGCGTTTGCAAATACAGAGCTGTGATATTTTGCCCTAAAGTTATCTTTTCTGAGTTACCTTGTAGCCTAGATTATAACAATTTATAAAGTATAGACAGGTTTCCTAATACTGCTGTTAACTATGCTAAATTCCTGTTGATTTTTGTTGTTTGGTTTGGGGTTTGTTTTTTTTTAATGTTTCTTTTCCCACTTATTTCCCCTTAGATAGAAAATAATAAATACAAAATAAAAACAGGGTCTGTAATTACTGTAACCCATGAAGGTTGTGGAAATGTTAACAAACTATATTTGGGTTTTGTTTGTAAAGGCTTTATTTTTACAAAACATGTTTTTTTAAAACTTATTATGGAACACATTGAAATATATATATCTGATCTCACAACAAGAAAATCATGCTTTTATATGAAACTATAGAGAGAATGATAAATTCTATTTTATACAGCTATTCACTTCAGTTGGGTTTTTTTTAATGATTATTTGATTTTATCTGTCATTCCCCACTCCCACATTGTTTTGGTTTTGGTTTTCTTTTTAGACCTCAAATAAATACTTCAATTTTCAGAGTCCAGCCTTGGCAAACTATGTGATATGCATTGTAGTGTTACAGTACTATTATTAAACTATTTCCAAATGATGCTTGTTTGGTTTTCCTTTTTCATAAACTATATAAAGCAACGATCAGTACATATAATGATGTGAATTGTTCATTTGAAATTTATCAGTCAATAAACCAATGATTCTAATCAATGTTGTTATCACTGTCTGTTTTACTATTTAGGGTGAAAGTTCAATAGGTCAGCAAATGTATGACAATGACACACAAAGTCATAAATCACTGTGTTTGAGTTCTTTTGCTTTCAGCACAAATAAGGTAAAGTACTTTCATCATCAACAGACGCTGGCTACAGCTTTTTGTGTGCATGTTTTCTGTGTTGTGGGTGAACTTTTCTCACACTTCATGGTTGTCCTCTCTCATCCAAAGGGTAAAACAGCATTAACATCTCATGGTCCACAGTATAAGTGAGGAACAGTCACATGCAAGCAACAGTTCTATGATGAAATGGATTTAAAAGAATTTACATGATTAAGTTAACAAGTTTTTGGTGATCAACCAACTAAATCCTGAAAAGATTAACTGGCATGTGTTCTCATGCATCCAAAGACAAGTTGACATTCAATGTTGTAAGTGACCGAACTTCATAGCGGAAAAGCAGTTGGCACGAGATACTTTATTTCTTATCTCCATCATCAAACCAAAACCCAAAGCATGAAACAGTGAAATCACTGTATGGCCTGGTGGCTCCTTTCCTTTAACAAGAAAGAAGAATGAATGATTGGAACAGCTTTATCTGTAAAGCAGTTTCAACTGAAAAAGATAAGCTTTGTCAACAGTTAAAAATCATTCCGGCACTCAACATTTTTTAAAAAGTGAACTGTATGAGTGCTTAAACACAACCAAGTGAAGCAGGTCTCTATCGCAGTCAAATCCCATGCCAACCCACAAATAAACAATATCAATCTTTGTCAGTAACACAACTAAAAGGGCTCAATTAACTGAACTCAACTGTCTCCATCACCACTGTCATTGGTATGAGCTTCACGCAATGCCACCAGGATTTGCCATCTCTCACTGTCTCTGCTGAGTTCTACAATCTCCTGTAGCCCTCCCAGACCACGATCTCAATGACAAAATTTATGTAATGCTAATTAACTAATTTAATGAACCTTTTTCCTCAGCTTTTCTTTTATCTATCTGTTCATGCATCTCATTTTCTCCATTCATACACAGACTAGCAGTACACTGAAGAACTCATTACACTATTTTTTATTTCTACATGAACATAGAAACATAAATTACAGTCAATGTGTCTTTGGAGGAAATCAAGAATGTTGTTCCTCAAATGATGATGTTCACCTGAATTTCAGGATTATACCAAGACATTCAGTACACTTCACAGTCATAATTATGCTAGAATCTGCAAATCATATTCACAATTTTCTTTTCCAGTTACATGATTTTCTCCAAAATGATAAATGGAACTGTTTTACTTAGTTCTTATCAAGTGAGCATTTTCTAGAATATTAGAATGTTGCTAGCATGTTATCATTAATGAATTGTTCACACTTGAGGGTAGTAAATGCATTTTCTAAACCTCACTTAACTATTCGTCAATGCTCTTGATGTTTTCACAAGCTTTTGTACAGGTGGAACACCAGCCTATACTGAAGAAACATGCATTCAAAAGTTTCAATACTTGCAGATAAAAGCAATGTTGTTGACACATTCTTTTCAGTCTTGGGATTCTGATTTTGCTTTAAAATCATCAAGCTCATATCAAGTGTTTTCCCTATTTTGTTTTTTTATATATATATATACACAAATGTAAAAAGGCAAGCACACGCTCACACACACACGTGCACGCACGCACACTTCATCTTTCTGAAAGATTACATTTTCCCATGCCTGATAAAGAGGCTTCTCTGTTAATATTTGTATTCCAAAATGAAAGACTGAACAAAAACTGAACAGTCCACAAACTGTGCTTGAACTTGACGATTACTTACACAGAAATACATGCACCTCTCAAATGACTGGGCTATTTTCTTCACCTTGTGGATTAAACTACTGAAAACAGACACTATTTTCAAAGTTATTTCATGAAAATTTTTTACTTTAAAGACAGCACTGAATCGTCCGAATCTGCCTTTCCACCACATTTGGTTCCACACTGATGCACACTTAGCAAATAAGCAGAATCCCAAGTCTTACAGATTTTTACAAAATGTGTTGAGATGTACAATGCTTTTCATTATGATCTGTTTCAACATTGCTAACAAAGAAAAGTGCTGTAACTGCTGTCCAGTCAAAATCCACCAGTACCCTCAACCAACACTTCCACAACATTCTTTTTTTGATAATCTAATGAATATTTTAAAATGTGACAAAATGTTTACATACAATGCTTAACTGTAGACGTGTGTACTAAAAATACAGGTGATGAACAACTGACAAAACCTCATTCTGGAAGGTAGATATTTAAGTGTACAAGTCTGGGTAGGCAGGGGGAAGGGGCAGGGACATACAGAACCCCACCATGGTGAAGGCTTTGTCACATCATCATGATCAATCTTGCTCCAATCACAGCTACAGATTAAAAGAGGGGAGTGCTGTTGATACATCATCATCTTTTTTTTCAGGATTAGTGAATGTCCAAAAGAGAGGGGATTGGAATCATTTCAATTTGTCTAGATCACACACATTCACTTATTCAGGCAAAATGTCTTGAAGAAAAAGGCACAGAAAAGGACCATCAAGCACCCTAGAAAGCATGAAGAAATTGAACTAGAGCAGTAACTTCTTATGCAGATTGCATACTTTCATTACTGCACAGCTTTATGGGTACTTAATGTCAAGTGTTTCTTGTAAAGGAGTACAATTACAAAGCACACACTTCTCAGGAGGAGATGAAAAAACTTAATGAGAAAAAAAACAAAAAACAGATACACTAAGTCTTGTCCATTCCTAGAGAGTACGTGTACACACGCTTACACCCATGCAAGCAAGCATGCACTCAAATTTACAAGCATGCACTCTCATGCACACACCCACACACACATACAAAGAAGCAAGCACCTGAGCAACCAACTAGTTTTGCTTTGTACATTATTTTACACGACTTAAGAAACAGCTGGACTGACATTCACTCAGCAAAAGCTTTAACCTTTTTTTAAAGTTAAAAGTATGCAAATGTTTCCTGGCTCCTGTGCAACAAAGCAAACACACACAGAGAAATTAAGCTTAGTTCTAATTTTCTGTTCTATGTAACTTTATCCTTTACAGTAAATAGCCAATTATTTTAAAAAGCAAAAAGGCACACATGATAAAGTTCTGTACATGTGTGAATACAAATGAAAAGCAGCAGCAAAAGACAGATGTTTGTCTCCTCATAAAATTTCTTTTCCTTTTACCAAAGGAACCTTGATGTACACTAGACACACTAAAATTTCTTCACAAGCAAAAATTCATGCACTTCAGCTGTGAGATTCCTCAAAAGTGCATGCTCCTCTTTTCCTCACCATCTTCCTTTTGTTTGTTTTTGTTTGTTGTTGTTTTAAAACTTTTTCTCCCCCTAACCATTCAACAAAACTGAAGGTTGTTATAACTCAAGCACCTGTGATTCACTGGGCTTGAAAAAAATTGGATGGGTTCCTTGAGGGAATAAACAGTTCTTCTTGCAAGTGCATCACCCCAAGATGACAACACCATTTCAGCTCTCCATCTCTTGCCTCAAGGGAGTGTTTCACCTTTGGTTATCTGCACACACAAAAAACACCAACTGACATAACAAAACTGGTTGAAAGGCACAAAATCACCTAGCTTTGATAAACAATCTGTCCCCTTTCAGCTTTTTTCCAGCTTACCTCAGGTGTCACCACCAGAAGAACATTCCTTATGAGCTACATCACCTCTGTCAAGATATCCTCTGAGCAACTGCATAACCCAATGTGCTGATAAAGCTTTGGGTGCACACTGGGAATGTTTCTATATATACCCAGCAGATAGACAGTGAGACACTGACATGAATTCAGGATCTTCCTTCTGAACACATGAGCGCTTTGATTTGTTGCTTTACAAGATTCAGCACTATATAAATTCCATACATTATTATTATTATGATTATTCATCTGGCACAGACAAGACATTTAATCTGTAACCATGGGATTTCAGGACCATAAAGTTTAATTCAGTATGTTTGTCACTTACTTAACTCTGCCATAATGCTTGTGTATTTAAAAAACAACAACACAAAAACCAGTCTGATACACTGGTGCAATATATTGATAATAATAATATACTGATTTGCAAAAAAAGGAAGGTGGCAATACAGTTAAGACGCTCACATGTCTAACAAGTAAACTGAGGTTCTGGGTTCGATTCCCAGCCTTGCCTTTCTTCAATGTTTGATGAGAAAATCCCACTGAATGTACCGAATGTCAAAATCCTTTGACAAGACTATAAACCAAGGCCCTGTGTGCACTTGCTTAAAAACCCATTCTGCCTTTCAGAAGAGTAGGCCATTTTGTGCTGGTAGGGATGGATGACAAAATCTTCAATAAATGCATGCACACAGCTGTTGTGTTTTAACATCATCCCTGAAGTCAAAATGCACCTACCTAAATTGGGGGGGTTATAACTCCAAAAAGTCGCACAAGCAAAAATGTCATGATTGATGAACCTCAGAGCTCTAGCCGAAGAAAAAAAATGTACACTGAGTTTCAAATTGGTGTCATTATGTATGTATGTATGTATGTTTGTCCGTCATGTCCTACGATGACCTCCAAAACAGCAGACGAGGCAGCTGCTGTTTTGGAAACTGGGCAGAAATTTGATTATAGTGGAGATGCCTTGCCCACAGCACATCCCCACTCTCTCGGCCAAGTGGGCATAAGGACAGTCAGCGTTGGAGATGCTCTCCAAAGGCCAACCAGCCCCCAGGGCTGCAGCACATAAGGACTGTGCGAGTCAAGCCTCCTAGTCAGAGAGTCATAGTCGATCACTAAAGACTAAGCTGTAAAGTGGAATTCCATGAGTGGGAAAGCCACTGGTCATACAGCCTCTCACCTTGCTGTTGCCCCCAGCATCAATGGTTTAATCAAGAACTGTGATAAAGCCCAGGCGGTGTCACTGCATGCAGATAAATCACAGTCATGGTAGATTTCTTTGTGTGAAATGTGGATTGCTCTCTCCTGGGACGGTGAAATATTGCTACAAGTGCAATACCACCTTTTTAAAAAAAAATCTATGAGTATTACTATTAGTTTATATATCATAAGTAAAAGTGGCTTCTTTATACTGAACTTTTGCAAGAGACAGCTCTCTTGTTGCTGTGGGCTCTTTTACAAGCACTTGATGTATGTTGCACATGGGACCTTGGCTTGAAAAATATCATCAGAAAGATCAGCATGTGGGCCATCACTCAGTGAATGAAATCAAGCCCTCAGCTTCTTACTTCATGGACAGGTCTGTAATACCACCCATATGACAGGAACTGAACTAAGTTATAGAGTTATAGAATCAAGACACAGTAAAGCAATATGAACTTTTGATCATCCCCCCCCCCCCCCCCCCCCCCCCCCCGGCCAAAAAAACAAACAAACAACAAAAACAAACAAAAAACTACACAACAACAAAACCCCAAACAACAAACCAGCTGAGCAAACAAAACAACAACAAAAAATCAAACTCAACAAAAACAACCAACCATCAAATAAACTGTAGTGTAAACAAACCTAAGCACTTGCCAGATTAGCTGGTTCACTCTTTAAAAAAAGAAAGGAAAAAAAGTCACGTACAGAAATTATATGACTTGAAGCCCTGACAACCTAGAAACAACTGTACACACTGCACTTGTCTGTTAACTTCAAAGAATTCATATGATTTATGAATTCAGTTTCTTCACAATAAATAAAATACATACCCTGGCTTCAATGTACTCCACTCTCCTTTCCAGCTGCGTTAACTTCTCATTGAGCTGTGCCAAACGAGAACGACAAGATGTGTCTGCACAAAAAATGATCAAAATCAATACTTAATCTGAAGTTAAGTTAAAAGTCTAAAAATAATCAAGGAAATACTAACCACAGAGGTATTCACAATGATTTATCTAAACTTGGAGATGAATAGTGAATATGTAAAATAAAATTATGTGTATGTACTGGAAACAAATGGCGCTCAAATTTAAGTTGTGTGTGTATGTGTGTATGCACATGCATGCACATAGATGTGCTCATAGTCATAGTCTTCAGTTCAACACAAGTAAAAGTATTAGTGTAGTGCATGTGCCTGTCATGGCAGTCGTTTTCCCCCATTTTCTCCTGCTCTTAGACTCTGGAACTTGACCCCTAGTGAGCTCATCTTAGCTCAGGCACTGACCAGATGCAAGGGTCCTGTTTGGCACCATCAAGATAGTGTGGCGTTCTTTCCACTGTTACATTGGAAAAAAGTGGCCACATGGATTTTGATTTCCAACCTTTGAGTGCTTTGTGAAACGTTTGCAATATTCTTCAGCGCTATATTCAAGTGTATTCAGTGCAGTGTTCTCTTGTTGTTGTGAAGAAGTTAATCTGAATCAGTCTTACGTAAGCTTTACCATCCTTCCAACTCTCAGTTTCCAATTCTCTGTGTGTGCTTGTGTGTGTGCATGCGTGTGTGTACTATATGTTTAATTGAGTAGATTGATAGTAATGTGTAATTGAGATTTTATATATTTTTGGTCTGGAGTTTCTTTTTCTCTGTTTGACAATATTCATATTCTAGTATGCCTAATTGCTTTGATGTATTATATATTTATGTTCACAAGGACAGATTGTAAGACTAGGCTTGGCTTAAAATCTTCATCCTTGTGTATCAAATTTGATGATCGTTCTCTCTCTCTCACACACAAACGTGCACGTTATAATAATAATGATAATAATAAATGGAATTTATATAGCGCTATATCTTGCAAAAAACAAATCAAAGCGTTCTTTGTTAAAGTATAATAAAACTGAGTTATGTTTTGACTAGTATTATGTCAGTCTTGTCTGCGACACTTTCCTGTAGACCTTGCCCAGATCTGTGGCATTAGGGGCGAGCGTGTGTGCTTGCGGCTAGGCTTGAGACACTGTGAGGAGAGCGGATGAAGAAATGGGAGGGGTATAATAATAATAATAATAATGTATGGGATAATTTATATAGCGCTGAATCTTGTAAATAAACAATGGGGTTATGGGGGTAAATTGACAGGGCGCGCTAATTTTAGCACTGGGCCTGGACCTTTGACTGAGCGCTGCTGGATAGGTGCACTGTGCTGTGTGCATAAATATGTGTGTGTTCAATATTTGAAGTTAGTGTGATGAAAAGATTCCTTCCTCTAAATCTAACTGTAACAAAAGCAGTACTCCAGCAGTCAGACTCATAACATCAGCATCTGTAGTATATAATATAGTCAATCACTGAATCAGATCTGCTTATTACTGATTTACTATTCAATGAAAGAATAGTGTGTTTGTCAGAAAAAGTAACATCAAACCATATGAACTATATGAAGTGTTACATCCTATGCTGTGACAAATACTGAAATAACAGTAACAGACTAACACACAATAATTTGTATGGTCTTGTTGTTTGACCTACATGTAATTGGGATTCAAACTGTGGTTCAGAACTTCAGTTCTGTAAGTTTCACATGTGCTAGTCATCATTTGCTATGGTCCCATCAATAATCTCCCATACCAAGGGCCTGCTAACTTACAAAGTAGCCAACACTACAGTGAGCGAAGCTAGTTGAAATGATGTACTATATATATATATATAATAAACATCTGCTGGCATGCATGATGTAGTAAGTGCTAAGTAGTACAAACGTTGCCTACTAGTACTGAAACTAGTTGCCTACTTGAGTACCCACTTATAGGTCTGGTGCTGACTAGGCTTAGATTAGATGTTTTTGAGACATGCAACATGTAATTTTTCAGTCTTATGCAGTTACAGCTTCACGCAACACACAAGTTGTAGTCTATGTGCTGAAAACATTATCTAAAAACTATGCGAGGAAACGATTCCCATTTAAAAACTATTTTCTATGAAGTTATGGACTATGAATACACAAATAGTAGATGAACTGGTGACTAACACTACAGTAGGCCTATTTTTAGCGGCGATCATAGTGACTTATGAATCAATGAGACAGATGTAAGTCTTACCAAAGGAATTGAGAAAGTCTGAAATCTTCTTTATGCTGCATGTTATGACTTCAACATATTCCCTGTTGGCCCAGTCTTGCTGGATCGGCCTTTGGTGTGGTGGTTGCTGTTGTTGGGTAGCCATTTTCTGTCTGCTTCCTTAATTGTGAGATGTCATACTGATGCTGGTTGGTCCAATAGGCTTGACCAATGGAGATTAGGGGTACAATATTTCCTCATTTATTTTACAAAATGGTCGCCAATAGTCAACTGTAGATCAGAAATTCGATGCATTTACTTCTTAAGAGGATTTGTTCATCAAAGAAGTGTCCCAAAGATTGAATTTCAACTAGGGTTAAGGAGAAATTATGGTCCTTTTGTGTCTCTTTTCACAAGCGGATAAATGAATTAAATTATAAACAAATTATGCATAATAGTGATAATACTGAAAAGTGTAGGCTGTGGTCATGCTCAGCTGCTGCTGTTGCTACGCAGATGAGAACAAGTGTAATGTGATATAATCGTGATCAAATAATAATTTTGGAGCCAGAGACGAAGAGATCAGCCAACAAAACGGCGCTGTCAGCAAGCCTGAATTATATCGCCGAATCCATATAGTGAGTACATTGTGTGTGAGAGTGTCAGGGGGGGGGGGGGGGGAGCTGTGGAAGCTGTGAACACGTAAAAATAGCATCCCCTCCTTCTGGAAGTTCTATGGTGGGAATGCCCTCTTTTCTATCCTTTGTTTCTGCCTTGTTCCATTTTCTTCCTGTCACCTCCTTGTTTGTTGCCTGCCTTCTTGATCCATTCTACAAAGGGACAACCTAATTAGTTAGATCTTGCTCATTGTGCTGGTCATCTGCTGACCCCCATTCGAATCTCCTTCAAGGGGATATTTTCCCTTAGTTAACATCAATGCTGATTCCACTCCCCTCCCCCCCCCCCAAAAAAAAAAAAAATCCTTCCTGTGACTGTGAGACAATAATTAGTATAAATCAAGGTGCAGTGTATGCAGAACAATGAACATCTTGCCCACACCTTAAAACCAGTTCTGCCTTGGGAAGAGTAGGCCATTGTGTGCTGGTTCCAACACAGATTACAAAATTTACAAAACTGCATACACACGGGAACTGGATGTAAAAAAGCACATGAGTGCTTATTCCATTAATGCCATTATCCTCGATATCTCTTGCCTTTAATTTTTTTTTCCAGAAACACTGAAAAGATAACAGTTCTCTCCCATGTGAGTCAGATGGACTGGGTTTCTCTTGTCAGGTGCTTTATCACATTATGGTAGCACAAAGCATTTTTGCTCGATATAACTGACAACAATAGTTGCTGTATGAGCATTCAACAAAGAAGAATGATTATGAATTTAATTTAAAACAATTTTGTTGACTTCAGTATCTACTCTGAGGTAAGCACAAAGCAGACATAATCATGATATTGGCAAAATACATCCATGAATTTACCATTCATTTAGTGAGTCATTCATAACTGCAAGAACTCTAATATAATAATAATAATAATAATAATAATAATAATGTATGGAATTTATATAGCGCTGAATCTTGTAAAGCAACAAATCAAAGCGCTCTTTTTTTTCCCGAGGACAATGGAATAAGCACTTGTGTGCTTTTTTTTAATTTTACATCCAGTTCCCGTGTGTATGTGGTTTTGTAAATTTTGTCATTTGTTCCCACCGGCACACAATGGCCTACTCTTTTGAAAAGCGGAACAGGATTTAACATGTGTGCAAGATGTTTTGCATGCGTTCGCACACGGGGCCTCGGTTTATAGTCTCATCTGAAGGACATTATATTAGACACAAGATTCAGATTGTAAAGTAAACTAATTTACAGAGAACATAGAACTGGTGATATGGATACTGAGGGCACTGGTTTGGGTCTCCATTAAGGTGATCATTTGAAGGGATTTTCCCCCAGCAGTTGAAATTGGTACTGATTCCACTCCCCCGAAAGTCCTTCAAACAAGACTATTATTAAAAGAGTTCCTGTGCATGAAACTTTGAAAGCATAGCCATTACTGAATTAGCATAACATCTTGTACACATTTTCAAGTCCACTTTTAAGTTTGTTTGTTTTTTTAGTAGAAGAGTAGGCCAGCATGGCTGGTGTGTGGTGTTATTAGTAGTTTCCTTGTTGATAACTGGGTAAAGGTGTTCAACTGTGGTCTAAATCAAAATGTAATCCGGAAAATATTTACAGTAAACTGCTTAGTACATAGTTTTATATCAGTGCACATGAAAAGATGACCAGAAATAATGGCAATAGAAATATAATACTTAACAATAAATAAAACTCACAGGAGACTGAACCTAAGGTGAGTATTCCCTTTCTTGGGAAAATCTGTTACCTGTTTGCACTGTCACAGAGGAAACATAAAAAATGAAAATTCGTCAGATTTGGAATTATTTGTCAAGATTGCAATTTGCAGTCTGTGCATTGGCAGCACATCTGGTGAAAGAAAGAAGGTAGGTTTTTGCAGGAAACTTCCATACCTAGGGAGTTCTTATTTCCATTGTGCCTGTCCACTTTACAAAAACAACCAGTTTATGACACAACACTGGTGGCATGGATGACATGAACATTCCTGAAGAGGGCTGGGGTCTGGCATGTTCAACTTACATAACTCACTCTACTTACAACTTCATTGCTATTTGGCAAATGCCCCAGTGATTCCACAAGGAGTTAGGAGGAAAGTGAAGTTCAGCTAAGCTAGTACCATTGTAAAAAAAAAATTGTATACATGTAAATGAAGTGAAACAATGAGCTCATGGAAAACATTGGCATCTCCACAGAAGTTAATTTTGTTCATGCTGTAGGTAGAAATACAAATTAGGTGTTCAGTATGAATTATGTTGTTTTTTTTAATGTTTGTATATCATTCTATTCTATATCATATGACTTTTTTTTTCTAAATCAAGCAACACAACACACACACACACACATACACACACACGGGGACAGGATAGCCTGGTGGTTAGAGTGATGTGCATTGCTTTTGTGATCTTCTGACCTGGGTTCAAATCTCGTTCAAGAGGATTTTTCCTCTGGAGTTAAAATCAGTGCTGACTCCACTCCCCCTAAAAGTCCTTTGGGTAAGACTATATTAAGCCAAGGTCCCGCGTGAGAACGCATGCAGAACATCTTGGAAGAGTACGCCATTGTATGCCAGTGGGAATGGATGACAAAATTTACAAAACTGCATACACACAGAGAGTGGATGTAGAAACACACATGAGTGCTTATTCCATTATCCCTGAAATAAAAAATAATTAACACAATTTTTTTTGAATAACATAAAAAGACACACGCAGAGACCAATACACACACACACACACACACACACACACACACACAGAGTGAAACATGAAATCTTACTAAGAACACCCAAAACAGTGAAACTTAAGTCTTTTTAAGAAACTACAACTATTCAGTAATTTCAGTAACAGACTCAGTGATATCTACTATAACTATGATACTACTTAGTACTAGTTTTACTTGTAGTATATTTGCATGGAATTGTATATGTGGGTTTATGGTGATTTTTCTGATAAAGCCATTAAAGGGGTGTTCCTCTGCAGTTGACACTAATGACAATATCCCTGGAAAACTTAAATATTAAACTATACACCAAGGTTCTATTTGTGAGTGCATTAACATCTTTTGTACACGTACATAGTAGATCATTAAATTATATATATATATATATATATATATATATATTATATATATATATATATATATATATATATATATATATATATATATCCGTGCTTGTGAAAGAGGTTATTTTGGCTACTGCATGTACTGGTGTTCAGGAAAAAAAACTTCTGACAGATTCTTCAGCTTGCGAAGTCACCTGAAACCTTTAGTACAACTTCAAGGACTAAGTATCCACCATATCATGCATATGTAATTCTTTGTCATGTGCTGCTATGCACATTCAAGAAAAAAAAAGGGGAGGGAGGGCAATGATCGATTTTTTTTTTTAATTATTTTTTTTAAAAAGAATGATCTACTGTAATATTTGAATAGAAACAGGGCTAACTGCATTTCCTCACACAGAACTCCTACTGGCTTCAGTCATGAAAACCTTACACAGTTACAGTTTTCAGCATGAAGAAATGGATTGGACAGTCACAAACCAAATGTGTTTAAGGTTGCATTTTCCTGTTTGAAGTAAAGATCTGACATGCTATTTCAGTTGATTCAATTATTATCTGTGGGAAAAATTTTCGCAAATAAAGGTACAGCAAAACATCAGACAGAAGCTCATCTTAAGTATTTGGTGATTTATTATGTTTTCTACTTGTTAAAAAAAAAAAAAGACGGAGAGAGAAAAAAAACAACTTAAGATATTATTTTGAACCATTCTGTATTTGAAAATTTTGTGGGGAAAATTTTCGCTAATAAAGGTACAGCAAAACATCAGACAGAAGCACATCTTAAGTATTTGGTGATTTATTATGTTTTCTACTTGTTAAAAAAAAAAAAAAAGACGGAGAGAGAGAAAAAAAAACCCTTGAGATATTATTTTGAACCATTCTGTATTTGAAAATTTCTGTTTAAAAACTTTGGTTTTGGTTTTCCAGCTCAAATTATTGTACACAGTGAATGGGGCAGTGTTGTAATAAAGATAGCACACATGGAAAACCGTAAGTTAAGCTAAAAGAGCATGACATGTTACTTTTAGTTTTATTCATTATATCGTTTGTAGTACTTACGCAGTTTGTATTTGAAAAATTTTATATTTATTCATAAGTTTGTTTTGTTATTTTGTTTGTTTTTATTTTATATTTGATTGCTGGGTTTCTTTGGGGGGGGGGGGGGGGGGGGGGTTGTAGTAATTTGAATGAAAAAAATCCCCCCCTCCCTTTAAACAATTTTTTTTTTTAAATCTTGCATGAATAGTTTGATTTGTTTGTAAAGTTTGAGTTTTGTAGAAGTTTTTATCTTTGCTTGCTCCTCTTTACATTAAAATATTGTAATGGTGGATCGGTGGTCTAGAGGTAATGCGCCTGTCTAGAAAGCGAAAAGTCCGGGTCGGAAGTGTGCGGTGGTTCGAATCCCATTTGGGCCCGAAACTGTTCCCCCATCCATTAGACCATGAGTGGTGGTCTGGGCGCTAGCCTTTGGGGTGAGACGATAAACCGAGGTCCCGTGTGTTGCACATAATTATTCAGCGCACGTAAAAGAACCCACGAATACAGTTACAAACAAAACACACACAAAAAGGGATGGCGCTGCTCTTGTGGCGACGTGCTCTCCCCGGGGAGAGCAGCCCTAATTTCATGCAGAGAAATCTCATGACTTAAAGTGGTATATAAAAAGAAATAAATATTGTGTGAAAAGTTTTGGATTAGAAACTGGCATTATTTCACATCACAATTCATATTTTGAAGAACTGCCAAAGCATGATGCTTGGAAAAGAAGCTTGATGTTCAGTCTGAATTACTTGAGAGAGTCATATGACAGTGCAAAACTTTAAGACAACACACTGCATACACATCTTGTTGGTTTCTGTCAGAATTTCGGGAGCTCTGATTTTAAAGTTGAATATACACCCACAAAAACCAGGAAGAAGGGAGAAAAAATAAGAAAGGAAAAGGAGGGGGGGGGGGGGGGGGGAGAAATTCTTTAAACACTTCATGGTTATAAAAATATTATATTGGTATCTGCAAAATGTTTCTTGGGTGAAAAAGTATTTCAATGATAGAATTTTAATGTACAGTATATCTGAAGATGTGCAAGGGTTTTATGACCAGTCATCTAAATTGTATCACTTTATTATCAGTGATTCTTGTTTATTTTTATTACTGATATTACATCATTAGCACAGTTTCCTTCTTTTTGATGCAGATATGAGTAGGCACCTGTACGGCTGTAGCCAGTGTAAGCTATACTGCTATTCTGACAGAACTTTTTGTAAGTCTTTGTTTTTAAAAAAATAAAGCAACTTTTAAAAAAATCTATTAATTTTCTAAAATATGTGTGTAGTAAGCAAAGTATACAGAATCTCGTGAAGTGAAAATAAAAGAGAAAGCAGGATTTTTATTTTATTTTTTTTTATTTTTTTTTTTGGGGGGGGGGGGGTAAGAGTACAAGCAATGACTACATTATAGTACATTGTTTGTCAAATAATATATTTATCCATCAGTTTATCTTATTTTTGTTTCAGAATAGCTGTTGATATATATATATTTCTTTCAAATACTGCCTTATGTGTTCACATTGACTTTTATTGAACAAACTGTTCATTGTAAACAGCCCAGTGATGGATGGACTGCGGTCAGTATGGAAACGGGCTGGGGAACTGTCCAGGTTACCCAAACGAGATGAACACTTGTCTATAGTGGACGCGTTACTGGCTGAGGTGGATTTCCACATACAGGAGCTAGAGCGGGCGTTGCAGGTGCGCCGACAGCAGGAGCAGAAGGTACGGACAGGGGTGGATTACAGCTGGCTCATTTCAGAAACACCCAAGTCATATAAGATTCCACAGCTGGAGCGACTGGAACTAGAAGAACTGTGTTTGAAGGTGAGAATGAACATTTCTTTATGTGAATTTTTTTTGTCATTGTCGTGTGTGTGTGTGTGTGTGTGTGTGTGTGTGTGACCTTTTATTAATGTTATTTGCTTCTTTTATATCTTTTAATGGTTATGCTTCAGTTGGTATGGACTCTAACCAAGATGCTTCTACAGTGATATGAAACCTGTCTGAAACTGAAGATTTCAAGTTAAACATACATGTATGCACATATATTGACTTTTTTTTTTTAAAGTTTAGGAGTAAAGTGTCTATGAATTTTCACTGTATGGTTTGGGGTGTGGGAATTGGGGTTGTTTTTTTTTAAACCTTTCTTTGGTGTTTTTTAAAGAGGAGACAGCTCAGAAAACTGTGTCTGGCACTTGTAGAACGTTCTAAAACCATCAGTATTATTGTTCTCTTTCTCAATCAGTCAGCCAGTTTTTATAATTTGTTTTTTTTGCTGCCTCATCTTCTGTGACGTTCTCGTCCTGCTGTTCCCACACCGCTCATTCCAATCTCCCCCCACAGCCGTACCCAGATTTGTTATGTCTCATCCCCAGAGTCGGAGGTCCACAGGGAGCTCATCACTATCAGGCCGCCGTGCAGCCAGTTTTTATGATGTGTGATAATATTGTGTAATGAGCCAGTGACTGGACTCTGGTACCCCACTAATGTGTAGATTATCAGACAGAGGGATACTAAAAGGTCAGTAATAGAAATACCACATGTTTGTAATGATGTTAATTAATGAGTCAGTGTATTATTCTATAGTGCGTGTGTGTGATTCTGTATGCTTGAAAATTCATTTTCTAGAATGTTAGATAATATCAGCTTTTACCATAGTAGTGTTACTAATATTTTTGGATCAAATATCGGTGACATCACAACATAGCTAAAGCTATGAGAAGGAAAAATAGGCAAAAAATCTTGCATACATGTATCTCAGTAAGTGAATAAGCATTGAACAGGCTTGCCATAACCCCCCCTCCTACTCCCCCTTCCCCTCCACCCCCCCAAATCTGGACTAGTCTTCAGTGAAACATATTACTTATTAGTATTGTACTGTGGTAGTATAGGGGTTAAAGATTGAAAGCGTTAGTTCCTTTTTATGTTTTCTTTGTATGCATGCAGGTGTTTGTGTATATTTGTATGCATGTTTGCATATGTACATTTGTGTGTTAATGCAGTCTGTAATCTGTTTGAAACTTGTTTATTGACCTTTTGCTTTGTCTGGCATTATTGTGGGTTCACAGCTAGAGCCAAGCGAGTGTTCCAAAGTAGTGTCGATGTTCAGGGATGCCACCCTAAGAGAACCAAAGGTGGAGGACCTTGCTCGCATCATGCGCTGTTGTGTTCTTCAGGTAACTCCTGTTTTGGTTGTCTGCTCTGTCACTGTCCATCAGTCTGTTTTTGTTTCACCATCTCTTCTTATCTCTTGTTTTTGTTTCACATCTCTCTCTCTCTCTCTCTCTCTCTCTCTCTCTCTCTCTCTCTCAGTAGTGTGTATATATATATATATATATATATATATATATATATATATATCAGTAGTGTGTGTATCTCTCTCTCTCTCTCTTTCCCCTCTCTCTCTCTCTTAGTAGTGTGTATCTCTTGTGCTTCTGTCTGTATCTCTGTAGCCTACCTCAGTCTCAAATTAATCTCTGACTCCTTCCCTGTCAATTCATCTTGAGGGTGAACAGTACAGAATGAAAACAATTGTGTTATCAGGTTTTATGCATTCACATACAAGTGATAAATGCACACACATGGATGCATGCGCTCATGATATGCTGACCCGGGTTCAAATCTCGTTCTTGAAAAAGAATTTTTTATTTGGAGTTAGTATCAGTGCCGACTCCACTTCCCCAAAAGACTATCAGATGAAACTATAAGCCAAGGTCCCATGTGCCGAGCACACGCAGAACATCTTGCGCACATGTTAAAGCCCGTTCCACTTTTCGTAAGAGAAGGCCATTGCGTGCCAGTGGGAACGGTTGACATAATTTTCAAAACCGTGTACACACGGACTAGATGTAAAAAGGCACATGAGAGCTTATTCCATCATCCTTGAAATAGAAGAAAAAAAGAATTAATAATACCACACACACATACTCTCTCTCTGTCTGTCTGTCTCTCTCACCTACACACACACACTCTCGCTCTCTCTCTCTCTTTTGGGGGGGGACGGGTTAGCCTGGTGGTTAGAGTGATTTATTAGTGATCTACTGACCCAGGTTTGAATCTCGTTCAAGAGGATTTTTCTTCTGGAGTTAACATCAGTGCCGACTCCACTTTCCCTAAAAGTCCTTTGGATGAGACTATAAACCGAGGTCCTGTGTGCGAACGCACACAGAACATCTTGCACACACGTTAAAACCCATTCCGCTTTTTGGAAGAGTAGGCCATTGGTGTGCCTGTGGGAATGGATGCCAAAATTTACAAAAACTGCATACACACGGGGACTGGATGAAAAAGAGCACATGAGTGCTTATTCCATTATGCTTGAAATGAAAGAATAACAAATAACACAGACATACAGAGGCACACTTCAGGCTGCTCTCACTGGCAAGAGTAAATTATTACAATACCTCCATCCCCTCCACTGTTTTAAAAAAATAATTTTTTATTGTATTTTCACCATTGGGTTTCCTTTGAGAGTAGGTTTTCTTTGAAAATGTTGTAAAGGAAACTCTGTGTTTCTCAAGATTGTTATGAATAAGCTAAATGTGTGTTGCTTGCACATAGTCATTGTTTACTGAGGTCTGTTTGTTGCCAAGGGGTCTTTCAGGTAAAGTTGATGTGTGTTGCCTGTGTAGTACCTAACAGCATCTCATAACCACTAGCACCCATCCATAACCTGACTGTGGTGAATGGTCTCGTGGATGAAAGGAAAAGCCTGGTTTTGGATGAGATTTGAACCAAGGTTGTTGTTTTTCCAGTAGGTTCTTTACCTCTAGATCACCAAAACTCGATGCATGTGTGTCTCCATTTTTGTTGTTGTTCTCTATGAATCAGTGATGGGTCGAGGATAATTGTGCTTGTTTATTATAACCAGCTTGTGTTTGGTCAGAAGTCACAGCTGAACATACTGAGAGATGCTGAGGTGGGTGGTGAGTGGGGCAATGGGGGAATTCTGATGGGTCCAGTTTGAAAAATGAAGCCACACAAGGGTGGGGTTTTTTCATAACTCACACAGCTCTTTTTTTGTTGCTGTGAATGGTGTGGTTAGTAGTAAGATAATGAGTGACATTTTGTTTAAAATAATTTCTATTTAATCTACATAGGTCAGAATGAACATTGTGTATATCTTAACAACTGAGTATCGCAAAGAATGCTCATTCTGAAGTAAAGATGTTCTTAGCAGCTAAATCTTGTTACCAGAAAGAAGCTCCAAGAACTGAACATCAGAATTTGTTTGAACTTAAGAGCTCTCCCCACAGGTTCTTTCCAATATATATCTATATCTACAGACAGACAGTCACAGACAGACTGACAGATAGAAAGATATATATATATATATATAATATATATATATATATATATATAATATATATATATATATATATATATATATGATGCTTCACCATGAAATGAGTCGCTTTTCCATTAGGAGCCGTTTTAGGCAGATGGGGGTCAAGTTGCTGATTTTGAAATTTTGATTGATTTAAAACTATAGCCTTTCTTCTACCTTGTACTGAAGTATCAAAGCATAATTTTGTCTCATTTTGCTTTAAAAACACATTTTAAAACACCCAAGCCCTCATTCTGACCACCTGTTACAATGCAAAACTGTCAGTTTCTCATTTTGTCACTTTCTGCAGTCTGCCATTTCAGTTTGTAATAACTGTCCAATTTTCAGTTTGTTTTCTGTATTGAATAGCCTTTTTATTGTAGATTAACCGCATGTTAACCACTTAAATTTGACTTCTGGAGCAATGTGACTCATTATGTGGTGGAGCGTCTCACACACACACACACAATATATATGTGTGTGTGTGTGTGTGTGTGTGTGTGTGTGTGTGTGTGTGTGTGTGTGTGTGTGTGTGTGTGTGTGTGTGCTTATTCAACCTCTGAACCATAATGCATTTTTGCGTTCTGTCTTCAAGATGATAGAGAACAGACCCAGGAGTTCATCTATGATGAATGGTGTGACAGAGTGGGTGAACCGACGCACCAGCAGTCTGGTCAGTCTCAAGCTGAAGCCCACCACCCGTGTAGGGCCTGGTCCAAGCTGTGACGAAGACGACGTAGAGATGCAAACAGAAAGTGCCAACCGCTCAAGTCGAGCTTTCAGTATGCCCACATTTACTGTGACTTCTAAAGAAGTACCAGCCATCATGGTGAATGAACATTCATCTGGAGCATATCCTGTATAGAGCTGTGATAAAGACACAGGAATGGGCATCAGCTTAAAAGCACCTGATTCTGGCCCAGACAGGACAGACTTCTATTCCTCCATTCGCTGGACGGCTGTAAAGGATTCAAAGTCACTTGGAACGAGGCGAGGTGAAAAAAACTTAGGGACACAGGCTGCTTGTCAGCTGGAAGTGTTGTATGAAAGCTTGTTGCAGCAAACATTGCCATTAACTATGTACGTGGTGCTGTTGCAAGAGAACTGAAATGCTCACCAAGGTGTACATGGATTGGATGGATGAAAATGTGCACACAGATGTTGGTCAATGTGCAGTGTGCAATGATCATAGATTTTGTTACTGATTGAGAGGATTTTTGCCTTTTGAGAGGGGGAGGGGATAGGGGTCATTTAAAAAATGTTTATGAAGGAATTATAAATATTGACCATCTGTATTGACTAGTTTGTAGCTTCCTGCAAGCTTTTGGTCATCAAGTGGAGGAATGAAGAGGACATTTCTAGCATGATCACTTGCTCTTTGCTTTTTTCCTTTTTATTTTATTTTATAGATTTCATATTTCTCTGCATATCATTATTTCTTGCGTATGCCTGTGTGAAGAGAAAATATTCTTATTAACATTATTGTATAGCAATGCATAACATGATGAATTAGAGTTAAGAAAGGTCTTTGAATCAATTTCAGGTTTCATTATGATTACATGATTTATGAACTCTACCGCTGACTGCGGTTAATGTGCAACTTAATTGGCTGTATGCGAGTTCATTTCAGACTTACAATGAAAGAAAACGTTTTTGCCAAGCCACTGCTGGGTTAGCTTGTTCACCAATGTTTTACCATGACCACAGGGGCTTGGCATACACTCCCACATGTTCTTTTGGTTGGCTTTTGCCGTATATATTTTCTTCTTTTTTATTGTTGGTTACTTAGATATATTTACTTAGCAGGTTCAACAATGTTTTTATGTTCACAGTTCATCTTGCCACATTTTCAGGTTTTGATTATATTCAACAAAATGAGTGCAATCTTTCCCCAGAATATTTTGGACAGAATCAAGTCATTTAGTCTACAATGTTATGTTCTGTTCTTTTGGCAGAAGGTTTCTTTCTCTTGACTGATATCCTCCCATTGCCAGATTATTTTATTTGTTCGTGGTTGTGATGCTTTTGTGATACAGAAACAGTAGCATTTTCTTTTTCAGATTGTAGTTTTGCTATGTGATGTTAAGCCTGAAGGAAATAATAATAATGTTTGCATCCGAGAGAGAGAGAGAAGTAAGTTATTCTGACATTGGTGCACTGGCTTTTTCCACACATTTTTAATTGACACATTCCTCCTTTCAGCTGACTTTTTTCCTTCGTTATACACCAGGGGGGTGGGGATGAATAATTTTTACACTTTTTTCCTTTAATATGTTTTTGCTAGTTGGGTAGGAAGGGATATTCAGTGGTCTTTAGATTTTCTTAGTCTGGGTTTGTTTTTGTTTTTTTAGTTTGTTGGGTTGGGGTTGTTTTGGTTGGGGTTTTTTTTTGGGGGGGAGGGGGCATACAAAATGGGCTGGTGGATTGTGTGATTTTTCAGTGAGCAAGATGTTCCTGCAAATATTAACTATTCTCTATCTTTTTTTGTAGTTTCTTTATTTTTCTTTCAATGATAATGGAATAATCGCATTTGTGGTTGGGTTGGGTTTTTTTTACCTGTGGTTGTGTAAATTATGTCATCATTTCCCGTCAGCACACAGTGGCCTACTCTTACAAAAAGCAGAACAGATTTTAACGTGTGCGCAAGATGTTCTGCATGCATTTGCAGACAGGACCTCAGTTTATATAGTCTCATCTAGAGGACTTTTTGATCAATATTGATTGTGTGGAGGGATTCTTTCTTCTTCGTCAAATTCCATACATTATTATTATTATTATTAAATGCTCAGACAGCAACTCCTGAGGCCCTGACAAATGCTGCCGTGCGCTGAAGACCCTCCAGGGGTCCGAAAAGTTTGTCCCTCATCGGCAGGTCAGTAGGCCAGATATTGGCCCTCAGGTTTTGGTGTGTTGGACAGACAGGTCTGGAGGAAGTGTTCCACTGTCATAGCAGAAGTGCCACAGGGGCACGCCTCAGAATCACCAATGTGGAACTTGGTAAACACGTGATGTCCGAGTCTGCAGTGTCCAGTCCACAGCCTCACATTTGTTACTTCGTCTTCTCTGGGGAGGAAGTAGTAGTCATCCTTACTGTTTGGAGGGATTGAGGGCTGGGTTTTTTGTAGTCGGTTGGTTTCTTTACTTTTCTGTTGTTGTTTGGGGGGGGGGGGGGCAGGTTTAAAATTGATGCCATGTTGAATGTAGTTTTGTGTTTTGTCCTCCAAAAGCATTGCATGTATCATATAAGGAAAAATCTCACAATTTATTCTGGCATACTGTTTTTGGAAGAGTGAGGTTGATTTTCTGATATAGTTAAGAACTTTGTGTGGATTATGTTTTTTGTTAGACCAACTGACTGTTATAAATGTGTATGGTGTTAAACCAACTTAGCACCATAACTGTCTGTAATGTGTGAGACAAGTCATCTGGGATATAGTTGATTGAGTCAGAACTGTCAATTTGTTTTGCTGTGATATCATGTTGATAGTTTACCTGAATAATCTGACACTGTGAGAATCAGTAGCTGAGTTTAGTGGTCAGTCCCACTGCTTCTTTTTTTCTTTCTAATTGTACAGTTGACAGGGGTTGATAGCTGATATGGTTTGACCACAGAATTGCAGGAAAAATTGTTCTGACCACTGTGTGGCCTTTTTGGTGGGTATATACATTATGTCAAGTCGTGAAGTTTTTTTGTGGTTTTTTTTTACTGTTGTATGATCTTGGGTTTGTTAAGTCCAAACAGTGATAAATATCAGCAAAGTCCTTTCTCTCCTGTGTCAGCTCCATCATGAAGTCATTGAAATGAGGTATAGCTTTACTGATGACAAGTAATTAAGCGGGCAATTAGGTAAGCTTTTTAAAGTTCCTTAACATGTATATATGGCCTAAGGCATTGTCATGATATACATTAATATGTGATCACAGTGGGGTGCCGGCTGTACAGACAGGGGGATTCCAAGAACCTGATTGGAGAAATATCTGTGATGGTAGATAGCATGTGTATATTTACTGTGTTTTTGTTCATTTTCTTCTACATTTTTAACATATGTTGACTGTATTGTAACAGTAAAATGTGAAACCAGGTCTGAAAAAATTTAAAAAATGCTTTAATTAATTAGATTTGAACTGACAGAAAAGCAAGCACATGTAAACATGTGGCACATCACTGTTTCTTCATGTTACACTGTTCTGAAGCACTGTGTGCTAGTAGATGAGTAGGAAAGGTGGTTTTCTAAAGGTTTTAGTGTTCCACAGGGTCCTACTGATGCACAATTTTTTCATGAATTGGTGTCTCAATGCATATGAACTAGGAAATGCTTATCAGAAGTCACACAACTTTTCTATGTACAAAATTTAATGTAGATGTACTGTTTACTGCCAAAGATTTACTTTCTGATAATAATTTTCAAAGCAGTCTGAAAAAATTAAACTTATTTCTGGCATGTCATTATTATCATGGCTTCACTTTATTGTGATTTTATGTTGCCCACCACCACCCATCTTATATCTAATTCAATATGTGATGAAACAAAGTTCCTACATATCCAGGTAATAACTCAACAGACTTGGTGGGATGAGGTGTATGTTCACAATGCTTAGAAACCATTGTTAAGTCATGGTAGATCCATGGAAATGGAGACTTCAATTTTTTTTTTAATGGTCCTTATTTGTTCATTCCATTCATGTTCTTTTTTGCTTACTGTTATCATTTTACCTTCTTTTTCTGTAGTGCTGCTAAAAATTTATCGAGTGTACTCAAGAAAGTTAACTTGAAAATGATGACATTTGTAACACAACTTGATAAGTATTGTCATCTGATTTACTTATATTAGAAATTATTTTCAAAACATAAAACTGGTGTAAAGTGATTGACAGGAGTTAACTTTCATCTACTGACATATATTTGAAACCCAGAGACAAGCCAATTCATCAAAACATAAAACTGGTCTAAATGGATTGACAGGAGTTAACTATCACCTGCTGACATAATTTATATTTGCAACCCAGAGACAAGCCCCCCCCACCCTCCCCCCCCTTTTTTTTTTTTAAAGAGGCAGAAAAAGCTTTTTAAAAAAACATAAAAAACTACACTTTTACTATTTTCATTCCACAATTGGAAATAGCCAAGTACACAGACAGAGACAGCCACTTCATTTTTAGTTCATGATTAAAGTTGATAAAAATACAGGCTCAGCTACTGTTGAATCTTCTGTTGTGCAATTACTTAACAGGAATAAACATTGTGTCATCGTTGTTTTGTTTAAAATAGTTTTTCCTTGTTCCCCACAATGGTGTTGTCTATACATGTTAAATACTAATGAATGTTCTTCTGCCAAAAGAACCTCCCCTTCCCTATACCCACATTTCATTTTTTTAAAAATCATCTTTTAATTATTTAAAAGGGGCACTGGATGCTCTCAATATGTTGTGTATCATTAAACTGTTTTACAAAGGAAGTAATTTTATAATCATATACATGTGTGTGAGATTTGTTTTTTTTCCTAACTAGGCCATGGAATATGGTATGCATGTATATGTTGTGTGTGTGCTGCATGCATGTAAAATCACTTTCATGAGTGAAAAGAATAAATCTTTCTGCAGGGTTCTGCTTCAGGTGCTTTGGCAGGAATAATATTATAATCACAAATCATTTCCCATGGGGATGCCAGGGGCTCTTGCTACAGCATCTCCACCTTCTGGAAATTCTGTGCTAGAAATTTCCCCCTTTCATCACTCTTTGGTGTTTTTTCTTACCCTTCTATCATCTATTTAGCTTATTTTCAATCTTCCCCGTCCATTCTGCCATTTAAAGCAGATCACACAATTATTTTCTTTCTATGCATTACATGATGTTTTTCCTGTATTGTTTTGTACTGACAACCAGGTAGTGGTATTGTGTAAACACTAGGATGGGCACAGGATGTCTGTCCATTCTGTACTGCTATTTGCCCATAGGGCATTTTTCTTAGGTATTCTCTTTTCTTACATTGAACGGTTTCTTATTCTTTTTTATGCTCTTTTGTAATCTGGGGATGATAAATTAAGTGGAATGGTTGGCGTCTCCAGCATGGCCTGGTTTTATTGGCCTTAAGGAATGAAATGTACAGTACTTTGTCATTTAGTGATTTACTTTTGTGGTTTTTTTAAACTGACAGTGTTTAAATATTTGAAGGGATTAGATGGTGTAGATATTGAACTTACGGTGAATGTTACTGAGTTGCTGAATTGAATGACACCCTGATATGGCCTTTGTGGTCAGTGGGGTTATAGACATTTCTGTTGAAATTTCTGGGGAAATTTCTAGAAGGTGGGATGCTATTTATTAAGCCCCAGGATTCCAAATGGGGAATACAAACAAAAAGAAATAAATGTGTGGAATACATGATTTTATTAATTAAACGAATTAATCAACCTGGCTAGGAAAAAATTAAAATAAATACATCATGCTGGTAAATGTTTGAAGTTTCAATGGACTTTCCAAAACAACGTCTGCAACAAAAGAAATGTATCTAAGTAACAGAGCAATTCTATACAAAATATCAGACTAATATATACAGACTGAACTATGTCTACTTTCTGTGGGAGTCCTGTATAGATAAATCAAATCAAACAAAAATCAGTTTGTTGGACCGAAACGCATAGAGAGGTACAGGGCAAAAAATGTGATTAATATACACAGATAACATTGCTCTCTATCTCAATGTCTCTAGTGAAATCTTCTGCCACAAACAAACCACGTTCATTTTGCACATCTATCAAATTCATGAATTTCAGGCCCCTGTTTCAGGTGAGCAATCACGCTTATTTTCGCTCATGCTTAAGTCACAACCTCAGAAAGTGTTATGCACATACAGGTAATCATGAATTAACATCTTGGACTGAATGTAAGACCTCATTTGGTGTTTCTTTACACGAAACAAAGGAATCATACACTTCCTTGCAAAAATAAATGATATAATTATTCTGTATTTACTTGAAGCTGATAACTAAGGAGTACCAAACAAGAGAAGTTCTCAACAATGCTTTTCCTCTTAGTAAAGTGAATGGCACATTTTTCTGATCACTGAAAGAAAGGGTCTTCAATCACATATGATCTTTTCAATAGTAAATTTTTTTCTTTTTTTTAAATCGAGTTTCTTTCAATGGTTTAACTTGCCTTTCAGATGGCTGTAAACAATTCAAAACTTTGAATAATCTTTGTAACAAATTATGCATAATTAATCAAGAAACATTCTGTGAAACTTGGCTTTTAATTCTTGTAAAAAAACAACACAATCTTATAAGAAGAAAAAAATCACTACACCCACAGACATATCCACACATCTTGTACCAAAATACACTTATGCTGTGAATATTTGTTGACCAATGTAGAACAAAGTAGAAATGGTAGCATGTTCATCACCAGTGTGGCATCTTCACACATACCCCCCCCCCCCAAATGTTTCTTTAAAAAATCCTTCTGAAAAAGCTCACAGGTGAGCACAGTTATTGTTGTTTGCAATACAGCTCTTATCAATAGTCAACAAAGCAAAGACAAATCAGATTAAATTTCCCACCAGTAAAACATGCATGAACTGCCAACAGATTCACAACCACAAGCCTTACCATGCGGTACAGTGTGTGAACAATGTGACTGCAAAGTAACTTTTTAACATATACCCATTCTGTGTTTGGGAAAATAGCTACTGGTGCATAATCGGTCAGGGGACCAGGCAAATTGTGCACTTCAAAATAATCATGAGCATTGGAGAAAATCTACATACAAAAGAAAATATTGGCATCACCCTATGAAAATATACCTCCCCGCCCCCCCCCCCCCACCAAACAAGCCCAAACCAAACCATATACCTCTTCCTAACCCCTGTCAATAAAACAATTTTGAAATTAGCAATGTCCATGAAATCAAAAAGAAATCATTTTGAAATTAGCAACGTCCATGAAATCAAACTTACAACAATCTGGTGTTATCAATCTTACAGAAGGAAAACATTGACAAAAGTTGGTTGGATTTTTATCTGGGGGAAAAAAAAGTTAGATAACTGCTCTAAATCTATATAATTTTATTACCATCACATAAAAAAGAACTATTCTTTTCGTTTAGAGCCAATGAAATGAAACTACAGCACCATAGAAAGGAACACACGCACCAAAGAAACAAACACAGAAAATGAAAATTTTGTTGCGCATAACTCCAACCCCCCCCCCCCCCCCCACCGCCCCTAGATCTGCATGAAGTCTGCTGACCAACTCTGGATTATTGTATAGCTACAGCGTACAACTTGTGTTCTCAACAAAATGTACCAAGTGAGATTGTCAAATCAGTATTTTCAAATATGTACACAGTACATAAACCAACAATTTCACTTACAAAACGCTAACATCTGATCACATGACACATCTTTATACAATAATATATTAAGAGTTTTATTCTATAGATGGCATTCCAGTGGAGTTGCCATCAACTGCTCTGGGTCAGTCCTGCTCTTCATCTGTTAATCCCCTTACTAGGAGCGCTTGTAATGTCATATGTACAAATGCTTGCTTATAATTTTACATTGTGCTTACATTTACTCAAAAACAGTAAGGTGCTTGTTACCTTAAAAAAACCCAACCCATAATGAACAATAAACAAGTCTGTCCATCCTTTTAAAACTGCCATACAGCTCTGAACTAAAACTGGGTTTGAAATCAATGAATGTCAATGGGTTTGGGGTTTTTTTGGAGGGTGGGGGGGGGGGGGGGGGGTAAAAAGAACTGAATACATATTTTGATTTTATCAGCAGAAAGACGAGAATCAGATGAGACATTTATGTACACACATTAAATCGCTGCATCCACATAATTATTGTTCACATCCAAGGATTTTGGTGTGACAAATAATGTAAACACATCTATTCATGAAAGCTATACATACAATAATGAAATTGTTGACATAAGCATACACACAATCATCAGATCTCTGTAGAAAGGCTGCCTGTGTTACGGTGCGCACTAAGCATTTTAGTATTTAAAAGTCTACCTAACACAAAAACATTGTCTGATACACGATTTCTTCTTGAGAGACTTTGGCCCAATGGAACAAACTTGATGTTTGATCCTAGTGGTCCATTTATTTCCTCTGGAAACTGATCCCGAATGTGCGCCTTTAAAGAATATATCAATGAAGTATGATGAAGAAAATAAATTCTACCTAATTCTTGTTGACAAAATGGTTTATGTTTGAAAATATAATGAAGCTCATGTTCCTCTCATCAACCACTCTATCATTAAATCCTGATTCTCAAAGGCCTTGTCTTCAGTGCAAGCAATCCTGATGAAGAACCAAATAAATGAGAATAAATTAGTAACTTTCCAACATAAATCACTGTCATGGTTGATTCTTATTAATCATGTAACAAAAAATGTAAACAGAGGGAAAATGACTGAGAACCTGCTCATGTTTTAATTTCTTTAAATACATGATTATTTAGTTTCCCAAACATCATCATTTACAAAACCACAAGGTAAAAATATTCACATTTCCTATGAGCTAAATGAAGGGGTGAAAAAAAATCTACTCTGTCAAACACAGAATCACAACCATCATATAATCTGACAGCACAACAAAGAAGAAAATCCAGTCAGCAAGAAAACAATCAAACACATCTATCACTCGCGGACCAACGGAAACTCATGGGATGGATTTTCTTTCTGCTTACAGTACTAGAACGAAATATCCACAAAGCAGTCACAATGTCAACAAGCTGGCAAAATACAGCCCTGGATGGAGTTGACCACGGCAGCTGCCACTCAAGTTTTGTAAAGGAAAAGAGTTGTCAGTGTCACCAATCAGCACCATAAATAGGCAAGACAAATCCCCACAGATCTCCGACTGTCCAGGCCACACTGACTGCGAAACAGATGCCGAAAGAACAGTCAGTGAGCCCGCTTGAAGATTGCATGGTGGCTGGATTCTGTTGACATGCCAGGACTCGAGACCTTCCTTCCCTCTGAGAAGAATGGCCTCCCTGGGTCAGTGAAGGAATCAAGGTACCTGTTGGTTATGAGGTAGTTGCTGTGACTTGTTCCAGAAATGGGTAGATGGACAACAGGAGGGCAAAAAGTAGCATCAGCAGTGGAACACTGGATAAAAATGACAACTGAAACAAAGACAAAAATAACTGTAAAGTCAACAACGGCACATTTCCCAGTTACAATAACCATGTTCAGCCTGACTTGTGCCAACAAGATGTGAAAACTTGCCACAAAAGACTGCATGAGATGTCTTTTCTGTTCTTCGGGTTAATGGAGTAAAAATTTCACTCAAATTTTCAAACAGACAACAGCAGCCCAAACCACACACTGAGAACTTGGCTATGAAACTATGTTTACTTCTTTATCATAAACTGGCATCGTCAAAGCCCACTTTATAATATTCTTTGTGAGAAATACCCTTCACTTATGATAAAAATACAGATTTAATTTTGTCCACAAACTTTAAAATCTGTTACTTTGATGGAAGTTTCTTCACCATAAAAACTTTCCTTTAAAGAGAGGAAACTGTTAACTCTCCAAAACAATCTTGAATGTTAAACAGAAGAAACTGTTACATCTATCTCCTGAACAAAGTCTAATGCCCCATACATAAAAACACCACCACACAAACCGTACCTTCCTGCTGCGAAGGGCAATCTGCTGATAATCGCTTTCCATGGCATCAATCTGGGATTTGAGGGAGAACACTTGGTCTGAATAGTCCTGACACTGGGCACGGAGCTGCGTCAGCTCCTCACTCGAGTTCTTGGACTGCAATCAAACACAAGCATCCCCTCAGCCTGCAGTCCCTTTAGGATGCCAAGAAATATGCTTGTGTCAACAGTTTGAGCATATATACAAATCATGTTTGTCTAAGTGTGTGTTGGCATATATGTGAAAGTGTCTTTGTAAATGGTATAAAGAAATAATTCAGAAAGTAGAGATAGAGAAAGGGTTTCAGGGGCTTCATCAAAGAATCACATAATAAAAGTATCCTTAGCAGAAAAAAAGTAATCTCACGTCCTATGTAAATACACACACACACAAACATATACAAATCATGTCTAAGTGTGAGTCAGCATGCACGTGAAGGTGTACAAAAAGTACATATAGGGAAAGAGTTTCAGGGGCTTCATCAAAGAATCACATAATTAAAGTATCCTTTGCAGAAAAAAATGTAATCTCACTTTCTAAATATGCAAATATACACACACACAAACACATAAATGCATATTCACTCCATACACCTCCACTAGCAGCTTCCCTCCATCCCTACCTGTGCCTGTTTGCCCAAGGGCAGCGACTTGCGAGGAGAGGCATGGTGGGTGATCCTGGTTGGTGAGGTAGAGACAGAGGTGGAGTTCTTGCAGGAGTCCTTCCCTTCCTGGCGGCTCTTCTGGGCGTCGGTGAGGTTCTGCCGCAAGACCATTTCCCCACTGGTCAGCTTCTCCTTCAGGACCTCCAGCTGCTTGTACGACTCCTGCAGCTTGTTGTACTCGGAGGACAGCTGGAGGTTCTCCTTGCGAGACCTGCCCAGCAATATGTACTGCCTGAAAGCTTCTGTTTTGATATGATAAAGTGCCCCAAATCCCACCAATATGTTTGTTCTATACAGCCACAAATCACTTATAAGGTTGTCTAACAAGTACAGGAGAATGGATGATGGAGGTAGAAAACAGACAAGAAGGAGGCAACAGGATGAAAAGGAACAAGGCAGAAACAAAGAGAGAGACAGAAAAGAGGGAATCCCTAGCACAGAATTCCCAGAAGGTGGGGATGCTATTTATACTGACAGGCCCCTGGCATCCCCACGGGGGGTTACAAGTAACCTAAGCAATTACTTGGGGACACAGTTAAAAATGTCAACTTCTCTAAGGCCACATTTTCTTATTTGCTATTTCAGTTTCTCTATTGCTAGAAATATTGCTCATCAGCAGCTGAATGATCTCATTTGAATGAACAGGGCAGATAGAGTACACAGGGCACTCATCCATGTGGCAACAATGTTCATGTTTAAGTTAACGTAGGTCTTGCATGTTGCTCTAGAACACTTTTTTTTATCACCCTCAAATCTGTTTTGTTTGTTGATTCTATTAGAGTTGTGATGGAGTTATCTGATTTAAGGGCAGTATCAACCAACCACCATGAGCAAGCAGTTCTCTTGATTACCCCCAGATCTGCTCCAGTATATTCTTTAGTCTGCTCTTTTTATCTTCTTTTTCTGTTTGTTTGGAGGAAAACAGACAAACTTATTTGCACAATATTTCCACACTACCAAATTGTCAATGATTACAGAATCTAGTTTCTTGACGAAAACAAACAGTAATTCTCTTGCTCCCCGATTGTTTCCCCGATTTCTGTGCGGACTACACAGTACTCTGTTCACATTCAACCTTTGCGAGAAATCAGACACACCCAAAATGTAAGCATGACCACATTCACACACATGTAATTATACACACTGATGTTTTTACAGCTTAAAAATAATAGCCACTTAAAGGTAAAAACGGTAAAGGTGTCCCATAGCCTATGTGGTTGTAGGAGAGCAAGGCATCAGAGGCCTCAGCTTCTCTAGGGCCAGCATGTTGAGTGCGGCGCCCATCTCCTCTCCCTCGCTGCTTTACCTTCCCTGACCCTAAAGAGGGCAGGTACTCATTTACAGCTGGGTGAACTGGGGGACTGTACTGAAGCCAGGCATGCAAAGGGTCACCCATCCATTTGGTAAACAAGTTCGATGCTTCTTAACATTGGCTCGGGAAAAGCAAGTGCTCTGACAATGGAGCTATCCGTAACTTTAATTATTAACAAATGAAATGCTTAGTTTTCTTCTTCTTTTCCATTAACTCTAGAGTCACCACATCAGAGAGCTGTTCACCAGGCTCCTCCACTGGCACTGATTAGTGCATCAGCTAAAAAATAGTAAAATATAAATACAATTTAAAAAAATATCAAGTACTCACATTTTCATTTCTGCTTCAATGGCCTGAATCCTCTTGCGCAAGTTACTGCACTCTTCTTTCAGAGCCACAAACTCAGCTGAAACACAAATTCTTACAAATTCAGATATGCTGCATAAATATACTGTCACAATTATTCAATTATCAAGTACGATCACAAACAACCAATGCATTCCTTAACATGCAATGGATCTGTCTGTTAGTCTGTTTACATGTTAAGCCAGTGACCTAAGGATGTCGGGTTCCACAAGGCCAAGACACTTTTGTGATAAGACCAGTGGTCTGTCAGGGGGGAAAAATACACAATGATGGCCATCATGGATCTGTTGAAGCTGTGGAATTTGGAGGTCTCTTGAGTGTATTGTATCCAGACCTGAATGTGCTATGAACTACACACAATAATAGGAATACTAAAACATAAGATACGCAAATAAATTCATTCACTTTACAGATGCAAATTTGATGTTCTGAAAAGTATTCACTAGTAAGTATACCTCTGTAACCAATGCTTCACTGTATTTCAGATGCTGCTGATACCAAGATGCTTTATCAAGGAAATTCAGTAAACAGTAAATCTTCATGGCATCATCATAAAAATCCTCAAATTTCAGCATACGGAAAACTGTTTAGATTCTGCTGCCTCTCTATCCTGTTCTAATGGTGAATTCGGTTTTAACTTTATCTCTTCCTGTGGTGAGCTTGTGTTAAAGTCATCATGGTCTACAGCTTGATGGGGAACAATCATCAGAGATATGCTGACAATTAATACTCTTCTGTTTTGATTTTACTTGGTTTTTCTTTGCACACACACACTTAACAAAAAACAAAAATACAAACTTTCATGTTGACAGAATGAGACTCTATCCATGCTTTGTGTTTCTAGAATCAGAACTGACACTACTGCACACTGTGCTGAAATGCTGGGCCACTTCTGTTCGGTGGCCTAAAGCATCCTGAAGTCAGTAAAATACAATTGTGAGCTGCAATTTGACAGTGAGACCCCAAAAAACCATCAAAAAACCCCCTCAGTGTGGCTGTGTATAATGATGTCAGAACAAAAGAGCAGCAGAACAGAAAACTACAAGGCAGCTAGAATACCTCTTAAAAAGGACCACAACAACCAAGTTTACCATAAAGATAATAAAACATGTTTCAAATTACCCTCTCCCCTTAAACATAACCAGGATCCGTAACAGAACTATTGGCAACTCTGATGACTTCTCCAGCAAATGCAGGCTTTTAATTAACTCCTAGTCCTGTAAGCATCCCAAGTGTAAGCACATCAATTTACACCCCCAAAAAAATCTTCCACTCTAACACTGATTCACTGGCTGGCAGGGGAGTGATGAAGCTGCCAGTTGACTTGCGGTTGTTTTTTTCCTTCTTTTTGTCTGCCTTTATAACGGACCATACTTGATCTGCAAGGATGGCATCTCTAAATATGAAAGGCCACTCAATCTGCTCTACACCTTTTAGGCAGTAAAATTTGTTGAGAAAAGAATGGCCTGTATACTTTGTTACCATAGACTCCTCTTTCAAAAGACACTTTTCATATCTGAGTAGCACCACAAAAGTTCTTACCAGAAAACACTAAATCTAAGATCAATGTATGGACAAATCATAGAATCAAAAAACAATTTGATAACATATTAACATCCAGCACATACCTTCCAACAATGTTACTGTTTCAATGGCTGATGTGACCAAGAATCCACACTACAATCATATCACAATGGCCTTTTCTTGCTTTTGAAATATGTTTATATAATATATAACACATAAAATAATTGTAACTCTATTACAGACAGTCTATCAAAAAGTCTGAACCGAAAACAACAACCCATTTTCAGAAATAGATTAAGAAATATATCTGTGCAGATTCAGAAATATACCTGTGCTATTGATTGCATGTCGTTAGGTAACATTCCAATCCACTCCACAATTGGAGTTTCAGGCTATATCTACTTCATACTTAAACTGTCATTAGCATAATAATCTTGGAGCCTTAAAGTCCAAAATGAATGCTATGTCATAAATTCATATGGCAGTCACAATCATGCTTGACTTCAGAAGCGTATGCTCTACCCCACAGTAATATCCCACTGCCATTTTTTTCTTAAATGAGCTATAAAATATACACATTATTTTTTTCCAAAAATCAAACATACTAAACATACAATGATAATGGAAGAACCTGAAAATCTGCAATGACCAATGCTGGAAAGAAAAAAAAAGACGTAAACCACAGAACATTATCAGTAATATCACAGCATGTGTGACAAACCAAAATCACCAGCTACGCATTTGAAACCAAGGCAAGAACATCCCCATCATCAAGCCTACACCGGAAGCAAAAATTACCTTTGCTGCGGTTAGATCGACTGGAGAAAGAAGAATCTGCATGAGAAAGGCGCTGAGAGGAATGGCGGTCCTTTTTCTCCAACTCCAACTCCTCCTGGAGGAGTTTGGTTCTGTCTACACACACACACACACCAATGCCGCCGACTGTTACAGACCCCCACAGCACCCAGAACAGCACACGTCTCTTCCCAGTCACCACCACGACATGGCAAAATGCAGCACAGATCCCAATCACCAACACAACCATGTCAACAGGCCAGACAGCGACATTCATTGCAGGAAGGAGAAGGTTCACAAACGCCAGTGAAATGAGAAGACAGGAAAGAGCACAATGTCAAAGCAGGCTAGAGTGCACCACCACAACATACAAGCCACAGGAAAACCATCGCCACCAAACTTCTCAGCCACTGCTGACAGAACAGGTGCCAACAATGACTGGAACACAATCAAAGTTAACTCAGCAAAGCTGCCAAAAACGAAAAGCTGCAAAACTTCGAGCAGAGAATAAGTAAGCAGGAAAACAAAGAGGCAACAAAAGATGTCACACAAAAGAGGGATGACAGAGACCATCCATTTCATGCTCTGACGGCAATGACTGGTCACCAAATTCCAACAGAAGTGAACAACTCCAAGGATGTGAAAAGCATCAATGTTTCCAAACACAAAACTAAACAACAACAAAAACAACCCAAAACAAACCAAGATGATGTGGGAGAGAGGGCATGCAACGGAATGGAGGCTGCCAGGCCGGCAAAGACTCATGCAGTACACTACAGCTACAGATGACGTATGTAGAGTACACAATCCAAATGAAAAAGGGAATTTACGACAGCTGAGTGAGCGATAACCACAACATGCAGTTGGATGCATGGAGAGATCATGAAAATAGCATACATGCATACATACACATTCCGGAAAACACACACATATACATGCAAATACACACACACAGACATGCATACATGTTGTGTTCTTTTCCTCCTTGTACGAAATGTTTGTGTGTGTGCATGTGTGTTTGCATGTGTGTGTGTGTGCATCTATGTCTCTGTGTCTTTTGTGTGTGTGTGTGTGTGTGTGTGTGTGTGTGTGTGTGTGTGTGTGTGTGTGTATACTCATGTCTATGCCTGATATGTCTAAGCAGAAAGCAGGCAGGCACCGAGTCTGTGTGAATATGTAATCTGTGATGAGCACCTGAGGCTTAGTGCACATGAAATTAATCTAGTTCTTTATTATTAATAAAGCATACAATCTGCACTCTGATCTGTCCATTCTTTCTTTCTTCTACACACACAATAATTGCACACAAGCCAGCGGGCCATACACACACACACCACACTCATGCACTCTCCCATAAACACACACAACACTCATACACACACACACTCTCTCTCTCTCTCCCCTCTCTCTCTCTCACACAAACACTCCACTCAAATGCATGTACAAACATGAACATAATGAGAGTTGACTTTATCCCAAGCAAACATGCACCTAAGTTGTGCATATGTGAATATACATGCATAAACATGCAGTTACTAAATCACATTAAATAAACAAGGAATCAAGACTGCATTATCACTACACCAACACAGACACAGACTAACTGCATGCACACCAAGACGCACACCAACACAGACACATCAAGACACACAGACACACACACAAACTCCACACACACCAATACATGACATACTAACTCGACTCTTTATTTTTCTTCTTCCCCTCCTCTCTCCAACATCAAACTCACTCTTATGTATAAACACTCAACTCAACACACATCTTATTTATACAAATACATTTGCCCCATACTTAGGTATACATACGAGCTCACATACATCCACACACCCCCTCTCTCTTTCTCAGAATCTTTCAAGATGTGGGTGATGCTTGTGTATTCATTAAAGTTTTTCGTCAATGATTGATTGACTGCCGGTGGCAAAAGTGGAACCATCACATTGATACTAGCCAAAGGTTTGACTTTTATCAGATGTATTGTAAAGATCATGATTTGAAATGCTACTTACAACTGAAACATGTCACAGCCGGTGGCAAAAGTGGAACCATCACACTGATACTAGCCAAAGGTTTGACTTTTATCAGATGTATTGTAAAGATCATGATTTGAAATGCTACTTACAACTGAAACATGTCACAGCAAAATTTAGACTTGGTATATCTGATCTGAATGTACATCGCTTAATGTATAGAACCCATAATGATCATGACCTGTTAGGCCCGTTATGCAATGTGTCTCAGGAAGATGAAGTCCACTTTGTTCTTTGTTGCCAACGATTACATGACCTTAAGAGTGAAATTTATTCAACCGAAATATTACAGGAAACCTTGCTTGTTTAAATTTAATTTATTGATGTCTTGTACAAACCCTGAAGTTATACAGAATTTCTCTTGATTTTTGTACAAGGCTTTCAAACTTAGAGAAATAGTCACTTCATGAAGCTGCATACGACTTAGTGATCAAATGACTTTCAATGTATTTATGATATCATGTATTGTCTTGTTCACATTCCCTTTCATAAGGGGCTGAGGCCTGTTTGAATAAATTATCTGCGTCTGTGTCTCTCCGAATCCTTACTCACAGAATAAACAGAACAGGCCAGACACAGCAGCTAACATAATTACTTGTGATTTTAACATTTTCTAACACTTCACTGGGTACTTTATCCAACGCTTCATCTGTCTGTCATAGAACAGATTGATTTTTCTGTCACTTATGACTGAAGTTTATGTAAACCAAAAAAAATCTTTTAAAGAAGCTTTTTTCGGATTACTTTTTGCTGTTATTTTCTCATGCAGTATAGTGACCATATTCAAATTACAAAGGCTTTGGAATCAAACATACACAAACTAGAAATTTTGAAAGGCCTCTTTACACACACACACACAGTTCCAAATGTCTACAGAAGGCAACTTTATCAAAGTAAAATTTTTTTGTGTAACCATTATTTGTAATCATGCAAAAACCCCCACCCACCCACCCCCAAAAAGAGGCCCAAATTTTTTTTTTAATTGTCAAAACTGAACTTTTAAGAAACAACGTTGTCTGAATATAAAAGCAAGTTTGGAATAGACCACCAACTGCAAAAAGAAACAAATGAAATGAATTTGACAGTTTTGAAGTTGTGCAAGTGATTTCAATTCTTGTCACAGGCCATCCTGGATCCTTTTCATGGCAACCAGTGCTTACATTTTAAATGTTTTTGTGAATTCTGGATGATGCCCAACAATGTCCATCTATAAAATCAATCTTATTGTTATAGGACTTAAGACCAGAAACGGCTGCTATACGTGACCTTAAAAATAACCCAAAACTAACACAAGCATTAAAAAAACCACCCATGTCGGTCATATTGCATAAAGCAGAAAAGAAGGAGGATGATTACAGAAGGAAGCATTACTCAATCAGACATCATATCTTAAAATAGGTTTTCTGGGAACTTTCTTTTTTTGCACATTTTCATTCAAATCTTGGAAAGCCAATAAAGGTTCAAATGTCTTTTATCCTAAAGATAATACCTTGAAATATTTCTAAAATTATTGAAAACGTATTCACAATACCATGCCAATGAATATATATGATGATTATTTTCAAAAACACAATAGCTACAGCTACACTTTCTTGTGAGTGTAATAAAAGTATATACATGGTTTACCTATTTTACCTGCATGCAAATGTACATAAAAGCATACTTCTCATAAACAATGCATCAGGCACCAACAGATTTAAGCCGTTATTTCTATTCCTTATAACCGTTATATCCTCACAATAAGCTCTGTAACATTTCACTGTTACCAGAAAAAGAAAGAGAAGGACAACAAAGCCGAAACAGAAGCACTTACTTCGTAGCTGTTCAGCCTCATTGTGGCTTTGTTTGGCTGCCTGTTGGGCTTCTTGCAAATGACCTGTAATAGAAATATTGATCACTCTTCAAATTGGCAGGGTCCTTCGGGGTACATTACCTGTTTAATAATAATAAATGGAATTTGTATAGCGCTATATCTTGCAAAAAGAAATCAAAGCGCTTGCATTCATCCTACTCTAACACATGCAACAAGTTACAATTCATAGTTTTTACAAATTCAAAAAGAAGTTTAAGAACAAGTCTCACAATGACTATCGCGGCAACAGTGCACTTCAAGCACCAAACATCATTTGAGAACTAAGTGACTGTCCTCTATAGTTGCAGAGGGGAGAAGAGGAGAGGAACAAGACAATGCAGATCAACTCCAGAACAAACCAGCTGTTGTTGCACAATGGGTAGGAGTGGAATGCTTTCTTCAAAGGAAGGCATCTCCACTGCCTCTCTGGTCTTCCTCCTGCATCTGACAGCTTTAATGGTCAGAATTTTTGGAGATTTTGTATCTGCTGGTTTTACTTTCATTTTCCTGTTACTGCTTTTCTTATCTTTCTCCCTGTAAATCCAGTGTCTGTCAGCTTCAGAGCATAGAAGATGAGATAGAATAATCAAACTACTTGAAAGCTGATGTCTAACTTCATATGACAAACAGTGAACAAGAATGGAATGGTAAGAGATGACTCAATCATGTTTTGAGCTATCACAGGCCAGATAATACTTACAGGTTTTGGATAAACTCTTATATTATGTTGTGAACAACCATCAGCAATAAAAGGAGAAACAAAACAAAACAAACAAAAAAAGCCATATCTGCTCATTTTTCTTGATCCTTCCTACTTTATCCTCTCTGACTTGTACACTAATTAATGCAAATAAATAACTGGACTAATCAGAAATACTCCTCCACAGCAAAATGCATTTGGGACCTCAGAATGTGGTAATTACTGATGAAGACACAAGCAAGGAACGTCCTGTATACAATTGCAGTATCTTAGGTTGCTATGAAGAACTATGGAGAATGTGCAAAGTTGATGATCTGAAGTCTGTAGCTAGTACCAATAGACTGCGTTGGTTTGGGCACGTTCAATGGAAAGCAGACCACCACATCATAAAAAGAGCAATGAACTTCGTAGTGGATGAAAAGACACCAAAGGGAAGACCTAGCAAGACCTGGGCTGCCTGTATTGCAGATGATCTTAGAGAAAGGGGCATAAATAAGGAGGAAGCTCAAAACAGAGAGAGATAGAGAAGGCTCATCAATGTCAAACCTCCCCTGGGAGAAATGTGACAAAAAAGGAAGAAGAAGAAGGTTGCTAAATACTAAAAATCAAGAACCAGCAACTCACTTCTGGTCTCCTCCAAGTCAGCACAAGTATTTTGGTGCTTAGTTCTCTCCATCTCCAGATCTCCTGAGATAACATATCACAAACAAGAAAATCATAATATGGAAATGTGTAAAACTTTACCAAAATTATCTATTGAAACTGTTACACATGTACAAACATATCCACACACATACACTTCTACACTCCTAATTGCATCCAGGTAAGCTTTGCACACAAAAAATATGAATCCATGGTTACTTTTGACAGTATAAAGTCTAATTCAGTCTATCTAAACCATTTCGAATTGTCTTGTCAGTACTATTTACAACTTTAAACATCTCACAATATGTTTCATGAATATGAATATGTAACACATTACTTTGTTTTTTCTTTATCTGTTTGGTATATATCACTATCAAAATACAGAACAGCACATCATTCTACAGCATTCTGGGGAGCAGCAATCCCCCCACCCATCACAAAACATCACACACACACAACCACACACACACACACTACATAAATTAAATATGCACAAATGCATGCATGAACACACACATGAGAGACAGACAGACAGACATACAGAGAGAGAGACAGACAGACAGAGACAGACAGAAAGAGTGTGCGCAAATATACACAATACTGATGAACCACACACTCCAGCAAAGTGTGAATCACTGCAAACACTTAGAAAGAAAACTGATAGCTAAGCCCTGTGTACTTTTCTCACAAAATGAAGGCAAAAAGTGTCTCTAACTAACTGACAGTATGTTGAGTCATCATGCACATCCTGTTATCATTTTTCAGTGTGTGTATGCATGCATGTGCGTGTGTGTGTGAGCAAATAGATCCAGAGTGATGCATCTAGCCTAAAATTATGCACTTGCATAAACATGTCTGTCTTGTTCTAATGTTATTCCCTTATTTCTTCATCTGTTCTTCAGTTTTGTGTGGTTCTGTCTAGCTTTTTCTGTAATCTGTGATTCTTGCTGAAATTAGTGGTCTACAATATCTGTTAATGTTTCTTAAGTCTGAAATTATCACATAAAACTATATTTTTTAAAACTTTGAAAATACATTTTGAAAATACATAGGAACAAATGTTTTCAAAATGCCCAGACACACATGTACAAAAGCAAAAATAATTATTTATAAAATTTTCAAAATGCATCTATACTATGCACTATACAAATATCCTAAAGGTCAACGTACAAAATCAATGTATAAAAACAAAACAAAAACCACAAAAATAAAAACACAAAGAAAATGCTCTCAACACAATAAACACAGAGGAAAATGTTAATAGAACTTGCGAGTCTGATATGTAAGAAGTTTGTAATTTAGGTATTTAAGAGTTACTTCAAGAGAAACACCACAAACACAGTTTTACAGTTAATTTGATTTCCAAGTGTGTGTAACAACAGACATCTCTCAAACAGACAGACCGAACAGTCTGGTGAAAACTGTTCAAAACTGAACATTCACAAACCTGACAAACTGAAATAAAGCACTGACCAGTCAGAATCCTAGATTTTACTTCTACCATCTACCCACACCAATCAACCAAAGCACTCCACAAGCTCCATACCACCTGACACATATTTTGTTAAAGCATTAGTTTTAAAGTTATTCTGTTCTAGTACAAGCCGCAATGATCTACAGCGATATCAATACATACTCTATGCTATCCACCACCACCAAGCTAAGAAGCCATTAAAACCAATTCTGAAATCGTGATAAAACGCCGTTAAAATGTAAAACTATTTTTACCTTTTGCATTATTACTAAGGTACAAAAAACTTTTGTTCTGTATATAGAGATGAGAATAAAGTGTCTAATAGCCTAAGAAGTTCTCAAGAGGGGCATAAAAGACCTACACTTTTCTGGAGCCTGCACCGTTTGGAAAATACTACTACATAATGCGATACAGAACCAGTCAATACTCTACTGCATTTGCAGCATTACAGATTTTAAACATGTTACAAAACTCAGCAGTCTCTCTTATGTACATAACAAGCCAGCATGAAAGTAAGTGTACCTCTTTCTTCACTACCATACATTCTTTATCTCCAAAAAGAGCACCTATACACCTAGGCAGGTAAACTGTGCTCAATCTTGAACTACACAATCTGGTGTGAATCCATGAGAAAGCATGTTCAATCACACTCAACTTCATCTTTACGAGTTTGGCTTCAGCAAACTTTTCAGGCTGTCCCAAAACAAACAGACACACTGAGAAAGCAGTGAAAACTTGTGTTAAAAAATGGAGGAGAATAACTCCTAATAATCCATTAGTAACAGTAAACAGTAATATAAACACTATACTTTATTTTAATTTATGTAGGAAAAGAGTGATTCATCTGAAAACTTAGTATTCAAGACATCATGTTATTCAGAAAGAGATATTCTGCATCTATCTCAGAAAAAATAAATGTCTGCATGTAGTCTACATAGCTAGTATCATTCTACAGCTATGACCATTGCCCACACACTGTCAATGGCCACAAGTCACTCACAATTCTACTGCTGTTGAAAGTTTTTGGTGCAGAATATCATTCTGAAGCTTTTGTTTTATATTTTGTATGACAAGGAAAAATACTACTCACTTTCAGAAAAAGACTTGTCAGCTTTTATTAAAGCAGCTATATGTACTGAAAGACTTATACACACAATTATCAGCATTAAGCAACAGACAAGTATTGGTTCTTAAAAGTCTGCAGAGTCACTGGTGTTGTGGCATAACTGTCTATACATCTCCATCTCTCTCTCTCTCTTATGATTTTCTTCGACTGAGGGCTGCATGAAAAAACTAACATTATGTGTGCTTATTCTTTTCCCTCATTAAAGAGTTTCAAAGTTTTAAAAAAAAGTTTCAAAGTTTCTCTCTCTCTCTCTCTCTCTCTCTCTCTCTCTCTCTCTTTCACACATGCGAAAATCCTGAGTGCTTATTCCATTAACCTCGAAATAAAAGAATAAAATGAAAATTAAAAAACACAATCCTTCCTTATCATATTTTGACATATGAATCAATAAAAAATAAAAACAAGAAAGCAGCCTACTATACCCACAAAAAAGGAACATGAACACCACTAACACAGATATTCCACTCCAGACAAATGATGATCTAAAAGGTAGTCAACCAAACCCAAGAGATATAGGTCGAGGACAAGTAGGTCTGATGCAACAATCCAATAAAAAAGGACAAAAAATAAAGGCAACTGACAAAAAGCGACTAGAGAGGAAACCCAAAAGCTTGACTCAAATCGAAGGGGAAGATATTAAGGGTGGCTAGGAAAAACTCACTGTGAAGCTGGTCCAACTTTTCCTGATTTAATCGAAACACTTCTTGCTCTTCCAGAAGACCATCTTGGGAGGGGAAAACAATGGGGGAAATTTGGGGAAAAGAAAAAGGAAAAAAGTGTAATAACAAGCTAAGCGTACAGACATGCAATGCTAAAACAGAGGTAGAGGTTTGGGGCAAATTAGACAACCGATAAAAGAAAAAAAAATGTTTTATTTAAAGTTCATTAAAAAAATGTGCATAAAGACAACAATAAAAAGGTAAAAAGGTAATAAGATTACCTTAAGTTTAAAAAAACCAAACCAGAACAAAACAAAAAAACCTACACACAAAAACTTTTTTTTACGATTACTGGCTATTTTCTGTGCAGCCTATCTTTTGTGACATTCTTGTCCTGCTGTTCCCACATTACTTATTTCAATCTCTTCACCCCAGCCATACCCAGGCTTGTGATGTGGCATCCTCTAGGTCCACAGGGAGCTTAACAATGTTAGGCTGCCGGCAGGGCCACCAACCAGAGAGGCCCTGCACTGCTGCTGGGTCACTTTGGTGGTGATCAGTAGTGCCTGTTTTGAGCTAACATACGCAGAATACCACCTACTAAGCCTCCTACTGACAACATTATAGCTGAGTCACAGAGCCAGACTCAGTGAACCGCCCACTGGGGATGGTGACCACCACAATGTCCCTCTAATGGCCTTCTCCGAGGAGCCTCCCATGCTTAAGGCTTTGACACAAACTCACCGCAGGTATAGAAGCATATGGGGAAACCAAAACTGCGGTTACCATGAGACCAAAGCAACTGAGGCCTCCGAATACAGTTAATTTTCTGTTATTGCATGATGATCAATGGGAATGAAAATGATGAAGTCATAATACTATGGAAGTGCATGTGCTTTGAGACTATGTGACAGGGTTGTGCTCTATGCTTCCTGTCATAATGCATCCCAGTGCCAACTGGGTCTGAGAGATACAGACACCTGCAGTGTTGGTCTGCAGGTGTCAGTCAGGTAATTTGAGCAACTTTCTCAAAAGCGCATCCATAAAATGGATGAAGCTCAACTATGCAGTCCCAATCTTTCCAATGAGCTCGTAACAAACTCACTCTGAGCAGGAGCTGGCCGGAGTCCTAAAAATCCCTATGCCTCTTATGCGATTCGAATCCATGAACTTCCTGCCCATAACCAAAGGCACTAACCACTGCACCATAGCAGCTGGTTACAACCATTATTTCTTGCCAGCTTTCCCAGAGCTTGGTGCTTCTGAGTATGTTTCTGCAAAATGACTAGCAAGCAAAAGCATTCAACATGGGTTTTTTATTTATATGTTGGATCATTAATACATGATTTTCATACTGAAACTTTAACCTTCTAAAATGTATCTTGAGCAAATAAAAACTTTTCTCAGTATCTTCTGCATGTGGTAAAAAAATATGTACTCCATCTTTTAAGCCAATTTTTTCCTTTTCTTGATCAGTGTGTAGTTAAAATGTACTACTTACTTCCATATTCAAACCTTGACTTTCTCTTCTGCACCTACCCACCCCCTTTCCTGAAGCCTTTGATTTGATACATCTCAAAGAGAACAAAACTGGTGAAATGTGTCAAACAAATGTGTATCACTATTTGCAACCAAAACCCTTCAAAAAACAGGAAAAAGACACCAGCAAAACTCTATGCAACTACTGTCATTAAAATGAAACAGAACAGAACAGAACAAAAACAGAATAAAACAAAATAAGACAGGCTGTAAGACCAGACCATACTTCCACAGACACAAGTGTCGCTTACCTCGCAGTTCTAAAATCTGCTGCTTCACTTCTTTTGTTGCAGATTCTGCTTTCTGTAGTTGTTCTGTGAAAATACGCAAGTGTTGGTTTTAAAAAAACAACAACAAAAAACCAACACACATACACATACGCACACAAGCATGCATGCATACACATGACTGACTGATTGCCTGAAGTCGATACACAACCTTCATGATTATAGCGCTGTATAAATTCCATGTATTATTATTATTATTATTATGATTTAATAAGGAATCCAGACTTATTTCATCACTAGTAACATGTTCAAAAGTGTGTAAATGTGTTTATTTATATACTCATGTGTGTATGAGTGCAAATATGTTCTTCTGCAAGTATGTGAATGCTTGAGTTTGCATGCATGCACTACACTTAATCACAAGTATATTAATATATATCTATACATCATGGCGTTCCTAGTACATGGACTCCATAAGTAACAAATCATTTGGAAAAGAGAGAGGGAGCAAATGACAGAGAGAGAGAGAGAGAGAGAGAGAGAGAGAGAGAGAGAGAGAGAGAGAGAGAGAGAGAGAGAGAGAGAGAGAGCAAATGAAAGAGAGAGAGCAAATGAAAGAGAGAGAGAGCAGTGTCTTTGCTGCCAGAGAAACAGAAACACGAACTGACGGAGAAAGCCAGAACAAACCTACCCTGCAAATCAGACACCAGGTCCCCTCTCTCCTTTGCCATCTGCTGCATCTCGAAATACCGTCCCTTCAGCTCTTCCAGCTCAAGGGAGGACTTTTGCAACTGAAGACTGGATTCTTTCACTTCATCTGCACAACATGGCATTAACTGATAATTACAATACACTTTGGATATGTCATTGATTGGTGCTTTTAACATGTACCACTGGTAATGTTCTCATTCAACTGTGGAGAGAGACTTTTCTTCTTTTTTTTTTTCCATAGAAGATTCTTGATTGCGTATATGTTTACAGTCTTTTATGATGAGCAGTTTTACAAAGACTGATTGACGTGTCTTACAAAACATCTGGACCTTTAACCCCCCCCCCCCCCCCTTTCTGTTGTTTGCTATGCATGCTGCTGTAGCTCACCTTTGTACTTCTGCATCTCTGCTTCAGCTTTCTGTTGTGCTTCTCTGGCTTCCGTGACGTTTTCTGTGGCAAAAAGAGACAGAGAAAAAGAAAGGAGAATACTTTAAAGCATCTTCAAGAAATTCAAATATATTGTCTACCTACATGTGGTGACCGGGACAGGATAGCTCAGTGGTCAGAGCACTTGCTTTACTCCAGCCAATAAGCAGTATTGAGCGTGGTTACCAGTTGGATGGGTAACCGTTTGCGCACCTTGGCTTCAGTACAGTCCCCCAGTTCACCCAGCCGTAAATGGGTACCTGCCCCTTTAGGGTCAGGGAAAGTAAAGCAGCGAGGGAGAGGAGATGGGCACCGCCCTCAATATGCTGGCCCCTAGATAAGTGAGGTCTCTGATGCCTCGCTCCCCTACGACCTTAAAGGTTATGGGACACCTTTACATGTGATGTTAAAGAACACATCTGTCTACCTTAGTATACAGCTATCATGAAATGTATATCAATAATTTCTACTGGCTCTGCAAGATTTTAAAACTTATGAAAACCATGACTGAAGATTTTCATATCATAAAGTTTGCAATGCAACAGGTTAAAAGTGAAACAACTGTCAAATTTATACATGAAGTCTCCACACACAACCAACCACAGGTCGAACAGTTGTAGCCTTTCCACACACATCCTAGTTTCTGGAGTCGGTCATGCTGAGCAAAAATGCACTGCCCTGCCCAAAAAGTGCCTGACATTTCAGGCCCTTCACATCTGACTTTGGCGTGGGAGAGAATTCTCTTTTAAGACTTTCTGGAAAAAATGCAGCAGAACAGACCCAGAAAGCAGAAAATAGACAAGAAGGAGGTGACAGGAAGAAAAGGAACAAGGCAGAAACAAAGAGAGGGATAGAAAAGAGGAAATTCCTAGCACAGAACTTCCAGAAGGTGGGGTATGCTATTTATAATTAACAGGCCCCCAGCATTCCGATTGGGAAAGAAACTGATAAAACCCAGAATACAAAACCCAGAATATACAGACAACAGGCAGGCGATACAAGGACTAAGAAGACACCAACAGCAACGACCAGAGCACTCAGCAGGCACACAAAGCACTCACCGCCATTCACTTCATTGCTCAGGTCTGACAGACTGGAGGTGGTGGACGACACAGATGCCAACAAATTGGAATCCCGAACAAGCACAGAGCCCCCCACCTCCTCCTCACAGCCGTTGACAGGCGACACGATGAATGTAGCTGTGGAGTCATGGTCAGACTCGCTGGCAGTGTCGTCCAGACTGTCGTTGAGGTTTTTGCCGTGCTGTGTGCAGACAGGGGGTCCATGGCTACCTGCTGCAGGAGCTGATCTTCTATCTGCTGGATGTGAGCTGCCAACACAACGACAACCATCATGTATGAGACTATGTGCTGAAAGGGCTTGTCTGGTTAGAGTGAAACGTCTACATCATTATCATTTCTCAGGTACTTTGAATACACGAGCAAACACAAGACTTTATAATTTCTTCTTCGAGCACTCAGAAAGCAACTGTCTGTCACGTCAGCGAAAATCTATTGTGCTGCCATTAAGCACCTGAAAAGTCAGGCCCAGCGCATCTGACTACAGCATGGGAGAGAACTGTGGTAAGTCTGTCTGGATAAAAGGAAGAAGAATGGACCAAGAAGATAGAAAATAGACAAGAAGGAGGTGACAGGAAGAAAAGGAATGAGGCAGAAGCAAAGAGAGGGATAGAAAAGAGGGAATCCTTAGCACAGAATTTCCAGAAGGTGAGGATGCTATTGATACTGACAGGGCCCCAACATGTCAATGGGGGAACTTTATAATACTTTATTCCTGTTTGTTGTGCTTCTATTTTATTGCGTTAATTGGACTATTTTTCAATTCTTATTTTTCAAGAAAAAAGGCCAAGCGCACACAGCCTCAGGTCCAATCCAGAAGCACGTGTTTGCAGACGTACCTTCCAAAGAGCAGATCAGATCCTCACTGCTGTCACTCTGCTTCTGAGACTCTTTCAGCTGGACTGAAAACAGAATAACTCGGTCAGATAACTCATAAAACAAATTTTACTGATTCTGCCAATCTATGCAGCTGAAAATACAGTCTCCCACCAGTCCACTATTATCATTCTTTAAAATAACTTATAAAAGAGAAAATACAGTCTCCCACCCAGTTCACTATTATTATTAAAAGTATACATACATCATGTGTAAGTGAAAATAGTCTCCCACCTAGTCAATCATTCGTAGGGAAAAAAACACTTGCATAAGTGAAAATGTCTCCCACCCTGTCCACAATTATAATTTCTAAACATTACTAACTCAATGTCCACTGTTTAATCGGATGGGAAAAAGGAGTCACACCAAAAAATGATATTTAAACTGTACTCTGATAAACTTGCTTGACAGCTTCTTCATAAACTTTATGATTTAAAGCGCTGTCTGTAAAGCTTTATACCTATCCCCTACCCCTCAAAAAAATGAAAAAGAAAAAAAGCCATAAAATCAATAACTTTCCTTCCTTCAGCAGTTAGTTAGTTGAACAGGCTATCTATAAAGCTACATCTATAAATCAACTATATCCATTAATTTCAATTATCAACTATTTTACCCAAATTCAATTCTTACTACTGACAGTCCAGTAAATCAGAGACCCTGCTGGTAAGCAAAATAAGTACATTCAACAAACTACTGATCTCTTTAAAAATGTAGTGAATATCCCTATTGTTTCTTCTTTAAAATGAATTCAAATGTTCACTTTCCCAGTAATTGTCAATATGAAACTTTACCGAACAATCCAATCCTCTTATGAACAATAAGAAAAAAATTATGAAGGAGTTGCCTAGTTTAAACAATTCAAACAAAGCAGATAGACCCTTGTTTTCTGTATCTTTTAAAGAACAAGGTGATCTCAAAATATGTACACAAATTTACTTATTTAAAATGACTTGAAAAAGACACAAATCCAACTGTGCGTTCTGACAACAATACAAGTTCCACAGACATATGTCAGATCACCACAAGAAGAAACAAAATAAAAACCATGCTTAAACCAAAGAAGACATGAAACCAAAATAAAAACCAACAAAAAGGTGACCGACAAAATGTCCTTTTGAAATCAAATAGTGTGAGTGCTTCATCCTAAATGGAAATTTCCATTGGGATACAATGATAATAAAACCAACAAAACAAACAAAAGCTCTCTCTCTGTGTTAGTGAGCGTGTGTGTGTGTGTGTGTGTGTGTGTGTGTGTGAGAGAGAGAGAGAGAGAGAGAGAGAGAGAGAGAGAGAGAGAGAGAGAGAGAGAGAGAGAGAGAGAGAGAGTGTGTGTGTGTGTGTGGTGCGCATGCGTGCGTGCGTGCGTGCGATCGAGCGAGCGTGCGTGCGTGCGCGCATGTGCCTATCATTTTGCAATCAATATATTTTCACCTTCTAATGATCACATTCTCATCAGCTCATGAACAAACAAACAAAAAAAAGCTAAGTCCTAAGACATTCCTGAAATGCATACATTAACATCACCTAAAATGAAATACTACTAAAAAATAAATGATCCAACTCTTTCAAGAAGAACTGCTATACTATTATGTTTTCACTACTGTATTGTAAAATGTTCATCAACGCATGCAGCTAAACTGCTTAAGTACAATTAATGGAATATCCTTTTTTTTTTCCTTTTCTTTTTTAATGTATGTGTTTATTTCCATCAGCTTCTTTTCTAAAAATAGATCTTAAATCACAGTACACATACATATCACTTACGTTTTAAGCCATCCAACGCATTTTCCATCATTTGGTTCATATGAAAATGAGACAGTCTAACCTTTTCTGTAAAAATGAAAGGCCAAGAAAACAAGTCAGAGTCACCATCACAAAATCACACTCACATGAAACAAAAAATAATCACAAGAAATAAACAATACCATCAGAACAAACTGATTCATTTCCTTTTTTTTTCTGTGAAACACCTATATACCCTCCTGCCCAACATCATCTCTATCTTCGAAAAATGACTGGGACAACACCCCCCCCCCCCCCCCCCCCCCCCCCCCTCCCACCCCTGGCTGCAATCAAAAACATTTTGAGAAAGTAACGAAATTACTGAATAAATCTTATCCAAGTTTCTTCCATTATTGCGAGTGATTAGCAGACTGCCATCAAATGAACACTTCCACCTGAGCACACCTTAGCAATCACATTGCCACATAAACCACTACATTTTTTTCCTGTTCCTCGGCTACAGCTCTAAGGTTTTCCAATGGTGAGATTTTTGCATATGCAACTAGTTTCTCCCACCCCACTGTTTAGGTAGCCACATTCTGACTTCCGAGATAGTATCTAGACACAACAGCTGTGTGCATGCATTTTTTAAAATTCTGTCATTTATTCCTACAAGCACAAAATGGCATATTCCACCCAAAGGCAGAATGAACTTTTAACATGTGCACAAGATGTTTTGTATGCATTCACACACAGAGCTTCTGCTTATAGTCTCACCGAATGACTTTGACATTAAGTTCAATTTTTCTGTCAAACTGGAAAGAAAGAGCAAGGCTGAGAATTGAACCCAGAACCTCACAATTTATTTGTTAGGCAGGTGAACATTTAAACATCCTGCCACCTTCCTTCTTAAACCACTGCTTCTAATTTGAAGGTATCCCAGAAAAATAAACAGATAAATATTTATAGATAAAAATGGAATATGCATTTTCTAACAAATTAATGTGGAACTTTTCTCTTGAAACTGCTTCCAGAACTGAGAGATCTTAAAAATTATTTGCAGATCTTGTGACTACACCAACAATTTTTCTACATGCAAGAGTCTGTAAAAATCAATGAACAGTCATGATGCAACAAGACTCCACAGGTAAAATAAACGATTATTCAATTTTTAAAAAATGAATCTTAAGGTTTGGAAACTGGCAATACAAAATTATGACATCATAAACCACTGATCACTAAATGTCCACCCAAAAGTAAAGCAATTTCTAAACACACACACACACACTACTGTTTTAAAAAAAAAAAATCATATTCTGCACTTCCTAGATAAAAGCCTTTCCTCTTTTTTTTCGGGGGGGAGGGGGGTGGAAGGGGGAGAACTCATATCAAAAGATAGTCCACACAAAACATGACCACTCTCAATAAATCCCACATAAAAAGGAGCCCTAAAAATGTTCACTAAAATCACAGAACTATTAAAAGACTAGAACAGGACCACTCCAACACTAGAGAAAACACAACACACACACACAGAGACTGGAGAGCACAGCACAACAGAGAACAGTGCACCAGTGAACAGAGAAACAATGCCTATTAACAGCGGCCTGGCAAAATTGAGATTCAGATTGAGAATGTTCCTGGCTTTTACAGTTTTTCCAGACAGCCAACAATACACAAAGGCGACACACAGTCACTGACCTTCCAGACTGGCGATTTTGGCGATGTACTGAACCGAATCCAACTGTGCCATCTCCAGCTCTTCTGCAATGGATCAGCGTCCTCATTGTTAGTTATAACCGTAGCACGATTTCTTGGTCAGATTTAGGACTGTGTAAATGTGTGTGTGTGTGCATGTGCGTGTGCGTGAGCCTGCTATGTGTATTTGCGTGTGCCAGATTGCGAGTCGGTGTGCAAACAAGTGTGTACACACACACATCTGGGGAAACACCTCTGTACAGAAAATAAAACAATAACGGAAAATAAAAACTGAAAAACGATCTTAATAATAACCAAAGACTATTTCCAGACTGTTCATTCAAGCAGTGTTGATTCTAGGATTTCAACACCTTCCCCCCACACCCCCAACCTACAGACCTGTACATGAACAAAAGACAAAGGGAGTATTTTCCTGCACATTGTGATGGTGTCATGTAACTTGTGCACAATTATACACCTATCTATTCTATTTTCACATAGTCGCTTCTCGTTGTGGCTCTAGATTTTTTTTCTTTCTGTTCTTCGGCTAGAGCTCTGAGGTTTACCAATGGTGAGATTTTTGCTTATGCAACCATCTTTTCCACATCATCAAGGTAGCTGCATTCCAATTTCAGTTTAGAGAACTGAATCTACCAATTTTGCCAAGACAGTCAGGAAGTACCTCCCTATTCTCTTCATTTCTAAACTGTCATGAGTTTTTTTGACGTGCACAAGGGTCCAACTGGTTTAGAGTCACCTCCAAAAGACTTGACATTCAGTCAGATTTTCCCGTCAAACTGGAAAGAAAGGGCAAGGCTGGGAATCAAACCCAGGAACCGTTAGCAGGTAAACGTCTAAACCATTCTGCCACCTTTCTTCTTGTGGCTCATTTAAATGAGTTATTCAAACGGAAATTTTGATTGTTATGTGAAATGGAAGGGGGGTGGGGATGGGAAGAAAAGTGATTATTCAAAATGAAGTTAAAATGCCTGACATTTTGATAAGGAATACAGTGTGAGTAGGGGGGTAGTCTGTCAACTGAGAGGGAGACATTCTTTTTTTTTGTTTCTTTTTTTCTTCAAATGTAAATTTATTCCAAGATTCATTCATACTAACTTAGAAATTCAAATGGGAGCATGAATCTATTCCCTATGACCAATGGAGACAAACCGGAAAAAAATGTAATCTTGTAAAACTAGTCTCTACAAAAGCAAAAGTAAAAACAAGTAATAACTGTTTTCAGCAGACTATACTTCAATCAAAGTTAAAATGCAGCGCACATACATGCACACACACACACACAGAACTTACAAATATATCCTCTTAAACATACAAAAAAGCCAGGTTATAAAGGGAGCAAAACAAAATAAAGGCACTATTACATAACATTCAAACAACTTACTCTGAAGCTGTTCTATGTTGTCACTGCTTTCTTTCAGTTTCTTGTCTGAATTTTCCAGTTTGACTGAAAACACATACATAAACCATGACCAATCACATCTGTGAAAGAAAACCAAAGTTGTTACATTTTCAAACAATGGAACTCATACAAATTTATAAGGCAATTCTTTTCCCATAACATCATTACAGAAATAAAACAAAATGTTGAAAACTTTCCAAAACCCTGAACATGCACTTATGTAGAAAACATTTTTTTTTTTAAACAAACAAAAAATGATCTGAGGAGAGAGAGAGAGAGAGAGAGAGAGAGAGAGAGAGAGAGAGAGAGAGAGAGAGAGAGAGAGAGAGAGAGAGAGAGAGAGAAATTTTATTTTCTGACAGCAATAGAATAAGTACAAGACTTTTTCACATCCAGCCCTCAAAAAGAAAGAAAGAGAAAAAGAGAGAGAGAGAGAGAGAGAGGGGGGGGGAGAGGGAGGGAGTGTGTGTGTTGTGTTGTTGTTGTGTTGTGTTGTGTTGTGTTGTGTTTGTTGTGTTGTGTTGTGTTGTGTTGTGTTGTGTTGTGTTGTGTTGTGTGTGTGTGTGTGTGTGTGATCTACAATGATTTAAACTAAACCCTAGCCATCAGGTTTCTCTCAAGATAGAATGGTTACAAATAAAAGTCCGAAATGGAAAAGTAATGAAACTAAAATCCACAGACCAGAAGGAAAAAAAATGACAGAAAAAAGTAGTAGCTGTCACTCACTTCTATATTCCTCTATCTGAGTCTGAAGCTCTTTCAGTTTTTCTGCAAAAAATAATGTCTTAAAATCAATGAAAATTCATAAAGCAGTGTAGTATATGATAGTTTAGGGTATCTCTAAGTAAGCATGCAGGCAGTAATAACACAAACAGCATCAATAGCAATGAATAATGATGATAATTACTGAAGTAACTGATCCCTCACTTATGCCATCCAACTGTAACAAGCATAACACAGACATATATGCACAACTGCATGAGCACATGTGCATGCACACGTATGTGTGCATATGCACGCACGCACACACAAACACAAAATGTAAAAAAGCACACGAGTGCTTATTAATTAGTCTTGAAATAAAAAGAATTTCAAATGGATTGAGTTGTATTGAACACACCCACATCCTACCATGGTAGGTAAATGAGACTAAAAATGTTTTAGTGTTTATAAAATAGTAATTTGTATCATGTATCACTACTGAATGGGTGCATTCAATAAAACAAAGAAAAGATGAATATAAGAAAAACCACTTTGATGAATTCTATCTTAAGCACATACCTTAACACCTGTGAAATAAAATGCTAAAATATATGAAACAAAATTACAATTCTTTAATGACCAACAAAACTTTCTACTTGAGAGAAAGGAAAGATCATTCACCGTTTTACAAAATTAGCATAGTACTCTTGAAATCGAAGCAAAAGAAACAAAACTTCAAGAATTGGACAAAATATTATTTTCCTTTAATTTACTTTTTATTTTAAATGCTCCATGCTACCTATTTTGCTAATACCCAACATGCACCAAAAAACACACACCAAAGCAGTTAACACCAAAGAATTATATTCCTAAAATACAAACAAACAAAAACGTAAAAAATGGATTATACAAATATCATCTTCAATGTAATCTAGTTTTTGTAACATGTACCACACTGCCTTTTCTGATAATAGCCAACAAGTTCTTGCAAGACATGTAGCTCTGCTTTCCTGTGCCATGATTTGAAAAAAACAATTATCTCATCAGAACCCACAAGACACCCACGAGCCTTCTACATATCTCACCACAGCAAGTTAACAAGACAGCATTGTACATGACAACATCAGCAAGCACAAAGTTCTCAGTATGTTCTGATACTGATAAACTTACCATACCCCTATTCAGTATTCCGCCAACCACATTACTGTTGAATATGAATGTTCCCTTTCTATTTCTGCAGCTACTTACTTTGGGTATGCTGTTGTTACTGTGCCTGCTGTTCTGTGAATATTTCTACCTGGTTAGGAAGCAGAAATATTTGAAAATCTTGATTTGTAAACATAAATACAAGCAGTTGCATTGAAACTTTTTCTGATGAGTATTTACTATCTCCCCAAGGCTGATAAAGCACACTTTTATGTAAAAAAAACAAACCCAAAGCAAACACAAATCAAGAAAATGAAAAATCATTCTACAAATAAAGTGAAACACATCCATATGACCATGATGTACATTTACCAATGACAACACTGTTGGCTCTTATCATCACTGGCAGGCAGTACAACATCTACACACACACACACATGCACGCACGCACACACATACGCATGCACGCACATACACACCACACATACATAAACCAATGCATGCACACAAACCTTCTAACTTTTCTGGTGCACTATCTTTGTCACCAAGAGGTATAATATCCTCTGAAGAAAAACCTGCATGAGCAAAATCAAGAACAGGCTACTTGAAATATTCCGCCACTCAATTCACACACACGTACACACACACTCACACACACACACACACACACACACACGCATACATGCATGAGCATGCACACACACATACACACACAAACCAACAAAACCAATCATCAAGTTATTAATCAAAGGCACCTGTTAGAAACTGTTACAAATAAAAAGATCAGTTTAGAACAGAGCACCAAGCATAAATCATATACTGTAAGCATGCTAAAAAGGCCCAGGACAACCTCTCAGACAGTTTGTCATGATTTTTGGAATATAACATATTCAAATCTGAATTCAGCTTTTTGTACTATCTTTCCTCCTCCTTTTTAAAAAAAAATAAATCAGAATTAACAGTATCTCTCACTTAAAATCTTAAATATCTACTTTCTCCATAAAAAATCATTCAGTAAATTGCCATATTTTGCGGTAACAGTGTATTGAAAGAAGATTAATAATCATTTAAATGTAATTTTTCTGACAGAAATACAAATATGATTTAGTAAAAGTTTCTTCAATATATGAACTCTCAATTGTTCGCACTCTTACTGACACTAAAGTGCCTCAAATCTTATTAGCTTTTTTTGTCTGTTTGTGCAACTTAAAAATCTGCTGCCTGTCACTACATACAGTTAAGATGTGAAACATTGTTTAGCATATCGTTAACAATTTACTGCGAACCATTGGAGGTTGAAAGTCTGGGGAGAAGTTTCTAACCCCCAACCCCTCAATATGAAATCAACATACTATTCTATTGGCTTCCGTTGTCATTCTGTTAAGTATAAACATTTGAAGAAAACAGTCAATGTTCAGTTTTAGTCTACAAGCACTTGGTAACCAATTTCATGCTATGTCTAGCTACTTTCACCCCACTTGTTAGTTTTACTCGAATCTACTACTTTTACTTCCCCAAAGTGCTGTGAGCCACAACATATTATTCATGTCTGTATGCAAAATGGATCAGGTTTTCAAAGTTACTTATTCAAATGAAAAAGGAAGATTATTTCATAAATGTCAAATCCTGATTCTCTTAATAAAAAAATATAACAAATATGATAGCTGTGTATTTTCCATAGAAGTGCCTGTAACAAGACTTCAATTTTAAAACATTAAAAAAAACACTTAATGTAGCAGGTGTCCTATACAACAGCTTTCACTAAATAAATAAATGGTTAGAACAAAAGACTCATGGTTGAAAAGATGGCCGTTCAATTCCAATAAGAGACTCCTCTTTCCCTATCTTTCTGCAGTGCTTAGGCTCTGGTGGCTCCTACAGACAGCAACATATCCTACAGGCTCAACAGAACGACTGGAACCATATACAGCTAAACATTATCTACTTCAAGGATGCGCATTTAAGTGTTATGCACATCACAAAACCAACACTGCAGGTGCCTGTATCTCTTAGACCTGGTTGATCAAAAGCAGCACCAGGTAAAACCCTGCCACACTGCCTCAAACCTAACAAGATTACCATTAGCACTCTCATCCTCATTCATCGTCGCCCAATGAAGAATAAAACTTATCAGATTCTGTAGTCCACCTAATCTCATCGTGACTTTTACCACATCTCTATATCAGAACAATCCACACTAAAGTCTTCAACATCTGCAGTTTTATGGAGACTGACATCATGTCAAAGAGACGTAATGAACATTATCCACCCTGGAATAGGGAACTCAAATCTGGCTCTCTGCCTCAAATGACCAGTACAGGGCTTAAAAGATGGTGCCCTGCTTAGGCTACATAGAAACCTGTGGTACTGAAGAAAAAACACCCACTAAACTGTTTTGACTACATGGCAGAGCCTCTTCTGACTGAAGGCCTTTAGGCAGCCTAACACTTATAGCTTCCTGTGGAATGTTGGCTCTAGGATTGTGACAGTATCAGCAAACATTGTTGGGAATGATGGTATGTGATGAACCTGGGATGGACAGCATGGAAGAAGGCACACCGAGACATAAAAAAAGGATGAAATAACAAAAATCAAACAAAACCTTTATCAAGTTTGTGACTTTTATCTGCTTTATTTCCATCAACAGGTTTTGGTTAACCCCCCACCCCCCAAAAAACCCACCTTTTTCTTTGCATATCTAAAGGCTGACTAATGACACCTAAATCACATAAGGATGTCAAATATTAAAACTAAGAGGAAAAAATGGATAAATCAGCAACTATATCAAAATTATGAAGTCACAGTGTTAATTGCTGACAATGTCATAAGCTACCAATACAGGCATGCCAACTGTCTGAAGAACAACCACAATAACAACAACAAGCCAGACATGTCAATTGTAATAAATAAATAAATAACAAACCAAAGGGTCGTGGGAAAGGGGGGGGGGGGGGGGGGGGGGGGGTGCAACTTTTAAACCAAAGAGAGAAAAGCAGAAAAGGCACTATCACTAATACAGGCAGGTCTCCCAAATGTCAAACTCTTTCCTGTTACACAGCCACTGAATCTGAGTTTCCTTTCCTGTAGCTTGCTCTTCCTCCAAATGTCAATCTTACCTACGTGGGTTTTTTTTTTCATTCTATAGAACCTTTTTTTCTCAAAATTCTTAAAAAACAAAAACGCAGAGCAAGGAAAAAAATCAGCTAAACCACAAAAATTGTATCCCCTCCTCTACCATCAAAACAAAACAAAAAACCAAACCAAACCAAACCAGAGAGAGAGAGAGAGAGAAAGAGAGAGAGAAAGAGGAGGGAGGGAGAGAGAGAGAGAAAGAGGAGGGAGAGAGAGAAAGGAGGGGGGAGAGAAGAAAGAGAGGAGGGAGGGAGGGGGAGAGAAGAAAGAGAGGAGGGAGGAAGGGGGAGAGAGAGAGAGAGAGAGGGGGGGGAGGGAAGAGAAGAAAGAGAGAGAGGGAGGGAGGAGAGAGAGAGAGAGCGAGCGAGAGAGAGAGAAGCAGATATCTACAAAGCAGTTAGCATGCCTGCAAAATTAACAGCTGATCAGATACACCTTAAAAGCATAACGCCCAAAATAACGAAAACTTAAAGAGCAAAGGCTAAAAGCACGCAAGGTGCAGACAAGAGAGAGAGCGAGAGAGAGAGCAAGAGATGTGGAGTGAGTATACAGAAGAGCGTGACTAAATGAGTCAGCAGAAGACAGAGCAGAGGCAGAGATACAAAACATGCTGCTTCACCTTCTAAGCCCAACTCCAAAGCTTTCTCTTCTTTCTGGTTTGTCTCCTTTAGTGACTCAAGTTTGGCTGTCCGTGGGGAAAAATACACACGCAATTCAATAACAACACAAGTGGGTATGTGGATATGGACAAAACAGATATGCACAAACACATACATCCACACACAAACATACATACACACAGGCACACACACTCACTGTGAGTTGGGTTTTTTCCTACCTCTTTATGTCTTTGAATATATTTCTTTAAATAAAACATCCTCTGATATTTTTGAGTACTTCTTTGTGGTGCTTTTACAAGTTTTCATATTTCATTTATTTTCGTAAAGGCCTGATGGAAGTTCAAAGCCTTACTCTTTTACCTTCATCTCACTCACTCACACACACACACACACACACACACACTCACACACACGCACACGCAAAAACACACTTGAACACACAGAGTAAGTATTGGTTTTGAGACACCACATTTAATAATAAGATAAAAGAATAATTATTTTGCAACTTCGAATAGATAAAACAATGTCTTGGATAAATCTTTATCTCCTCTATTTCAGTAGACCATGAGTGTTGCTCTGGTTGATAAATCTTGCAAATGAGACACCAAAATGAAATATTCTAAGTGACATTCTTTTCACCTATAAAATAAACACACACGCACAGAGAAAAAAATTATCTCTTGCAAGTGTTCGCCAAAGACTGCAGTTACACATGCTTACATGGTGATGTGCTGTGGTAATTTACACTCTCCACATTTAGCACAAAGAAACAGATTGGTGATGTGATGTTACAAAACAATACAATACAGTGTAATGCAGTACAATACAATACAATGCAAAACAAAACTATACAACACAATACAGGACAATGTACTTCATATACACATGCCTTTACTTACAGAAGATTTACACACTCACACACACATTATCTCCCCCCCCCCCCCCCTCCCCCCTCTCCTTCTCTCAAATGTTGAACTGTGAAAATGCATTTTTTAACAATGCTAAGTATTTCCGCTCATGCAACATTCTTGCTATTCAAGCAAAGTATAATATCCGTTTAATGGTATATACATAATAATATGCATAGCATATGTGGTTCCTCTTCATGCACATGCATACACAGTTCTGTCTCAATGGGTAGTTAGGTGCAAGGAGTATATATGGCGGGGAAAGATAAATCTAATCACGATCCTATAAAATGCAAAGGTGCTACAATCACAGACCATAAGATTTACCTGAACTAAATTTCATTTCCCTCATTTCTAATTCCCCTTTGTCATCTTCATTCATGGTTAGGGGGGTTTTTTAGGGTTTTTTTTTTTTGGGGGGGGGGGGGGTTTGGGGGAGGGTGTTTGTTTATTTATTCTTCAGTGACATCATAAACAGCAAATCTGACGTAAAAATAAATCGAAGCCTTCCTTGCAGCCCCAATATAACCACCGTAAGAGGTCAAGTGGAGAGTAATTAATGCTGCACCTTCAGCTATATAACCTGGCTGAGACTGAGCCACATTTTTTTTTTTTTAAAGAAAATGAAGGACAACCCAAGAGGGTCTAGATTCTAGGTGTATGCCCCCTTGGATAATGGAAATATCACATGAATTACTTTTTATGCATGTGACTGAAGTTTATTCTTTATTTTTCTTCCACAGCAACAACAGAATTAAAAATACATGGTTTTCTTTTCCTTTTTTTTTTTTTTTTTGGGGGGGGGGGGGGGGGGGGGATGTTGCACAAATCTATTAATAAGTCCCACACCAGAACAAGTCACATACTTGTTTGTGTGTGTGTTGTCCGTCTGTATGAGTGTGTGTTGTCCGTCTGTATGAGTGTGTGTGTGTTGTCCGTCTGTATGAGTGTGTGTGTTGTCCGTCTGTATGAGTGTGTGTGTTGTCCGTCTGTATGAGTGTGTATGTTTTTTAAAATTCAAGTAACTTTGCAATAAAGGAAAATGTATTAAAAAAAAATCCTTTACAGTTTTTCCTTCTTTAGTTGTACATTTTTTTCCTTTTCTCAAAATACTGAAGACAGAATAAAGGAGTATCAACCATAACATGATTACAGAGTTCTTTTTAATGAATGAATGATTGATCAGCCTCACAGCATCTGACCCATTTTCTTTTTAAAAATGGGGCAAGACTGCCACACCCAGTTCTTGTTTGAAATTTTTACATGATCTCACACACACACACACCACTACACAAATTTCCTTTATTCCCTTTCTTTTCAAAATATACATGAAACCTTTGATAGTACTTTATCTCAACACACAGGAGTCTTGATCTAGTCATTTTTCCCATTCCCCTTAGAAATAATAACAACAGGTAGCCCAGAATATGATTTCCAATGCAAAAAGAGAAGCCTCAAAACCTTAGCAAACATGCGTAAGTAGAAGGAGAAAAGAGAAATGGCAGATATACATTCTGAAAGCAATAAATTTCGAACTTTGAAAACCATACCTTTCATGGCAGCAATTTGTTCTCTTGCGAAATCGTTGTCTACTTGGAGGGACTCAATCTGTGGACAGAACAGGCACAGAAAATCTTCAGGCAAATACACAAAACTCAAGAAGAGGGAGGGAGGGAGAGGGAGAGAGGGAGGGGGAGAGAGAGAGAGAGAGGGAGAGGGGGAGAGGGAGGGAGGGAGAGAGAAGAGACAAGAGTGAGAGAGAATTTGTCTTGCTACATAACATAGCACATGATGCAAATGTACAGTTTCATAGTGTAAAATTGACATTAAAATATCAATATTTTTCTTCCTATTAATTTATATGATGGGAAGGCTTCACATCACATGTTCAGTTGCTCTCCTATACATGGTTACTTTCCTTCATGATTTCTACCTCCCAGACAGCTGAATTCATTTTTTCCTTACAGAAGCACTCCATGATCATTAATGTAACAGGTATACACAGGAAACAGTCCTTAACTGATGGATAGAAACATATTTTACTTGTCTGGTCACATCTGTTTATAGACCAGTGGTTGCTTTTACCTTCTCACCTTTCTCTCGACACAATACGGTAACCTGAAGCAGCAAAAGAAAACTAACAAGGCAGACAGACAAAGAAAAAAAGATTCCCTCTGACAGACAAAGGAAAAAAAGATTCCCTCTGACCAAACAAAAAGGCCTGACTCACCTTGTTGGACAGAGAGATCTCTTGTTGCAACATATCTTCCAGTTTTTCCCGCAGTTCTTGTTTCTCTTTCTCTGTCCTCTCTGTCTCCTCTGCATGGCTTTTTTCTGCCTCCTGAGGCCAAACACATCAGTAAGTTAAAAATTTTGCTTCTGCTGGAATACTTTACTTAGTACTCCAAACTTTTCAGAGATTTTCAAATGAGCTGCTTTTTGAAGTGCACATAACTTTTTCTACACCATTTCAAGCACAGAGCTTCACACAGTGAGCATCTATGTAATAAAGCAGGGCTTGGCGCATGATGGAAATACTCTCAGAGCCGACTTAACTGAACACTGACATAACTTTCAACCAGGTGGAATGGCCCAAGTACTATAATTTACAGACTGTTTTTCCTGAAACTGAAACTGGTTATCCTATGGTGCAGCTTATGTACAGCTGAAAGTGACAGCAATATGTATCTTTGCATCCTGATCATACCTCCTGAACTTTTAATTTTGTTTTTGTTTGTTTGTTTTGGGGTTTTTTCTTCTTAAAACACTTCATTGCATTTCATTTTATGTTTTTCACAGCCCCATCAACCATGGCAACCATATCAAGGCTGTCATTTTATATTAATTTCAGCAACTCCTAAAAACTTCACCATCAAATCCCTTCAAATCTTTAACACCATCAATGTGACCCCTACCCCCCCCCCCCCCCCCTTTTCTCAAAAGAATCCCTCACTTTTTTTTTAAATATCAATTACTACTGCAAAACAGGGCATCCACTGAATAACCATACAAATCATAGAAAGAAAGAAATCAACCAAAAGTTATTATACTAATTATTATCCAAATATAAATTATGTCTACATGGCTAGACAGCAAAATTCTGATATAAAAAGCACACAAACCTCATAAACCCACACACATCCTGATGCATGCACAAGCATACACATTCACAGATCTTTCCTATTCACACAGGTATTTGTTTCAGGTTTTCCCCCTGTGATAAATGAATAAAAAATATACATTTCCAGACACTTCCTCTGATCTCTTGACATAGTCATACCAGCTTTCAATTTTCCTAAAGTGAAGTCACAGAGTGAAGGCTATTCCATATACTATACACCACACAACTCTTGCCAAAAAATCCATTAAGTTAATGCTCAATTATTTGTTTAACCCCATGTGCTAGGCCAGCCTCATGAGCATACTGGCTTTATTTAATGTTTCTGCAACCAATTAATACCAATATGATATATGGGATCTTTGAAGTGCATATTTGTTTTGACCTTCTGTGTGCATGTACTCATGGAGAGGAGTAAGATACACTGGTAAATCTGCACATAAGATGACCTGACAGATCACAAAAATTCACTCCCAAAATCCTTTAGGAGCTAATTCAAACCCACAACCTGCGATATCAGATTCATTAGAATCTCAACTAAGCTGCCATGGCTACTCCACTGCATGCCCATATTTTGCATTAAAAAAACACACAAAAAACATAGCTACAAAACCACTGAAACAACCCTCCTATTCATCCATCTATGGTTTCCTTCAGCTTTCTCCGAGTAAAACCAAAAAATCAAAAAAGTGTCTGAAATTTGAATAAAATACTTACATACCCACTGAACAACCTCATATTCAACGATCTCATTTTCTTCAGCTCTCTCTGAGCAAGCAAATAATCACCCCAAAACAACCCCCACCCCCAACCAAATCAAAAACAAAACCCCAAAAGAACCCCTCCCCCACCTCCCCACCCACCTCCACCCAAATCAAAAACAAAACCCCAAAAGAAAGACCACATGAAGGTGAAGAAGCCAAGTGACCTGAAGCTTGTCCTGCAGATCCTGAACTTCCTTCAGCTGGTCTTGGTACTTGATGGCCAGCTGCCGAAGTTCCTCTTGACTAGACTCACACATCTCCTTCACATGACCGCACTCGTCTTCTGCCGATGTCAACGATCGCTGGGTAAAAAAAAAGTGTCAAAATTGTTTTAAGCAACAACCATACCTTGCCAAGCACAAGTCAGTTTCCTTACTACTTCTGATTTTTGTTTTTCTGACACAACAAAAATGTTTGAAAGAAACATAGTTAAAAACCTAGAGAGTGACAAAGACAACAGAAAGTACACGAACCAATCATGATCACTCACTCACTCATGACGAAATCAACGACCAGAAAAGTCTGTGTGCTCATCTTCAGTTCTTGCATACTGGTACTCCTCAAGTCTAAAGTTATGATATTCACTCCATTCCACCCCTCTTACCCTTCATATTTCATTCCATTTTGTTTAAAACAAAAATATGTGGAGACAGAAAGACTGTATGAAAAATCTGTACCATTAGTAAGACAAACCTTTGTCATAATTTTTTTTTGCTTTTTTTTTGGGGGGGAGGGGGGTCTCATTGCAAAATGAAAAGAAAACTCAATTTCATATCAATCTTTTTCTTACACACACGCATGCACGCACACACACACACAATCAATCAATCAATCAATATGCTCACTAAAAGAGTGAATGTTTGAAAAACATATGCTTATATTCTACAATATTTTCTAAATTTTAAAAGCCTATATTTATATATATATATATGTCAATGTGTTTCTTGGCTAGAGCTCCAAGGCTGACCAACAGTGAGATTTTGCACAGGCGACATCTGCCCACCATTAAGGTAGCTGCATTCCAGCTTGAGGGATGATGTCTAAACACCACACCAATGTGCATGCCATTTGGCTTTTCAAAACTGTGTAACTGTTCTCACCAACACACAAAGGCCTACTCTTCTAAAAGACAGAACAAGTTTAACGTGTGCACAAGATGTTCTGCATGCATTTGCACACAGGACATCAGTTTATAGTCTCACTTGTTGGGAAAGTACTGATGTCAACTCCTGGGGGGAAATCCCCTTGAACAGGCGTCGTAGTGGTGGCTCAGACCTGTGCCATCAGACTGTGAACTGATAGCTCCAACCGCCAGGTATTATATGTGTGTGTGTGCATGTGCATGCGCGCGTGTGTCTGTGTGTGTGTTACATGTGTGTGTGTGTGTACATGCAAATGCATAGATGCATTTGTGAGGTTTTTTTTAGAACAACAAAACAAAAATCAAAGAAATGGTACCTCCAAGTCTGATAACTTTGTAACAGCATCCAGCTTCTCTTGGAGAACCCGACGTAAGGATTCCTGAAATCACAATCACCCAGTATTCCCCTTTACCACATCATGCAACTTTTGAAAAAGCCTATATTCTGGTGGAATACAGTAGGATTGTGGAGGGAGAAGAAGGCTACTGCTACGCTTCTATATGTATGTATATATGTATGTGTGTGTGTATGTGTGTGAGAGAGTGTGTGCGTGCATGCATGTGTGTATGTATGCGCACGTCTGCATGTATGTTCTACAACACCCCTGTGTGTATGTAAATGTGCCTGTGCATGTGCGTGTGTGTGTGTGTGTGTGTTTGTGAGTCAGTCAGTCTGATGAATGAAGGGATTAAAAGGTGAGGTGGGGGGGGGGGGGATGGGGGGGAGACAAAAAACAGCAAAATGGTAAAGCAAGCAGAGTGACTTACAAATCCCCTAAGAGTTGGTTTTGCTATCTCTCTATATAAAATATGCCAGATCTACCCCCCCCAAAATACTCTGCTTTCAATTTAGGAACCAGTTCTTACAAAACCGAAGTACCCCTTCCCTTTGAATCACCCACTACTGGGTTACAGTAGCATACAAATGTGCACGGTGCACGTGTACTGGGAAAGAGGGGTTCTCTCCCTTAACGTAAAAATAGTGTTAATCAATGAACAGTTCAAAAGCTTACCTTGGCGGTGGTTTCATAATTGATTTTATCCTCTTGCAGCGCCATCAGTTCCTGCCTCAGTGTGTCCTCAGCATGATTCTAGACATGAAAAGAAACATTTCAAGGAGTCATTATACCACAACACTGGAAAAGGTGCAATACACACTGGAGACAGTGTCACACACAAGAATGACACTTTATAAATACATCACTTTGTTTAGAAGCCACACTCTTTTAAGTAAATATAAAAACAAAATATGAATAAAATTTTACATTAAAAGTTTACCTTGGTCATGGGTAATTATTTTGTCTTCTGAAAAATAAAATTCTTAGTCTCTGACTTTCTACTGCTCGGAGTATGATTCATCCATAAATTAATTCTCAGTTAACACCTTCCCTATTTACAGTGCTAAAAAACAATACCAATAGAGTTTTATAACAATGACCACAGGAAAATTAGTGTAAAACTTAAAACAAAAAGATCGCTGTAATAAATAATATAAATAGGCAAACTTCGGCGGATCTTCAAAGCCTCATATTTTACTTTCAGAATTTTCAGAATGAACTGTCCTCAGATTTCAAACCACCATTAAAAAAAATATGGTCCCACTATTATTAAATCTATTTAGCTCAAGTATATGTGTGTATGTTAAGACAAGGTATAAGAGAAATATCTGCATATGAACTAAAACTGTGACTGACTGAATGATCAAATTTCTTTCTTTAGGAATCAGTAGAGGGGTGAAGTGTTCTCAAAATCATATCTCATGATCTGTCATTAGTATGCAAATATAATTCCACAACACCACCACACAAAGCCGTAAAAACAACATACCTTTGAGTATACATGGAGCTGAGTCTCCAGCATCTCTAGGCGAGACAACAACTTGTCCTCATCAATGAGGGCCTGAAATATTGACAGCCAATGATATAATTATTAAGGCATCTTTTATATTTAAGTAGAAGATTCATAGAAATAGGACGCCATTTCCTGTTTGTATAGTGCCTTTTTATAGAATGAATCTTCTACATTTTAATGTAAGTACAGACACGTTTCAAAGTTCTATATCCCTGAAAAGAAACTTATATGCATATATAACATAAAACTTGCAAATGAGTAAATTTGTGATCAAGCCACCCACAACACTGTTTTCACAAAAAGAGCAGCCCAAGGCCAAATACTGTACATATTTTAAGTTCTGCCTTGCTTGATAATTTTCATATGATCCCTAAATCAGAAATGTTTGCTATGATGTAAATATAATAACAGCAACAACTACTCTTCTCCTCAAGGAATAAATCTGAAGACATGTACCTTTTGATAATTATGAAGTAAAGAAAAAAAAGGCAAATATAATATAATGTTGTTTTTTTTTAAAGTGTTTTCATTACTTCTGCAAGTACTATTTTTTCCACTGATGCTTCAGCATTGATTTAAAAAGTCATGTGGACCAGGAAATCAATCTTCTGAACAATCTACTTGAAATAAATACCCTACAGGCCAAATCACAAGCAAGCAACTGTTATTCTAACACCCCCCCCCCCCCCCCCCAAACAAAAAAAAACATATACAAATAAATAAAACCCAAACCTCTAAAAAAAAATATACAGACAAATATATCCAATTTCAAAATGTTCATAAACATGGCAGACCAGAGTGTGGGAGAGTTGTGCGATGGTGGATCGGTGGTCTAGAGGTAACGCGCCTGTCTAGAAAGCGAAAAGTCCGGGTCGGAAGTGTGCGTGGTTCGTATCCCGTCTGGGCCTGAAACTTTTCCCCCATCCATTAGACCATGAGTGGTGGTCTGGGCGCTAGTCTTTCAGATGAGACGATAAACCGAGGTCCCGTGTGTTACAGAAAATTATGCAGCGCACGTAAAAGAACCCACGGCAACAAGAGAGTTGTCCCTGGCAAAATTCTTAGAAAAAAGCCACTCTGATAGGGAAAGAAATAGTTGCAGACCAAAAAAAAAAAAAAAAAAAAAAAAAGGGTGCCGCTGCTCTTGTGGCGACGTGCTCTCCCCGGGGAGAGCAGCCTGAATTTCACGCAGAGAAATCTCGTGACTTAAAGTGGTATAAATGAAAAATAAATGAAATGAAATGAACACTGACCTGCCAGCCCCCCTCCGCAGCCTCCTGGGTTGTGAGGACCAGTTGCTGCAGGCTGCCCAGCTTCTGCTCCAGCATCTTCTCTCTGTGCAGAGCCTCCTGGAGCAGCAGCAACAACATTCTTCTTTAGTGTACTTACTACTGGTGCCGATTATTACTCTAATGTCTTCAAACTAACATGCAGTCATAATTGTTTTTTTCCTTCTCCATCTTAGAAAAGCTTAAAATACTTTTGATGAAGCCCCCTCCCTCCCCTTCCTATACACATACACGTACACAAGCCACATACACACAATGTATACACAAAAATACTTTACATATGCACTCACACACATACATAAAAACACACACCACACACATACCAGATGTCTGCATATGTGATGCTCCACCACATAAGTCGCATTGCACTGAAGGTCAATTTTTTTAAGTTGTTGACATATTTCTCTTATTGCATGATGATCAATGACAAGTGCATGTGCTTTAAAACTTCTTGACAGGACTGTACTCTACACTTCCTATCATAATATATCCGGGTGTCAACCAGGCCCGAGAGATACAGCTACCTGCAGTGTTAAGTCAGGTAATGTCAGTAACACTCTTAAAATCACATTTGTCCAGTGGATGAAGCTTGACTGTGTGGTCCCTGTCTTTCCAATGAGCCCACAGCACACTCACTCTGCGTAGGAGCCAGCCGGAGTCCAAAATCCCTATGGTTCTTATGGGATTTGAACCTGTGACCTTCCAGTCTGTAACCCAAGGTGCTAACCACTGCACCATGGCAGCTGTTGATTAGATCAACCCATTTTTAGATTAACAGAGAAATGCAATTTGATGGACCAGGAAAATGATACAGAAAAAAATTACAACTGGATGGTAATAGCTGAAGTGAATATCATCTTTTTACAATGTATGACAAAAAGAAAATAAATACAGTCTGTAAGCTTTCAAAACGAGTGTATCACACACCTTCTCATTTTTGTTTCAAACCTATCTGAAGTAAGCGTCCGCGCGTGTGTGTGTGTGTGGTGGGGGGGGGAAGGTATGCGTGCATGCATGTGTGCGAGTGTTCAGTGTCCAACACCATAAAAGAAACAATCTCTACAAACTCTAACCTGTAAGTACTGTGCAAGAAGGTAGAGGTCTTGAGTCTGTATTTTCACTCCAGGCTGGTTGGGGGCATCCAGGAATGGGCTGCATATGGGAAAGATAAATTAGAAACACATTAAATTAAACCAAAAAATGTTAGAAATTCGAAAACATACATAGAGAAAGACAGGCAGACAGAGAGAGGGGATGACATGCATCTGTCCATCCAATCATCCATCCGCTTTCTCTCCCTCGCTTCCAACTCTCTTTTCCCACCCTCCCTACCCCCAATCCACAAACATGGTGCACACACACACACAACAAAAGCTCATACTGTCATAGTGGCCTAGCTTCTCTTCTTTGCTATGTATGTTGGCTGGTCAGTCAGTCTGTTGCTCTCTCTATCAACCTCCCTCCTCTCTCTTCCACAGAACACACAAAAACAGAACAAGTCAATACACACACACACACACAAGAAGTACACCATAAACTGAAACTCACAGTGTCCAAGCTTCTCTGCCATGTACGACTGTTGGTTGGTCAGTCAGTCAGTCAGTTGGTCAGTTGCTCTCTCCCCACCTATCTCCCTTCCTCCCCCCTTTTCTTTCTCCCTCCCTCTTCCCTCTCTCTCCCCCCCTCTCTCCTCCCTCCCTCTCTGCCCCCTTCTCTCTCTCTCTCACTCAGAGAACCACACACGAACACCAGAGAGAGCCAATGCACACACACACACACACACATACAGACAAGAAGTACACCATACACTGAAACTCACAGCGGCTTAGCTTCTCTGCCATCTGGGTGTTCAAGGGTGATCGTTGCAATTATACATCCATGAGTAACTGAAAACAGAAACAGAAAAATGGTGTTTTAAGTGCCACAGAAAACTGACAAAATATTTCTACCCCGACACCTTCCATATTGACAATCTTGTACTACAAGGTACACCTACCCCCTCCCCCTCTCTCTCTCACACACATAAATTCCCTCTCTCTCTGACACACATACACATACACACTGCATGTGTAAATAAATAAAAGATATGAAAACAAATCCATTTCATTGAAATGGCTTTACCAACAATGTTATTCACAGAAAAGAAAGCCAATGATAAACAACATAGCCAGTAAACCTGACAATGATGATTAAACTTTCTCTCACTCAAGCTGAATCACAGCATTCCATGTTCCTGTTTTTCATAATTCATCATCAAGTATGCATAAGAGAAACTCAAATATATTAACAAACTCAATGACATTCAACAACCATCCCCTCACCAGATTACATCCACAATGTAATACCTTTTTTATTTCTACTAATTACTCAAACCTCATGTAAGGTAGGGGAGGAGGGGGGAAGTGGATAGCCTTGTGGTCAGAGCATTGGGCTCAAGATATGATGGTACGGGTTCAAGTTAACACCAAGGCACCCATTCAAAGAGTTTTTTCCCCCTGGGGTTAACATCAGTACCATCTCCACTCTCCCCAAATCCTTCTGATGAGACAGTGCGCCTATACAGCAGCGCTCAGTCAAAGGTTCAGGTAGAAAGCTAAAATTAGCGCGCCCCGACCTTTTTACCCCCACACCCCTCCCATTTCTTCACCCCTCCACTCGCCCCTTCTCACAGCATCTCAAGCCTAGTAGCACGTACACATGCTCGCGCGGCAGGCCTAAGGCTACAGATCTGGGCTAGGCTAGGCCTACAGGAGACAAGCCCACTGCATGCGTGCAAGGGGCCTGCCTATCATCTTAACACACACAGGCACTAAGCCTAGGGTAGATTCAGACAGCAAACAGACAAGATTTTGCCCAAATTTGAGCCCTTCAAAACTGATGAACACGTATCCTAAATACAACAAAAGTTGATTCAGCTTAAAAATCAAACATTAACATTACATACCTGGCTTTGCCAAAGTGAAACTTAAACGATTTCAGGAGGAAAATTGCGATCAATTTACGTCACTAGCACAGAAATTATCACTCTCAATACTAAACAAAGAAGAGCTATCTGGTGAGAACATCCAATCTATCTGTTCTTTTTGTTTATAACGCCAACACAAAAGTGTTATACTTGTTCAAATTCATGTCTCCACAACAACAAGAGAACACTGCACTGAATACACCTGAATGTAGCGCTGAAGAAAATGACAAATGCATAAAAAAGCACTTAAAAGTTGGAAATTAAAATCCGTGTGGCCACTTTCCCCCGCTGAAACAGTGGAAAGAACGCCACGCTATCTTGATGGCGCCAAACTGGACCAGTGCATCTGGTTGGTGCCAGAGCTAAAAGTAAGCCTATCACGGGTCAAGTTCCAGTGTCTAAGTGCAGCAGAAAATGGGGTAAAACGACTGCCGTGGAGACTGTAAACAGAGGTCCTGCATGCAAACACATGGAGAAAAACTTGCACACACATTAAAAAACCTGTTCCGCCTTTTGAAAGAGTAGGCCACTGAAACCTGGCGGGAACAGATGGCAATTTTTAAAGGCAAGCACACAGGTGTTATGCTTAAGTATCATCCTGAAGTTGGAATGCAGCTACCTAAATGGTGGGCAAATAGGCATACGCACAATATCTCCCCATTGGTGAACCTTGGATAGAGAGGCAAGGAAGGAGGAAACAAAATATAACCTGCTTTCATTTCAGTTTCAATACAAAAACAACATGATCAAGACCAACAGCAAACGACCAGCTTACTTCTTTCACCCCGTCGGTTGTTTTCCACAACTTCAACACCCAGCTGAATCAGGTCACCAGAGAAGATCTCTCGTACAGGACTTTCCTCTCCGCTTTTGCAAAGGCGGTTGTTGTTGATGAATGTCCCATTACTGCTCTTTGTGTCCTGGATGTAAAACTGTTCAACACACATTTTTTTGGTTTACATTAAATCTTAGGAAATATGTCTGTTCAATGTATGCAATTAAGATGCCCACTATATGAAAAAGTCTTTTTTCTGAGGATTTTTCTTCACACGGTTTGATATTTTTTGTGGTTTCATTCTGTCATCAACTGGGGGGGGGGGGGGGGGGGGGGAGACACACACGTGCAAAATACAAAACACAACAGATACTGATGGGTCGTTAATACAATCAAAGAGACCAAAACGAAGACAATGCTTCTAAAATAGAATGGAAATCTGTAGCTGTACCAATGACAAATCTCCCAAAACAAATCCATACACTGCAACTGACAATTTTGTGTATAAACAAAGCCATTAGAAAAATCCAAATCTTAAACCAAAGAGAAAATAAAGACAAAACTAAACTGAAGTGAGGTTCTGGGTTCCATTCCCAGCCTTGCCCTTTCTTCCCAGATTCACGAGAAAATCAAACTGAATGTCAAAAACTTAACTGAATGTCAAAGTCCTTCGGATGAGACTATAAACTGAGGCCTGGTGTGTGAGTGCACACAGAACATCTTGCGCACACATTAAAAACCAGTTCCACTTTTCGGAAGAGTAAACCATTTCATGCCAGTAGGAATGGATGACAACGGGGTTTTTTAAAATGCATGCACATAGGTATCATGTAGACACCCTACCTGCAGTCAGAATGCAGCTACCTAAATGGTAAGGAGAGGAGGGGGGGGGGGGGGGGGGGGGAAACGGTCACATATGCAAAAACCTCACCACTGGATAACCATAGAGCTCTAGCCAAGGAACAAACAAAACAAAACCCAACAACAACAAAACTAAAGAGCCAAATATTTAACAAACCTTACACTGCAAATATAAAAAAACAAATGCACACATAAAAATTAATAGAATAACAAAGAAGCAGTATGCCTTACCTTTTCATTTTCATACCACAGCACAGCATGGTGACGAGACAGCACTTTGCAGTCAAAAACTCCATTGTTTTCCAATGGGCGGGCCCGAGCAACAGATCTACCAATTTTTACAGGCTCATGCAGTGAAATGTGACGCTCTTGGAAAGGATGGGAGTTGGGTCGGCATGAAAGGATCGCCTGCGCACACATATTGGAACGCAAGTTTTCCTCCTCTTCCACCTGCAGACAAACAAAAACATGGTTAAACTGTAGAAAAAGTATCACTTGAGAGAATTCTTCAAATAAACTGAAATGGTCAACCATGTCTCTATTCTTCTACTCAAACATGGTCTCTTTCTCTTAAAGAATGGGAGAAAACAAAATAAAACAAAAAAAGCCAAATGGAGCTTGCAATTTCAGTCCTTTTTTCAATCAGTAAAAGTGTGAAGGATCTTATTGCAGCACTAAAACAACTTTCCTGGAAACTGAAATAAAGATGGTTGGGCTAATAAAACAAACAAAGAAAGAAACAGTGGACAGCCAACATTACAAAATAGATATAAATGTATATCTACAAGAAAACCATTTCTGGAGACCCATCCTACAGCCACAATCTAGTGAACACTCATGCTCCGATGACTCCTCAGGAGTAACAGGGAAGACAAAAAAGACACAGCACCACAAACAAATAATCTTTCCTCTTTAAAATTTTATTTCAAGCTACCTTTCTCTTTTTATCCCCAACAGGCTTATTAAACAAGCTTTTTCAGATTTTTTTTCTTGGGCACTGTGGCTGCTCGAACAAGTTGCCAATATTTTCCTTATTTGGCATTTTATAAGTAGTGCTTAATTTTTATAGACTACAAAATCTAAAACAAAAAATTATAAGTCATGCTCTTCATAAAGCAAAAAAAAGAAGAAAAAAAAGTGATGAGTAGGTATTTTGATAAGCCTATAGCTTTATAACCGATGCACAAATCATTACACTAAACTCAACTGTCTCCATCATTGCTATTATCGTAGGAGCTACATGCAATGCCACCAGGGTACACCGTCTTTTTCTGTCTCTGCTCAGTTCTATAATCTCCTGTAGCCCTCCTCCCAGACCACTGATCTTAGTGATGTTGGCAATGTAGGATGTTGGTGGTCTGCCTCTTTTTCTTCTTCCCTCAACCTTAACTTGGAGAACTGTCTTCACCAGATTCGTCTGTGTGTTTCTGTTTGCTTGACCAACCTATCTCAATCTGCACTTATCAATTTCCTCCAACAACTGTCTTTGCACTGAGAGTTCCTCAAGAATGCTTTCATTTGTTCTCCTGTCTGACCATCAGTCACCCAAACAACTACATTTCAGCTGCATGTCTTTTGTCTCTTTCCAGTTCTCGTAGTGTCCTGGCTTCTGACCCATACACCACTACAGGCCAAAAAGTGTTTTGACATTCTAATTTTGAGGTATTTAGGTATACCTTTAGCTTTGTCTTTCCAAATGTTATTTAACTGGATCATCTTTTGCTTGGCCATACCAATTCTAGTTTTGACATCTTGCAGACAGGAGTCATTATTCTTTTTCTTTTTGTCTAATAGAGTCTTATTATTTGAAAAATTGAATATATTGCAGATCTGTTCGACTGATTTGGATAAAGTGCATGAATTGGTCTTTTTGGCATTTACCTTAAGGCCAGCAGTGTTAACATCTTCAATGGCTGTAGAGAATTCTTCTCATAGTTGTAATATTGGCTTCAAGTGCTGTATCATCAGCATACCTGGGGTTAGAGCTGTTTCTGCCTCCTATAATATATTAATGCCCATGTTATCTATGTGCGCCTTTTCATGATAATTCTGTAATATGCTGAAAAGATGGCAGAATGATTTTTTTTAAATGTAACCGCGAGGGACTCCTTTCTTTTATTTAATATATCAAAGAACTCACTCTGCTTGCCATTCCAGATAGTTGCCTTATGACCTGAATACAATTCTGCAATGAGCAAGACCAGATGCTTTGGATAGCCTATTTCTGACATTGTGATAAAACAGATGGTGATTTTGACACTGTCAAAAGCCATACTATTGTCTATAGTCTATGAAAGTTATGAATTCCTCATCTTCAGTGTTTCTAATTTTCTGTAACAGTATCTGAACCACAAAAATGTCTGTTGTTCCTTTTCCACATCTATATCCTGCCTGACAATGATTCAGATATCTCTATCTCTACTTTACTTTTCATTGCTTTGAGGAAGAGAAGGAGAACTTTTTGTGTGGTTTATTAAGGCGACTCTTATGTAACTGCTAGTCTTTAGTATCCCCACCCTTGTCGATCATGACCAATTCTTGTTGCTTCCACTCCCTAAGCCACTGACAGTCTCCCAAATTCTTTTGCATAGATCATCATGGTGTAAAGCTGTAAAACTGGAAGGGCCTGAGTTCTTAAAATGTTCACTTGATATGTTGTCCATTCCAGGGGATTTGCCTCTTTCAGTTCAGTCATCTGAGGCAAAGGTTCCAGCTCTTGCAGATCTACATAGCATGTCAATTCACCAGTAGTGCTGCTGTTGGTGTCAAACAGTACTTTTCCATATTCATGCCACCTGTCTAGTTTTGATTAATTTTCATGAGAGCTTTTCAACCTTTGTCATTTAGACTTCGATTTTGAAATGACACGTTACTTTCACTTTTTTAATTTACCGGAAAAAAATCCTTGGGCTTTCTCTGACCATTTGCAATTATTTTTTTAGTATTCCTTTTCTAGCCATAAACTTTTGTCTCTCCTGATTTTTGTTCTTATGTCTTTTTTTAAAGTTTTCTGTAGTCATCTTTTCTGTTTTCTTTTCTGGCTTTTCTCTTGCTAATATGAGAACTTCGTCACCGATAATGGAATTTGGTTGGATTGTTTCCTTCTTTTCCAAGTTATTTTGGGCAGCCTCTGTGTTCACTTTCTTCATGTCATTCCAGATCTCTTCTGGTGGAGCCTCAATTTTATTTCATCCTTTCAGTACTTCAACACAATTTTTTGTTTTGAACAATTAATTTTCGTAAGCACTTCTAGCTTCTGTGTTACAAAGCTTGTCCAGATTATATCTGCAGGGTCCAGGTGTTTGTTTCTGTTTGACCACCTTTAATTTGATCTTCATGGACACAAGTAAGTGATTCAAGTCACTATCTGTCCCTGGTCTTATTCTGGCACTAATGACTAACATTTGCCAAATTTTGTCAATCAGTACATAATTTGATGGAGATTTTCATCTAGTAGTATTAGTAGTGAGATCTATGTGCACCTCTTTCTGTTGGGGAGCTTAAAGTGTAATCATACCTCTGAGACTCAAAAATAGGAATCCTGGTGAGGGGTGGGTTCAGGAGGGGGGCATAGCCGGTCAAAGTCCTTCGGATGAGACTATAAACCGAGGCCCCATGTTCGAACACATGCAGAACATCTTGCGCACATGTTATATCCTGTTCAATGGCTTCCTCCAGATAATAAATGCTCAGTTTGAAGGTTCAGGTTACATTGTGCACATGAGCATGTGTGCCTTGTAAATGTGACTGAAGCCTTGGGACACGGAATGACCTTTTGTGGGGCTTTACCTATACACCTGTCAAACGGTTTGTGAAGCAGTTAACCTTTTTCACACTGACAGGTCTAAAAAAAAAACAAACAAAAAAAGAAAAAACAAAACTCCCACACTTGAACAGTGTGATTCTATGAAGAGCAATGTTGTTCACGGATAGTTTGACCATGTTCTTTTAAATTAAATTCCATTCCTGTCAAAGTGTCATATATGTGTCAGATATTTGTGAGGTTTTACATCAGAGCACAGTACACTTAAGTCTCAAACTTTGTATGGAAGTTCTGTGTATCATACTGTATGGCATTTTACTATTTTTAGCAAGTCAGTTGATAACCTCACTGCCTTGAAAATTATTTGCGAGCACGATTACCAGGGCTGTAAAATAAAACTTATAATTTACTCAGAGATAAAACCAGAAACCTCCGATGAACCTCACTCCACCCACTCTATTACAGATGAGTCACACTGATGTAGTTTAACAGTTCAAGTCCAGCCAGACCTAATGAGTCACACTTAAACTTTGTGTTTCCTGTATACATCACTACATGGCATACAGGGCTAGGCATGACACTGAATAAGAAACATATTCTAGGAAATGTTTTGAAATAATTTTCCTTAATTTTGTTTGTTTCACTAGGAAAAAAAATCAACAGTATAATTCAATTGCCTAAGTTGGTAACTCTCTCTCTCTCTCTCATTTTTGCTTTCAACCTCAGTTGCTGATAAGCAATATCAGACATAAAATGTGTGACAACAAAAACAAGAAAAAGTGAAGTAGACCCGATGTTGGTTCAACAACCGAGCAGATGGGAGAGAAACTTACACAGAGAGGGGGGGGGGGGCGTATGCCAGCCAGCACCATGGTGGTCGGGGTGTACCCAAGTAGGCTAGCCTATACCAACAAAAAAAATCTACTATATACATTCCTTGACAAGTTGGTCCTATGCTACTCTCTTTGAATGATGGCCCTGTGCCAGAAGTGGAAGCAAGTGGGAAGGGGGGGGGATCTAAAAATAACATATCTAAAAATACTTTCGTTCTCTGGCTCCTTCAAGATGAAGTTCATCTCATCCCATATCTACTGGGGTCAGCACTGAAACCTCAATTCGTTCGACCATACTGTATAACGAGGTAGTATATGAATAATTCATATCATATCATACCCTGAACTCTCACAAACATAACGCTATCACTTGCAAAACAATCGAACCCAATCAACCGTTTACTTACCATTCTTTTTCACCCCCAACAATATAGCCAGTTCTTAGGAGACAACCATTTTTCAGTCTTCTGCATCTTACTCTGAAAACAAATTTTTATTAGCAATAACACCGTAAGTAGATCGTGTCAGAGATATATCACCATGTCGTTGGAAAAAACATTTTGTTTCAATTTTAATTTTTAAGTATTATGTCCAGCACAGCTTACAATTTCTCTGTCTTTGATGTTAACAAAAGGGTTTGAGAGTATGAAATGCCCTACTTTGCCCCGATCCCGAGATGGGGGGGTGGAGGGGGGGAAGATCTGTGCTGGTTACCTTTGACCTCTTTGTGAATTTCAACGTTCGATTTTTATTTTCTGTTTTAAATGTCAACTTTTAACATTTTCAGGATTTATTCAGAGGCATGTATTGCTGCTGTTCGAGTTGTGTGAATAAACGCTAAAGGCCTACAATACTACACCAAATGATAAGCAAATGAAAGCAATGGAAGTAAAAAAAATAAAATGAATAAGCCTAAGTGTTTTGTGGTAGGACTAGCTGTAGGCTATGTGAAGTAATATATAAAAATGGAGAAAAAACACTTGAATCATTGCATGAAGATCAGCTACAAAATATAATTTAGATCTATTGACAGGCACACCAATTGGTAGGAATCATGTGGTTGAGAGAACTTACCACTCCCTTCGTGCTCTGCCACTACTGCCACAGCGTGATGCTGATCAACGAGTATTTCAGCATGAACACTTTTGTCACAGCTGACGTCGGAACTTTTGCTGAAACGTTACATTGGGGCAGATACTTTGTGGTGTGTCAAAATCTATGGGGCAGATGCTTTGCTGTGTGTGTGTGTGTGTGTGTGTGTGTGCGCGCGCGCGCCCCTGGCAATATTCAAGTCATAAAATCTTTATGGAGGGTTAAAGTTTACACAACTTTTTTTCATCCTGCCCTCCCCCCAAATAAAAACAAAAAATGGAGAGAAAAAACTTACATTAAAGCAACAAGACACTGTATAGTGTATGTTAAAAGCACCCCCCCCCCCCCCTCCCCAATGAAAAAAAAATGTGTCAGTGTGTGAAAATTTCACATTTTTGAAGTTTGGGGGGGGGGGTATTATTTTATTATAAGAGACTGAAAATGTATATCACATGAACATTTTTTGTCAACTTTGTATTGCTAGCACCTGAAGCTATCCAGCCAAAAAAAAAAATAATAATGTGCAGAAACCAAACCCATAACACACAAGTTCTGATTTATATTATACACTGTCCCCAAGGTAGCTTCTACACCGACTTAATCTTGTACAACAGACATGTAAATCATAAAATATAGTGGAGATCATACAAAGTCTTAAAATGCACAGTTGTTTTGTTTGTTGGGTTTGGTTGGTTGGTTGGTGGGGTTTTTTTGTGCGTTTTTTTTTTTTGGGGGGGGGTGGCTTTTGGTTGTTTTTTTTTAGTTGTTTTTTTAGGGGGGGGGGTGCAGTTGTAACATCTGAAATCACAATGCTGCACACATCACTACTCATTTTGATCAAAAGGTTCATGCATTATTAAAATCTTGTTACTTCAAAAGAGGACCACACACACAGAATACACACACAGAAAGAAAAACTTTATTACATTAATTAACAAGACAAAAACATGAAGTACACCATCAAGTTTTTTAGATATGCATGTCATGGAATACTGTAACTTGTGTAAGTGTAATCCCTTGTATTTAAGAAAACAACTCAAAAGAGGATATTAAATAACATCATTGAATACCGTACACCTTGTATCACACATCACAAGAAAAAAGTTTAGATGTGCACATAATTGAATACTGTATACCTTGCATCAATTGTCAAAACAAAACAAAAAAAGAAACAGTTAACTACTGTACACCTTGTATTACATTTTAAAATTTTTTTTAAAAATACATGCACACAAACTTCCAGTTACTAACATAGTCTTCAGTGATTTAAAAGTTTTAATACTTTAGGCTTTTTTTTTTTATTAGTCTATTGAACTAGCTTTACAACATAGTGTCTAATAAAATACAAAACATGCATACAGAACTTTAAAAACAACAATTAAAACATTCATAGTAACCCTTTTTCTTTTAAAAAAAAAAAAAAGGGTTTGCTGTATTAGTAAAATCCACTTTGGCATTATCAGTGGCAAGACCACAGCATGGATTTGCTAGCACATGAGCAACAAATTTCTCACATCTTAAAAAGGTCCACATTACTTTCCAACTAATCATCAAACTCAAAGAAGAAAAGGAAACACACACACAGACACAAACTTGTACACATAAAACATCCCTACACACCAAAAACCATAGAGGAACCCCCTTAAAAAAACAACCCTGAAACCAAAGGAAGCACAAAAGCATCCTACTCAACTTACTGATATAGTGGTCATCCATCCACTATCATAATTATAGAAGCACCTTTCTCACAGAGTATAGGAAGGTAAAAAAGCAAAACAAAGCACATTGTCAACAAAAATATGTACACACACATGCATACAAGTAATAATGATTTCAGGACTACAATGACTTGTAACTTTTTCTCTTAGTATATTTCATTGGCTTTACACCATAGTACGTTATTAACAACTCACCCACATGTATACATGCGGAAATGTAAAGGAAAACAAATTTACGATAATCTGCATCCTTTAAAAAAACAAAGGACCAAACAAAAAAATCCTGATGTCACTGTAAAATCTACTCTGGCATTATCAGTGATAAGACCAAAGCATTAATTTGTCATCAAGATAAATCATTTCTCATCCTTCCAACAGGAAGGATCATCTTAGAACTATACCATTTTCTGACAAATCATCACACACATACGTACAATTTCATTACTTTGATAGTCCATTCAACTGGTTTTATAAAATACAACATTTTTTAAACAATTCCAGAAAAGAAAAAGACGTTTACAATTATCTGCCTTCTTTAAGAGAAAAATGTAGCTGTAAAAGCTGCTCTTGCATTAAGTGATAAGATCAAAGCATAGATTTGCCAGGAATACAAAAAAGTTTCTCATCCTTCCAACAGTAAGTACCATTTGACAACTTAAAACCATAATTTCGGACATATTTAAGGAAAGTTTAAATACACATACCCATATGATTTCATTACTATAACATTGCTTTGAGTTCATTCAACTTTTACAACAGTGTGTTCTGAAAAGGAAAAAAAACACCCACCATATGCATACAGATTTTTATATTAAAAAAAACCCAAAAGATGACATTTCCAATGACATGGCTCTTTTAAAAATTAAAAAAAAGATTTTTATAACAGGTGTTGCTGTAAAATGTGTTGAGGTATTATTAGTGATAAGACCACAGCATGGATTTGCCAGCAACACTTTCTCATCCTTCGTGTAAGAACCTTAGAACTATGTAATTTTCTCCCTTCCAACAGTAAAAGAATCATCTAAGATCTACATTTTCTTACAAATTATTTCAATGAAGTTTAAAGACATGCAAGGCTGTTTTTAAGACTGTTTTCTTATTCAACTGGTTTTACAACAAAGTGTGTTATGAAAAAACAACTATAAAACATGCATATTGACATTGTGAGAAAAAACCCAACCCCAAAGTAAAGACATTTAGCACAATGACCTGCCTTATAAAAAATATGTTGCTGTAAAATTTGCTCTGCCATCATTGATAAGACCATGGCATAGATTTGCAACACAAATCATTTCCCATCCTTCCAACAGTGAGAATTATCTCAGAACCGCATTTTCTGACAAGTTTTTAAAAAAAAATACACATACTTGCATCATTTCATGACTTATTGTTCTTTCCTTTCAGTCAATTTAACCGATTTTACAGCATAGCATGTTATGAAAAACAACAACAAAACATGAACAAGAAAAAGGTGTCGCTGTAAAATCTGCTGAGGTATTATCCACTATGAAAAAACTACTATTAAAAAAACGTGCATACTGACATTTTCAGGGGGGGGGGGGGGGGGGGAATGGGAGACATTTAGCAAACTGATTTGCCTTTAAAAAAAAAATTGGCCAGCACCAACAGCAAGAGTCATCCAAGATTTTAAAACCATATTTTCTGACAAATCATTGAGAATTTTGAACACATATACCGGTATGATTTCATGACAGTTTTTTCTTCTTTTTTAAGTTCATTCAACTGCTTTTACAATATTGTGAGGAATGGAAAAAGAAACAGCACAACAAACATGCATACAGAAAATTTTTTTTTTTTTAATATAAAAAAAAACATTTAGTTAAGTGAACTCCGCATACAGTTACAAACAAGAAATGCACACAAGTGCTACAACTTTCATGCTGGTTTTAGAGCAGTATGTGGCTGTCAAATCTTAGATTTGCCAGATACACAAATGTTCAGTTCAGCCAACAGCTTTAGTTATTTCAGGAGGATTATAGTACTATATGTACAAACTTAATATATTTTGTAGTGTAAAAAAACCACCTATCGTATGGCATTAAAACATATCAGTACTGATTCTTCTCCCATCAACTCTGTAAGATGTTCACTGTTCATCTCGTGTGCATAATTATTGTCCATAAATGTAAATAATTTACACAGATGCACATTCCCCACCCTATCCTATAATCATGACATGCCCCACATGCTCTCTTCCTCTGCATGACTAAACAGGCCTATCAATCTGATCACCCCCACCCCCTCCCAACACACACACAGAGCCCTGTGTTGATCATTTTGATTATGGATACACATAACTTCTAAACACATGACAGTGCTTTATAAAAGTTTTGTCTTGTCATGTGTAGGTGTTGTAACAAATATGAATAAAACCATTATAAAAAGAAAAACTTCCTCTGCTCCACCTTCCTCACATAAGTAACTTTCATAATGGAACACACACACACACACATTATATATATTATATATATTTATATATATAATATATATATATATATATATATATATATATATATATATTATATATATAACTTATGTAGTTTTATGCTGGTTTGACATCTGTGCTGCAGTAAAATCTGCCATAACCTTATCAGTGATAAGACTACAGCCCACAACATTTATTCTGTTCCTGCTGATATCAGCAGTTACTTCAGGACCAGAATCTTAACTGATGATCAACATATTTTGGGACTCTCATAATTATCAAAAGCAGAAAGTGATCAAAATGTCAAGAGAGCACCTAGGGTATTGCTTTTCTGTTTACAAAGTCAATCACATGACTAATGGCATTTATAAGTCTGTATTACAAATCATACACACAAGTACTCAAACTTGTGCTGGTTCAAAAAAACACAAACATCCATTCCAGCCTGTCAACAATAAAGGTTGTTTCAAAACACCATCTTTTCAAATTTGATCCAGAAACAAAAATTTTGCCCTCACCCTTAAAAATCAAGCGAATAAAGAAAAACCCACACACATTCCATTTACACACATGCAAATACCTATTGTCAACACACTTTACAATATGACATGTTTTCCCAGTTTATCTTAAATGAAAAAAAAGAACACTCGCATCAAAGTTATTCCAATGGTAGATCTGAATCTCCCAGTATTGAGTATACAAATTCTATCAATGGTAGATCAATACACATACTGCTAACAAGTACACACAAACTACAGCTATCTTAAAACCATAATTTCTTTTCTCAAAGGACAATTCAACAGATTTTATAATTTTGAACACTATTGAAAAACAAAACAAAAATACATGACATGGTTTAAATTAACGCACTCTCTTTTCATCTTTTTGTTTTGTTTTGGGGTTTTTTGGTGGTGGGGCCTCCAACCTCCTATTTTTTCCCACCTTCTCTTTTTTTTCTGTCTATTTTTGTGGGTCCTCCATCCTCCTCTTTTTTCCCACTTTTTTTTGGGGAACATGCAAAAATCTGTTTAATCATTTTTAAAAAGCACACAGAAAAATATATAAAATACTGTACCTAACAACATTATTTTAGAAAGAAAAAAACATACAAGGTACTGTTTACCAAATGACATTATCAACAACAACAAAAAGAAATAACCATACAAAGTATAAGAACCTACATCAAGATAGGAAGGTTCTTTCTTGAAATCAGCATGTTCATCAGTAATGCAACTTTGCAGCTTGTTTCACTACAGAGCCTAAAGAGTTGCTTATGTTTTCCCTTTCTTCTCAGCTAGAGCTCCGACCTTCACCAATGGTGAGATTTTTGCATGTGCGTGTTGCTTAAAATTAATCAATATGTAATGGCAACATATCAAAGATGACACCACAGCCAAGATTTGTCTGCTGCACAAATTATCCACCATGTCACACACACACACACTTTCCCTATAGTGTTCCTATTCCTGACCCCTTTACAAATCGAACACATGCATAGTGAAGTCGTCCCTCATGCCCTCATCAATTTTTATCTATCTATTATTTATCCGAGTATCTATCCTAATTTTTTGGCCTGTTCTGAACACCCTTCCCTCTACAATTTCCATGTGCTTTTTTAAACAAAAAGCTAAAACAAAAAAACTGGGAAAAAAAACTTTCCTGCTCCTCCCCCCACCCCTCATACACACACACACACTCTCTCTCTCTCTCTCTCTTGAAATAAAAGAATTTGTCATTGTCTCTCTTACTTGAAAACCTCAGATTTCCCACTCCTTTCTCCTAAATACCCACTTCCCTTAAATTCTGTCCCTTCCCCAACCCTTTTACTGGTTTTAAGAAAGGTAAGTTACTGTTGTGTCCGTATACCAATGTATCCACCTGCTTCTGTGTTAACATGCTGGGGGACGGTCAGAATTGGTGTAAAAGAGTTAGTATCAGGTTATGGTTAGGATGACTTACTGGGACTGGGCCAGTCAGTCTGTTGGCATGCAGTAACATAATTATGCATGTAGACACAATGGCATGTGGACACAACAGTGCTTAGATTTTTTTAATCACCATTATTCCCACCAAAAGCAGAAAGTTTCCAGGGTTTTTTTTTTTGGTTTGGGGGGTGGTTTTTGTTTTGTTTCGTTTTTTACTTCATGTTTGAGTTTCAAAAGCTAAAAAAATATTTTAAAATGGGGGGGGGGGGGGGGGGCTTCAGATCTAAATGGTTTCATAAAGAATTATTTTAAAAGAAAGTTATGAATATATTAAACTTTTCTACACAACCCTGCAAGAAATTTTCCTTGTGAATGGGCATCCTACCCCTTCTATCAAATGCACACCTCAAAACTGCTGTCCTTTAAAACCATATGTTCACACACCCCTTCAACAAGCACGCATACACACATGCCCACACTATTTTTATATACAAGTTGGAATGCGACTACCTAAATGGCGGAGGGGAGGGGGTGGAGTGAGGGAATGGTTGCATACACAAAAATCTCACCATTGGCGAACCTCAGAGCTCTAATCAAGGAATGAATATAGAGTTAGGTATGCCAACAGTACAATCTATGACAGATCCCATTTTTATTCAGGGTCATCTCTAAACTACCAAATAATAATGATAATAATGAAGTTGATTGTATAAAAATAACCTTGAGAAATGCATATACGTGGATGCTTACACATCCAATTTATCCACATGTGCACACACACACACACACACACACACACACACACACACACACACACACACACACACACACAAGCTTTTTCTACAACTTACATTACATTTTCTACATAAAAAAACAGCACAATAATCCATCTGTAGTTAGTGCCACATAACCAAAATTGGATTGGAATGGAACCAAACACACATGTCAAACAATGTCCAGGTTTTCCTACTACAACAAAAAATACCCAGTATAAATAATTTAAGAACTGTTTTTATATGCAAGCTTTGATCAAACTAGTGACACAGAATGCAAGAGTTTTGTAAAGGCATGTGATCAACAAGCAATATGCCTACAGATAGAAACTGAGCTGTAAAACTTGCCTGGTAATAAATAAAAAAAATTCAAAGGAAAACCCCCAAAATCCATCTGTTGTGCTGGCTTTGGTGGCAGGCTTTTACATAGATTTACCACTACACCTAGTGCTGCTGTTAAACTTCAAATGGCATATCAATGATAAAATTAACCAGCCCAAGTCATTTCCAATCCTACCAATGGCAAAATCCGATCTGAATATTTTCTTTAAAAAGAGACAGCACATAAATGAAACAAAAACAAAACAAACAAAAAACCCAAAAGTAAAAAGACATTTCATGTGCATGTGCACCCATTCACATCTACACACACTACATTAAAGATTATGCAACATTCTTCTCTGTAGTATATCTAAATTTATCCCTTAAAGAAACCCACACGTTTCATCAACAGTAGCTTTATGAGATCTATAGACAGATACAATATATTTAGGATCTATTAATTACTACTTTTGAAACCAGATTATTCTATCAACCCTTTGGTCTAAGAGCTAAACAAGAAAGTTTGGGAGCCATTGTATCTGACCAGGGATCCAAGCCAGAAGTAGTATGCAGGACTGCACAGACAATAACAGCTTTGTCAAAACTAAACACCATCTGGAGAGATAAAAATATCTCACTTATCTCCAAGATCAGACTAATGTGCTCCCTTGTCATATCCATATTTCTGTATGCCTGTGAATCATGGACCCTGACAGCAGATTTGGAGAGAAGAGTACAGGCAGTGGAGATGAGATGCTTTCGGAGACTCCTTGGCATCTCCTACAAAGACCACATAAGCAACGAAAGCGTGCATAACAGAATCCAGCAAACCATTGGACCCTATGAGAACCTTCTAACGATCGTGAAAAAGCGTAAACTTAAATGGTATGGGCATGTCACAAGATCCAAAGGACTTGCAAAGACAGTTTTACAAGGCACTGTCCAAGGAGGAAGAAGAAGAGGCAGACCAAGGAAGAGCTGGGAGGATAACATCAGCGAATGGACAGGCCTAGAACTTAACAAAACCCTGAGAAAGGCAGAACAGAGAGAGGAATGGAGGGAACTTGTTGCTGAGTCTTTGAGGGTGCCCCCACGGTCGTCAGAATACGGGACAGATAGATAGATAGACATACACACAAATATTCAGTTTTGTGTTCTCTCAGGCATTCAGTTTTTTTCCAGGTTTTTTTTTTTGAAGGGGGGGGGGGGGGGGAGGTTGGGGGGAAGGGGGGGGGGGGGGGGGGGTGGTTATGGCAGTTCTGGGGGGGATTTTTTGGGAGGGTTTTCTTTTTCCCCAATTTTTTGTCTTTTTGGGGGGAGGAGGGGGGGGGGGGGTGAGGTAACCTACCTATTTTTCCCCATATCTTTTTGTTCTTGAATTTTTTTTTTTTTTGGGGGGGGGGAGGTAGGGTTTTCTTTTTTTATTTTGAAGTCTCCCAGGTACTTGAAGCTTTGAACTGTTTCCAGCTTCTGGTCATTAACCCTGATATCAGTGCTAATGCCGTTGGTGTTATTAGTCATCAGTTTGGTCTTCTCTGCACTGATTTCCATGCCGTATGTTTTGAAGGCCTTATTCAAGTGTTCTGTTAGGCTGGCAAGCTCTTTTTCTGATCCTGCTATTCCATCAATGTCATCTGCGAAGCGGAGGTTTGTGATCGTTCTTCCACCAATGCTGACTGATCATGATGTTCCAGTGCATCAGCCATGATTCTCTCAAGGAAGATGTTGAAAAGAGTGGGTGAGAGTAGACAGCCCTGCCTTACTCCAACTGTTGTTCGAAACCATTCTCCAATGTTGTTGTTGTAGTACACTGCACTGGTGGCCTCGCTGTACAGCTGTTTGATGACTCTGATCAGGTTTGCATTGATGCTGCAGATTTGGAGAGAAGAGTACAGGCGGTGGAGATGAGATGCTTTCGGAGACTCCTTGGCATCTCCTACAAAGACCACATAAGCAACGAAAGCGTGCATAACAGAATCCAGCAAACCATTGGACCCTATGAGAACCTTCTAACGATCGTGAAAAAGCGTAAACTTAAATGGTATGGGCATGTCACAAGATCCAAAGGACTTGCAAAGACAGTTTTACAAGGCACTGTCCAAGGAGGAAGAAGAAGAGGCAGACCAAGGAAGAGCTGGGAGGATAACATCAGCGAATGGACAGGCCTAGAACTCAACAAAACCCTGAGAAAGGCAGAACAGAGAGAGGAATGGAGGGAACTTGTTGCTGAGTCTTTGAGGGTGCCCCCACGGTCGTCAGACTACGGGACAGATAGATTTTGAAGTCTTGGCTATGATGAAGTCTTGGAGAAAAAATCCTGATGATGAAGCTTTGGTGATAAAGTCCTGGTGATGATGAAGTCTTGGCGATGAGAAGTCTTGACAATGATGAAATCCCATTGATGATAAAGCTTTGGCGATGTCGAAATCCTGTTGATGATAAAGCTTTTGCAATGAAGTCCTGGTGATGATGAAAACCTGTTGATAAAGCTTGGGCGATGACGAAATCCCGTTGATGATAAAGCTTTGGCGATGAAGTCCTGGTGATGATGAAAACCTGTTGATAAAGCTTTGGTGATGACGAAATCCTGTTGATGATAAAGCTTTGGCGATGAAGTCCTGGTGATGATGGAAAAAAAAAGTATGTTCTTTCGAGCCAGAAGGCCCATAGAGCCGGAGCTTATCCCGGTTTCTGTAGCATTAAGCAACTGATAGTTTTTTCACCACCCCTGTGACAGGACGCTAGTCTGTCGCCAGATACTTCCCCAGCAGAGCTGGTACCCACTTGTACACCTGGGTGGAGTGAGGAAAATAGGAGTAAAGTGTCTTTCCCAAGGGCACAACACCGAGCCGAGCGGGGATCGAACCCGCGACCTCTGGAAGGTGATGATGAAAACCTGCTGATAAAGCTTTGGTGATGACGAAAACCTGTTGATAAAGCTTTGGCAATGAAGTCCTGGTGATGATGAAAACCTGTTGATAAAGCTTTGGTGATGTCGAAATCCCATTGATGATAAAGCTTTGGCGATTAAGTCCTGGTGATGATGAAATCCCATTGATGATAAAGTCTTGGAGATAAAGTCCTGGTGATGATGAAGTCCTGGTGATGATGAAATCCCATTGATGATAAAGTCTTGGCGATAAAGTCCTGGTGATGATGAAGTCCTGGTGATGATGAAATCCCATTGATGATAAAGTCTTGGAGATAAAGTCCTGGTGATGATGAAGTCCTGGTGATGATGAAATCCCATTGATGATAAAGTCTTGGCGATAAAGTCCTGGTGATGATGAAGTCCTGGTGATGATGAAATCCCATTGATGATAACGTCTTGGAGATGAAGTTCCAGTGATGCTGAAGCACTGGTGATAATGAAGTCATAGTGATGATGACATCTTGGCAATGATGAAGAGTTGGTGGTGATGAAGTTTGGACATCCTGGTAGTAAGTCCTGAGGATGATAAAAATCATGAATACATTACTATCTCAAAACAGATGAATTCATGAAGGTTAATTTTAAAGGAAAGAATTGAAAGCATTTGGGAAAACATATACAAATAAGAGAAAATCATGGTAAGACATAGTACATTAATGTTTTATGACTTCTTTGCAAAAAGCATCCACTTTTTGAGAAATGTTTTACACATACAATTACAAATGTAGCAGCGGAAACATTGAATGTTATCAAATCTTGGTAACTTTTATTGCAGTGTAACACCAACATAACACCGATACAAACTTGAAATTCCTTTTTTTTTTTTTAAATCTGCCCCTCATCTAGCTTCTTTGTAGCTCACCGTTTCTCTTAGTTTTTGCAACCGTATAGGCCTACAATAATTTTTTATTTTCATATTCAGACAATCAAAAACAAATGAATCAGAAAATTACGCTAAAGCAGCAGTACAGATTCTGATTGACTGAAATCACTTCCACACTTCAAAGTTTACTGGGAAGGGGGGAGGGGGGGATATTATATAAGACTGACACTTCTCACTTATAAAATCTGTTAATAGCTAGATTTATCAAACTGACAGTTCCTAAATACTTATGGGAAAAAATATTGTAAAGCTCTTAAAAGTTTTTGGATCTGTCTAAATCTATCCGTTACTGCTCTTATAATCATTTCCATGCATACATTCATCTGTAATTCCATTAATGAAAACAAGATTAGGGTATGCATCTTTACAGAAATCAGCCGACATTTCTTTCCTATTTTTGACATTTTGATTTGTATAGTTATAATTATGCGCACCACAGAAAAAAGAAACTCCTCAACCTGTTTAAAAAATAAAAAGTGTAAATTTGAAAGACCCTCAAGAGCAATGTCATTGTGAGACTGGCAACTACAATTAAATTGTATAAAATGTGAAAAGGACAGGCAACAGATCTGTACCTTGCTGGGAACCAGTAAAAGTTGATTTGTGAACTCTTGGTGATGATGAAGTCCACATGTCACGATGATAAGCCAAACAATCCTTGTGGTGAAGTTCAGGTGATGATGAAACCTGGTGATGATGAAGTCCTTGTGATGAGGAAGTCCAAGTGATGAAGTTTGAAGGTTATGAAGTTCTGGCAATGGATGAGTCCTGGTGATGATACAAATAGAAATACACTATTATCTGAACGCATACAAATTGGCATAGGTTATGAGAAAAACGTTTGAAAAAGAAATGAATAAAATAGCATCACGAAACAGGCCAGAAATCATCACAAAACATAATACTGTATTACAATGTATCGTGACTTCATGCTGCCCACTATCTTGCTTCATGTTTACAATTTCATTCAGTACATTTACAAAACTTAGCTTGTTTAGAATATAATAAACGATGTGAATGTCAAAACTCCAAAAGCAGTGTCACCAAGGCACTTTATCAAAAGAGTGGTATCGTATCCCGAACAGTTATGTGTATAAGGAATGTATACAACAGGATAAGAACCATACCTTGCATGGAACCAGTAAAAGATGACTTCTGAAGTCTCGGTGATGATGACGCTCAGAAGATAAGTTACTGCAGGAAAAAGAAGTACTTGAGGTGAAGAAGCCTCAGCGAGGATGAAGACTTGGTAATGAAGTCCTTGTGCACATGACGAAGTCCTTGAGGTGAAGCCTTGAGATGAGGTCTTTGTGATGAAGTCCAAGCAAAGGTAATGTTCTGGTGAAAATGAAGCAAGGAATATTTTACTATCTCAAGACAGAAAAAATATCTGAAGGTCATGAGTGAGGCATTTAAAAAGGGAATGAACAAAACATCAAGAAAACGGAAACAAGGCATCACAGAACACAGTCTCATAACATCACTGCATAATGACTTCATATTGCCAACTATCTTCCTACTCATGTCTACAATTATATTTGACCCACACAAAACTCAACTTGAAGGAGACAATAAACCGAGCCCCCATTTCTAAGCTAGCAGAACATCTTGCACACACTTCAAAACCCGTTTCACTTTTCAAAAGAGTAGGCCATTGTGTGCTGGTTGGAACGGATGGCAACAAAACATCATGCACATAGGGACTAAATGTAAAAAAAAAGCACAGAGTGCTTGCTTATTCCATTATCCTCTAAATAAACGAATAAGAAATGTGGGGTTTTTTTAATCACAAATTTCCTACAGCAGTGTCATAGGGTACTTTACAGAGTGGCATGATAACCAGTACAAGATTAATAGTTTGTATAAAGAATGAACACATATGGTGACAGGACCATACCTTGCAAGGAACCGATGAATGATGGTTTCCGATGTTCTGGTCATGGACCTCAGAAAGCCTGGTGATGAAATCATTGCAGTGAAGAAGTCCAGGCGATGACAAAGTCCTTGAGATGAAGACTTGGGGAAGAAGAAAACTTGGTGATAAAGTCCTTGTGATGAATGAGTTCTTTAAGGTGTAGTCCAGTTGAAGATGAAGATCTGGTGAAACTGGAGATCTGGAATAATTGAAACAAGAATATGTTACTATCTCAAAACATGGAAATCTGTGTAGGTTATGAGTGAGGCAATAAAAGGAAGTGAATGAAAAAGAAGAAGAAACAAATCACAGAATATAGTACTGTATACCATTTATGCATCATGACTTCATGGCTGCACAGCCTCTTGCTACACACGTTTACAATTACATTTAGTACATCTATACAAAACTCTAATTTAGAATGTACACATTTAAGTATCACAAACTTCCAAGAGCAGTGTCATCATGGCACTTTACAGTCAGTGGTGACATACCCAGTACAATTTAAAATTGCTTCTATGGGGAGGGTGACATGGTCAACAGGGCACTTTACAGAGTGGTGACATATCCCGTACAATTGAAAATAACTTCTATCGGGAGGGTGATATGGTTAGAGCATTGTGCTCATGATTTGACAACATGGGATCAAGCCCAGGTTTGAGCCATCACTGGATGGCCCATTCAAGGGGATTTCCCCCCCTCTGGAGTTAACACCAGTAGGCCTACTGACTTCACTCCCCCTAAATCCCTCAAATGAGACTATAAACCAAGGCCCCATGTGCTAACACATGCAGAACATCTTCCACACACATTAAAACCCATTCTGTCTTTCTTGAGAGTAGGTCATTGGTGCTGGTAAGAATGAACACACACACACACACACACACACACACACACACAGCACATTAATACTGCTGTTGTGTTTAGACCTGTGTAAACCTTGGCACTCTAGCCAAGAAACCAAAAGAAAAATAATCCTCTTTGTATAAAGAGTAAAGAAAACAGGTGACAGAACTGTACCTTGTAGTGATCCAGTAAAAGACGGCTTCTGAAGTCCTGGTGATAATGAACCTCAGAAGACATGGTAATGAAGAAGTCATTGCAGTGTATAATTTGTTGTGATGAAAAACTCCTGGTGATCAAGTCCTCGAGATGAAGTCCTTGTGATGAAGAAGTAGTGATGACGAAGTCCTTGTGATGAAGAAGTGGTGATGACGACGAAGTCCTCGTGATGAATAAGTGGCGATGACGAAGTCCTTGTGATGAAGCGACGATGACGGAGTCCTTGTGATGAAGTGGCAATGATGATGAAGTCCTTGTGATGAAGAAATGACAAAGTCCTTGTAATGAAGTGGCGACGATAACGAAGTCCTTGTGATGAAGTGGCGACGATGACGAAGTCCTTGTGATGAAGTGGCGATGATGAAGTCTTTGTGACGAAGAAGTGGGGATGATGACGAAGTTCTTGAGATGAAGTGGCGATGATGACGAAGTTCTTGTGATGAAGTGGCAAAAGTGACAAAGTCCTTGTGCTGAGGAAGTGGTGATGGTGACCAAGTCCTTATGATGAAGAAGTGGCTATGATGACGTAATCCTTGCGTTGAGGAAGTCGCGATGATAAGGTCCTTGTGATTTGGAAGTCGCGATGGTGACAAAGTCCTTGTGATGAAGAAGTGACAATGATGAAGTCCTTGCGACAAAGTTCTTATGATGAAGTCTTGGCGAAGACAAGGTTCTTGTGAAAATGGAGACCTGGCAATGAAATGAACAGGAACATATTACTATCTCAAAAACAGAAAACCCTGGCAATGAAATGAACAGGAACATATTACTATCTCAAAAACAGAAAACCCTGGCAATGAAATGAACAGGAACATAATTATTACTATCTCAAAAACAGAAAACTCTGGCAATGAAATGAACAGGAACATATTACTATCTCAAAAACAGAAAAACAGGTGTAGGTTATCACACATTCAAAAAGATGTAAAGCAAATCACAACCGAGGGAGGGAGGTGGGCAGGAGGGCATTAGCTTAGTAGTTCGAGTGTTGCACTCATGATCTGACAGTGTGAGACTGAGCTACCACAGAGGCATTTGTTTTAGATAATTTTACTCTGGAGTTAACATTAGTACCGACTCCATTCCCCCCAAAAGTCCACATGAAACTTAATGAAAGCCCTGTGTACAAATGAACGCATGCAAAACATCTTGCACATGAAACCATAAATGAAAGCCCTGTGTACAAATGAACCTATGCAAAACATCTTGCGCACACATTAAAAACCCATTCCACCTTTTAGAAGAGTAGACCCCTTTGTATCGGCAGGAACAGATGGCATTTTGTTTATATATTACATGCACACAAGTGTGTTTAGACAACATCCCCATCGGAATGCAGCTACCTTAATTATGGGTAAAAATGAAGCCAGGGCTTTGAATCTCAGCATCATTGTCTAGTGAATTAAGAGTTAGGATTATTATTATTATCCCAGGTAAACTTAAATTGCAGATCTGCCAGTGCCTTAATTCCCTTTGTGTATATACATGTGCAGAAGATCAAAATATGCAAGTTAAAGATCCCTTTAATTCATGTCAGCATTCGTGGGCTATGAAAACATACCCAACCTGCAACCTTTACAATGATATGAGCGGCTCTGAGGTCAGAATATGTTGGCTGAGGCCACTGGGCAAACCTCCAGCAAAATCAAAACCACAGGAGAAGACCAGGCACTACAGACCCCACTCAGTAAGGGAACGCAGAAGAGTAATTGTTTGTGTGAAGAATGAACACAATGGGTGAAAAGACTGTACCTTGCAGGGAAGCAGTTAAAGATGATTTCTGAAGTTCTGATGACGATGAACCTCAGAAGACGTTGTATTGTATAATACTAATGCATAGTGATTTCATATTGCCAACTGCCTTGCTACACATTTTTACAATTCTATTCAGAAAGCTCCTCAAATTGTCTATGACATATACCAAAATGTCAAACAGTTTTCAAGAACATTGCTATCACAGTAATCTATCAACACAGTAGTATTTCAAATACTGTGATCTGTATGAAAAGTGAAAAGATATGCCATAGAACTTACCATGGGCTGCTTGACTTTTGAAGCCCTGGTGATGAACTCCTGGTGATGAAGGAGTCCAGAGAATGGAGAAGTCTAGGTGATGAAGTCCTTGTGAGAAAGAAGTCCAGGTGATGAAGAGGCCCCTGTTGTGAATTCCAGGCAATGACCAAATCCTTGTGATGAAGTCTAGGTGATGATGAAGTCCTTGATATGAAGTCCTGGCAAAAATGAATTTATGGCGATGGTGAAGTCCATGTGATAAAGAAGCCCAGGTAATGAAGTGCTTGTGATGAAGGTCATAGTGATGAATAAGTCCTGGAGATTATGAAGTTCTGGTGGAGATGATGACCTAGTGATAATAGCAAACATTTATTATCTCAAAACAGAAATTTGATTAGGCTACAAACATGACAATGAAATTACTAGAGCTCCCCAAAGTTCACCAAAGGTGAGATTTTATGTATGCAACTATTCTTGCTCACCATATAGGTATCCACATTCTGACTTCAGGGATGTTTAAACATGAAACAAGTGTGCATGCGTTTTAAAGATTTTGTCACCTGTTCCTAAAGGCATGAAATGGCTTACTCTTCCAATAAGTCAGAACAGGTTTTAGCATGTGTGCAAAATGATTGGTGTGCATTTGCACACAGAACCTTGGTTTATAGTCTTATCCAAAGGACTTTCAGGGGAGTTGAAAAAGTACTGATGTTAACTCCAGGGGGAAAAATCCCCTTGAATGGGCATCTGGGTAGTGGTTCAAACCTGGGCCACCAAATCAGAGTGCATGCTATCCCACTACTCCCCACCACAGTTTAAAATGGGTCAACTTACTTTGTTAAAGCAGTATCATATTTCACTTTTATTTCTGAAAAATACTGATCTCATAATTCATTTTCTTTAAAAATATTGGCAAGTTCATCTCCATAGTGTAATCCAAATGCAGTCAATTTCTTTCATTAACAATGGAAATTAGACAAATCTTCAGATCTTGAAAAGTATAGCTCAACTGAATCTTTTAACAGCAGTTGTACAGTTTTACATGCACTTACCCCTTTGAGGTCTTGAGAAGTTCTCCAGGTCACAACCACGATACTTAGGAGACTGGACTTCCATATGATCCACACGACTTAACCACCTTACCAAGACTGTTGTGGGATGAAGGAAAAGGACAAAAGGACTAAAACATTATTTTCACGAAGTGTACAGAAGGGGCTGAACAAGTCACTCTCCCCTATGACCACTGTGTCAGTGCCTTCAAAGGTGGTGTTATTTCGGGACGCCAAGATCCCCACCTGTCAGCAAGATTGTCCCCTTTTGATCTATCCCTGGATCATTTTTAATTTTTTTTTGTTTTGTTTCATTCTAAGTATTTTTTTGGGTTTTATTAGATTTTTGGTTTTATTCAAGTTAATCTAAATTATTTGGTTTTATTAGATTTGGTTTATTCTAAGTTTATCTACATTTTTTGTTTTAAGTTTATCTGGACTTTTTGGTTTTAGACTAAGTTTATCTTGTTTAAACTATATATTTTACTGTTCCAGTTTATTTTTATGTTTTAATTTTTTTATTTCGATCTACTTTATTTTCTACCTTTTTTAAATTTCAGTTGTTTTTAGTACATGAGGTGCTATGCAATCCGTTGACTGGTGTATAACAATCCAAGGCAACTGACAGGGTCATCCATCTACTTAGAAAATTTTACACAGACCATGACTGATTACAGCAACAGAAAATGTGAAAGGGGGATCGAGTTACTTCCCTTTGTGAGCACTGTGCATGTGAGGTTACATGTTATAATTATCCCCCAAAAAACCATGACTGTACAAGGCAGGTATTGTATCAAATATCAAAGGTAAGACATCTGTCCATTACACCTCTCAAAATGTTAGCTCTGTGGCTTGATCCCAATGGATCTAGAAACATATGGTGTCATGAAGAATGCATGCACAGGTGAATCATAATAATTTGGAAGACCAAAACTAATATGTATGCATGTTCCAGATCCCCAAACAATGAAGCCATCCTTGGAATCAGCTCCACACCCTACAGCGATTTGTTTCCTTTATCCTCCCATTTTATATCCACAGCAGTCTGGCAAGGAAATTAAAGCCATACAGACCACAGGGTGTCCACTGGTCTTGCCTACAGTACCACACCCCTGACCTCCAGTGTTTACAAGAGATTGCCAGTACCTGAAAAAGACAAAAACCCAAAGTGATAAAACATACGACATCGATTTAAAGCAAATTCCTATCCCCCCCCTCCCCCACCCCCTCCTTGACCATCTCAAAGCTCAGCTCCTCATGCAAACGCCTTCAAAAGGAAAATGTATCACCACAGGCGGCGAAACAAGTCAAGCTGATTTTTCTGGACTTGGGAGCCCTCTCTCCAATCTAGTCCTATTTTCAAAATGTCCGCCTCAGTGTTTGTTCCTGCAGTTCTGCTGGACTAGAAGCTCAGCTTAAAATGCGTATAAAACTCCAGACAATAAGAAAAATAATTACAAATCAAAATCGTAGCTTTCCAGCACAATATACTATTCCCAACAACGAGTGCTTACTAATGTTTCAGCTTCCAGACTATCATCTTACCCTGCACCATCGCAATTAACTTGTGTCCACCCCCAGATCTTGCTAAGGTGGGGTAACTCTACCCTATTAATAAATTCACAGCCTTGTATGCAGCGTGTGACCAATCAGAAACTAACTCCATGATTTTCCTTCACACTGTGGGTTGAGTCCAATGGGAGTAACAAATAATTATGGTCAGGTTAAACTAATTTTATTTTTCAACTGAATAAGGAAACAGACTTGTAGCCTATTCAAAGTATACCTGTAGAGCCACAAGTCTTAATGAAGCAACTTAAAAGCTGAAAAGCAATATCTGTCTCCAGCAGTGTTCACAACTGACCTGAAAACTTTGGCAATATTCTTTTGTGTAACAAGGTCTAGGCCTTGAAGACACAAAAGGGGAGGGGGGGGGGGGGGGGGTCACGAAATTAAGTGCTATAAATGACTGTCAACTGTACACACATGACTATGAGGGGAAGTAAATGGAAATACTTTGTCCATATGAAAAAACAAAAAACCCAATTTTGGTTGCTCTACAGCCTGGCGCTTTTAGTTCATACTGGTCATGTAAGAAAAGTTATCGTAATCATAGCCGCAGCCAATGTACATAGGCGCAACAATGGCAGGACTAGCAGCACACATATCTACCAAATCACTCAAACTAGTATTTTTCCCCCAGCTGCTTGTTCTTCAAAGCCTGCGCTTTTATTGCATACACACGAGGATACATTTTTCATAATCATTATATAGCTTACAACACAGACATCAGCGACAGCAGTAACAACAGTAGCACTAGCGGCAGTTATACCTTACCTTGCCTTGTCGTGGCCTCAGGTCAAAATGACGACTGGATGTATACACTGTGAGCTGGACACAATGAATTTGTTGTCACTGCTAGCTGGTCACGCACTGTAAGAGAACCGCCAATAGTGCCGACCTGGAGTGGTGAACATTCTGTTCTCCTGTTTCGCTTGATATCAGCACGTGAACAATTGTCAAGGCCTAGGCTACTGTGTGTTCCATGCTCTCTCCTTTCCTCCTTGCTCCTACTGTCCCCCCCACCCCCTAGAATTCTATCTGCCACTCTCTTGTGCAATTTCGAAAACTGCACTGGTTTTCTTGCATACCAATGTGTGTGTGTGTATGTGTGTATGTGTGTGTGTGTGTGTGTGTGTGTGTGTGTGTGTGTGAGAGAGAGGAGAGAGAGAGGAGAGAGAGAGAGAGAGAGAGAGAGCAAATGTATGTGTTTTTGTGCGTGTGAGCGTGCGTGCATGCATGCAGGCATGTGCCTGTTTGTGTGAGTGCGCGCACGTGCGTGTGTGCATACATGTGTGTGTGAGTGAGAGAGAGCATTTGTCTTTTGTGTGTGTGTGTGCGCCGCGCGCGCGCGCGCACGCGCGTGTGTGTGTGTGTGTGTAGACTGTACAGTATTACAGTATCTGACAGACAAGGACATCTGTAGACTGTGCACTATCTGACAGACAAGGACATCTGTAGACTGTACAGTATTACAGTATCTGACAGACAAGGACATCTGTAGACTGTTCAGTATTACAGTATCTGACAGACAAGGTCAATTGTAGACTGTACACTATCTGACAGACAAGGACATCTGTATACTGTACAGTATTACAGTATCTGACAGACAAGGACATCTGTTGACTGTACAGTATTACAGTATCTGACAGACAAGAACATCTGTAGACTGTACAGTATTACAGTATCTGACAGACAAGGACATCTGTTGACTGTACAGTATTACAGTATCTGACAGACAAGGACAATTGTAGACTGTACACTATCTGACAGACAAGGACATCTGTAGACTGTACAGTATTACAGTATCTGACAGACAAGGACATCTGTAGACTGTACAGTATTACAGTATCTGACAGACAAGGTCAATTGTAGACTGTACACTATCTGACAGACAAGGACATCTGTAGACTGTACAGTATTACAGTATCTGACAGACAAGGACATCTGTTGACTGTACAGTATTACAGTATCTGACAGACAAGGACAATTGTAGACTGTACAGTATTACAGTATCTGACAGACAAGGACATCTGTAGTCTGTACAGTCTTACAGTATCTGACAGACAAGGACATCTGTTGACTGTACAGTATTACAGTATCTGACAGACAAGGACATCTGTAGACTGTACAGTATCTGATAGACCAGAACATCTGTAGACTGTACACTGTCTGACAGACCAGGACATCTGTAGACTGTACAGTATCTGATAGACCAGAACATCTGTAGATTGTACAGTATGTGACAGACCAGAACATCTGTAGACTGTACAGTATCTGATAAACCAGGACATCTGTAGACTGTACAGTATCTGATAGACCAGAACATCTGTAAACTGTACAGTATCTGACAGACCAGAACAAGTGTAGATTGTACAGCATGTTATAAATTATAACGAGTGTAGACTGTACACTGTCTGATAGACCAGGGCATCTGTAGACTGTACAGTATCTGATGGACAGAACGAGTGTTAAATGTACAGTATGTGATAGACCAGGACATTTGTGGACTGTACAGTACCTGTTAGAACGAGTGTAGAATGTACAATGTTTGACAGACCAGAAGAAGTGTAAACTGTACAGTGGCTGACAGACCTGAACAGATATAGTCTGTACTTTGCACATTGTCTGATAGACCAGGACATCTGTAGACTGCAGTATTTGATAGACAAGAAATCTGTAGCCTACACAGTATATAATAGACCAGAATACCTGTAGACTGTGCAGTATGTGATAGCCTCATGAAGGCAGACAATTTTTGAAATAAAGAACAATCTACTGAATTCAACTTTTGGGTGTTTTTTGAGATTTCGATTACACTTTTTTTTCTTCTTTTTTTCAATCGTATCTGTAAGGTTCATGGCTTTTAAAATTTGGGCTTAGATTAGTTAAAAATGTAATCCCTATATGTTTATTACAATTTACTGCTTTCATTTCAGCATTTTCATTTTTTAAAACCAATTTTTCACGCACTGATAAACATCCACTCATTCTAAAAGTCATGATTTTTGTTTTATCCATATTGACTGTTAGATCTAAACGATCTGCCTCTTTCCTGTAACATATTTAACTGGTTTTGTGAACCTAGTACAGTGTCAGACAAGAGAATTACATCGTCAGCAAACAGGAGTATAGTAAAACACCTCAATGGCTCCTGGGGTAGTTTGATTTTTTGTGGGGTTTTTGGGAGAGAGAGAGAGAGAGAGAGTTAGTCCTCCAATTAAAAGACTCAGCACTCAATCGTATTTTTACAATCACTATGGTGAACAAAAGCATGATGGGAGACGTTGTCACACCTCAAGCGGCTCTTGAAAAATGGCGAACTATAATACAAAACACAACTACCTTGAGCTTCTTGTTGAAGCCGCGATTGAAGCTCCGACCAAACCGGGGTGCTTTACGCTTGATTCACAAGCCTTGAGAACACTCCTGTATGAATTGGTGCGGCAACAAAAACTGGGTTCAAGAGGATCCGACAGCAGTTTAAAGGTTTGTCTAGAACTTGGATCTGGATCTGAATCTAATTCTGAATGAGAAAAGGTGCAGGGTCTATTTGGCATTATCACAACAAGTAAAGGGGGAGGGTGCATGTGAAATAGGCTCTGCTTGCTGATGGCAGATCAGAATAGCCTACCTGATTTTGTTCACTCAGCTGAGTCATGGAACTGGCTCCACTGAGTTGGTAAGACCTGGGTTGTTGGAATAGGTACAGGTATGTGCTTCCCCCATCCCTCAATTAAATGTGATTGATATAAACAGTTTATGAAGTCGACAACTAATAAAAGCTTACATTCTTTTGGGCCCTGGCTTCCCTTTTACACTAGACTAGTTGAAAGTGTAGGAGGATTCATGCTGATTTTCTTCATCTGTAATATTGAAGAAACCGTGAACTGCAGTTATTCGATTCCGCAAAACGATATATAAGAACATATAATATAATTTATTACTTATATATTATATAAGAACAAAAAGCTTGTAAATCATATATGTAAGACAGCTGACAATTCTTTGATTCATGTTGATTTTCTTCATCTGTAATATTGAAGAAACCATGAACTGCAGTTATGTGATACTGCAAAACGATATATAAGAAGATACAATATAATTTATTACTTATATATTATATAAGAACAAAAAGCTTGTAAATCACATAAGACCGCTGACAATTCTTTGATAGCTTAACAGTTCATCGATAGGGGAAAGCGAGTGCTCCAACTACTGAGCTATCCTGTCCCCATAATTATATGCACAAACAACTAAATAAAGATGATGGCGAAAACCTTTACCACAAAAAATAGGGTTAGTTTTGTTTGGTTTGGTTTTTTCTTTTAAATTTGCGGATAGGGGGTAAAATTGGAACTTAACAAATATTCGTTTCCATTTATTATCAGGAAGCCAATGAAAAAATGATGCAGGATCTCAACGGGCTCAAGTTTCTTGTGAACCAGATAGAGAAAAAGGTATAGTTCACGATTGTTTATGTGTGTAACAGTATAAAATGACTGAGTAAGAAAAGACATGGAACTATGCTCTGTGTGTGAGAGAGAGAGAGAGAGAGAGAGAGAGAGAGAACTCGAACTCGAATGATTTATTCACAAAAAGGCCATTGGCCCATACATGAAGGGGGTTGCCGAACTGCTTAATATTTTGGTGGGGGTAAAAGCAATAGTAACGACAACATGTTACTGTATAACAACAAGTCAGTTACAAAAATATGACTTAGGATAACAATATCTCGTGAGAGAGAGAGAGTGTGTGTGTGTGTGTGTGTGCGCGCGCGCGGCACTAGAATGCAATCTCATGTACGCATGTACATCATACACACACCAATTTGAATACCGAAACATAATAGAAATTCAAGAGAAGAATTAACTGACACTGCCAATACAACTATATAAAAAAAGAAATAATAGGGCTCTCACCAGCAGGATTGGTTGCCAGCTTTCTTAGGGCTTTCGGTCTGATTTCACGCATTTGCATTGGATACTTTCTGTTTTCGACCTGTGTCCTTCACCACATATATGTATAGCTCTGTTACCTGCCCAAAAAAACCAACCAAACCTAGTAGGAAGATCGCAACACCATTGCTGCATGCAGAAGGAAACTTTGTTTTGACTGCATCATCTTCTGTGACCGTTATATCCTGCTCGTCCCACATCGCTCATTCCCATCTCTCTAGCTCGGCCCAGCAAACTCGTATGATCGCATCTTTGGGGTCAAAAGTCCATAGAAAGCTTATCGATGTTAGGCCGTCGTGGGGGCACCAGCCAGACGAGCCGTACATACATTGCTGCTGACCACTTTGGTGGGTGTTCAGTTGTGCCTGTTCTGAAATACACAGGACAGCGCCTATCAAGCCCCTCTACTGACTAAAATGATACCTTATTTATTTATTTATTTATTTTTATGTTATTATTTTAATTCGAGGATAATGGAATAAGCACTCATGTTCTTTTTTCAACCAGCCCCTGTGTGTATGCAGTTTTGTTAATTTTGTCATCCGTTCCCACCGGCACACAATGGCCTACTCTTCCGAAAAGCATGCGTTCGCGGAGTAAGGCACACACAAGATGCTTCCAGGCTTCAGGCCACAACATATGATTTCAGGAGCAATGGGATCAAAAGCCTATTGCTTTGTTCAGTGAGGTGAGCACTATACTTTAGAAACTACTTATTGATCCAAAGGAGAATTGATCGAAAGTTGGAGTTGCAGTCACTGAAAAGGAAAGCCTCGAATTCAGAAAAGGGGATCTCATTTTCAAGTACAAAAGAAAATGTTTACAAAATGATAGATTCAACCTGATTACCTTAACATTGTGAAAATAAAGCAAAAGGCTTCCTGACTTTAACCCCCCCAAAATAACGATATGGACTTTCTCAAAGACTCTGTACGTAGTCATGTACACCTACCAGTCTGTATGTTTTTTCAGTTTAAGTACTCGTGGAGTGAAACTATACGCAAGCTTTCAAGACAACCAGCCAGCTCTGCAGTAAGGCACTTTTTTGTAGTCGTTACCTTGACGGTAGATTTTTGGCTTCTTCATTTAATTTTTCTTTGGGTTTTTTTCTATGTGTGTTTTAGTATGCATTGACTTTTGACTGCCAATGTAGATGGATCAGATGGGTGGCCTGGGCGACAGTGTCAGTCGACTGGAGACTATGCTTCTTGAACTGCGGGAGAATGAACGCATCATCTCTGAAAGTACCAATCTGCTGATGGCTGATGTGGAGGCTACTCAGGAGCATCTAGAAGCCGTGAGAACCAGTTTGTGTGTCATCTTTGTGTACCCTCATGTTCATTCATTCTATAGTTCAGCATAGCATACTTGACTGAGTTTGTCCGCTGCAGAAAACATGAGGCATGGTGTGATTATGGACAATACATCCATGCGTGGATCTAAAACTGAGGAAGTGTTGAAGTGAACTTATGTACACAGAAGTATATACACTCGCACACGCGTACGCGCGCACACACACACACACACACACACACACACAACACGCACGCACGCACGCACGCACGCGCACACACAAGCACGCACGCACGCACGCACACACACACACACACACACACACACACACACACACACACACACACACACACACACTGAGCGAGTACAGAATCATCATACAAACGTTCATAGTTATTATATCAAGCAGCGGAGTCGTAATCAAAGATAAAGAGCTTGCAGAAGAAATTTCAAGAAAGCTTGCTACTTTCAAAGTTTAATGACTAGATCCGGCAGGAGGTTTTGACTCCAGTGTAGGGAACTTTATCAAACGCATTACCGACAGTAGCTCCAATTCCAAAGTTATATAAGTGTTTCTTGCCGCAAGGGAAGCAAAACTTTTCTCAGCTAATGTTTAGTATTGTATTGTATACTACTTTCAGTTACAGCAAGAAATTCGGACGGCTCTTCCCGAACGACCAGGTTGCCATAAGACCAGTACCACTTTAAGAAAAAAATATCCGTACGAGTGGCTTTTTTCTACAAAATTTTGTTGCCGTGAGTTCTTTTATGTGCACTGAATGAGTGTTGCTCACGGCATCTTGGTCTCTCGTCTTGTTCGAAAGACTAGCACCCACGCCACCACTCAAAGTGTCATGGATGGGGGAAAGTTCGGGCACAAATGGTGTTGAAAGCCACACTTACCACTTTTCTAGGCGGGTGCATCACTTTTACATCACCGAACCACTGCTAAGCAGATCGTGTCCTCCCCGTTGCTGTATTAAAGGATGGAGTTTTTTGTGTCTCCAATGCTTGTCCTACCTTTCTCATGTTGTTACAGTGGTTTCTTTTCAAGGAGATAATTTGTCCTGTCCGTATTTTTAACAATGGTTTTGAACCTTCAAGAGAGATAAGATATTGTAGTGGTTAAAGCTATGAGTTTGTGATATGATGGTAACCAAGGACAAGGGTTCGAATTTTAAATGTTTTTATGTGCAAAAGGGATTTTTTTTTCTGCTGTGATGTTAGGTCCAGGGACAAGCCAGTCTATATAAAACTGCCGTACGGGATAGCTCAGTGGTCGGAGCACTCGCTTTCCCCCAGCCAAGTTAAGCAGCGTCGAGCATGGTTACCAGTTGGATGGGTGACCGTTTGCGCGCCTTGGCTTCAGTACAGTTCCCCCAGTTCACCCAGCTGTAAATGGGTACCTGCCCTCTTTAGAGTCGGGGAAGGTAAAGCAGCGAGGGAGAGGAGATGGGCGCCGCCCTCAATATGCTGGCCCTAGAGAAGTGAGGTCTCTGACGCCTCGCTCCCCTACGACCTTATAGGTTATGGGACTCCTTTACCTTTTTTACCTTTACATGATGTGTTCTTATCGGGTCAGAGTTTGTAGACTGAAGCCCATCAATTTTAAGTTGAAAATATGGAAACAGATTTTTAACAAAATCAAATTCAAATAGCAATGTCAGAAAACATTTTAGTTTTACTGCTGTTTCTTTTGGATTGCTTTATGTACCTCGAGTAACTTTTTCTGTCTTGAAGACTCGCGCCTGTGTGTGTGTGTGTGTGTGTGTGTGTGTGTGTGTGTGTGTGTGTGTGTGTGTGTGTGTGTGTGTGTGTGTGTGTGTGTACAGTTGCAGAAAGGCATTTTCTCCTCTGACGGGAAGGAACCTGTATGTGTTGGTGAACTACTGGAACGGGTATGTTGTAGATTGAATTTGTTTGGCTATTTATTCATTTATTCTTTTATTTCGAAGATAATGAAATAAGCGGTCTTGTACTTTTCTACATCCAGTGTGCATGCTGTTTTGTAAAGTTTGTCCTTGGTTCCCACCGGCACAAATGGCTTATTCTTCCAAAAGGTGGAAAAGGTTTTAACATGTGTTCAACAAAGGTGTTTTGTGTGCGTTTAATTGGGACCTCAGTTTAAAGTCACACCTGAAGGACTTGATGAATATATATATATATATATATATATATATATATATATATATATATATATATATATATATATATATATATATATATATATATATATATATTGTGTGTGTGTGTGTGTGTGTGTGTGTGTGTGTGTGTGTGTGTGTGTGATTTAATATTATGGGTTTTCCTCCTCACATAGGCAGCCCTACTCCAACTTCAGAGGATGTTTCTCCCTTAAAGGAGAGCACAATCATGTCTAAGGGCTTGTTATGGCTGGAGGCAATCTCACCACTATATTATTTTAAAGCATAACAGCACTTTATGGCACTATGCTTACATCAATAACTGACAAAGCTTTTTGGCCTGGGCCAAGTTTCTCAGTGAAAGGAGGAAGGGGATAAACTTGGACCACACCCGATTCCTGCATTGCTGAATGTATTAGGGTAAAATGTATAACGCCGTTAGTTTTGTGTATTAGAGTATTTTTTGTTGCTGTTGTTTTTACAGAAAGTGGGGAGGAAAAAGCTTGTACCCATTAGATGTGTCTATTTCTGTTGTCTGCCAGTGTTTTGAGTACCTTTTTTTCTAACAAGGTTTAGAATTTCGTGAGGCACTGGCTTGTAGTAGCATCTCAGAGTTTTACACTAGTGTGATAAGCATGTATCCATACAAAAAGCACACACACACACACACGCACGCACGCACGCACGCACGCACGCACGCACGCACTCTCTCCCTATCTCTGTTGTTGTTGTTGTTGTTGTTTGTTTTTCTCTTCTTTTTTTTCTTTTATTTGTTTGTTTTTTGTTGTTGTTTTTTGTTGTTTTTAAAGGGTTATTTCCCTTTGTTTCTACTGTGAGAGAGTATAAGTATTGGGTTAATATTAAGATGTATCCCTACGGGCGGGGATTGGATGTAAAAAAGCACCTGAGTGCTTATTCATTATCCTCGAAATAAAAGAATTTGTCATTGTCTCTGTCTTTTTCTGTCTATCTATCTATCTATCTATCTATTTATCTATCTATCTATCTGTCTATCTATCTATCTATCTATCTATCTGTCTGTCTGTCTGTCTGTCTGTCTGTCTGTCTGTCTGTCTGTCTGTCTATCTCTTGGGTTTTTAGGGTGTCTAATAGCTCATTTTGTGAATAGACATAAAATCGAAAAACACACACTCACACGCACGCACGCACGCACGCATGCACTCACACACATATGTTGCTTAGTGAAAATAATGGTGTTATAAAGCAATGTCACATCTTGTTCTGCGTGTTTCAGATTGAGGTGCTAGAAGCTTCATCCGGTTCCAAAAAGAAACAGTTAGGAAAAAGAGCCAGCACCTCAGTAAGTTACTTTGTGTTCATGTGTCTTCTGTCATGTCATGTCATGTCTTGACTTACTTGACTTATGCCTCTTGGTTCTTTAGGGAACATAGGGCTGCAACAAAACCCCTCCAACGAACTCGGTTTTGGGAGATCCTCTTCAGCTCGGCCCATGTCATTCCGGCTGCCTTCGTTTCTTCTTCAACACTTCTGCACCAGGTCTGTTTTGGTCGACCAACTTTCCGCTTCCCTTGTGGATTCCAGTCAAGGGCCTGCCTGGTGACACTTGACGCAGGCTTGCGGAGTGTATGGCCGATCCATCCCCACTTCCTTTGTTTAATAATGGTCTCGATTGGGGTTTGTCTCATGTCATGTCAGCACCCTGATAATGACACTGAACGGTGCTCTTGCCCTATGTGGAGCTGCCTTGGCCCCTGGTCTCCCTGCGTTACCCCAGCACTCCGCGTCTTCCAGTCACACCTTTTCACAGTGCACATTGTTTGTGATGGTTTATGCGTATCATCCATACCAGTGGGCATAATTGCTCTACTCTTCTATGAAAGCTGCATGGCTTTTTAACGTCATGTGTGTGTGTGTGTGTGTGTGTGTGTGTGTGTGTGTGTGTGTGTGTGTGTGTGTGTGTGTGGAGAGAGAGAGAGAGAGAGAGAGGAGAGAGAGAGAGAGAGAGAGACGTGCTGTGTGTGAGAGAGAGAGAGAGAGAGAAGAGAGAGAGAGAGAGAGAGAGGAGAGAGAGAGAGAGAGAGAGAGTTTCCACACAGGGGCATTAGCTGAGAGTCTCACTGGTGAGATTTGCAGGAGAATGGAGTCAGAGGCAGTGTTAATGTCGAAATAGAAAGCCCATCAAACAGAGCTTGTCTGTGAAACTGGTGTAGAGCTGTAATGCTTGGGGTGAGAGAATGTGTGTGTCCATGCTAAACACTTGGGGTTTTTTTTTGGTTTTTTAAAATAGGTTTTTGTTAATATTGATAATATTTAAAAGTCAATTGTTGTTTATTCTCCTGTTGAATATGATTCTAATTTTCCATGGCCCAAACGGGGTTAAAATCTTTTACTTGTTTATTTATTTGTGTACTTTATTCTTTTATTTCGAGGATAATCTTGTGTGTGTGCATGTAAGTGTGTGTGTGTGTGTGTGTGTGTGTGTGTGTGTGTGTGTGTGTGTGTGTGTGTGTGTGTGTGTGATTTGACTTCAAACGATAGTAGCTGGCATGATATGTCCTTTGAATCTGTGCAGACTTCACAAGCTTTATCAGGCCAGGACATACATAGCGTTTTCATGAGAGGGCAACCCTTGGCTTTTCTGTCCATTACAGATGAAGCAGTATCAGCTACCATCCACGCGTACTTATGTGAACGTGTTTATGACTGTGCATGTGTGTGTGCGTGTGTGTGTGTGTGTGTGCGTGCGTGCGTGCGTGCGTGCGTGCGTGCGTGTGTGTGTGTGTTTGGGTGTGTGTGTGTGTGTGCTTGTGTGTATGCGCACGCGCGTGTGAGTGTTCGCGCGTGCGCGCACACACACACACACACGCATACACACTATCAGACAGCATTCTCTTTAACAGAATATCAGCCCAAAAAGTCTCTTTTTGGAAGACCACATTTGAACTTCTTTAACACTGACAAAATTCCTTCCTTGTATCATAGCGACAATTTGATTATAAAGTGGTTTGTTCCTGCTGTGTTGCTGGCTTTTACATGTGTGGTTTGTTGTTCATGGGTGGCCTTTTTTATGTTGTACGGGTTGTTTTGTTGGTGGGTTGGGTGGGGGGGGGGGGTGTTGTTGTTGTTTTTTGTTTTGAAGAAGGGGGGGGGGGTGTCACTTTGGTTTTCGAGCCCCTTCCCTTCTGTTTGTGTTGACCATATTGCTTGCACAGGTGTTCATTCTTTCGTTTTCTGTTGACTGTCACGTCCATGTTTATTCCGAGTCATGGATGGAATGGTTCTGGCACTCATGCATGTTGGTCTGTTTCTGGTGGCATGGCATGATAGTGTTAAAGAGAAAGCCTCCGTTCAGTTCAGTTCAACTCAGCATATCTCAGTCACTACAAAGCTATAGCTGTTGACAAGCTAACTAGCTGGTGTAATTTAAACCCAAATGTTATGTCTTTAAACGCCACCAAAACAAAGCCTGCGCTTACGACATGACACCCCCCAAAAAAAAAACCTACCACCACCACCAACAACAACCCAAAACCAAACCAAACCAAAACAAACAACAACAGCAAAACCCAAACAACAACCAAGATTCACTAACAACCTTGCAACTGTCCATGAAATCATCATGCTATAGAAATAACTCACAGTCTCAAAGGCAGAAGATGTCATTACTGACAACGTTCTTAGCTGATGTGATCGAAGAAATGATTTGCGTAAAACTGTATCCAAAAAGCTGATCAATGGTGTCATCTTTAATTTAAACTCAATTTGCATTTAAAGAAAAAAATAAGCCCAAGGATCACTGTAGTTGGTATGAATTGTTGTGTCTTTACAGGTTGGTATGAATTGTGTCATCACAGGTTGGTGTGAATTGTTGTGTCATCACAGGTTGGTGTGAATTGTTGTGTCATCACAGGTTGGGTGAATTGTGTCGTCAGCTCAATTCTGCTACTTAACACATGATTGACCCAACAATTAACACAATTTATTCTTTAGGCTACCAGCCCCTAGAATGGGGTCAAACCAAACACATCAAAACAAAGCCAAAACAAAACATGACATATATGGCAACTGCTAAAACATGACTAATGAAAGCATGGGACTATCCAAAAATTAGAAAAAATTGATCTACTTTAAACAGTTGTGTAAATTAAATTGTTATTCAATGTCCATTCTCCAAAGTTTCAACATATTCCTGCCGTACTTTCAAAGCAATGAAAAGATAAAAGCTGAGATTGCGAATGGAAGAAATTGAACCGTGTTTCAGCAAATTCAAATATGGTTGGTTACTAGAGTCCAAATATGTATGTCTTATTTCAGTATAAATAATACAGTTCTTTACAAAATATTCCTCATCTTCCAATACATTACACAGCTTGCACATGTGGTCAATACTTTTCTTAAAAGTCCCTTTGAAAGATGATCCCTTAATTGGTAGTAAGCCAAGACGAAGTGTTATTAAACTGTAGAAACTCTTTTTATCTATGTAATCAAAATATCGTTCACTTTTAAAGTTAGCTTTAAACAGTCTATATGTTTGATATATGACTTTGATCATGGCAAATCCATTCCACTCTTGTATGTACACATCTTTCATTCTCTGCTTAAAAAACGATATAAAAGTTCGTTCACAACCAACAAGAGAGAAAGAGAGAGAGAGAGAGAGAGGGGGGTGTGTGTGTGGGGGGGGGGGGGGGAGTGTACGTGCGCACACGCACACACACACACACACACACACACACACACACACACACACACACACACACACACACACACATTCACACACACACACACACACACACACACACACACACACACACACACACACACACACACACACACACCGTTTTATGATATTATTATCGATTTGTTTGTATCATTGTTAACAGACAGATAGATAGAAAGATACATAGATAGATAGATAGATATAGATGTGTGTGGTGTTCGACGATGACCTCTAGAGGCAGCTGCTGTTTCGGAAACTGGGCAGAAATTTGATTATATTGGAGGTGTCTTGCCCACTGTACACCCCCACTCTCTCGGCCAAGAGGGCATGTGGACAGTCAGCGTTAGAGATGTTCTTCAAAGGCCAACAAGAGCTGCAGCACATAAGGACTGTGCAAGTCAAGCCTCCTAGTCAGAGTCATAGTCGATCACTAAAGACTAAGCTGTAAAGTGGAATTCCATGAGTGGGAAAGCCACTGGTCATACAGCCCCTCACTTTGCTGAGAGGCTGTATATATAACGTATTAATGTAAAAGAATGGGAAATGACATGATATAACTTGTTTGATTGTTTGCCTTTTCCCCATTTAAGTGTGTGTGTGTGTGTGTGTGTGTGTGTGTGTGTGTGTGTGTGTGTGTGTGTGTGTGTGTGTGTTACAGTGTGTTGCACTTTTATTTGAGTCTCTCTTTTAAAAAAAATCCTTTTCTTAATAGTTGTTAAAAATATACTGCACTACATGTTATTGATCAAGTTGTTTTTGTTCTTAGATAGATGGATTTATGAAAAAATCAGATGGATGCATTGCTTATTCAATGTACCATCTGGAAATAAAATTTGACTTTGACATAAGTCACACACACACACACACACACACACACACACACACACACACACACACACACACACACACACACACACACACACACACTTAATCTTTCTCAAGTTTACACATCACAGCACGCACACACACACACAAACACACACACACACACACACACACACACAACACACACACACACACACACACACACACACACACACACACACACACACACACACAGAGGAAGCGACTAACTTTCTTGGTATGTATGTGACAATTTTTGTTTGTTTTGTTTGTTTGTTGTTTGTTTTTTCCCTGAACAGCACAACGGAAGTCTTTCGTGAAGCACCGTATCTCTTTGGTGGACGACTCGCGCTTCAGCAAGTCTTCCATTTTAGAAAAAAGTGGGTGAGAGTTCCCCTGGTATGGACGAGTTTTCTTCTGATCTACCACCTTGGGATTGCTCAGGGAATGGGGATCACTTATCCCGTAGGAATAGCAGCCGGGGATAGGGGGTGACGGGGTGGTGGTGGGCTCTTTAAGTGAAAATGCCATCTCCACCACCTTATTCTGCAAGTGATGTGCTAGACATTTTCTTTTTTGTATCACTCTCTTTGTTTCTGTATTTTCTTTACCTCTCTCTCTGTCTTTGTCTGTCTGTCTGTCTGTCTGTCTGTCTCTCTCTCTCTCTCTCTCTCTCTCTCTCTCTCTCTCTCTCTCTCTCTCTCTCTCTCTCTCTCTCAGTCCAAGACTTGATTAGTGTAGTCATGATTCACTTTAATCGATTGTTGGTTTGTTTGTTTTCTTTTCTTCCATATACTATGGTACTGTATATACCAGTATGTTGATTCCCCTCCTTCCCCCAAACTCAGTGTATTGTGGCCTAAGGCCAATGTACATATTAAACACGTTCAGCGTTCAGCGTTCTCTCTCTGCCTTCCCAGCCTCATTCTCCTGGCTTAGCCTGTCTTCAAGCGAATCTGACAAACATGGGGACGGGATAGCTCAGTAGTCGGAGCAATCGCTTTCTCCCAGCCAAAGTCATTTGCCTCGAGTGTGGTTACCACTTGGATGGGTGACCGTTTGGGCGCCTTGGCTTCAATACAGTTCCCCCATTTCACCTAGCTGTAAATGGGTACCTGCCTCGTTAGGGTCAGGGAAGGTAAAGCAGCGAGGGAGAGAAGATGGACGCCGCCCCCAATATGCTGGCCTTTAGTGAGGTCTCTGACGCCTCGCTCCCCTACGACCTTATAGGTTATGGGACTCCTTTTTACTTTACCATGATCGGCATTACGCAGCGGTTTTGCTAAACGTTTGCTTTGCTTTTACTGCTTTACATAGACTATTAACGATGACTTGAATAAAGATTCAGATTACACACTCCCTCTTGGGTTACAAACGAGTAAAATTAAGGGAACGAGAAAAACTAATGTTTGTTGTTATTCAGATATTGAGGATAGTGCGTGGGTGACTTTTTGGGGGTGGGGTTTTTTGTTTTTGGTAGCCTTAGGACACAGACAGACACAGACACAGACGCACACACACACACACACACATTGCAATCATGCTCGGCTTCGAACCACAACCGAGTCCCTCGTTCAAGGGGAATAACCCCTCCCCATCCGGCGTTAACATCAATGCTGACTCCACTCTCCCGAAAGTCCTTCGGATGAGACTATTATAAACCAAGATTCCGTATGCAGAACACCTTGTATGTATGTTCAAACTCACTCTGCCTTTCGGAAGAGTAGGCCATTCGTGCCAGTAAGAACGGATGACAAAATAAGGTGCTGGGTTTTGACCTTTCTGAGGTCAGAATGCGGCTACTTTAATAGAGGGCAAAAACAGCCGCGTACGCAAACATCTCACTACTGCTGAACCTCGGAGCTCTAGCCGAGGATCAAAAGCAACAACAAAAATAACACACCTCCACAAAAGACCCACAACAAACAAAAAATTCATAACCCTACAAGAAACATAGGGTTCTTTTTGTTTGGTTGGTTGTTCCTCAGCTAAAGCTGTGTGTGTGTGTGTGTGTGTGTGTGCGTGCGCGTGTACATGTCTCTATATTACAGTCTTTTCTGTAACGATGATGATGATTTAAAGCATTCCACCTTCATGCTATTTTTTTTTTGGGGGGGGGGGGGATAATCTGGAACTAATACATCTACAAGCCTGAAGATCTTCAGCATAAGATGGTAAACAACCGGCGCTATGTCATTTTTCGTGTTCTTTGGCAGTGTTTGAGTTGTTGGAGAGGGTCGACAAAGGCTATCTGTTGAAATCCATCGAAGCAGAACTTTTTTGTCTTCTACGTGTGGTTGATTTTGTTCTTAAGATTTCACTTTTGGGGGGTAAAAAGGTAAAGGTGTCCCATAACCTATAAGGTCGTAGGGGAGCGAGGTGTCAGAGACCTCAACTTCTCTAGGGGCCGGCATATTGAGGGCGGCGCCCATCTCCTCTCCTTCGCTGGTTCACCTTCCCTGACCCTAAACAGGCAGGTACCCATTTACAGCTAGGAGACTGTACTGAAGCCAAGGCGCGCAAATGGTTACCCATCCAACTGGTAACCACGCTCGATGCTGCTTAACGTGGCTGAGCTATCCCGTCCCTAGGTAGCTTGTGCTTTTTACATTTTCTGGGGGTATGTTTTGGTTTTCTGCAAGCTGACGACATGACAGCCCTGATGTGGCTTCTATTTATTTATTTTATTTTAAATTTATTTTATTCTTTTATATCGAGGATAATGGAATAAGCACTTATGTGCTCTATAACATCCAGTCCCCGTGTGTATGCGGTTTTGTAAATTCTGTCATCTGTTCCCACCGGCACACAATGGTCTACTCTTACGAAAAGCGGAACATGATTTAACGTGTGCGCAAGATGTTCTGCGGAGCCTCGGTTTATAGTCTTTTCCGAAGGACTTCTAGTGTCGCCTGGGCTTGAAGCGATACAAGGATTTTAAAAAAGAGTGTGTTTTGTGTGCGTGTTGGTGTGTGTGTGTGACCTGTAGTGTCGGTTGGGCTTTAAGGTAAAATTAATTTTAAAAAATGTGTGCGGGTGCGTGCTTGCATGCGTGCGTGTGTGCTTGCGCGCGCTTGCGTGCGTGCCTGTGTGTGTGTGTATGAGTGCTTACTGTGTCCACAATGGGTGTCCTGTCAGTCGTGGAGCCGATGCCAACAGAACCCATCTCCAGCATGGCCAAGCCTTTCCTGGAGCTGAAGGAGAGCATTCAGCAGCTAGGCATGGTGTACACTACTGCTGCCGAAGACTTCCTCACCTTCATCAAAGCCAATGACTCCGTTCAGCCCAAACTGCTGCAGGAGCTGATGATCATTTTTGGAAGGTCGGTGTTGGGAAGGGAGGGGGGGGGGGGGGGGGGGGGGCGAGGTTGGTGGGTGTGGATGGGGGGGGGGGGGGGAATGGGTGGGTGTGAGGTGGAGTGGGGGGTTGGTGTGTGGGTTGGTGGGTGAGGTGGGGGGGGGGGGGTTGGTGGCCGTGTGTGTGTGTGAAATTTTATTTCCAGATAGTAAATTGAATAAGCAACCCATTCTTACCATATGTGTGTGTGTGTGTGTGTGTGAGAGAGAGAGAGAGAGAGAGAGAGAGAGAGAGGTGTGTGTGAGAAAAAGAGAGAGAGAGAGAGAGAGAGGAGGTGTGTGTGTGTGTGTGTGTGTGTGTGTGTGTGTGTGTGTGTGTGTGTGTGTGTGTGTGTGTGTGTGTGGCATTGACTCCATAGTCTGAAACATTTATAACCTTTTTTCTGGTATACTCTTATTTAACCTGTCTTATCTTCTCTCTCTTTACACTCCCTCTATGCACTTTTGTTGTACCTCTGAATCATAAGAGTCGATCTCTGTATGCACATGTTTAAATGAACATTTTTTTGTAGAAACCCTTTATTTTCTGGGTTATATTCACATTCCATTCCTACAGTTGTAAAGCGTACAGAGCCATCTTTTACATAAGTAATGTATAGCTGTGATGTTTAATGAATTATGTTTGTTATTATTACTTCCTCATCTTGGCTGGCTGGGAATACTCTCAAGATAATGTTGATGGTGGGCATGTAACTTCAAGCAGTGATCTTTTTTTCCTGGAAACTCTCCAGCTAACATACAGGCAGATAGTGGGTAAGGGGAAGTAATAGAAACGTGACTTTTTTTTTCCAAAAACAGTTCATTCTGGGATATTTTGGAAAGTACGTGACACGGATGTACTCTACTTGTTTTCCAACAAAGAAAATTCTGGTATCCGCTTGACCTGAGAGACACGGACACATGCACCGGTGATCCAAGTAAAAGATGCCCTTTAGGATTAAAGTCTGTAAAGTAGATTGTGCTTTATATAGCTGATCCCAGTTTTCCCATTAAACGCATAGTACACTAAACTGTGACAAGAATCAGAGCCCCTCCTCCTCCCCCCCCCCCCCTTCTCCCATTGACCCCCCCCTCCACCCCCCCCCCCCCCCTACCACAAACTTATCCCTCTGATGCATGGATGGACTCATACTGAACCCATGACCTGTTAGCCAGGACTTCAATGTGCGAAAGTAGCTGGTATTTTTAAACTTTTTTTTTTTTGAGGGGGTGATAAAACATTGTCAGTGTAGATACGGCCCAGCGTTGTTGCTATGATTATAAAACATTGTTGTCTATAATCATAACCAAATTGAGACTCGTGCTGTGTGTGCAGCATGGAGGTGAACTTTTTCAACATGCTGGTGCACTCCATGAACGTCCACCCCAGCCTGACCATCCCGGCCTTCACGGAGATCCTGGACATGCTGCTGACCAGTCCCAGCAACGCCCAGGCTATGGTCTCCCTGTACAGCCAGATGTCCACCACTCCCCCCAAACTGGACATTGAGGCCTTTTGCGCCATGCTGCAGTGTGTCAGAGATGTGACCAAGGTCA
>CM054142.1:29305963-29315963 GCA_028751875.1 Rapana venosa | reverse complement strand
ATTTCTTATAAGACATGAAAAGTCTCCCTGTTTTCTGTCTAAAAGGTAAGAAAGGGTCGTCTCTACCTCTATGGTTGTAGCAGGATGCGGCATCAGGACCTCCAACTTCTCCAGTCCATCTATCGAGTACGCCCACCACCTACTGGCTGCATTAACTTCTATGACCCTAAAGAAACATGAAGCAATTTACAGCTTGGAGGAACTGGGATGTTTGTCTAGTAAGGTGAGAACGTGTGAATACCATAATAGCTCATCATCACCCATGTACTGGTCTATTGTGTTTTGGGACCCTGGATGAAGTGACAGTTGTCTGTCTCATCCTTGCTGATTCAGTTGTGATTTTATTGCCCAACGACCCTTAATATAGTCAGAGTGTCTTGATATATGCATGAATATCCATGTTAAAACAACCAGTTTATGCAACAGTTCTTCAGAATTACCTACGAAACATGTACTTCATTTCACAGCTATCTTCGTTTTGCCCTCATCTGTCTGCTGTCATGTCATTAAACAATTGTCTGTCTTCGTCTCACGTTCTCTCTCTTCTCTCTCTCTGTGGAAACACTGACGGCTCCATTCACGCAGTTCTCCTTACCTCGAAAGTCTACTAGTCTGCTATGTAGTACATAATTATTGTCTCATGTTACATTCATTATTTTGAAGCGTGCTGGATATTGTGTGCATTGCCTTTCTAAGTATAGTCTGTCTTAGCTGCAAAACAACATTGAACACTCTGTTCTTGAAAGCAGTTTCGCCTGCTTGTTTTCCAATTTGCTTTGTTTTAGAATAATGTTCAAATTCAATGTCTGGCATAGTTCTCGTTCTTGAATAGCCTGATTATCAAGAAAAACGCATCCATTAAAACTTTTGACATTAGTGGATGTTCACTTTTCTTGCCAAAACTTTCCTTTGCAATGAATAACCGTAAAACAAAACTGAACCAGACAATCTTGTTCATGGAGAAGATGAAACAATCGCTTCATGACCTTAAAGAGCTTCGTTTGGATCTGCAGCACGCCTGCAATTGAAGACAGAACCCCTCAACAACTGTGTAGTAAGGACTCATACCTGGCATCACAGGTCGTAAGTGTTCAAAAGAGATTTCACTTTGCCAAACTGATTAAGATTTTTATGCTGGTCGATGGGAGAGAGAGAGAGTGAGGGGGGGGAGAGAGAGAGAGAGAGGGAGAGAGAGAGAGAGGGAGAGAGAGGAGAGGAGAGAGAGAGAGAGAGAGAGAGAGAGAGAGAGAGAGGGAGAGAGAGAGAGAGAGAGAGAGGAGAAGAGAGGAGAGAGAGAAGAGGAAAGAATGAGGGAGACATTATTGAAACAGTGATTGAGAGGGAGAATTGATCATATAGAGGGAGATAGAAGACGCAAACAACAGAAAAGGCGACCACATAAATTCGAATCGACGACAGAAAACAGACAGGAAAATAGACCTATACATTAGAAGGAGATCTGACAGACAGACAAACAGACAGACAAAGAGACAGACCAACAGTCAGGAAGCGAGATCTGATAGACAGACAGACAGACAAAGAGACAGACCAACAGTCAGGAAGCGAGATCTGATAGACAGACAGACAGAGACAGACAAAGAGATAGACCAACAGTCAGGAAGCGAGATCAGATAGACAGACAGGTAGATACTATGACAGACAGCATTACCCAGTGAAACCAGAGAGACAGAGACAGGGTGGGGTCAAGGAAAGAAAGAAAGAAGGAAATAAGCAGAGAGACATACAAAGAAAGCACAAGATGTGGAGAGGTGGACGGTAAAAACGAAACATTGATGGCTTCCATGTCAATAAAGACACAGGCATTAAGGCCTTTGGGGTCGATAAAGACACAGGCATTAAGGCCTTTGAGGTCGATAAAGACACAGTCAGGCAAGACAACAATGAGGGCAGTAAGATGGCAGTAAGATGGCAGTAAGATGGCAGTAAGATGGCAGTAAGATGGCAGTAAGATGGCAGTAAGATGGCAGTAAGATGACAGTGAGATGGCAGTAAGATGGCAGTAAGATGGCAGTAAGATGACAGTGAGATGGCAGTAAGATGGCTGTAAGATGGCAGTAAGATGGCATCAACGAGGGCAGTAATGAAGGCAGTAAGATGAAATAACCATTCATGTGCTTTTCCTTACATCCAGTCCCAATGTGCATGCGCTTTTGTACATTCTGTCATCTGTTCCCACAAGCACACAATGGCCAACTCATTCCGAAAAGCGGAACAGGTTTTAACGTGTGCGCAATATGTTCTGCGTACGTTCGCACCCGGGACCTCGGTTTATGGTCTCATCCAAATGACTTCTTGGTGGCTCCATCCTGGGCCGTTAGATCACGAATGCAACGCTCTGACCCCTAGACTACCCCCCCCCCCCCTCCCCTTACTGTTCTCTATTGGCTGTTCTGGCTATTCTGTGTAACAACAAAAACAGCAGCACAACATCAACAACAGAAGCGGCAGGGTGGTAACATTGCCGCTGTCTGCATCTCTCTTGCCGTATAGTGTTTCTGTTAACGACAATACCTTCAGTGATATCTTGTGTCTTGTAATGTTTCTGCTAATGACATAACCTTCAGTGATATCTTGTGTCTTGTAATGTTTCTGCTAATGACATAACCTTCGGTGATATCTTGTGTCTTGTAATGTTTCTGCTAACGACATAACCTTCGGTGATATCTTGTGTCTTGTAGTGTTTCTGCTAACGACATAACCTTCGGTGATATCTTGTGTCTTGTAATGTTTCTGCTAATGACATAACCTTCGGTGATATCTTGTGTCTTGTAATGTTTCTGCTAATGACATAACCTTCGGTGATATCTTGTGTCTTGTAATGTTTCTGCTAACGACATAACCTTCGGTGATATCTTGTGTCTTGTAGTGTTTCTGCTAATGACATAACCTTCGGTGATATCTTGTGTCTTGTAATGTTTCTGCTAATGACATAACCTCCGGTGATATCTTGTGTCTTGTAATAAGGTTTCTGCTAATGACATAACCTTCGGTGATATCTTGTGTCTTGTAATGTTTCTGCTAATGACATAACCTCCGGTGATATCTTGTGTCTTGTAATAAGGTTTCTGCTAATGACATAACCTTCGGTGATATCTTGTGTCTTGTAATGTTTCTGCTAACGACATAACCTTCGGTGATATCTTGTGTCTTGTAGTGTTTCTGCTAACGACATAACCTTCGGTGATATCTTGTATCTTGTAATGTTTCTGCTAACGACATAACCTTCGGTGATATCTTGTGTCTTGTAATGTTTCTGCTAACAACATAACCTTCGGTGATATCTTGTGTCTTGTAGTGTTTCTGCTAACGACAATACCTCCGGTGATATCATGTGTCTTGTAATAAGGTTTCTGCTAATGACATAACCTTCGGTGATATCTTGTGTCTTGTCAGGTTTCTGCTAACGACAATACCTTCGGTGATACCTTGTGTCTTGTAGTGTTTCTGGTAACGACAAAACCTTGCCTCATATCTTGTGTCTTGTAATGTTTCTGCTAACAACAAAACCTTGCCTCATATCTTGTGTCTTGTAATGTTTCTGCTAACGACATAACCTTCGGTGATACCTTGTGTCTTGTAGTGTTTCTGGTAACGACAAAACCTTGCCTCATATCTTGTGTCTTGTAATGTTTCTGCTAACAACAAAACCTTGCCTCATATCTTGTGTCTTGTAATGTTTCTGCTAACAACATAACCTTCGGTGATATCTTGTGTCTTGTATTGTTTCTGTTAACGACAATACCTTCGGTGATATCTTGTGTCTTGTAAGGTTTCTGCTAATGACATAACCTTCGGTGATATCTTGTGTCTTGTAAGGTTTCTGCTAATGACAATACCTTCGGTGATATCTTGTGTCTTGTAGTGTTTCTGGTAACGACAAAACCTTGCCTCATATCTTGTGTCTTGTAATGTTTCTGCTAACAACAAAACCTTGCCTCATATCTTGTGTCTTGTAATGTTTCTGCTAACAACAAAACCTTGCCTCATATCTTGTGTCTTGTAATGTTTCTGCTAACAACAAAACCTTGCCTCATATCTTGTGTCATGTAATGTTTCTGCTAACGACAATACCTTCAGTGATATCTTGTGTCTTGTATTGTTTCTGTTAACGACAATACCTTCGGTGATATCTTGTGTCTTGTAATAAGGTTTCTGCTAACGACAATACCTCCGGTGATATCTTGTGTCTTGTAATGTTTCTGCTAACGACAATACCTTCGGTGATATCTTGTGTCTTGTATTGTTTCTGTTAACGACAATACCTTCGGTGATATCTTGTGTCTTGTAATAAGGTTTCTGCTAACGACAATACCTTCGGTGATATCTTGTGTCTTGTAAGGTTTCTGCTAACGACAATACCTCCGGTGATATCTTGTGTCTTGTAATAAGGTTTCTGCTAACGACAATACCTCCGGTGATATCTTGTGTCTTGTAATAAGGTTTCTGCTAACGACATAACCTTCGGTGATATCTTGTGTCTTGTAATGTTTCTGCTAACGACAATACCTCCGGTGATATCTTGTGTCTTGTAATGTTTCTGCTAACGACAATACTTCCGGTGATATCTTGTGTCTTGTAATGTTTCTGCTAACGACAATACCTTCGGTGATATCTTGTGTCTTGTAAGGTTTCTGCTAACGACAATACCTTCGGTGATATCTTGTGTCTTGTAATGTTTCTGTTAACGACAATACCTTCGGTGATATCTTGTGTCTTGTAGTGTTTCTGGTAACGACAATACCTTCGGTGATATCTTGTGTCTTGTAAGGTTTCTGCTAACGACAATACCTTCTCTCATATCTTGTGTCTTGTAATGTTTCTGCTAACGACATAACCTTCGGTGATATCTTGTGTCTTGTAGTGTTTCTGCTGTAATGTTTTCGTTGTCCTACTGGCCCAGTGTGCCTTTACTGCACATCAATACAGGGTTCCTGTCTCTTCTTGTTCTTCTTGTTCTTCCTCTTCTTGTTCTTGTTCTTATTCTTCTTGTTCTTCTTCGCAATTCTTCTTTGCAATTCTTCTTCGCAATTCTTCTTCGCAATTCTTCTTCGCGTTGTTGTTGTTGTTGTTGTTGTTGTTGTTCTTCTTCTTCTTCTTCTTCTTCTTCTTGTTCTTGTTGTTGTTGTTGTTGTTGTTGTTGTTCTTCTTCTTCTTCTTCTTCTTCTTCTTCTTCTTCTTCTTCTTCTTCTTCTTCTTCTTCTTCTTCTTCTTCTTCTTCTTCTTCTTCTTCTTCTTCTTCTTCTTCTTCTTCTTCTTCTTCTTCTTCTTCGCAATTCTTCGCAATTCTTCTTCTTCTTCGCAATTCTTCTCTCTCTCTCTGTCTCTAGTTGAGGCTCTTCTCTGGCTTTGGGGTCAGCCATTCATTCTTTTTGTTTCTTTTTCTTCTTTTTGTTTGTTTGTTCTTCTTTCCTGATCTGTCTTTGTCTCTCTGTCTGTCTGTCTGTCTCTGTCTGTCTGTCTCTATGTCTATCTGTATGTCTCTGTCTGTTGTCTGTCTGTCTTTATGTAGGTATGTATGTATGTATGTATGTCTATCTGTGTCTGTGTGACTGTCTGTCTCTCTGTCTCTGTCTCTCTCCATCCCTCCCTCCTCCCCTTTCCCTCCTTCCCTCCCTCCCCATCTTTCTCATATCATGCGTCTGCTCATTCACTCATTTGCTCAGAAAGATCAGTCCTGTAATCATCACCCAAACAAGATCATCCTCTGAATACTGTTTAGCTGCTGCTGCTGTCTTTCTGTCTGTCTGTCTGCCTGTCTGTCTATGTCAAGGCTGTGTGCACTGCACTGCACTGTCACGTCCTCTTCAGCTTTCTCTTATTGTGCAATCTTGCTTAAGCACAGGAGAATGGTTGTATACTCTTTTGACAACGAGAACAATTCTTGCTTCAGAAACTTCTTTATTCCTGGTATACTGCTTGGTGGGTTGTGAAGGAGAGAAAGAGGAAGAACAAGAAGAAGAATTGCGAAGATGAAGAGTAAGAATGCAAAGAAGAAGATAACAAAGAAAGTTTCAAAGAAGAAGAAGAAGAAGAAGAAGAAGAAGAAGAAGAAGAAGAAGAAGAAGAAGAAGAATTACGGCGAAGAAGAAGAAGAAGAATTGCGAAGAAGAAGAATTGCGAAGAAGAAGAATTGCGAAGAAGAAGAAGAAGAATTGCGAAGAGGAATTGCGACGAAGAAGAAAAATTACGAAGAAGAATTGCGAAGAAGAAGGTGGAGGAGAAGGAGGAGGAGGAGGAGAATGGAGGAGGAGGAGGAGAAAAAGAAGAAGAAGAAGACGACGACGACGACGAAGAAGAAGAATTGCGAAGAAGAAGAAGAATTGCGAAGAAGAAGAAGAATTGCGAAGAAGAAGAAAAATTGCAAAGAAGAAGAAGAAGAAGAACAACAACAACAACAAGTTCCCATGTCAGTGGCGAGGTATTGAGCACAGCCCACTAAGCCCTGTGTGTGCAGTGTCTGTAGTTGCTCCTGCAGCTGCCAGTAGACCTGTCATCACACACACACACACACACACACACACACACACACACACACACACACACACACACACACACACACACACACCACACACACACACACACACACACACTCACACACACTCTGAAGCTGCTTCAGTCCTATAGCCAAAGGATGCATGTACAGTGTGGCCAGTCTTTCTGTCCCACACTGATTACCATAACCATCAATATTATCACCATCTCCATCTTCTGTTTGTGTCCCACATTGATCATCATAACCATCAATATCATCACCATCTTCATCATCTGTCTCTGTCCCACAATGATCATCATAACGATCAATATTATCACCATCTCCATCTTCTGTTTGTGTCCCACACTGATTACTATAACCATCAATATCATCACCATCTTCATCTTCTGTTTGTGTCCCACACTGATTACTATAACCATCAATATCATCACCATCTTCATCTTCTGTTTGTGTCCTACATTGATCATCATAACCATCAATATCATCACCATCTCCATCTTCTGTTTGTGTCCCACACTGATTACTATAACCTTCAATAGCATCACCATCTTCATCTTCTGTTTGTGTCCCACACTGATTACCATAACCATCAATAGCATCACCATCTCCATCTTCTGTTTGTGTCCCACATTGATCATCATAACGATCAATATTATCACATCTTTTTTGGGATTGATAGTTCACAAGGGCCTTCTGGGCATTTGTTTTTGTTTTACAATAGTGCCTAAGTACGGTCTCTTTTCAGTGCTAGTGCAACTAAATGTTTGGCTAATATTTGTTTTAGAATTGTATCAGGCTTTCGCTCTTCGGATTTGTGTGTGGTTTGCATTGTATTGTTTCGTTTCGTTTCGTTTCGTTTTGTTTTGTTTGTAAGAGCGCTGGCCGCGATTAAAAAAACCGAAAGAAATCTGACGGTATTGGAATCAAAGCAAAAAGTGTTACTGCTTTGTAATATGATTTTCTCAAAGATTTGGCATACGAAATGTAAAGCCTCATTTCCTGTAAACGATTTGGAGAGAGCGAGAGAGAGAGAGAGAGAGAGAGAGAGAGAGAGAGAGAAATAGAGAGAGAGAGAGAGAGAGAGAGAGAGAGAGAGAGAGAACTCGAACTCGAACTCGAATATTTTAATGAGGGTAATTGGATAAGCCAGAGGCTTCTTTACACCAGGCCCTCATGGGCAAAAAGTGAAACAAACATGAATAAACCAATGAATCAACAAACAAAATAGTGTCAAAAAGCAATGAAATGAATCACACAATTTTCCATTCAATTATTGGTAAATCAAGAAATCAATGAAAGACCACAAAAATGAACCGGTCGAATGAATACACAAGACCAATTAAACACTGACAAACTCCCCTCCCTGACACCCCACTCCCCTAAACGGACAACCCTCCCCCAAAAATCAACACACACATACACGCACACACACAGACACCCACACACACACACACACACGCGCGCGCGCGCAAGCACACTCACACACACACGCGCGCGCAAGCACACTCACACACACACTCACTCACACGCAACGTACGCACGCGCGCGCGCGCACACACACGCACACACTGCGCGTACATATGCACAGACACGCACACACACACACACACATCTCCTCACATTTAACATCTCCTCACATTTTATAATAGTCATAATCATCAAATATCATAACCACACATTTGCACCAGCATCAAACAATAAGCATTAGTTGAAGCACACACACACAACAACAAAAAAACCAACCCCCCCCCACCAAAAAAACAACAACAAACAAACAAAAAAAACCAAACACCCACACACACCACACAACCCCCTAGAAAACAAGCGGTAGAGCATCAGGACACACACACACACACACACACATTCACACACATTCACACACACATTCACACACACACACACACACATTCACACACACACACATTCACACACACATTCACACACACACACACATATTCACACACACACACATTCACACACACACACGCACTCACACACACACACACACACACACACATTCACACACACACACATATTCACACACACACACACATTCACACACACACACGCACTCACACACACACACACACACACACACACACACACACACACACACACACACACACACACACACACACACACACACACACACCGAGTTCAACAAGCACGCTCACCCAATGTATATTACAGGAAATTAAACAAGTGTGTGTGGTACGCTTTTTTAAAAGATGATATGCTACGTTTCTCTTTTATAAAGACTGGGATTTCGTTCCATAATTTGCCCTCGGAATAAACAAGAGATGACATAAAGAGATCAGTTCTTGGACGAGGAGTAACAGCACTACTTTTGTTGCGAACAGTTTTAACAGGGAACCTCTGACAAAGATAATGAGGGGCTAGTTTATTCATGATCTTATACATAAATACACCTTTATTAAAGAGACAATGTAAACTAAAAGGAAGAATGTTTAACTCTTTGTAGCTATTAGTTTCTAAGGAAGTAGTTCTAAGGAGAATTAACTTGAGAGACCGTTTATATACTCTCTCAAGTTGTCGTATACAGTTTTTACTTGCCAAATCCCAGCATGTAGATGCATAGTCAAGATCAGGTTTTATGTAAGCATAGAAGAATAGTTTTCGAGTATGTTGATCCAGGAAATGTTTTATTCGGTTAAGTTGGAATAGCTTCTTAGATAACTTTTTAGAAATACTAAAAATATGATCTGACCATGACAAATTATTATCGATATTTAGACCAAGAAGTTTATATGAACTGACTTCTTCTAGTATTTTATCGTAAATCTTTATTCTATTTAGTTTGGTTTTAAAGTTTTGCCGCTTTTGTCTTGTTGCAATCACCATGAATTTTGATTTCAGAGGATGGAGAGCCATGTGATTACACTCTGACCACGCTGCTGGATTGTTTAAGTCTTCTTGCAATATAGTAACTACAGAGTTTTCATCATGATCAGCTGTATGTATGGTAGTATCGTCAGCAAAGAGTTCACAAGTGGACGAAACATGGAGAGGAAGATCGTTGATATATATAGAAAAGAGGACAGGCCCTAGCACGGAACCTTGAGGAATACCATACTTCACAGGCAAAAGGGACGACATCATTGAGTCTTGATAAACAGCTTGTCGTCTTTTATCAAGAAACGAGGTAATCAGTTTTAGAGAGTCTGCACATAAACCATACATAGCCAGTTTCTTTACTAAGAGTTTGTGGTCAATACAGTCAAATGCCTTGGCAAAGTCTACAAAAACTGCTCCAGTTAAGATATTATTGTTGATATTTAAATGCCATTGCTCTATGAGATTGCTGAGTGCAGTATGACATGAATAATTTTCTCTAAAGCCGCTTTGATTAGGATAAAATAAGTTATGCTCAGTAAAGTATGACAGAAGATGTTGCTTTAGATGCTTTTCTAAAGGTTTAGACAAAATAGATAGAATGGAAATGGGTCGATAGTTGGAAGGGTCATT
>CM054142.1:29285963-29300963 GCA_028751875.1 Rapana venosa | reverse complement strand
CCCATAGACATTTCTCTTCCTTTTCAGATGACACAACATGTATGCTAGGATTTATTTGTTTTTGCACTGTGCCTAGCTGCCACTACGTCAGTTACTGCGGCTGCTTTTCGCCATTTTGTTTGTTTGCTTGCTTGCTTGCGCTCTGACAGAATTCAACATTCTTTAAGCTAACGGCACTTTGTGTCACATGTATAAGAAAGAGAAGAGGCATTGAAGAGGAGGAGGAGGATGAAGAGGAGGAGGAGGAGGAGGAGGAGGATGAAGAGGAGGAGGAGGAGGAGGAGGGTGAAGAGGAGGAGGAGGGCAGATACAACACAAAAATCCCACTTGTCAAACTTCATCAAACATGTTTCTGGTCTGCACGTTAAAAAATCTATATGAATAAATAACCAACAAATATACAGACCAAAAACTAGGATCAAAGTAAATTTATTTTTTAATGCAGAATGAACTCATGGAAGCAAAAACATTGAAGCTAATCACTGAAGAAATACAAAATGAAATACAAAAATAAACAACTGATACAATATTGTACAAAATAAATAAATAAATAAACAAGTGAAGTACCAAAAAAACACCCTCCTCACGAAACAGGGACAATGAGAAAAGAACCCACCTACAGGAACAACTTTAAACACACCCACACACAAATTAGCTGAAGTGAAAGGAGAAATATTCTGTAAATTTTGAAAAACAAATCACTCTAACAAGATGAAACTTGGAGTGGATTATTTACAAAGAACTTCACTTGCTTAAGTTTCCAAGTAAAAAGTTGAATACTCACAGATTACAGTTCTAAGACAAAAATGCGAGGTTTATTAGAACTGAGACAGAAATCAGATGTTCTGACAAAGCTTCAATAGAGAAACGTTCCTGAGAAAAAGACCAAAAGCACCATCAAGAAAGACTCTTAAATTCAGCATATCATTCTGGTATTTTGGTGTATTTTTCCACTTTACATTACAGCAGATTTCATTTCTCTGCACGAAATTCGGGCTGCTCTCCCCGGGGAGAGTGATAGCCACAAGAGCAGCGCCACCCATTATCTTACTGTTCTGTTTGCGTGCGTCTTTGTTTCCCTATCATAGTGGATTTTTTTTCTACAGAATTTTGCCGTGGATTCTTTTACGTGCGCTGAATACGTGTTGCATACAGATATGAAAGACTAGCACCCACTAAGACTAGCACCCACTAAGACTAGCACCCAGACCACCACTCAGTGCCTGATAGATGGAGGAAAAGTTAGGGCACAAACGGGGATCAAACCCGCACTGTAGGTCTTGCAGGCAGGTGCGTTACCTCTTCATTGTTAGCTAGGGCAGCCGGTCCACATCTTCAGATTCTGTCAGAAGCCTTTCCAGCATGAATAAACCTCTGATTTGATGGGACACTTCCCTTCAAACATCAGCGGAGATTGGAACTCAGACTTGTAGATGACTGCCCGACCTTCTGACCACAGCGCCTTGCTGCGATAAACCTGGTTTGTCAACAAGTGAAGCAGAGTGTTTGCCGTGATAAACCTGGTTGTCAACAGGTAAACCACAGTGCTATGCCGTTATAAACCTGGTTTGTCAACAGGTAAACCACAGTGTTTGCCGTGATAAACCTATCGCTATGCCGTGATAAACCTGTTTGTCAACATGTGAACCACAGCGCTATGCGTAACAAAACTGTTTGTTAATAGAGAAAGACCCACAGCAGAGAAAGAAAGACCCACAGCAGAGAAAGAAAGACCCACAGCAGAGAAAGAAAGACCCACAACAGAGAAAGACCCACAACAGAGAAAGAAAGACCCACAGCAGAGAAAGAAAGACCCACAGCAGAGAAAGAAAGACCCACAGCAGAGAAAGAAAGACCCACAACAGAGAAAGACCCACAGCAGAGAAAGAAAGACCCACAGCAGAGAAAGACCCACAGCAGAGAAAGAAAGACCCACAGCAGAGAAAGAAAGACCCACAACAGAGAAAGAAAGACCCACAGCAGAGAAAGAAAGACCCACAACAGAGAAAGAAAGACCCACAGCAGAGAAAGAAAGACCCACAGCAGAGAAAGAAAGACCCACAGCAGAGAAAGACCCACAGCAGAGAAAGAAAGACCCACAACAGAGAAAGAAAGACCCACAGCAGAGAAAGACCCACAGCAGAGAAAGAAAGACCCACAGCAGAGAAAGACCCACAGCAGAGAAAGAAAGACCCACAACAGAGAAAGAAAGACCCACAGGAGAGAAAGAAAGACCCACAGCAGAGAAAGACCCACAGCAGAGAAAGAAAGACCCACAGCAGAGAAAGACCCACAGCAGAGAAAGAAAGACCCACAGCAGAGAAAGAAAGACCCACAGCAGAGAAAGAAAGACCTACAACAGAGAAAGAAAGACCCACAGGAGAGAAAGACAGACCCACAACAGAGAAAGAAAGACCCACAACAGAGAAAGACCCACAGCAGAGAACGAAAGACCCACAACAGAGAAAGACCCACAACAGAGAAAGAAAGACCCACAGCAGAGAAAGACCCACAGCAGAGAAAGAAAGACCCACAACAGAGAAAGAAAGACCCACAGCAGAGAAAGAAAGACCCACAACAGAGAAAGAAAGACCCACGGCAGAGAAAGAAAGACCCACAACAGAGAAAGACCCACAACAGAGAAAGAAAGACCCACAGCAGAGAAAGAAAGACCCACAGCAGAAAAAGAAAGACCCACAACAGAGAAAGAAAGACCCACAGCAGAGAAAGAAAGACCCACAACAGAGAAAGAAAGACCCACAACAGAGAAAGACCCACAACAGAGAAAGACAGACCCACAGCAGTGAGAGAAAGAAGGCCCACAACAGAGAAAGACCCACAGCAGAGAAAGAAAGACCCACAACAGAGAAAGAAAGACCCACAGCAGAGAAAGACCCACGGCGCTGTGTCGTGACAAAGCTGTGTGTCAATACACGAGGAAGCCAATCCCTGACGTTCTTCATTGGCTGTGCACTGTGTCCTCTTTCATTTCATTTGTTCTTCACACTGACTGCTGGATGTTTTAGGGGTTTTCTTATTGATTTGATTTGAGAGAGAGAGAGAGAGAGAGAGAGAGAGAGAGAGGGGAGAGAGAGGGGGAGGGAGAGAGAGAGGGAGGAAGAAAGAGAGGGGGAGAGAGAGTGAGAGAGCGAGAGAGAGAATGACAAATTATTTTATTTCGAGGATAATGAATAAGCACCCATGTTCTTTCTACCATCCAGTCGCTGCCCTTAGGGATACATCATACGATAATAAAGTAGATCCAATACCCATACACCCCCACAGTAAGCAGAACCCCCCACCTACCACCCCTATAAAGACAAAACAATACAAAAAATACCAAAACAGAAAAAAAAACAGCAACGAATAAAATAAAGTATAAAGAAAAAACACACAAACACAAAATAACCTAAAAACACAGCAAAGAAACCAAAAAAGCAAAAATAAAACAAACAAGAGACAGACAGACAGACGGAGAAAAGAAGAAAAGAGCAGAAAAAAGAGGAATGCTTAAACAAAAGTGCATAGAAAAAAGAGAAATATTAAAAAAGAAAAGAAAGAAAAGAACCACACAGTTTACAGAACAATATACAAGGGATAATTACTACACACATACACATACACACACACAAACACACCCAAACACACACACAACACACACACACACACACACGCACACACACACACACACACAAACACACGCACAGAGACAGACAGACAGGCAGAGAGAGACAGAGAAAGAGACAGAGAGACACAGAGACATAGAGAAAGACGGACAGACAGACAGATGCAGAGACAGACAGAGAGAGAGAGAGAGAGAGAGAGAGAGAGAGAGAGGAGAGAGAGAGAGCAGAGAGAGAGAACACTAAACACTGAACACTGAAAGTCATTTATTGCCATTAATAATACAATCTTCTTGCAAGGAGCACAGTATGAAGAGAGAGAGAGAGAGAGAGAGAGAGAGAGAGAGAGACAGACAGACAGACAGACAGACAGAGAGACAGAGAGACAGATAGAGAGAAGGGTAATAAGTAGTTGGATGTACAGCCTAATAAAAGAGAGAGGGGGGGGGAGGGAGATGGACGCAGGAGAAGGAATGCTACATGTAGTCACAGAGAGAACACAAATGACAAAGATAAGACTGTAAGAAAGAGAGAGAGGGAGAGAGAGACAGACATAAGACAGACAGACAGACAGACAGACAGATATATACAGAGAGAGACCGAGAGAGGGGGAGAGAGAGAGGGGGGGAGGAGAGAGAAAGAGAGAGAGGGAGAGAGAGAAAGAGAGAGAAAGACAGAGAGGGGGGGAGAGAGAGAGAAAGAGAGAGGGGGGGGAGAGAGAAAGAGAGAAAAGAGGGAGAGAGAGAGAGAAAGAGAGAGAGAGGGGGAAAAGAGAAAGAGAGAGAGAGGGGGCGAGAGGGAGAGAGCGAGGGAGGTGAAAGAGAGAGAAAAAGGAGAGAGAGGGAGAGAGAGGGGGGAGAGGGAGAGAAAAGAGAGAGAGGGGGGGAGGGAGAGAGAACGAGAGAAAGAGGGGAGGAGCAAGAGAAAGAGAGAGAGAGAGAGGGGGGTGGGAGGGAGAGAGAGAAAGAACGCAAACGCAAACGCAATTTTATTTCACGAGGGTAATAGATTAAGTAACAAGACTTTTTTCAACCAGCCCTCAAAATGAAAAGAAAAGAAAAGAAAGAGAGAGAGAGAGAGAGAGAGAGAGAGAGAGAGAGAGAGAGAGAGAGAGAGAGAGGGGGGGTGAGAGAGGGAGAGAGAGAGAGAGAGAGAGAGAGGGGGGGGTGAGAGAAAGGGAGAGAGAGAGAGAAAGAGAGAGAGACAGAGAGAGAGGGGTGGGAGAAATAGAAAAAGGGAGATAGAGAGAGGTAGAAGAGGAGGCAGAAGAAGAATGTAGAATGGTGTGTGGCTGTGGCCTCCAGTGGGCAGAGAACTCAGGTGGGGAACACAATGGTTTCTACACTTGTTGGGGGCTTCTTCTCTTCTTGGTTTCTTGTTTTCTTTTTTCTTTTTTTATATTTTAAATCTATTGCTTGTTTCTTTTTTGTTGGGTTTTTCTTCTTCTCGCGATTGTTCCTTGTGTGTTGGTCTTGTTTTTGGTCTTCTCTCTGTCTCTGTCTGTCTGTCTATTTGTCTGTCTTTTCTGTCTCTCTCTCTCTCTCTGTGTCTGTGTGTGTGTGTCTCTCTTTCTCACAACACACATACACACATTCATTATTATTCATCCATTATGCTTATTCATTACCCTCAGAATAAAATTAATAATTTGAATTTCTCTCTCTCTCTCTCTCTCTCTCTCTCTCTCTCTCTCTCTCTCTCTCTCTCTCTCTCTCTCTCTCTCTCTCTCTCTCTCTCTTCCTCCCCTCTCTCAATTGTATCAGTTCTTTCAAAACAATTATTTTGAAAATCATAGCTATACTAAGTGCCTAAAGTATATTTCCATATATTATCTACTTTAACCTAATCAGTCAGGATTTCGAGAAAATCACTCCTTTCACACCGCACTCTGATAAATGTTGTTGATGATTGTGACACGACAGACATGACAATCCATGTTTGGGGCAGAGTCTGTCATTTGCTGGGCAGCTCTTGATAAAGAAAAGCTAGATGTATCCTGAACTGTTGATGCAAGCACGGTGAACTATGTGTTATAACTGACTTGGCAAATCCCCTCTGCATTATTCTGATGACATTTCTATGGCATTGATGGCTGTGCTATGTATTCATTCAATTGTACGTAGCATGCGGATCTTCTCCTTTAACCCAGGGCTGTGCAGTAACAAAAAACAACAGCACTGTTTGCCTACCTTAGTACCCGGTGAAATAAAATATCTCTGTCTCTGTCTGTCTGTCTGTCTGTCTCCCTCCCCCCTCCCCCCCCCCCCTCCCTCTCTCTCTCTCTCTCTCTCTCTCTCTCTCTCTCTCTCTCTCTCTCTCTCTCTCTCTCTCTCTCCCTCTCTCTCTCCACTTGCCACCAGCGTTCTGTTCATCCCACTCATTATCGCTTCTTCTGTCAATCTTTTCTTGTTCTTCTTTCTTTTGTTCTATGTCTGTGCAGTTTTGTTTTAAAAAGAAAAGACATGTGTATTCTTCACAGCAATTTCTGCTGGAAGAGTGGGAAATGTCTGGTATGATATCTCTCTTTATCCTGCAATGTCTTTTTCTGTGTCAACGAAGGCTTGTGTGTTTTGTCTTTCCCGTTTGTGTTTTGTTTTGTTTTGTCTTGGCTCTTCATGTTTTCTTCCAAGCGGAATTTAGAACAGATCGATTGTTTTTAAAGATCGCAAGTTTATTTATTTCTAAATATGAAAGATTGGAAAGCGTGCGTGTTTATTTCATTTATTTCTATTTTTATTTATTTTATTCTTTTATATCGAGGATGATGGAATAAGCACTGGTGTACTTTTTTACATCCAGTCCCCGTGGGTACGCCGTGTTGTAAATTTTGTCATCTGTTCCCACCGGCACACAATGGCCTGCTCTTACGAAAAGCGGAACAGGATTTAACGTGTGCGCAAGATGTTCTTTGTGTGTGTGTGTTTAGTTATTTATTTTATTTATTTATTCTTTTATTTCGAGGATAATGGAATAAGTACTCATGTGTGTGTGTGTGTATGTGTTTCTATGTGTCTGTGTGTGAGTGAGTGATACTATTGAACCAAACAGGATTTCAGACGGAATGTCTATGGACAGTTTTCCTTGAATAATCTGAAAAATAAACCAGGTTTTGCATCCACAAACTCCACTTCTGTTACATGGAACGACTTTGTTTTATTTCAAGAATCAGGAAAACTTCTCTTTTTTTTCGAACGCTCAGACAGCAACTATTGTTATTTGTCATATGAGCCAAAATGCGTTGCGCTGCCGTTAAGCGCCTGACAAGTCAGGCCCAGCGTATCCGACTTCGGCATGGGGGAGAATTGTTATCTTTTTAAGTTTTTTTGGGGGAAAAGGCAGGAGATTGGACAAAGAAGACAGAAAATAAACAAGAAGGAGGTGGCAGGAAGAAAAGGAACAAGGCAGAAACAAAGAGAGTGATAGAAAAGAGGAAATTTCTAGCACAGAATTTCCAGAGGGTGGGGATGCTGTTTATACTGACAGGCTCCTGGCATCCCCACAGGGAGTGGGGTGGGGGTGGGGGACAGATGGGAGGAACAAAGATGCCTTAAAGGAACCCCAACAGAAAACAGGTGTGTAGAGAAAAATGACCAACACCAGTGATAAGAATGAGGCAAAAGCCTCACAGTCTGTTATCAACGTCCTCATGGCTTTAAGAACAAACTAGACATGGTCACATCTGATAGATCACTATGAGCACAGTCTCTTAGCAGAATGGTCATTTTTTCTGAGAGTTTTCTGAAATGATGCCTGGAACAACATGAAATGTAAAATCCTTGTGGTTTGTTTTTCATAGGAGAAAAAGAATCCCTATGCCCATTAATTCAGGACCCACGACAACCAACTATTGCAGCTCCCCTTGGGGATTTGTATGGAAATGTATGGAAAATCTGGGATGGACTTGAATGGGATTTTTATGGGTCTTGTCTCGGCCTTTTTCGGTTTTTTTTACACATGGCCAAAACATTTCTGCATCGGTTGCCCATGGTACTTAGGTCTAACATCTGATCTAAAAACTATGCAAGGGTCTTGGAGTCTAGAGCCAATCGGAGCTTATGGAAGATTTGTTGAAATGTGGCTCAGCACATGATCTAACAGGCCTCATTCGTTTTTTCATGGCAAAACAGTCCACGCTTGACCACAGGCTCTAGGTCGGAACATTTGTCAACACAGGGATGGAAGTCAACAAACTGAGCCTAGTGATTGTTTAGGAGATGTGTCGCTTTCATGTCTTCTTGCTCCTGCCAACGATTCATGACCGTTTAGGGAATGAAGAACAGGGTCGTAATGGAAGAAGATGCAAAGAGGAAGAAAAAAACATGAGTTAGGAAAGTGATATTATTCGCTCACAGACTGAATAATGTAGCAATGAGAGATGCGAAGAAGAAGAAGAGGAAGAATGCGAGAAAAAGATTTGCAAAGAAGAAAAAAAAAGAAGAGAGAATGAAGAGAATTTCGAAGATGATTTTAAAGAAGAAAAATTGCGAAGAAGAATTGCGAAAGAAGAAGAATTGCAAAGAAGAGAATTGCGAAGAAAAAAGAAGAAAAGAATTGCGAAAGAAGAAGAAGAAAATGAGCGAAGAAGAATGCGAGGAAAATGAAGGAGAAGAGAAATGGAAGAAGAATGAAGAATTGTGAAGAAGAAGAAGAAAATGAGAAGAAGAGAGAAGGAGAATGCGAAGAAGAAAAAGAAAGAAATAGAGAGATGAGAGAAGAGAAAGAAGAGAAGAATTGCGAAGAGAAAAGAAAGAAGGAGGAGGAGAAGAAGAAGAAGAGAAGAAGAAAAGAAGGAGAAGAAGAAGAAGAAGAAGAAGAAGAAGAAGAAGAAGAAGAAGAAGAAGAAGAAGAAGAAGAAGAAGAAGAAGAAGAAGAGAAGAAGAAGAAGAAAGAAGAAGAAGAGAAGAAGAAGAAGAAAGAGAAGAAGAAGAAGAAGAAGAAGAAGAAGGAAGAAGAAGAAGAAGAAGAAGAAGAAGAAGAAGAAGAAGAAGAAGAAAGAAGAAGTAGTAGTAGAAGAAGAAGAAGAAGAAGAAGAAGAAGAAAGAAGAGAGAAGAAGAAGAAGAAAAGAAGAGACAGAGAAACCTGTAAAACGTCAAAAACAGAGCAAGAAAAAGCAAAGAGAGACATAAACAGACAACATGTGCACAGAAGAATCATGATGACAAAAGAGAACACGGTCCATCTTTTCCAAGTGGTTGACTGCACAGCCCGAAACAAGGAGAGAGGAAGATGCTCACTGGAGAAAGACATGGCCTGATGTGGTCATATAGAGAAAGAACACACAGGCCAAAGATTAAACTGTAAGAAATATAGGCGAGAGTGGGGAAGTAAGTTTGGGGGGTGGGGGGAGGGGTTGCCTTAAGCGTAAACAGAACACAGAGAGAGAACAAATTGGTTTCCTGCTGGTGTTGTTTTGGATGTGTTGTTTGTTTGTTTGGGGTCTCTGTCTTTGTTTAGGTCTGTCTGTCTGTCTGTCTTTTTCTGTACAGTTTGAAAAAAGTTTCTGTTAGTTTGGTTGTTTTTCCAAGCTAACCATACACTGCTACAAAAAGGAGTGATTGTATAGTAGATGGTGTTCTACGTATGTTAGCTCAGAAAAGACATCATTAAACACCACCAAAGTGACCCATCAGCAGTGCAGGGCCCTCTGGCTAGTGGTCGGATGGCGGCCCTGACATTGACAGATTCCCTGTAGACTTCCGAGCCTGAAGATGCGACATGCAGCTCCGGGTGTGGCTGGGGATGAGAGACTGGAATGAGAGACTGAGATGAGAGATTGAGATGAGAGACTGAGATGAGAGACTGGAATGAGAAACTGGAATGAGAGACTGAGATGAGAGACTGGAATGAGAGACTGAAATGAGAGACTGAAATGAGAGACTGAGTTGAGAGACTGGAATGAGAGACTGGAATGAGAGACTGAGATGAGAGACTGGAATGAGAGACTGGAATGAGAGACTGAAATGAGAGACTGAAATGAGAGACTGAAATGAGAGACTGAGATGAGAGACTGGAATGAGAGACTGGAGAGCAGAAGAGGACAGGCACAGACAGGTCCTGAGTAGTTCTCTCCCTTGTTTTCATGGAGTTTTGAAATCACCACTAACTAGCAAGTGTCTGACCAGATATGTATGTTGTTTTGTGGCTTTTTGTAGTTGCTTTAGTATTTGTTCTTCTTGTTGTTGTTGTGTTGTTGATGATGTTGTTGTTGTTGTTGTTGCTGTTGTTGTTCTTGTTGTTGTTGTTGTTGTTGTTGTTCTTCTTCTTCTTCTTCTTCTTCTTCTTCTTCAAATTCTTCAAATTCTTCAAATTCTTTAAATTATTCTTCAAATTCTTCTTCTTCTTCTTCAAATTCTTTAAATTATTCTTCATTTCTTCTTCTTCTTCAAATTCTTCTTCTTCTTCTTCTTCTTCAAATTCTTCTTCTTCTTCTTAAATTCTTTAAATTATTCTTCAAATTCTTCTCCTTCCAAGATTTCCTGCCCTTTTATCTCATTTCTCGACATTCACAAAGTTCTTCTTCTTTATGTCCCTCAACACCTTTCTCATTCCCTTCTTCTTCAACTTCTCTAAACACTTCAAATTCTCTCCCCCAAGACACACGCACATACACACACACACACACACTGCACACAGCACCGCTGAGTCACACGCACACACGCTTCACCACACACCTTTCATTCACTTTCCTGCGCTCTCAAGACAACGCAACCAAAACACTAACACGCATCACTAGCACACACCACACACACACACACCACCACGCACACACGCACACGCACGCACGCACGCACGCACGCCTGCACACTCGAATAATATCACTTTAAGTGAACAACGTAATCGAAGAACACACACAACAACACTACCACACACACACCCGACAACGCACGCACGCACGCACACATAACAAAACACACGACACAACAACACACACAACAACCACACGCCACACAACACCACACCACACAAACACACACACACACACATTCAGGTTCACTGTCGTCTCTGTTTGTCATAGTATGAACTACAAACTACAAAAGGAGGATCATTGTCTTGGTTTCTTTTCGATGTTTCGTTTTTGTGGTTGTTGCTGTTGTTTCTTCCAATATTTCTTTTTTCTTCTTCTCTTCAGTGGTAATGATGTATTTTTGATTTACTGTTACTGTCGCTGCTTCATTTTGCCGTCTTGACTCTTATGAATTGAATGTTTAGATAGATTTTACGATCACTTATTGATGCATTGACTCTCTCTCTCTCTCCATTCCCCCCTCTCCTCTCATCTCCCTCTCTCTCTCTCCTCTCTCTCTCTCTCTCTCTCTCTCTCTCTCTCTCTCTCCCCCTCTCTCTCTCTCTCTTAGAGCATGGTGTAACGATGTTCGGCGCTTATCCATTTACTCTCAATATGCAATTCAATTCAACTCAAATCCATCCCTCTGTGTGCATGTGTGTGTCTCTCTCTGTCTCTGTATCTCTGTCTGTCTCTCTGTTTGTCTGTCTCTCTCTCTCTTTCTCTCTCTCTCTCTCTCTCTCTCTCTCTCTCTCTCTCTCTCTCTCTCTCTCTCTCCTTTCCTCTCTTTCTCCACCTCCAAACCCCCACCCCTCACCCCTATACGCCCCCCCCCTACTACACCCCTCCCGCTGCCTAAACTAACTGAACTAAACGGCAGGATGCTATGTGTGGTTGCAGATGGAGACAGAAGCCTCCCCCGACACCCCCTCCCTCCCGCCCCTCACCCCCTTCCCCCCCAGCCGCCACGGCACCAACTGGAGAGCCTACGTGGAGTGCCAGGACATCCTGCGTCAGCCCAAACCTGACGATGGTGAGTGAAGACCTGCTCTCTAACTAAGGTCAAGGTGGCCCATAACCTACAAGGTCGTAGGGGAGCGAGGCGTCAGAGACCTCACTTCTCTAGGGCCAGCATATTGAGGGCGGCGCCCATCTCCTCTCCCTCGCTGCTTTACCTTCCCTGTCCCTAAAGAGGGCAGGTACCCATTAACATCTGGGTGAACTGGGGGAACTGTACTGAAGCCAAGGCGCACAAACGGTCACCCATCCAAGTGGTAACCACGCTCGATGCTGCTTAAGCTTGGCTGGGGGAAAGCGAGTGCTCTGACCACTGAGCTTTCCCGTACCCTCTCTCTCTCTGCAACAACCCAAAGCTGACCATGGTAAGTCAGGACAACAAGCCAAAGGTAACACCTGAGGATGGTAAGTCAAATACAGAGGCTGATCTCACTGATTGACAGATAACAATGACGGTGTAATGCTGGTGGTGGTGGTGGTGGGTGGAGGGTTCAAAGGGGGGGTGGGGGGAGTGGTAGGGCCTGGTAGTGAGAGTGTGAAACCTGTACTGTATGTGTATGGATGTTGCAGGGATGGAAGGGGGAGGGGAGTTGAGAGACCTGGTGTGTGTATGTGTATGTGTGTGTGTGGTGTGTGTGTGTGTGTGTGTGTGTGTGTGTGTGTGTGTGTGTGTGTGTGTGTGTGTGGCCAGTGTCTGAAATACACTCACACTATAAACCGAGGTCCTGTGTGCGAACGCACGCAGAACACCTTGCGCACACGTCAAACCCGTTCATCTTTCCGGAAGAGTAGGCCATTCTGTGCCGGTGGGAACGGATGACAACATTTACAAGTCTGCATACACTGGGGGGCTGGATAAAAAAAACAACCCACATTAGTGCTTATTCCATTATCCTCGAAATAACAGAAATAAAATGAAATAGACACACACACACACACACACACACACACACACACACACACACACCACACACCACACACACACACAACACACACACACAACACACACAACACCACACACACACACAACACACGCACACACACACACACACACACACACACAACACAACACACACGCACACACACACACACACACACACACCACACACACACACAAACACGCACACACACACACACACACACACACACACACACACACACACACACACACGCACACACACACACACACACACCACACAACACACACACACACACACACGCACACACACGCAACACACACACACACACACACACACAACACACACACACACACACACACACACACACACACACACATACAACAACTACAACACACACACACACACACACAAAACACACAACACCTGTACGTCAGGACACACACCACACACACACACACACACCACAGCACCACTTACCAACACACGCCGCACACATTACACACAATTTTTTCTGAAAAGTCCTTGGATAAGATATTCAAAAATATTGATTTGGCATTTCGTATAACAAAATCTTTAATGAACAGTCCTATAGGACATTTGTTATAGTTATAAGTCGCATTAGCATTTCTTATGTATTTATTTGTTGTTATCATTGCTTAGCCTTTTTCTGTATACTGCCTAGGATATTTTAGCAACAGATACCAATTTCACAGCACACAACCATCAACATCAATGTCCCCTCCCCTCTCCTTCCCATCGTCTAATATCACTTTGAGTGAACAGACGTAAAATCGAAGCAACAACAACACACACACACACCTGTACCTGCCAGGAAGACACCCCTCATCCTTCATCTTCGCACAATGGGCTTTCTAAGAGCGTGGCCTTTCTGGGAAATCCCCATGGAAGTCAGTGCATCCTTGTTTCCCAGGACCAGGGGAAAGGGAAGACACTAGCCATGCAGTAACAGCTGAGGGGAGGAGGGAGGGAGGGTGGGGGCGGGAGGAGGAAGGGGAAGGAAGGGTGGGTTGGGGGGGGGGAATAAGTGAGTGGAAATAAACAGGACATTATTTATTTCTAACGACGCCATGTCAGAAGGATCGCTCTGTCTCTGTCTGTCGCTGTCTGTCTCAGTCTGTGTTTGTCTGTCTGTCTGTATCTGTCTGTCTGTTTCTCTGTCTCCCTGTCTCTGTCTCTCTCTGTCTCTCTGTTTGTTTTTTGTTGTTGTGTCAAATAAGTCTACATGACTTAAATGGCAATAAAATATTCTGAATCATCAATCTCAATCTCAAATCTCAATCTGAATCCCCACACACATACCACCACCACCACCACCACCACCACCACCACTCCACCACCACCACCACCACCACCACCACCACCACCACCACCACCACCACCACCACCACCACCCAAGGAACTGGTCAATGTTGACGTAAGGGCAGACAGAATCACAGGAAGATGACGTCAGCTGACCATCAGTAACGTCACTATGATTCAACAAATAATTGGCAATAATTGTTGGGCCACCCCTAGACTAACATTTGTTTGTACCTTTAAGGCCTGGTGCAATGAAAAAAATGGTCGAAATGATGATAGCGATTATCATAATGTTAGCATTCGTAGCCAAATAGAAGTAGTAGATGTTGTCCGCTGTCTCCATCGCCACTGTCGTTGGTAGGAGCTCCACGCAATGCCACCACCAGGGTTCTCCATCTTTCTCTGTCTCTGCTGAGTTCTACCATCTCCTGTAGCCCTCCTCCCAGACCACTGATCTCAGTGATGTTGGCAGTGTAGGATGTTGGTGGTCTGCTTCTTTTCCTTCTGCCCTCAAACCTTACCTTTGAGAACTATCGTCATCAGATGTGTCTGTGTGTTTCTGTTTGCATGACCAACATTATCTCAATAATGGTGATATATGGTAGTAAAATAATGCAATAGGATGCACAAAAAAATCTGACTTGTGTAAAACTTTCGCTCTTGAAAGTTGTGTAATGTCTGATCAACTTTCTGTTTGTCTGTCTGTCTGTCTGTCTGTCTGTCTGTCTGTCTGTCTGTCTCTCATAAACACTGATGACTATTGGATGAGGAAAACTTGTGCAGACAGGCATTAAAACGATTTCAGGAGAAGTGGGCATGTTCCCAGTGTTAAGTGTCCCGGCCCCAATGGATGTATCACTGCTGTCTCCCGCTGCAATATCATAGCAGTGCCAGTGGATGTATCACTGCTGTCTCCGCTGTCATATCATAGCAGTTTCAGTGGCTGGAGAAGAGACCAGGGGGCTAGGGGGGGGGAGGGGGGTAAGGTGATGGGTGGGAATTTGGAAGTATGTCATAAAAAGTTTTTTTTAAAATGATAGAGAAATATCCTCACAGAGAGAGACAGAGACAGAGAGACACAGAGAGACAGAGAGAGAGAGATACAGAGAGAGAGACAGACACAGAGAGAGACAGAGAGACGGACAGAGAGAGACAAAGATACAGAGAGAGACAGACAGAGAGAGAGACAGATAGACAGAGAGGGATGACTTAGACTGAATCGAGTACATACATTTTGTTTTCCAAGGGTTGTAGAGAAACAGAGGAAGGGGAAGAGACTGACAGACAGACAGCCAGCCAGATATACAGACAGCCAGCCAGCCAGAGAGATAGACA
>CM054142.1:29278463-29280963 GCA_028751875.1 Rapana venosa | reverse complement strand
CATGATTCCTTTGTTATAATTTAGTCTTTGGTGTAAGGGGAGAATGTTTAACTGAGTATAGTTGGCTTCTAATAAGCTTGTCTTCTTTAAAAGGACCAGTTTGAGAGCACGTTTATACAGACTCAGTAACGGTTTCATAGTGTTTGCACTAGCAGAATCCCACAGGGTAGAAGCATAGTCTATTGAGGATTGTATATAAGATTAGAAAAATAGTTTCCTTGAATGAAAGTCAAGAAAGTGCTTGCTTTTAGAAAGTTGGTATACTCTTTGGGACATGTACTTGCATAGTTGAGATATATGGTAGAACCAACTGAGATTTTCATCAATTGTTACTCCTAGAACTTTGTGGTGATAGGTTTATTGAATTTCTTCCTTTTTAATTTTGTGGGAGAGAGAGAAAGTGAGGGAGAGACAAAGAGAGACAGAGAGAGACAGAGAAAGACAGAGACAGAGAGAGCAAACATAGACAGGTAGTAAGAAAGACACATGAACCTACAATCAGAGAGACACTGAGAGACAGAGAGAAAACAACGACAGAAGAAACCACACAGAAAAGGGAGACCAGTCTGTAACCACTTTAGGAGACTGACTTGTACAAACTGGCTGCTACTTCAATATTGATACCATGTGACATTAATATCGAGAACATGCCACTGGCCATCAAACCTTCCCATACATCAGGGACTTCAGACCAAGTGTCAATTTCAGCAGAAGCCATTTTTCCTGAAGTCTGGCGCTGATGGTCAGTAGAATCTGAAAGTTCTGGAGCTGAGGTCACTGTGGTCAGTGAAAAGAGCAGACAGGGGCAGTGAGAGGAAAGAGAGAGTGTGTGGTGGGGGGGGAGGGGGAGGGGAGGAGGGGGAGGGAGAGGTCATGTCTCTATGGGCAGTTTAGTCCAAGGGGGTTAGGTAGACTGCACTTTTTTTAATATCTGGTCTGTGTCCTGTGAGACATACATATACACACACAGGCACACAGGCACACACACACCACACACACACACACACACACACACACACACACACACACACACACACACACACACACACACACACACACACACACACACACACACACACACCACAGGAAGTTATGTCTGTCTAAGGGTGAACAGAAAATAGGAAGGATGGCATCAGTCTCTCATCCATAACGTCATCAACTGTCAGTCTACTGGCTACTGGAAAAGCCATTGGCTAGCAACAGTTAATGTATACAACTGCCTGTAAGGTGTCTGGAGAGGAGGGAAGGTAGGGGGGTGAAGGAGGTAGAGACAGAAAAATAAGAGAGAGGGAACTCGGGAACTCAGGAACTCATAGTGAGAGAGAGAGAAGAGCGAGAGAGAATTCAGGAACTCAAAGAAAGAGAACAAGATATATATATATATATATATATATATATATATATATATATATATATATATTATATATATATATATATATATATATATATAATATATGTATACATTATATATATGTATGTATGTATGATATAGAGAGAGAACTCAGAGAAGGAGATAGAGAGAGAGGGGAGAGAGACAGAGAGAGAGAGGGAGAGAGAGAACTCAGGAACTCAGTGAAAGAGAACAAGATAATATATATATATATATATATATATATATATATATAAGTGAGAGAGAGAGAGAGAGAGGAGAGAGAGAGAGAGAGAGAGAGAGGGAGAGAGAGAACTCAGGAACTCAGTGAAAGAGAACAAGATAATATATATAATAATATATATATAGAGAGAGAGAGAGAGAGAAGAGAGAGAGAGAGACAGAGACAGAGAGAGAGAGAGAACTCAGAGAGAGAGAGAGACACAGAGAGAGAGAGAGAGAGATTGAAGGAGAGATACACAGGATCAGAGACAGAGAGCATCAGTGTAGACAGTCGGTGGCATTAGATTAGCTCCACCTGCCTTCAGATGTAACTACCACTGGCACCAAGAAACGACCAGACCACAAAGTTCGCCCGCAAAAGCCAAAAATAGATTGCTTCCACTCCACACCACTCCACTCCACACCACGTCAGTGCTGCTTTAAAAAGACCAACTCCATTCTAGAGCTAAGTATCTCTGTTTGAGACATCTCACTTCCCCCGTGGGGATGCCGGGGGCCTGTCAGTATAAATACCATCCCCACCTTCTGCAAATACTGTGCTAGAAGTTCCCTCTTTTCTATCCCTCTCTTGGTTTCTGATTTGTTTCGTTTCTTCCTGTCATCTCTTTGTTTTGTTTTCTGCCTTCTTGGTCCATCCCCCGCCTTTTTTCCCCCAGACAGATTTTTCTCCCACGCCAAAGTCGGGTGTGCGGGGCCTGACTTGTGAGGCGCTTCACGGCAGCGCGTTGCATTTTCGCTCATATGACAGAGAAGAATAGTTGATGTCTGAGCGTTTGACGACGAAGAAGAATGCAAAGTAGAAGAAGAAGAACTGCGAAGAAGAAGAAGAACTGCGTAAAAGAAGAACTGCGAAGAAGAGAAGAAGAAGAAGAAGAAGAAGAAGAAGAA
>CM054142.1:29265963-29273463 GCA_028751875.1 Rapana venosa | reverse complement strand
CTCTCTCTCTCTCTCTCTCTCTCTCTCTTCTTCTCTCCCTCTCTCTCTCTCTCTGTCTCTCTCCGTGTCCTTGAGCAAGAACTATTGTCTCACGATAAAGATGCATATTACCAGCTGTAGTGTAGAAAGTTAGATGCACACACACCACACACACACACACACACACACACACACACACACACCACACACACCACACACACACACACACACACACACACACAACACACACACACACACAACACACACACAACACAAAATACACACACACACACACACACACACACACACACACACACACACCACACACACCCCCCCCCCCCCCCCCACACACACACACACACACACCATCACATCAATCACCAAAAAAAACCCCATTTACAAAAAACTAAAAAAAAAGCATAAATACACACAAATAACTAATCTAGCGCGCAATTTTTTTTTTAAAGTGCAAGTGCACCGGTGTAGGTTGAGGTGTACCTGTGTTTCAGGACGGGTGTACTGTGAAGCGGTGTTCGACAGCTGGCTGTGCTGGGACCACACGCCTGCCGGCCTGACGGTGTACGGCAGGTGTCCGCACTACTTCATGCCTGGCTTCAACAAGGATGGTCAGTGGGGGGGGGGGGGGGGAGGGGGGGGGGGTGGGTGGTGTGGTGGTGTGTGGGTGGTGTGGGTGGGTGGGTGGTGGTGTGGTGGGTGGTGGTGGGTGTGTGGTGTGGGGGTGTGGTGGTGTGGTGGGTGTGTGGTGGGTGTGGTGGTTGGTGGGGTGGTGGTGTGGTGGTGGGGTGGTTGGTGGGGTGGTGGTGGTGGTGGGGGTGGTGTGGTGGTGTGTGGGGGTGGTGGTGTGGTGGTGTGGTGGTGTGGTGGTGGTGGTGTGGTGGTGTGGGGTGTGGTGGTGTGGTGGGGTGGTGTGTGGTGGTGGTGGGTGGGGGTGGTGGTGTGGTGGTGGGGTGGTGTGGGTGGGGTGGTGTGTGTGGGTGGGGTGGGGGTGGTGTGGTGGGGTGGTGGGTGTGGGTGGTGTGGTGGTGTGGGGTGTGGGTGTGGGTGGTGGGGTGGGTGTGGGGTGTGGGGTGTGTGTGGGGTGGGGTGGGTGGTGGGTGGTGTGGTGGGTGGTTGGTGTGGTGTGGGGTGGTGGGGGATTGGGGTGTGGGGGTGTGGGGGTGGGGTGGGGGATGTGGTGGTTGTGGTGGGTGGGGGGTGTGGGGTGTGTGGTGGTGTGGTGGGGGGGTGTGGGGTGTGTGGTGGTGTGGGGAAGGGAGTGGTGGGGTGTGGTGGTGGGGTGTGGGGTGTGTGGTGGGGTGGGGTGGGGTGGGATGTAGTGGGTGTATTGTACTGTATTGTACTATATTGTTTTGTAATGTATTGTTTTTATTGTATTGTATGGTATAGTATTGCATTGTATTTATTTTATTGTACTATGTCTGTGTCAGTGTCTGTCTGTCTTTCTTTCTCTCTCTAAGTGATAGTGTGTGTGTGTGTGCGTGTGTGTGTGCGTGTGTGCGTGCGTGTGTGTGTGTGTGTGTGTGTGGGCGTGCGCGCGCGCGTGTGTGTGTGTAAAAGGGAAGGCAAAGTGTGAATATGCACAGCATTATTATCAACCTAAGACATCGTAAAACATCGATTCAGTATTTGCATCATCATCATTATTATCATGTCGTCATCATCACCCTCAACAATATTCCAGAAACGAACATCATCAAAGTCTGTATCAACAACAGCTACAAATATGATCTTAGCTTAAACAGATTATACCACGTTTGATACACACTCTACTAATGAATAATAAAATAAACCATTAGCAGATGATACAAAGAGCAACGAGAATATCAACAATATCCCGAACAACGATAATAATGATAACAACAACGCCACAAACAATCCTCATACCGAATTCCTCTCCCTCCATCTTCTGGCTGACTTGGTTGTCATAACAAATTAATATCATTACACAGACAACTAGCAAAGCAAATCACGAAACTGACAGCAGCAGCAGCAGCAACCACAACAAAACCTGAACCTTCACTTGTTGCTAATGAACACCGCCTTTGCTAATACAACTCTGGAATCTTTGGCGGAAATGAAATTAATTCCTCACAGACTTCCCGTAATCATGTCGCTGTGACAGTTTCGGCCGCACACCGGTATTAAAAAATCGCTCTTTTCCTTCTGTTTTTCTATGTGACTCTTATATTCATACCGCACGTACTAAGGTATCCATAGAAATAAAAACCACTTTTTGTGAAAGACTAGCCTCTGACTCAAAACTCATGTGATTTTGAACAAATCTGGTAGGTTTGACATTTTTTAATTTTTCAGCAAACACTGTACCCCCTCAGTCCTTTGTCGTCTGCTAGCTTCCTTACCTTACCGCAATATGCATGCGCGGGTCAACGCTGTAGGAATACAGGCAAACCTCATTTGATGGTTATTTCCAACTTTCTCGTGACTACCTGGTATTGCTCTATGTCCTCAATCCCCAAAACAAGTGCACAGTCCATTTTTTTCATGCTTAAAAAAATCTGTGAAAATCACCAATATTTTTTTCCACTCGCACTCTTTAGAAGATACTACGTGACCCCCAAATTAATACCGGTGTGCGGCCTGTTTCATCACGTGTCAGATCACGTGACAAAGTTATGGAAATAAGGGTGGCAGTTATGCTCATTGACAGTTGTTGATATGATCAGTGCTCTGGAGGTAGCGCACCTGTCTAGAAAGCAAAAAGTCCAGGTTTGAAGTGTGTGGGGGTTCCATCCTCGTTTGGGCCTGAAACCTTTCCCCATCCAGTAGATGTAAGCGGTGGTCTGGTGCTAGTCTTTCGGATGAGACGATAAACCGAGGCTCAGTCTGTTATACATAAGTATTCAGAGCACGTAAAAGAACCCACGGCAGTAAGGGCGTTGTTCCTGGCAAAATTATGTACAAAAAAGCCACTCTGATTAGGAAGCAAATAAACTGCAGACAGAAAAAGAAAATAAAGGGTGGCGCTGCTCTCGTGGCGACGCGCTCTCCCCGGGAAGAGCAGCCCAAATTTCACGCAGAGAAATCTGCCATGACTTAAAGTGATGTACAATACAATAATGAACAGTTGAACATATTTTTTTATGCAGAAAATGCTCTCCTTAAGCTACGAATTCGACTTAAGCTGTACAGGTTACTGCATCGGAGATACCTTTGGATATTGCAGCTACGAATTCAGCTGTAGTTGTTAGGGGGTGCTGTAGAAATGCCAGCAAAGTGACTAAACTGAGTTCCTCACTGGCAAGAAAAGATGGCCACCTCGTCTTCTCCACCTCTCTCCATCTTAATTAAAGAGATCAGTCATTTTCGTTACGTGACTGGTACATGGACAGAGCTTTGATGAAGAAATTCCCATCTTATAGGAGTTTGGTTAAATTGATGAATTAGACATTTATATACGATTATTCTTCTTGTCTGTGCATATTTTCCCCTACCAAATTCTCTCTCGCTCTCTCTCTCTCTGTCTCTGTCTCTCTCTCATTGTCATTTGTCATTGCCATTCATTGTCATTCTCTCTCTCTCTCTCTCTCTCTCTCTCTCTCTCTCTCTCTCTCTCTCTCTCTCTCTCTCTTCTCTCTCTCTCTCTCTCTCTCTTTCTCTCTCTCTCTCTCTCTCTCTCTCTCTCTCTCTCTCTCTCTCTCTCTCTCTCTCTCTCTCTCTCTCTCTCTCTCTCTCTCTCTCTCTCTCTCTCTCTCTCTCTTTCTCTTCTCACAGACTCCATTTCCTCCGCTGCTGCTGCTGCTGCTGCTGCTGCTGCTGCTGCTGCTGCTGCTGCTGCTGATGATGATGATGATGATGATGATGACGATGATGATGATGATGGTGATGATAATCAGCCTCAGTTCAGGACTGTGGCTGATACAGGATTTCCCCATCAGCGGTCACTGGCCTCAGGTCATTTTCCCGGGGAAATGGTTCACCCCTGACACACTGACCCCTCCCCTCCTCCCCCCCCCCAAATACCCCCCACCATTCCCCCCTCTGCTTACACCCTCTACACAGTTCGGTAGTGATTTCCTAGGGTTGATCTTTGGAATCAGGTGTGTGCGTGCGTGCGTGCGTGCGTGCGTGTGTGTGTGTGTGTGTGTGTGTGTGTGTGTGTGTGTGTGTGTGTGTGTGTGTGTGTGTGTGTGTGTGCGCGTGTGTGTGTGGGGTGGGTGGGCGGGGGGGTAGGTGTTGGGGGGTTGGATAGGTGTGTGTGTACGTGTGTGTGAGTTAAGCGTGCATGTTAAAACCTCTTTTATAACTATGTTGGGTTGTTTTTTTTAACAAAGTGGTCAATGCTTGTGAAAAAAGCATTGTATCGTTTGTCAGTTTGGGGATTTTGCAGATATTGTGTAGTATTATTGTGTAGTAATATGTGTAGTAATATTGTGTAGTGCTATTGGTAGTAATATTGCGTAGCAGATGATACTAAAAGAATACAGGGGATGGAGATGAGATGCATTTGCAAACTTCTTGGTATGAGAATACAGAGATTACGTAACCAACGAGAAAGTGAAAACAAAAACTGAAAACGCCATTGCGTCATGTAAACAACTTCTGACTTTAGTAAAAAAAAAAAAAAAAAACCCCAAAAGAAAACTAAGAGGTCCCGGGCAGCCCAGAATATCTGGATGGCCCAGTGCCCAAAGGGAACGTACAAGGGGGGGAGCGAAGAGGCAGAGGGGAAAACCTGGAAAGAAACATCAGAGGTGGACGGCCCTTAGTGGAACGACTTGCTATAAAAAAAAAACCCGGGGGGGGGGAGGAAGGGGTGCAAAATCTTCGTGGTTCCCCACAGGGCCCCAGATATAAATAGGTGAGGGGACAACCCAAAAAGAGAGGGAGAGAGAGGGGGGGGAGAGAGGGAAACAGAAGGGGGAGAAAGGGGAGGAGGGGGGGATAGAGATACAGCGATTCAGATTTCAGACTTCGACTTGGGGAGGAAAGGGGCTTTTCGTTACGAGAAAAACTTCGTCTTAGGCTTATGTTTTTTTGGTACAGATTATTTGTGCTTTTTTTGTATGTTGTATAGCATATACTTATTTGCTTTTTTTTCCCCCCCTTTTATGGGGCTTGGCCTACGAAAAAAACCTTGAAGTTGAAGTCTGAAGTCTGAGACAGCCCGCCGAGACGGCAACAGACGACAGACGAGACTATGAGCTTGGGGGAGGAGAGAGGAGAGAGGAGGAGAGGGGGAAAAGAGAGAGAAAGAGGGAGAGGGGAGAGGAGAGGAGAGGAGGGAATAACAAACCCCGAAAACGTATAATTTTGTTTCTGAGGTAATAGAAAAAGCGAAGACTTTTTTTTTAATTAGCCCTCGGAAAAAAGGAAAAGAAAACACGTAAACAGAAAAGCATTTTAAGCAAAGTGAATCATAAAAATCACATATGAGGAGGAGAGGAGAGAAAGAGAGAGAGAGACGGGGGGAAGAGCAGGGGAGAGAGAGAGAAAAGGGAAAGGGGAGAGAAAAGAGGGAGAGAGACAGATGGAGAGAGGGGCAGAGGGAGAGAGAGATAAGGGGAGGGAGAGGGGGACAGAGACAGACAGGAGAGGGAGGAGACAGAAGGAGAGAGAGCCGTTTGATGAGAGAGAGGTGGAGTTTGCGGAGAGAGGGAGAGGGTCGAGAGAGAGAAAAAAGAGAAGGAGAGAGAGGGGGGAGAGAGAGGGGGGGGGAGAGGGGGAGGAGGGGAGAGAGGGGGAAAGGGGGGAAAAGGAGAGAGAAAGGGGGGGAAAGAGGGGAGTGAGAGAAGAGGTAGGAGCTTTGGGAGAGAGAGATATATATAGAAACGAAATTTTAGTTTGGGGGCAATAAAAAAAGCAAAAGATTTTTGTTTTTTACATCCGCCCCCAAAACAAAAAATAAAAGAAAAAAAGTCAATAAAAAGTTAAAGCAAAATGAATCTAATAATCCAGAGGAGAGAGGCAAGACACACACACAGAAGTGTGTGTGTGTGTGGTGTGCGCGCGCGGCGCCGTGTGTGTTGTGTGTGTTGCGGTGTGTGGGTGGGGTGTTTGGGGGTTTGGGGGTGTGTGTGCGTAAGTGCGTGCGCGCGGTGTGGTGTGTTGGGGGGTGTATTGTGTGTGTGTGTGTTTCGTAAATGCGCGCGTTGTTTTGGGGGGTGGGGGGGAGGTGTATGTGGATGTGTGGGGGGGGGGGGGGTGTATGTGTGTGTGTGTGTGTGTGGTGTGTGTGTGTGTGTGTGGGGTGTGTTTTTGGGTTTTAAAGGGTGTGTTGTGTTTTGGGGTGTCTGGAAAAAAAAGGGGAATAAAACCCGAGTGGGGGGGGTTCACGAGTGTGGGGAATGAAACCTCCCCCGATGCCCCCGGGGACGCGTATAGTTGAAAAAGAGAGGGAGGGGGAGAGAGAGGGGGGAGGAGAGGTGGGAGAGAGGGGAGAGAGGGGGGGGAGAGAGAGAGGGGGGGAGAGAGGGGGGAGGAAGGGGGGAAGGGAAAGGGGAGGAGAGGGTGGGGAGAGAGGGGGGGGGGGGGGAAAAGGGGGGGAAAGGGGGAGGGGGGGGGGGAGGAGGAGAGGTGGGGAGGAGGGGGGGGAGAGGGGGGGAAAGGGGGGAAGGAGGGGGGGAGAGGGGGAGGGGGAGGGGAAAAGAGGGGGGGGGGGGGGAGGGGGGGAGGGGGGGTGGGGGAGGAGGGGGGAAAGGGGGGGAGAGAAGGGGGGGAGGGAGGGGGGGAAGGGGGGGGAGAGAAGGGGGGAGGGGGGAAGGGGGAGGAGGGGGAGAAAGGGGGGGGGAGGGGGGGGGAGAGAGGGGGGGAGGGGGGAGGAGGGGGGAGGGAAGGGGGAGGGGGAGGGTGGGGAGAGGGGGAGAGGGGGGGGGGAGAGGGGGGGGGAGGGGGAGAGAGGGAGGAGGGGGAGGGGGAAGGAGGGGGGGGGGGGGAGAGAGAGAGGGGAGGTGGGAGGAGAGGGGGAGAGAGGGGGAGGGGGAGGGGGGAGGAGGGGAAGGGGGGAGAGAGAGAGGGGAAGGAGGGGGGAAGGGGAGAGGGGGAGGGGGGGAGGGGGGGGGAAGGAGGGGGGAAAAGGGGGAGAGAGAGGGGGGAGGGGGGAGAGAGAGGGGGAGAGGAGAGGGGGGGGAGAGGGGGGAGGGGGAAGGGGGGGGGGAAGGGGGGAGGAGGGGGGGATTTTAGGGGGGGGAGGGGGGGGGGGGGGGGAGAGGGGGGAGAGAGGGGGGGGGAAAAAGGGGAGGAGGAGGGAAAAGAGAGGGGGGGAGGGGGGGGGGAGGAAAGGGGGGGAGAGGGGGGAAAGGGGGGAGTGGAGGAGGGGGGGGGAGAGGGGGAGAGGGGGGGGGAGGGGGGATTGGGTGGGGGGGGGAGAGAGGGGGGAGAGGGGAGGGGGAGGGGGAGGGGGGGGTGGGGAAGGGGGGGGAGGGGGGGGGGGGAAAGGGGGGGGAGGGAGGGAGGGGGGGGGGGGAGAGCGGGGAGGGGGGGGGGGGGGGGAGGGGGGGGGGGTGGGGGGGGGAGGGGGGGGAGGAAGGGGGGCGGGGAGAG
>CM054142.1:29228973-29260463 GCA_028751875.1 Rapana venosa | reverse complement strand
ACAAAACCCCTGTCAAAGACGTCGCGATGTTCAAAGAAGTAGACAACACCAAGAAAGACAGGCAAGTCGCCAATGTGACAATAACAGTGTCTTGGAAGAGCCGGTTCTTGTGTAACATTGACTCCCTGCTCGATGTGGAAAAAGAAGGAAAACAAACCAGTGTGTACACAGAACTATGTGTCAGCAGTGAATTGAATGCCTCAGCCACACCAGATTCATTGATCTACTGTGTGATCCAGCAACAGACAGCAAGATCGGTGTGTCTTCTGAGGCGCCTGATGTGCAGGAAGAGCTGACAGTTGGCTGCACAGTGGATGACTCTGATACTGATACTGGTATTGTGAAACAGTATGTGTCTACTCTAACTGACAACGTGTACAGCGTCGATTAAGGGACAGCAAGAGAAACACACGGTTTCGAAAGGTGGTGGTTTACATAGTTCGGTTGATCAAAACATTGTGATGTGTGAATCAGATGACATCATCCTGGAATACTCTTGGAATGGAGATCCTGGCGAGGAATCTAAGTGTTGTTCTGGTACATCAAGCAAGAAGAGAAAAACATGTTGCCAGAAGAACGTGTCAGGCTTGCCAGACTTCGTAAAGGGAAACAGTGTACTAACACACAACACACAGAGACAGTGGTGGCGAGTGCTGAGCAGGAGTTACATCATCTTCGGGACCTGATCCGGTCTTACATGGGCTGACTTCGCTGGCTGTAGACTGGAAAAGGAAAGGCTGGTTTGAAAATTGAGACACTTGAGACACAGACAATAATGTATCGAATCTTGATGTACATACCACCACTGTCATGGTTTCCATGTCATTGTAATCGCGTCGCGTTCGATATCGTTGTTACCGCGCCGCAGCGCTATATGGCTTGATTGCTAAATAGCAATAAAATTGTGTCAATTGTGTCAATTGTGTCTCTGTTTTTCTGTCTCTCTGTCTTTTTGTCTCCCTCCCCCCCCCCCTCTCTTTCTCAGTAATTATTTTTAATCCATTTTTTATCTTTTATTTCGAGGACAATGGAATAACAACTCATGTGCTTTTTCATTTTAACATCCAGTCCCCGTGTGTATGGAATTTTGTAACTTTTGTCATCCGTTCCCACTGGCACACAATGGCCTAGTCTTCCGAAAAGCGGAACAGGTTTTAACGTGTGCGCAAGATGTCCATGTTCTTTTCTCTCTCTCTCTCTCTCTCTCTCTCTCGCTCTCCTCTCTCTCTCCTCTGTGTGTGTGTGTGCGTGTGCGTGTGTGTGTGTGTGTGTGTGTGCGTGTGTGTGTGTGCGTGCGTGCGTGCGTGTGTGTATGTGTGTTTGTGAGTGTTTAATGTAAAACAGTGACATGTTTGGAGGCAATACATCTTGTTCTCTGTATTGATCGCAGCCCTGGGGGCCTACCTACCTCTCCAACTTGCAGACAGCATTGACAGACTGCACAGCTGGACACAGTGAGTTAAACCACGTGTCCTTCACTGCACAAACCGCGCTGTGTGTGTGTGTGTGTGTGTGTGTGTGTGTGTGTGTGTGTGTGTGTGTGTGTGTGTGTGTGTGTGTGTGTGTGTGTGTGTGTGTGTGTGTGTGTAAGCAAGGCAGAAAAGACAACAAATGAAATATGACTTTAAATTTTAGTTCATCTATAAAAGAAAAGATGAAACACTTGACTCACACGCTAGTCTAGGTGTCATTATTGACAAACATCTGACTGGAACCGACTCCAGAATGTGATTGAGAAAAAATGTCTTTTCCATAGCAGTGCTTTTTTGTTTTCTAAAGTCAAGAAAGAAAAGGTAGAGGCAAAGGTGTCCCATAACCTATAAGGTCGTAGAGGAGCGAGGCGTCAGAGACCTCACTTCTCTAGGGCCAGCATATTGAGGGCGGCGCCCATCTCCTCTCCTTCGCTGCTTTACCTTCCCTGACCCTAAAGAGGCAGGTACCCATTTATAGCTGGGTGAACTGGGGAACTGTACTGAAGCCAAGGCGCGCAAATGGTCACCCATCCAAGTGGTAACCACGCTCGATGCTGCTTAACCTTGGCCGGGGGAAAGCGAGTGCTCCGACCACTGAGATGTCCCGTATCCTCTCGATAATCATTCTAGAAGATTCTTTTTCTCTGTGACCATAAACTGCATTTCATGATTGTGCACTTGGGGACAATTGTAATGAAACAAAATAGGTTGTTCATTCACAGCCGGCGTAAAAGAGTGATCAACTGTCTGGTGCATTTCTAATGTCGTTCAGCGCCGAGTTATCTCCCCCCTGCCTGTCTGGCATCCATGCAGACCCACACACAGAGGAGGAAGACACCGCTATGACAGCACACACACTGGTCAACAGGTCAAGGCTACTACTACTTCATCTTCTTCTTCTGCATTCCCACTGTCTCGTGCCTGGTCTTCTCCTGGGCTTGTCACTTTACAGGAGCTCTGCCTGCTGGCCTCAGCCGACATATTCTGACTCAAGGGCAGCCCATGAACAAGTTCATGTAAAGAGATGGTGAGATTTGCTTCAGAAAGGCGGGAAAATGGGCTGTGTTGGCAGAAATTAAGCATGAGGGAGAGAAATACAGACAGGCAGACAGACAGATAGAGACAGAGACACAGAGAGAGAGGGGGAGGGATTGACAGACAGACAGACAGAGACAAAGAGATAGGGGTAGCGCACGGAAAGACAGAAACAAAGGAAGTGATAGACATGGGGACATTTCTAGCACAGAATTTGGAGAAGTTTTGGATTCTCTTTACACTGAAAGAGCCCCCCCCCCCTCCCACCCCCCCCCCCGGGCATCCCACGGGGGAAGGAGAATGCACAAATTCCCCCCCCCCCTTCATCCACAAGGGGCTGCAGAAATTCGAACCATCCTCTTGGAGACTCCCAGCGATAGAAGACAGCCACTGTTTCCAGTCTAACCACCGCTCTGTGGTCACACAGGTTCAGGGAGGTTGACCTGTCCGCACTTTGTCCGTCCTGCCCTCCCTCCCTTCCCCCCCCCCCCCCCACTCCACCTTTCCTCCTTGCCTGACTGCAGACAATCAAGGAGGTCTCCATTAGCCGACCTGGGGGGTGGGGGGTCTGTGCACCGCAGTGCTGTGCTGTGCTGTACCGTGCTGTGCTGTGCTGTTCTGTGCTGTACCGTGCTGTGCTGTGCTGTGCTGTTCTGTGCTGTACCGTGCTGTGCTGTGCTGTGCTGTGCTGTGCTGTACCGTGCTGTGCTAGGATATCATTGGACCTCTGCTCTTAACGGTACATCCTTCTGCCCTTCCCTTCCTTCCTTTCTACCTTCCTTCCTTCCTACCTGACCCACCCACGCCACCCCCTTCTTCCTTCCAAGTTTCTGGGGCTGTCTGTATCTGTCTGAGTCTGTGTCTGTCTGTGTTGTGTCTGTGTTGTGTGTGTGTGTCTGTGTGTGTGTGTGTTGTGTCTGGTTTTGGTTTGTGTGTTCTGTGTGTGTCTGTGTTATGTCTGTGTGTGTCTGTGTTAACCTGTGACAACCTGTCGCATGTGGGGGAGGAAACCCCAATAGAAAAAAACAACAACACATATGGAGACTTGGAGAGGAGATTGGCGCCACCAAGGAATATCCTAAGCCCACAGAAAAGACATGAGAGACAAAAAAAAAAAGGGCCAAATTGAAACCGGGATGGGTCGGGGCCCCCGGGTTCCAAAAGGGCCGCGTTTCCATTGATAACCCCGGGGTTTGGAAAGTGCAAGTCAGCTATTTGGATTTTTAAAACATTATTATTAACCCCCCCTGGGAACAACCCACCTTTGGGGAACAGGAAAACCCCCGTACACTCAAACCATTGGGGAAAAATTTTCAAAGAACTGGGTATAAAGTTTGCCCCCTATAAAAGGGGGACATTTTTGGGCCCTAAATTGGGGTTGGACGGGTTTTTGGGAGAAAATTGACTGAAGAAGGGAACAAGTTTGGGTAAAAAGGGTCAAGAAAAACCCTCACCAAAAAGGATTTGGCATTTTTTTGTCAAAAAGGAAGTTTTGGGGGGTGCTTTATCCCAGGTTTTCCAGGGGTTTAAACCCAGCACCCGGGTTTTTAAAGGAAAAACAAACCAAAGCCCACCTAAAACCAAATGAAAGATGAAGTAAAAATTTTTAAAACAAAAACCTTTTTTAAAAAAACCAAAAAATCATATACTTTCAAAGGGATTTTAAACCCAGAAAGTAGGGTTTTTAAAAAAAAACCCTTGGGGAAAACTTGGTCCTTTTTAAAGGGGAAGCCCCAAAAAAAGGGGACATCTCTTTTTGTAAAAAGGGATTTTAAACCCCTTTTTTATGGTTTCGGGAAAAAACCCCAATGGGGCCCCGGAAAACCAGGGTTTAAAAAGTTTTTGCGAAACCCGGGAGAAAACCCAAAAAAACCAAAAAACTAACTCCCTTTCCCTAAAGTTTCTAAAAAAACCAAAAAGGAATTAACTTATCTCCAAAAACATCCTATTCCAACAACAAAACCAATCATAAAAAACCAACCCCTCTAATTCCCAATTTTTCCAAAAAAAAAAAAAAGTTCCAAAAAAAACCAAAAAATTTTCCTTCTTAAAAAACTCCTTTTCCCAACCAAAAATCCCAAATCAACCCAACCAAAAAAAAAAAAAACCTTTAAAAAACCCTAAGATGGGGAAAAAAAAGGAAACCCCACGGACCTTGTGTGGGGTTTTTTAAAAATTGAAGTGAAAAAAAAACAAACAGCCTGAAAACCCCAAAGTATAAATTTAGGGGACAAATGAAAGACCGGGATGGGCGAGATTTTCCAACAAAAGTTGGGGGGCTTTTTGCGGAAATTAAACCCCCCCCGGGCAATAAAAAACAAGGACCTCACCAAAAATCTTTAATGAGGCAGCCCAAAACAAAAGGGGAAAGGTTACCCCGGTCGTCGGGGAATAAACAACCACCCAATGGAAAACCCAATTTAACATTTGGGGAACCCCCGCGATAAAAGAAGAGAAACTAAAACCCAAAAACCAAAAGGGTTTTCCCAACCCCTAAAAAATTCCCCGGGGGGGGGGCCAAACCCAATCTTTTTTGGAAAAGTCAAATTTTTTAAGGCCAAGAGAAGTTGGATCGGGTGATAAATTTGTGATGAAATCAAAAAAGATGAAAGTGGGAACATTTTAAAAAGGGGAAATACGAAAAACCCTGAAAAAAACTCACAAAAACCCCTTCAAACCAAATCATCTATTAAAGGGACGGGCCCAAAAAACCCTCACAGAAAGCCCAGCTGCATTGAACAGGTGGTTGATATTTCAAAATATATTTTTCCCCCAATTTCTTAACCTGAAAAAGGCATAAAAAAGGCAAGGAAACATCAAAAAATTACCCCCCCGCCATTACCTATAAGGGGGGAAGGGAAGTGTAAAAAAAGGAATGATCCGCAGTTTAAACCCAAGTGGGAAAAAGGTTCCCCAGGAGAAAAGAAAAAAATCCCAAGAAGGCTTTTTTGGGGGAAAGCAGGAGGGCAAAAACCCCGTTATCAACAGATTTTTTTAAAAGCTATCGGGCCCAAAATTTTGGGGGGCAAAAAAAAGGGGCCCAACAAATACACCCCCCACTAATAAAACCTCTGCCCAAGAAGGGGGAATTTAAGCCAATCCAAAAAATAAAAAAATTCAGCCTCATAAACCCAAACCGCCAGCAAGATCATGCTCAAAGTTTTTTTAAAATCGAAAAAGGAGGCAGAAGAAAAACCTTGCAGGGGAAAAAGCTGGGTTAAAGGGCGGACAACCTGTCGAAAAAATTTTTTTTTAAACTCCCACATCCGGAAAAAAAAACCTTTTAAAAATCAGTGAAAACCTTTTCCAAAAATTTTAATCGATTTTCAAAAAGGGTTTTTCAAAGAGTATGGCCCCAAGGCCGGGGGCAGGTCCCGAATGTTTGGCTTTTAAAGGGAAGGGAAACTAGTGAAACTTTTCAAGCACTATAAAACCCCGCAACCCAATTTGCGGGCCCTTTAAAACAATCGGTCGGAAACTACTTAAAAAACCAATTGGGGGGGTTTTCAAAAAGGAGCCTCCTATCCCCACCCTTTTTAAATTTTTCCCTTGGAAAACTTAAAAAGACCCTCCATAAATTCCCAACCCTACCATTTCATGGGGCAACCCTCAACAATTTGGGGTTTAGGGATGACATTTGACCTCAGGGGCGGTTTTTAACAAGAGCGGGAAAAAACCTTACGACCAAAAATTGAAAAACAGAGCTGGGGCATAGGGGAGGGAGGGGGCTCGGGGGAAATTTAAAGTACTTGGGTAACAGCACGAGCAAAGCCCCCGCTAAAATTTTACATGAAGGGCCACAACTAAAAGGAGGGGGGACGTTTTTAAAATCCCTTTTGGCCCACCCTAAAAAAGGGGGACGGGGGGTTGGGCGACAGAAATCAAAGTCGATAGCCATGGCAAACTTTCCTTCCTTAAAAAACTCACCCCCCATTTGGAAAAGAAAAGAGACATTTTCCCAATAAAACTAAATTCTACTTCCCTTTTTCAAAATACCTGCTGTACGAAAGTAAAAACCTGGACATTGACTGCTGAAACAGAAAAGGGAAAACCCCCTCATTTGAAACAAAAGCCATAAAAAATTGCGGGGCATACCTGGAGAAACGAAAGACCAAGAATTTGTCAAAGCCAAATGGGAGGGTTTAAAGCAGGTCCACAAAAAACCCTTCTAAACCATCGTCAAAAAGAAAAAGCTGCCCATGGTTCCCACTACCCGCCACAACACTCTGCCAAAAACAGAAATGCAAAACACTCAAAAGGGGGCAAAAAAGGGGGAAGACAGAGCAAGTCATGGATGGACAACATCAGAGAATGGACCAGGATGAATGACTCGGCACTACTGCGCAGAGCCGAGGACCGAGATGGATGGAGGAGGCTTACCACGGCATCGTCTTTCGTGTCTCCCCCACGACCGCCAAGGTCACGGGACTGATGATGATGATGATGATGTCTGTGTTATGTCTGTGTGTGTCTGTATTATGTCTGTGTTTGTCTATGTTATGTTTGTGTGTGTCTGTGTTATGTCTGTGTGTGTTTGTGTTGTGTCTGAGTCTGTGTTATGTCTGTGTCTGTCTGTGTTATGTCTGTGTGTGTCTGTGTTATGTCTGTGTGTGTCTGTGTTATGTCTGTGTGTGTCTGTGTTATGTCTGTGTGTGTCTATGTTATGTCTGTATGTGTCTGTGTGTAGAGCAAGCGTTGAAGGTGGACAGAGGTCGGCACAGATCAAACAGGTAAATTTCCCCGAAGGTGAAATGCGGCTGCCTTTAATGGCAGGTTAAAAACGGTCTTACATGCAAAACTCTGACCATTGGTGAACCTCGGAGCTCTAGCCGAGGAACAAACAACAACAACAACAAAACCTCAGGTAGACAGCTGTCAGGTAGACTAAGAGACATACGACATACTGCAACGTCATATGAGATATCGCAGCACTTGCTTTCTGACTCCACTGACTTCTATTCTAACTCCTTGAGGAGTTGTTGATGTAGTGTTTTGAAACTTGACAGGTGGACTGTCTTGGGCAGCGAAATCTGGCGAAACTCATGACTTCTTCCACTGTAGATTGCATGCTGCAGGTGTGCATGTCATCAACTGCTGGCCTGTCCTCCTACAAGGTGCAGGGTTGTACGTGTGCACACGATGTTCTGGGTGTGTCGGGATGGTCTGCAGTCCCATGCCAAGTGATGTAATGTAATAGGAACCATGATCTATAATCTCATGCTAACAGAATGTAGCTTGAATGAGAACCATGGTCTGCAGTTTCATGCCAAGAAAGTGTAGATGGAATAGGAACCATGGCCTATAATTCATGCCAAGAAATTGTAGATGGAATAGGAACCATGGCCTATAATCTCATGTCAAGAGATGTAGATGGAATAGGAACCATGGCTATAATTCATGCCAAGAAATTGTAGATGGAATAGGAACCATGGTCTTCAATGTCATGTCAAGACATTGTAGTTGAAATAAGAACCATGGTCTACAATTCATGCCCATAGATTGCAACTGGAATAGGAACCATGGTCTACAGTTTCATGTCAAGGGATTGTAGATGGAATAGGAGCCATGGTCTATAGTCTCGTGCTAACAGAATGTAGCTTGAATAAGAACTATGGACTACAATTTCATGCCAAGAAATTGTAGATGGAATAAGAACCATGGTCTATAGCCTCACACCATGAATTGTAGCGGCGATAGAAATCATGGTCTATGTCATATAGTCTTACGCCAAGAGATATAGATGGAATGGGATCCATGGCGTACATTCTCATGCCAAGAGATGGGAATGGAATAGGAACTATGTTCTCCAAACACCTGCCAAGGGATTGTAGATGGAATAAAAACCATGGTTTGATATCTCATACCAAGGATTTGTTGCTGGAATAGGAACCATGGTCTACAATCTCATGCCGCGAACTGTAGATTGAATAAGAACCATGGTCTATAGTCTCATACCAGGATTTTCAGATAGAGATTGGAACAGAATCCATGGTCTATGGTCTCACACCTGGGCTTGTTGATAGAATAGAAACCATGGTCTATAGTCTAATGTCAGTAATCGTAGACGAAATAAGAACCGCGGGTTACAATTTCACGCTAGGAGATGGTAGATGGAGTAGGAACAATGGTTCCTAGTCCCTGCCCAGAAACGTGGGTGGGATAGAAATCATGATTTATAATTTGATGCCAAGAGACTACAGCTGCAACATGACCCAGGGTCTGGGACCCAGTACAGGGTAACGTCCTCTGACATAGACATCTTAGCAGCACACTGCAACTTGCAGCCTCAGCTAACTTAACTGCCAGATCAGCGAGTGTGCTGCTCTACCCACTGGGCTCTCCTCTCTCTCTGCTCTCTGCTCTCTCTGTCTGTCTGTCTGTCCTCTCTCTCTCTCTCTCTCTCTCTCTCCTCTCTCTCTCTCTCTCTTTTGTGACCCAAACTGTATGTTTAGTGGCCTAAGGCCAATGTACATAATTATAAACTCACGTTCAGGGTTCTCTCTCTATGTCTCTCCTCTCTCTCTCTGTCTCTCGTTTCTCTCTCAATCTCTCTCTGTCTCTGTCTCTTCTCTCTCACTCGCTCTCTGTCTCTGTCTCTCTCTCTCACTCGCTCTCTGTCTCTGTCTCTCTCTCTCACTCGCTCTTCTCTCTCTCTCTCGTCTGTCTCTCTCTCACTCTCCTCTGTCTCTGTTCTCTCTCACTCCTCTCTGTCTCTGTCTCTCTTCACTCGTCTCTGTCTCTCTCTCACTCCTCTCTGTCTCTGTCTCTCTCACTCTCTCTCTGTCTCTGTCTCTCTCTCTCACTCGCTCTCTGTCTCTGTTCTCTCTCTCATCGCTCTCTGTTCTCTCTACTCTCTCTCTGTCTCTTCTCTCTCTCACTCGTCTCTGTCTCTGTCTCTCTTCACTCGTCTCTGTCTCTCTTCTCTCTCTCTGTCTTTCTCTCACTCTCTCTCTGTCTCTGTCTCTCTCTCTCACTCGCTCTCTGTCTCTGTCTCTCTCTCTCACTCGCTCTCTGTCTCTCTCTCACTCTCTCTCTGTCTCTGTCTCTCTCTCTCACTCGCTCTCTCTCTGTCTCTCTCTCTCACTCCTCTCTCTCGTCTACTCCTCTCTGTCTCTGACCTCTCTCTCACTCGCTCTTGTGCTCTAAGTCCATCTCTCTCACTTGCTCAATCAGTCTCTCTCTTCACGTCTCTCTCTTCTCTGTTTCTCACTCACTCTCTCTCTCTCTGTCCTCTGTCTTCCTCTCTCTCGTCTCTGTTCTCACTACTCTCTCTCTGTCTCTGTCTCTCTCTCTCACTCGCTCTCTGTGACCCAAACTGTATGTTTAGTGGCCTAAGGCCAATGTACATAATTATTAAACCTGTTCAGGGTTCTCTCTCTCTCTCTGTCTCTTCTGTCTCTCTCCTCGTCTCTCTCTCTCTCTCTCTCTCTCTCTCTCTCTCTCTCTTCTCTCTCTCTTCTCTTTCCTCCTCCGTAGTACAGTACACTAACACAGCAATAATATCAGCCTCTCTTGACTTCATCTTTAGTCCAGCACCTCACACTTGCTGCCCTCCCCCCCCCCCCCCCCTCACCTCACCATATCAGTGACTGTCTCCTTGAGGTGTTGGTGTGTCGTTTGTGTCGTGTTTGTCTGTGTGTTGTGTGTGTGTTCTTGTTGTGTGTGTCGTGTTGTTTTCGTTGTGTGTGTTTGTTTGTGTTGTTGTGTTGTAGTGTGAATTGGTGGTTAGTGTCTGTGGTGTCTGTGTGTTAGTGTGTGTGTCTAGATGTGTGTGCTTGTTGTGGTGTGTGGTTGCTGCTGTGTTCTGTGTGTAGTTGTGGTTCTTTGTGGTGTGTGTGTGTGTGTGTGTGTGTGTGTGTGTGTGTGTGTGTGTGTGTGTGTGTGGTGTGTGTGTGTGTGTGTGGGTGTGTGTGTGTGTGTGTTGTGTGTGTGTGAATTCCTGTTAGTATTCATATTATTTTTTGAGTGCATTGCTGTTAGGCTTATTCTCCTGTTCAATTTGTTGTAATCCTCCATACCCAAAAAGGGGTGAAAGGAATTAATCTTGAATCTTGAAATTGTGTGTGTGTTTATATGTGTGCGCGTACGTGCTTGCGTTGTGTGTGTGGTGGGGTTGTGTCTTGTGTTGTGTGTGTTTGTGTCTGTGTGTGTTGTGTCTTGTGTCTTGTGTCTGTTGTGTTTGTGTCTGTGTTGTATGTGTCTGTGTGTCTTGTGTCTGTGTCTGTGTGTGTTGGGGGGAAAGCAGCATGGGGGCAGTCCTGAACTAGTATTGATAATAATCACTCCTGCCTCGCTGCCTCCTTGCCTCCCTCCTCTAGTCTGATGGGGAGGTAGGATGCTGTCAGGCATGAGGTAGGAGGCAGCAATATCACACCCGGCTGCTCTGCCACTCTCTGCCTGCCTTTCTCTTTTTCCCGGGGCGGGGTTTGGTTCTGTGTTTTGGGTTAGGGAAAGTTTTGGACTGCATGCAACTTGCTAGTGGAAAAATGAAGAAAGTGTTGATGTTTAAATTTTAACTGTCTGTCCGTCTGTCTGTCTATCTATCTATCTATCTGTCTATCTATCGATCTATCGATATACTATCTATCTATCTATCTATCTATATATATATATATATATATATCTATCTATCTATATTATGTGTGTGTATGTATGCATATGTAACTGTGTGTGTGAGAGAGAGAGAGACAGAAACAGAGAGAGCATTGAAGTCTGAACTCTGAACAGTTTTAATAATTGTGTACATTGGCTTAGGCCCAATACACAGAATTTGGGAAAGAGAGAGAGAGAGAGGAGAGAGAGAGAGAGAGAGAAGAGAGTAGAGAGAGAGAGAGAGGAGGAGAGAGAGAGAGAGATGAGACGAGACTCACAACAGGACGAGGCGATCGACGAACAGAAATCAAAGTCAGACTAGCCATGGCAACACTGTACACATGACACCACTCACCAACCATTTGTAAAGTAAAGAGATGCAGTATTTTCCCAATCACTAACCAAAAGTTCTACAAACCCCTAAGTCAGAACTACCCTGCTGTAAGAAAGTTGAAACGCTGAACATTGACCGTTTGGGCTGAAACAGCAAAGCGATCCAGTCATTTGAGTAAACACAAAATGCCATAAAAACACCTGCTGGGGCATATCCTGGAGAAACGTCAATGACCAAATGAATTTTGTCAAGAGCACAAATAGAAGGCTAGCAGGTCGCACAGGACCCCTTCACCATCGTCAAGATAGAAAAAGCTGAGACAAGGGCTTGCGGCCACGTCACCTCGCCACAGACGACACTTTCCTGGCAAATACACGTACTGCAGGAACACTCGAGAAGCGGTAGGCAAACAGACAGGGGAAGACAGAGCACAGTCGATGGATTGGCGCAACATCAGAGAAAGGAAACCAGGAGCTGAATGACTCGCGGCACTACTGACAAAGCCGAGGACCGAGATGGATGGAGAGGACTCTACACCGGGCATCGCTTAGATCGTGGTCTCCCGCCACGAACCGCCAAGGTCACGAGGGACTGAGATGAGGATGATGAAGAGTCGTGTGCTAATGAGTCTGTGTGTGTCTGTATTCGTGTCTGGTGTTTAGCTCTATGTTCACTCGTGTTGTGTGTGACTTGGTATGTCTGGGTGTGTTTTGTGTTTGTGGTCTGAGTCTGTGTTATTCTGTCTGTCTGTCTGTGTTTCGATGGTCTGGTGGTTGCTGTGTTATGTCTGTGTGTTTCCGCTGTGTTTTATGTCTGTTGTGTCTGTTGTGTATGTCCCTGGTGTGGTGCCTATGTTACTGTCTGTATGATGTCTGTAGTATAGACACGGCGTTGAAGGTGGCACATGAGTCGGCACAGAATCAAACAGAACATTATCCCCCGAAGGCTGAAAGGCGGTTACTGGCCTTAATGGAGCAAGTTAAAACCGGTCTTACATGCATAACTCTGACCATTGGTGAACCCGGAGCTCTAGCGCTGAGAACCAAGCGCAACATACAGACAACAAAACCTCAGGTGTCACTGTCAGGTAGCGACTAAGAGATCATACGGACATAACTGCAAAATCGTCAGTAATAGACATAGTACCAGCACTGCTTTCTGGACACTCCACAGACTATCTTTCGTATTCTTACTCCTTGATTGTTTAGATGTAGTGTTAGTTTGAAACTTGAAGTGGAACTGTCTATGGCGCAAGACGAAATCTGGCGAAAACTCATGACTATCTTCCACTGTAGATTGCATGCTGTCAGGTGCGCATCGTCCATCAACTGCTGGCCTAGTCCTCGTCTCAAGGTGCAGGTTTAGGTAAGTTTGCACACGATAGGCTGTGTGTGTACGGAACGGGTCTGCAGTCCCATCAGAGTGCCAAGTGGATTAATGTAATAGAACCAGAGATCTATAATCTCATGCTAACAGAAGTAGCTGAATGCAGACCATGCGTCCGGCGTTTCCTGCCAAAAGTGTAGATGGCGAATAGGAACAATGGCCTATCGATTCAATACCCAAACAATTGTAGATAGAGATGAGGACCATGGCCTATAGTCTCATGTCAAGAGATAGATGAATAGAACCTTGGCCTACATAAAATTCGTACATATAAGCACAGAAATTGTAGACATGAATAGTGTACCATGTCATCAACGTTTCTGTGGTCAAGGAGCATGTAGTTTTAAATAAAACCATGGTCTAACAATTCATAGTCACATAGTAGATTTGGCACTGGAATAGGAACCATTCTACAGTTTCTCATGTCAATGCGGATTGAGATTGGAAAGAGCCCATTGTCTCTAGTAGCACGTGCTTCAGACAGAATGGTAGCTTGAATAGCGAACTACTGGACTACCAATCTTGATTCCTAGAAATCGGCGACATGGCAATAAGACTATGTAGCATAATAGCCTCACACAATGAATTGCGTATAGCGGCGATACAAATCATGTCATGTCAATGCATATAGACGCTTACGCAAGAGATAATAATGTACTCATAGGCCGGATCCATGGGCGTACATTCTCATGCCAAGGAGATGAATGGAATAGGAACTAGTTCTCCAAACACGCATGCCACAGGATTGTAGATTGGAAAAAAAACCTTGGTTCATGATATCTCATACTCAAGATTTGTTCTGCTGTGTATAGGAAAACCATGGTCTACAATCTCATAGCCGCGAGACTGTAGATTGAATAAGAACCATGGTCTATAGTCCATAGACCAGGCATTTTTCAGATCAGAGATTGGAACTACTGCAACCAGTGTCATTGGTCACACACCTGCGGAGCTTGTTGATAGGCGCGACAAACCGATGGCGTGTCTATACACAGTCAGTAATGCGTAGACGAAATAAGATCCCGGTTACTATAGTTATCACGCTAGGACATGGTAGAATGAGACTAGGGCAACAATGGTTTCCAAGTCCCCTGGCCAGAAACGTGGGGTGGATAGAAAAATCAGATTTATAATTTGAACTGAGCCAAAGAACGACAGCTGCAACAGACCCAAGGTCATGCGGACCCTAGTCTACAGGGAACCGTCCGAGCGTGACATGCGACATCCGTAGCACACACTGCGAACTTGCAGCTCACTAACTTAACTGCCAGATCAGCGACGTGTGCTCGCTCTGAAACCCACTCGCGGCTTCACTCCTCTGCACCCTCTGCTGCCTTTCTGACGTCTGTCTGTCCTCTGTCGCACTCATCTCCCTCTCGTCTCCTCTCTCTCTCTCTCTCTCCGTCTTTTGCGTGTGACGCCAACCTTATTATGTCATTAGTGGCCGTAAGGCCAATGTACATAATTATTAAACCCGTTTCAGTGGTTCGCCTCTCTCTATGTCCTCTCTCTCGTCTCTAGCTCTGGCTCTGTTGAGCTCACTCACAGGCGCTCTCTCTTCTCTGTCCTCTCTCTCTCACTCGCGCTCTCTGTCTCCTGTCTCCTCTGCTCTCACATCGCTCTCTGTCTCTGTCGCTCTCTCAATCACGTCAGCTCTACTGCTCTGCTCATCTCACTCTCTCTCTGTCTCGAGTTTCCTCTCACCACTCTCATCTGTCTACTTCCACTCTCTTCGACTCGCCTCTGTCTCTGTCTCTCTCTCAAATCGCCTCTCAGTCTCTCGCGTCTCACTCTCTCATCTGTCTCAGTCTCTCGTCACTCTCTCTCTATCTCTGTCTCCTCTCTCTCACATCTTACGCTCGCGTGTCTCTGCCTCTCTCCCCCTCGTCTGCTCTGTCTCTCTCTCTCACTCTCTCATCTGTCTCATGACTCTCTCCAACATCGAACCCACGTAAAGATCGCTCTCTGATCTCTTCTCCTCTCAGACTCGCTCGTCTGTCTCGTCTACGAAGAGTGCGCGAACGCCGAGCGGCGGGCGCGCGGACGGGGAAGGGGCGCGGCCTGAGGAGAACGGGGCGAGTGCGGCCCGCGTGGGACGCCTACGGGAGTACGGCGAACGATTGGATGAGTACGAGCGGCGCGACGCGAAATTACGATGGGTACGATCGCGTAAGAACGACGAGCGGCGACGGTGACCGGAGATAGTTGCGACAAATAACACGGAGAACACGGTTATAAGTAGCGAACTGCGCGAAAAATTAACCTTATGGAACGCGACGAATGGCAACGGATCGTGCGCTGCGAGCTACTCGCTTCGTCGAGGAAATTACGATCACACCACACTCTCATCTAAATCCGCCCAATTTACCTCAAATCACTCGGAGTGGGCGTACTAGAGGAGTCGGACGAGGGATCGATGTAATTAAACGAAACGCGAGTACGTAAAAAGATCGAGTGAAGAATAAGACCGTGCAGACTAGATAACTAAACTAGGATTCCGACGCTGTAATAGCGCTGTCATGGCGACTCAGGGCGAAAGGGCGGATGGACGCTAAGGAAAGTCGTCGGTATAATACGAATAAGGGCGCGGGGCAGGGGGACGGATGCAGACCACGGCGGTCAAGAATGAGAGGTGGGGACGTACGCCTGAAACGAGACGCCGGGACGGAGTGTGTACGAAGCCGCAAAGAGAATAGCGAACGGCGAAAAGGAGGCGCGAGAGCAGGCGTACGAGTGACGGAAGAAGCGGAAGACACGTACGACGCAACGACGTGAGAGCGGACGAACGGAAGTGACGAGAGGGTCGGCAGACGATACGAACCTGCGTCTACGCGGCGAGAACGAAAGTGGGGCGGAGAGTGTAACGCGAGGTGTGAATCGGTGAGCGGACGCAGGAGGGCGACGCGTCGAACCGCGGAAGCGGAAGGATAAAAAATACGGACGATAGGACGCTCGGGAACGGCGGGGGATCGCACGGAGGTGGATCGGACGGTCGCGCGTAACGCGCAGTAGAAGGCGAAGAGCGAATGGAAGCGGTGGTAAGAGGAGTACGAGACGCCGAGAGCACGAATATACGCGAAAACGACGACCGAAAACGCGTGAGCGGCAGGTCCAGGCAACGAGACCGAGAGAGAGACGATTAAGACGGCGGACGGAAGGCGCGTCAGACGACACGATTGCGCTAGGGATCGCGACCTACGGGGTAAGGAACGCGACGACAGACGTACGGCAGTCGCCGACGACGAACGCTCTCGATAGACGCGTACAAACGAGCGCGCGTTCGATACGCTCGCGCGGGAGCGCACGAGACGATCCGGGAAAACGGCGTAGCCGACGCACGCGTGGACGGAGGTGGGCAGATACGAAGCACGAATAACACGTGTACGGGACGGGGAGAAACGGGAGGGGACGATGACAGAGCGAGAGACGATAAACTGGAAGTGCACAATAACGGAACGTTACCGAGACTACGCGGGAACAACCAAGAAGAACACATGGCGTCGGACTGTCGAAACAGAGCGAAGACCTTCCAACATACTGTACTAATTCGGAAGCGGCCCAGGACAGACAGAAGTGAAGAACATTTGTTGCTGCCTACGTGCCAAAAGGCACAAAGCTGATATGATGATGACTGCATGTGTTCACGTTTTTGTGTGGATTTTTGTTTTTAGATACGCAGCAGCTATGCCATCATTAGAAGAAACTCAAACAGATTGCAGACATGCACAGAAAAATCTAACTCTACCAATCTGCGTGCTGTCGAATACCTGAGCACCTTTCAGTGTTGGTTTAGAAGTTATGAATAAGAACGTTGTGTGTATATTTCCATGAACTCTCTCTCTGTCTCTCTCATCTCTCTCTGTCTCTCTCTGTCTCCTCTCTCTGTCGCCATTCATCGACATGCACGCTTAGTGATTCAGAAAGAAGTTTCACCAGAGGAAAACAAAATCTGTGATCTACATCGCAAGAATATGGATAAAACAATCTAGAGGATCAAAAAAACAGGAACGCATCAGAAGTGACACGACTGTCCATAACTGTCCAATAAATTGGGACGATAGCCTAGTGATTTGAACATTTTGCTCGCAACCTTACGACCAGGTTTCGAATCCGTTCAATGGGATTGTTTCCCTGGATTAACCATAGTTCAGACTCCACTCCCCCCGAAAAGTCCTTCGTATGAGACTATAACCCAAGGTCCAGTGGCAAACGCATTCAAACATTTTCGCACATGTAATCCTATTCTGCTTTTTTGAAAAGTAGGCCTTGTGTGCCGTGGGACAGATGACAAATTTACAAACCGCATACACATGAACTGGATTAAAAAAACCACATGATGCATATTCCATTATCCTCATTATAAAAGAATTCAATAAATAAACGCACACGACACACACACACACCACACACACACACACACACAACACACACACACACACACACATCACACACACACACACAACACAAACACACACAACTCACACACACACAGGCGCGTGGTGGCTTTGTTGCTCAAACGAACGCCTGCACGCCTGCACACTTGCGCACGCTACACAAAAACAACACACACCTACACCACTCAACACACACCTATATTCAAACACACACACACACACACAAACTCACACTCACACACACACAACACACACACACACACACACACACACACACACACACACACCATTTAGTACCTGACAAAAACCTAACCCACACCCAAAATCTCGTGCACAAGTTCATAAACAATTGCCATCACTTTTGTATGCAAGAATCAATAATAAAATAATAATATTAATAATAATAATAATAATAATAATAATGTAAAAATTAATATAGCGCTGAATCGTGTGAGCAACAAATCAAAGCGGCTCAGAATTACTTAAAAAAAAATAAATATCGAAGATAAGCACTTATGGCTTTTTTTTAACATCCATCCCCGTGTTATCTTTGTAAATATTTTGTCATCTGTTTCCCACATCTGGCAACACACTGGCGCTACTCTTTCGAAAAGCGAACAGGATTAAAACGTTTCCCAAATTCCCTGCATCGTGGCACACACGGCCTCGTTTTACACTCATCCAAGACTTAAAGTAGGCATGTATGTCCAGGGTATGATACAAAACAATTCACATGCAGTATACACCGAGTGATAGGTCTGAATCAATTGAAGGAATAAATTAAGATATTTTAGAAAGTGTTGTGTGTTGATAATAGTAACCCCCAGCGAGTTAACCATCTAACTTGTATAACCTCAAAAGTGTGGGTTTTTCTTCTTGGCTGACTGTCAGTTCAAGGGGAAGTTTTCCCTGCTCTTACCATTAGTTCTGACTTCAGTCTGTCACACACAAGTCCTTCAGATGACACTGTAACCCGAGGTGCAGTGTGCAAACACACGCCTAGCATCTTGTGCACACGGCAATGAAACCTGCCCGCCAATCCCCCATCTTGCAACAGAGTACCATGTGTATCATCACACAGCATGCCACTTGCACGCTAGTGATGTCGAAATAATGAAGGAATAATACTTTAGTTTACAATTAAAAAAAAATGTAAAAAAAAAAATATAAACATTGTGATTAAATGTTTCTTTTGATTAGATCTAGTTCCAACCAGTTTTCCCATTTAGCAACTGTATCGACCAACACCACCACCACCAAGCAAGCGCTTGACTGTCTAATTAAAACACCACACTGCTCCGCGTGATCCCGAAACCCTGGGCACTATGGTTACCCCACTTTAACCTAAGGTCCAAAACCACAAAGATTTCAGAAGTGACACAAATCTGAAAACGCCATGTCATCACCACTAAAAAATACCCCCTGTGGTGGAAACCACGCCATTAGCAATAAGAAAACTCTTTCACTCACACCTCTACAGGAAGGTCCGTATGCATTGGTTTATCATCGTGTAAACATCTTCTCTAGTTACCACTCACTGGTTTCGATCGACCCTCTCTTTTGCTTAATATTTTTTTTTAATTTGTGTTTTCCTTATAATATAACAAGTCCAAACCTTTTGCCTACTACAAGAACGGAACTGTGCAAGTCTTCTCCGGGTAGATACAGTAATTACTTCCCTTAGACAACAGAGTTTTAAAAAGTTTCCTATTTTTTAGAAATATTTTCACCACGAATAACAAAGTCTGTGATCTTATATCGTAAGAAGAAATATAGGACGAAAAAGATAATGTCTTCTTTAAAGTTGACAGGTTTCGTATAAACTTCCTATAAGATTTCTACACACTATTCTAGTAGGTCTGGCAATGCCCCCCAAACCCAAGGGTTGTCAGGGAAGATGCCTTATTTTTTTTCAGCACTGCATGAGTTATCGTTTTGTGTGTGTGGTTTTTGCTTTTAGATGTACACCGTACAATGCCATCATTAGAAAAAATTGAGAACATATTTGCAGACAATGCAAACAGAAACAATCTAGAGCTCTACAAGTGAGCGTTTGATGTCAAATACCTAGCACTCTTTCAGGTTGGTTTTAGGTATGAATAAAAGCGTGTGTGTATCATTTCTGAACTCAAAACCAGAGGCCACCAACCCCCATCGCCCCACCCCCCCCCCCCCCCCCAATTCTCTCTCTCTCTGACCACGCACGCATGGACGCAAGTATTCAGAAATTATTTCACACCAAAAGAACAAAATCTGAGATCTACATCGCAAGAAGTAAGAAATAAAACAAGCTAAGGGATCAAAACAAGAACACTTCAGAAGTGACACACTGTCATAAACTGTCTAATAAAGTGGGACTGATAGCAATGTATTAGACATGCGCTCGCAATCTGACGACCGGTTCGAATCCCGTTCAAGGGGATTTTTACCCGGATTACTTCCTTCAGACTCCACCCTCCCCCAAAATTCCTTCGATGAGACTATAAACCGGACAGTGTGCACACGCATTCAGAACATATTTGCGCACACGTTAACTCCTATTCCACTTTTCGAAAGAGTTTGGCCATTGTGTGCCGGTGGAATATATACAAAAGTTACAAAACCCATACATATGGGAAGTGGATGTAAAAACACACAGAGTGTTTATTCCATTAACCTCAATATAAAGAATAAATAAACGCACGCACCACGCACGCACGCAACGAACACCTACCACACACACACACACACACAGGCCGTTGCGTGTCTCAAACGCACCTCACCTCGCACACTTGGCGCACACGCGTACACAACAAACACACACACACACACCACACTCACCTCAAACACACTCAAACCACACACACAACTCACACACACACACACACAAAGCAACACACACGACTACACACACACACAACACCACACACACACACACACAGTATTTTTCTGTTTGATGTTTTTGGGGTGGTGTTTTGTGGTTTTTTTGGGTTATTTTTTCAAGAATTCTTGTTAATACTTTTTTCATAATAATTGGTTTATGCGATGAATCGATATAGCATAACCCCTCCCCCCTCACACACAACGCACGTGCGCGCGCTCACACACCACACAGCCACGCACACACGCACCACGCACACACACACGTACACACACTTTCCTGTCCATATCACTATTTAGTGAAGGAACGTTTAACTGAAGAACTACTACTACTACTACTACTCGACTAACTACTACTACTACTACTACTACTACTACTACTACTACTACTACTAACACACAACACACACACACAAAACACACACACGCACACCACACCACACACAACACACACACACCTCACACACAATTCACACACACACACACACACACACACACACACACACACACACAGACACAAAACACACACACACACACACACACACACACACCACACACACACCACAAACAACACACACACACACACACACACACACACACACACACACACACCATCTCCCCACACACACACACACACAAACACATACAACACAACACCAATTAGTACCTAAAAAACAACAACCCCAAACCACAGGCCTAACACTTGTGCACAACCAAACAAGTTCAAAGAACTAGCCATCCAATTTTTTATGCCCCCCCCCCTCTCCCCCAAAGTAGGCCAAGTTGGTAATGTATGAGACAAAACATGTCATGCCTGCATAATACACGCTAGTGATGGTCTAATCAATGAAGGAAAAACTATGAGTTATAAAGTGTGTGTTGTTGATAATATCATAGCACCCAGCGGAGTTATCCCATTTAGTCTGTAATCAACCTCAAAAGTTGTTGGGGGGGGGGGGGGGGGTGGGGGGGGGGGGGGCGGGGGGGGGGGGGGGGGGGGGGGGAGGGGTGGGGGGGGGGGGGGGGTGGGGGGTGGGGGGGGGGGGGGGGGGGGGGGGGGGGGGGGGGGAGGGGGGGGGGGGGACGGGGGGGAGGGGGTGGGGGGGGGGGGGGGGGGGGGGGGTTGGGGGGGGGTGGGGGTTTCTTCTTTGCTGAGCTGTCCTGTTCAAGGGAATTTTTCCCCTGCTCTTACCATTCTTCTGACTTCATCTGTCACAGCACACAAGTCCTCAATGATCACTGACCCGAAGTGCAGTGTGCAAACACACGACTACATCTTGTGCACACCGCAATGAAATCATGGCCCCGCCAATCCCTCAATCTTTGAAACCAAACCTTTGCCTACAACAAGAACGGGACTGTTGCAATCTGTCCCGTAATTTAACAGTAATTACTACTATCCTTAGTCAATAGAGTAAAAGAAAAGAACACATTTATAAAAAAGAAAAAGTTTCCTATTTTTTAAAATATTTCACCAAGAAGAACAAAAGTCTGTGATCTATATCTTAAGAAGAAGTAAAGGACGTAACTAATTATAGTCTTCTTTAAAGTTTGACATGTTTCCGTATAAGCTTCCTATAAGATTTTCTTTCTACACACTATTCTAGTAGGTCTGCAATGGCAACAGGGTGTCATTGTAAGAAGCCTTTTTTTTTCCTCACCACCCTTTTGTACGCTTGGAGTGCGAGATGACTAGAGTGACCTCGACAAACTATCCACAATCCAAACGAAGAATCTCAGAAGAATCTTGCCGAATCTTCTGCCTGAGACCACTCCCAACCAAAACTTTTGCCCTTTGCAACCAGGAAAGCAAGGACACCATCATCAACATAGCATGGAGGGTGGATAGGGCATATTCTGCCGTGGGAACAGGGAAACATCGTCGAACAGCACCTTCCACTGACACCAAGAGGAATACGCAAACGAGACGACCCAAGAACACTTGGCGTCGGACTGTCGAAACAGAGCAGAAGACCTCCAACATACCGGGATCCATTGCGGAAGCTGCCCTACAGACAGGAGTGGAGAACATTTGTTCTGCCCTATGCGTGGCCAATAAGGCACAAGTCCTTTGAATGATGAATGACTGCATGTGTCCATTCGTTTATGTGTGTGATTTTTTGTTTTAGATGTACGCAGCAGCAATGCCATCATTTATGGAAAAACCAGGAAAATTGCAGACAATCAAAACAGAAACAGAACCTAGAGCTCTACAAGTGTGCGTGGATGTCTAATACCTGAGCACACTTTCAGGTTGTTTAGATTAATGAATAAGAAGCTGTTGTGTTATAATCATGAAGCTCAAAACCAGGACGTACCCCCCCCCCCCCCCCCCCCCGCTCGCTCTCTCTCTTCCTCTCTCTGTCTCTCTTCTCTCTTGGGAGGTGGGGGACAAAATCAATCCTAAAGACAAGGACATGAGACAAAAACCGACAGAACAAAGGGATAACACTGGCCAAACGACTTGACGAGCCCAGGCACAGAATTGTGAGCAGAGCTCGCAGGAAGGAAGAAGAGCTTTTTTTCCACAGGGGACAGCGGGTCAGGCCTGGCAACAGACTCCCTCGTCCTTCGCTCAGGTTGTAAGAAGTGGAGGAACACAGCACGCCCCCCCCTGCCTCTTCCACAGACCAGTCCTCGTAGGCAATCTCCTCTCTTCCTCCGCCACTCACAGAGGGAAGATGGCCTCAGGAGTAAAGTCTCCCACTTCCAAGTACTGACGTCATCGTCAAGCTGCCCTCTTCTTCACCCTCCTCTTCACCCCCTGCTGTGCGGGTAACACGGAGGCAGCAGCAGGGTAGCAATGCCAGGAGTGGTGGTGGAGATGCAGTGACAGCCACGCGGCGTTCACCTCAGTTTCTCACCAATACCAGCAACAGGGCAACACGTGACAGCCCCCCTCCAGACCGGCAAACGGGAAGGAGGTCCCTTCTGCCCGACTCGCCAGGCAAGTCACCTGCACAGTCCTCTGCTCGCAGCAAACGGCAGACTGGTGACAGCAGCGACAGGAGACTGCGTTACAGCAGTTCCAAGAAGACATAGGACAGGCTTGACCATCCAAGTCGTTTAACGTTTTTAAATTATAATGTTGAAAATTTGCACAATAAACTGAAGATGTTTCCTTTTATACACTATGTAAATAGATTTGATTTTATATGTCTCACAGAGACTTTTCTTGATCCACATTTGATTACAGCTATATATTTTTGGATTATTTCAAGTTGTGTGCTCCTGCGAAAAAACTCTCTCACCATGGCAGGAATTCTGGAGGAGTGTTTTGTTAGTGCGTAGGAGTTTAGATAATATGTAGAAGAAATTATGCTAGATTGTAATAACACAATTGCTTTAAGAATAAATAAGAGTTTATTTAACTTAGATAAAGATGTTATCTTGCTAGCTTGCTATGTTGCTCCGGAAGGAAGCCCTGTTTTTGATGAAAAGATGGTTAAAAATGGTATATTATTATTAGAGGAAACACTTGTACAATACTTCGAAAAGGACACCATGTATCTCCTGATTATGGGAGACTTAAATGCGAGGACAGGTCATGAACAAGCTGACCATGAAGAAATGACAAATTATATTAGAGATCAAGAATTTGATAGTATGGATAAATGAATTTTGTGTGCGTTTCTCGAAGGATGGTATAATTAACAGTTTTGGTAAATCATTATTAGATTTTGTTTTATGTTTGGGATATGGTTATTTTGAATGGCGGTTTGTGAGGGAGATAAAGAGGGTAACTATACTTTTGTTACCCCTTAACGGTTTGCAGTGTTATCGATTATTTTCTTGTCCGTGTCATATGTTATCAAGTTTCAAATTTGTGCTTGGAGACTGTGTTGATTCGTGGCATCTTCCAGTTGAACAACATGGAAAGATGCCTACGATTGTACTGAAACACAGGATACAGAGCAAAGAGGTGAAGAGAAAATCTTTATGGTCTGCATTTAATGTGAGACATACAAAATGAGCTGAACACTGTTGAATTTCTCGAAAGTATACAGAAAGCTTTTAACTCATTGCCGACTGATATAAATGAAAGTGTAGAATATTTTGTAAATGCCTTATGTGGGGCGTGCATGCATGGTCCCAAAAGTTGGTGGAGGGAAAAGGAAATGTAATGACTGGTTTGATACTGAATGCAAACAAAAGAAGCAAGAAGTAAAGAGGTTACTAAAAAGATTTCAGCGATGTCAGAAAATCATGATAAGTTAGAGAAAAAAGGGAGTTATAAACTACAGCGCGAAAAAAATATGTCAAATTAAGGAAACTAAAGAACAGGAATTTGAACTGAATTTTTTGGATAACTGAAAAATTCTCTTAACGACGCCAAAACATTTTGGTCTATAATTAGGTCTGTGAATCGAAAGGTCTTTTATAAAAATAAACATATCTATTAAGAAAGGTACGATCACTTCTTACACGTTTTTAACAGCTCGGATGATAGTGTAACACAGATGGAATATATGTAACGGAAGAAAAAGATGATTTCGAACCATTGTTTAATGACCTATCAAAGAAATGAAGTTATTGCCGGTATCCAGCATTTAAAAACAAAGAAAAAGTGCTGGTCCAGACAAAAAAATAGGCGAAATGCTAAAAATGCCAACTCAATGTTATTTCCTTCCTTTAAATCAACTCTTCAACGATGTTTTTGAAAGAGGTGCTTTCCCTTTGGAGTGGGCCAAGTCTATAATTATTCCTTTTACAAAAAAGGTGACAGCATAAAACAGACAATTATCGTGGAGTAGCCCTCACTAGCATCGTCAGCAAAATATATACTTATATTTTGAATAAAAGGTTAACTAGATGGGCTGAAGAGAATGAAAAACTGCTCGAAGAACAAGCAGGTTTTCGAGCAAATTATAGTACTACTGATCATATATTCACCCTATACTCTATTGTTCAAAAATACTTGCAATCAAATAAAAAAACTATTTCCCATGCCCTATGTGTGGTCATATTCTTGATGATGAAGTGCATTTCCTGTTTCATTGTCAATCATATGTTTCCATGCGTGAAAACTGTGGTGTTCTCAATCTAGAAGCTTTCCGAAGGCAAGATATTTTTTCTATCTTATCGTCCGATGATGATATTGTGAATCAAATCGTTGCAAAGTTTATTGCTGAAGCCCACTGAAATTAAGCACAATTACAGCTAGTTCCAATTAGCTTAAATTTGTGACTAACTAAAGTAACATTTTATATTATGTAAACTCCAGCATTTTGTGAAAACATAAACGAAACATTTTTAATTACGCTGTAATCTCCAGCAAGATATTTTTTGAAAATTTCACATACAATGTCAATGGATGGTCTAATATAACATTCTAGAATGTTCTTTTATTTATTTAGTTATTGCTTATTGGTTCCTATTGTTTCATCTTGTTATTACTTGTGTTTTCATTTGAAACTGAGTTACGTCGAGCTTAAAGTCGTATCCGTTCATAAGAGCTCATTTTTGGTTTTTTGGTTTTCATTACGTTAAATGCATCATGTGATTTTTCTTGTATTTATTTGTATTTACAAAAGAAAGTCGTGTATAACCCCCCTTGTCAATAGGCCACTTTGGTCAAAGCGTCAAAGCGTCAAAGCGTCTCTCTCTCTCTGTCTGTCTCTCTCTGTCTCTCTCTGTGTCTCATACACGCATGCACGCTAGTGATTCAGAAATAGTTTCACCAGGAAGAACAAAATCTGTGATCTACCTCGGAAGAAGTATGGGATGAAAATCAAGCTAGACTGACCAAAAACAGGAACGACTTCAGAAGTGACACGACTGTCATAACTGTCCAATAAAGTGGGGACGGGATAGCCTAGTGATTAGAACATTTGCGTCGCAACCTGACGACCCGGGTTCGAATCCGATTCAAGGGGATTTTATTCCCCTGAGGATGTTAACCTTAGTCAGGGGACTCCATCCTCCAAAAGTCCTTCGGATGAGACTATAAACCAAGGTCCAGTGTGCAAACGCATTCAGATCATTTTGCGCACATGTTAAATCCTATTCTGCTTTTTGAAAGAGTAGGCCATTGTGTGCCGGTGGGAGCAGATGACAAAATTTACAAAACCGCATACACATGGGAACTGGGTGTAAAAAAACACATGAGTGCTTATTCCATTATCCTCAATATAAAAGAATAAATAAACGCACGCACGCACGCACGCACGCACGCACGCACGCACGCACGCACACACAACACACACAAACCACACACACACACACACACACACACACACACACACACACACACACAGGCGCGTGTCATCATTAGCCATTACACCCAGCGGTGTGTAGGGCAGCAACAAAGCGCTTCCACTCCTGCCTATTCTGGGCCAACCTAGTCACTGATCCCCAAGAGTGCTGCATCGGCCTTCATCTCACTTTCTACAGTTCTTCCTCCACGTTGCTTTTGGTCTTCCTTTCTTTCTCCTTCCTTCTGGGGTCCAGTGCAATGCTGTTCTTGCAATTGATGTTCGGGTCTCTTCGGAGGATGTTGCCCAATCACTTCCACGTCTTTGGTGATGATGGTTCCATGTCTTCTTGCCTTGCCTCTCCTGTAGTAGGTCTTCATTGGAGATCTTTTGGCAAAGATTCCGGAGAATTCTTCGCAGCATATGGTGTGTAAGGATCGAAGTTTGGTAAGATCCACTTCCGTCATCCTCCAGCACTTCAGAACCGCTATAGGAGCGTGACACAACTCAACTCTGGGATAGCTTCAGCTTGGTGTTGGTGCTGTACTGAGTTGATCTCCAGATATGTTCATATCCTAAACACATTCCTGGCCTAGCCCAGTCTTTTGTTGTGGATGTCTTCTTTTGTGCGCCCTCTGGTTTGATGATGCTGCCAAGGTATGTGAACTTGTCTGTCTGGCGCAGGTCAGTTCCATTCACTTTCACAGGGGCTGGTGTGTTCACATTGAGCGACATGTCTCCGTTTTCTTGGTGCTAAACGAAGCCCCACTGCTGTCCGTTGTTTGGGTCTGGTGGTCTTTCCTGGATATGTTGGTGTGTGTGGGACAGCAGCGCCTGGTCATCTGCAAAGTCAAGGTCGTCTAGTGTTGAGAACAGGCTCCAACGAAATCCCTCTTGGGGTGTCTTCTGTCGTATTCATCATCACCCAATCGTTGGCCAGATTGAAGAGAACTGCTGAATCACAATCCTTGTCGTACTCCAGTCTTGACTTCGAATATAGTGTTGCTATGGCCCACATGAGCATTGAATTTGTCATAGATAGCTTTTGATAAGGTGTACCCAGTTTCGATGGGATTGCCATTAGTGTCGAAAGGATACTCCAAAGGCTCTGGTCTCTGTGTATGCTGTCAAGAATGCCTTTTCGAGTCCAACAAAGTTCAATACCAGTTTGTCTTTGCCACTCTGTGCACTGTTCGATGGATGTTTCTGAGCGTGAATATCTGGTCTATACATCCTCGTTGGTTCCTGATCCCTGCTTGTTCCTTCCTCAAAGCATCGTCCTCCACAGCGTCTGATATTCTTCTGATGATGACCTTGGCCAAGTATCTTGCTGGCAAGGACAAAGAGTGATTCCCCCTCAGTTGTTGCGGCGCTCAGGGTTCATTTCTTGGGGATTTTGACTATCACTCCCTTGGTCCAAGTCATCAGGTACTCCTTCTCGTTATTCCATGCACGCTGTGAACAGTGGTTGCAGTTGGTCAGCTGCTAGTTCAGATCTGCCGTGACAGTCGGCACAAGGTTGTCATGGCCTGGTGAATTGCCATTCTTTGAGGTCTTGTGGCAGCCACTATCTCTTCCTTTGTTGGGGGCGTTGTGACGTCATTGTCCAAGTCTTTTGTAGCTTCTGGGATGTCGGCTTGTCTCGTCAGGTGGTGGTCCGTTGAGAAACTTCCTGGAAGTGTTCAGCCATCTTTCTTTTGCTCTTTCTATGTTGTCCCCCCCCCCCCCCCCCCCCCCCCCCCCCCCCCCCCCCCCCCCCCCCCCCCCCCCCAACAGTTTCCATTGTCTGTCCCTGATTGGTCCCCCAGCGCCCTCCTCTTAAATTTGTTGAATCCTTCTTGTGATTTGTGACTATCCCTTGCTCTCTTGGGCCGCCGCCTCTTCTGCCTCAGCTGCCAGTGGTCCATGGCTTTTCTCTTGTACGGCGTGCGAGTCTCTTCACTTTCCTGTGTTGCCTCTCTGTATTACTTCCTGCCTCTCTCGTAGCCGTGAGACTTTATTGCGTAAGTCTCTTTTGGTCTCTCTCCTTCTTTGATGGCATGAGGGGTTCTTGTTGATCCAGTCATTGTGGTCTTCTTCTTTTGATGGCTGTTGTTTGTCCTTGCTGCTCTCAGTGTACAGGTTACAGTAATCTGCTTCCATGTCGTATCTATGTCATGCCTGTTCTGTCTGTTCTGCCAGGATGTTGGAATCTGTTCCTCGATCGTTGACGAATGCAGACTTTACGTTGGTGTCTCTCACTCGCTTGGTATCAAATCGCGCTTGAGTGGTTGGGTCTTGTGTTCTTCTTTAGTTTCATCTGGATGTGTGCTGTCACCGGTGATGATCGCTCCGACATCCGCAATTCGCTTGGTTCTCACATCAGCGTGAGATTAGTTCCACTATACCATTGATCTCATCAGATGGTCAATCTGGTTATATCTCTCCCATTCGGCGACGCCCATTCAGATTGTGGATGTCCCGGTGCGTGAATAGGGTCCCTCCTATCACTAAGTTGTTCATGGCGCCAGAAAACTCCACAAAAGTCTTCTCCCCGTTGTCATTTCTGTTCCCCACCCCGTGTTTTCCATGACTTCTCATAGTCGGTGTTGTCACTCCGACCTTGCCATTTAGGTCCCCCATGATGAGATGGAAGGTCATGGCGTGGGGCTTTCTTGTCTCTGTCTGCAGCTGGTGGTAGAGTCATCTTTGCCTCTCATCGTTGCTGTGCCTGGTTGGTGCGTGCACTGCGTGATGATGGTGATGTTGATGTGTCCTTCCCTTCAGTCTCGCACTCTTAGGTCCTGTCTGTTGATGGGCTTCCACTCCATAAGGCATCGCTAAACGCCTTTTTTAAGGATGATGGCAACTCCCTCGTGGTGTGTGCTGGTCGTCATCTCTCCCAGAGTAGAGGTCGGTTTCTCCTGGTGGGTGGTTCTCACCTCTCCCAGATCCAGTCAATCTACTCTCGCTTACTCCTAGGACATGGAGGTTGAATCATTCTCATCTCTAATGTTACCTGTGCCAGCTTGCCGTCTCATACATCGTCCTCACGTTCCAATGTCTAGTCTGATCTTGGTTTTTGGTTGGTGTTCAGGTCTTTCCCTTTATCTTGCTGGTAGTTTCTCTCCGGCTTTGGTGTCAGCATTCATACGAGTCTCACTGGACCCGGCGAGGTCCTTCGCATGCAAAAGTATAAGTATTCTTTGTTGCTGTTTCTGTAACTGCTTTTTTTACGGACAGGGTTTGTTCGCCCTGTGCCAACCCCCAACCTGCGGAGGAAGGGTTCCACCTTGTCGCCTCTTACGACATGCCTGGTTGGAGAGCAGGGATCTATTCTTGCAATGCTCACATGTAAGCCATACACCGGAGTCCCACGGGGGAGGGGGACAGGCGCGTGAGCTTAGTGCTCAACACAACGCCCTGCCACGCCCTGACCACTTGCGCACGCGTACACACAAACACACACACACTACACGCCACTCAAGCACACACACACACACACACACACACACACACACACACACACACACACATCACACACACACACACACACACACACACACACACACACACACACACACACCAACACACACACACAACCAATTAGCACCTAAAAAACCCCAAACCCACAGGCCTAACATCTCGTGGACAAGTTCATAGAACATAGCCATCCACTTTTTGTAATAAAGAAACAAGTAATAATAATAATAATAATGTATGGAATTTATATAGCGCTGAATCTTGTGAAGCAACAAATCAAAGCCCTCAGATGACTTAAAAAAATAAATATCGAGAATAAACACTTATGTGCTTTTTTAACATCCAGTCCCCGTGTGTATGCGGTTTTGTAAATATTGTCATCTGTTCCCACTGGCACACACTGGCCTACTCTTTCCAAAAGCGGAACAGGATTTAACGTGTGCGCAAGATGTCCTGCATGGGTTGGCACACAGGGCCTCGGTTTACAGTTTCATCCCAAGGACTAAAAGTAGGCCATGTATGGTCAGCGGTATGGATGACAAAACATGTCAGTATGCAGTATACACGCTAGTGATGGTCTGAATCGATGAAGGAATAAACTTAGGATCATTTATAAAGTGTTGTTTGTTGATAATATTAAGGCCCCCAGCGGAGTTATCCCATTTTGGGGCTGTATCAACCTCAAAAGTGTGGGGGGGTTTTCTTCTTGGCTGAGCTGTCTGTTCAAGGGGAATTTTTCCCGCATTCCATTGTTCTGATTTCAGTCTGTCACACCAAGTCCTTCAGTTTGGCATTAACCCCCAATCAGTGTGAAACACACGCCTGCATCTTGGCAAGGGCAATAAAACATGGCCGCCAATCCACCATTTTTGGCAACAGGTAGGCCTTTGTGATCACCCATGGTCTGTGCCGCTAGTGTGGTCTAAATTTAATGAAGGAATAATAATGTTATTTTTTTTCAATTAAAAAAAAAAAGTAAAGAAAGAAAAAAAAAACATTTTGGGTTAAGTGTTTGCTTGTTTATTATATCTAGGGCCCCCGGAGTTATCCCATTTAGCAACTGTATCAACCAACCACCACCACACCAAACAGTCTTGATGTCTATTAAAACATCCACCTGTCCCCGGATCCCCTGACCGCTGGGGCACTATGGTAGCCCCCCCTTTACCAGAAGGACCAAAACCAAGAAAGATTTCAGGAGTGACACAAATCGGGAAAACGCCATGTCATCACCAGCACTGTGACCACGCCAGTAGCAATAAGAACTCTTTTAACACACACGTCTACAGGAAGGTCCGTAGTGCAGTGGTTTATCATCGTGGAAACATGCTGCTACTCTACCACTCACTGGTTCGACCCTCTCTTTTGCTTAATTTTTTTTTTTAATTTGTATTTTCTTATAATTATAACTTGAATCCAAACCTTTTGCCTACAACAAGAACGGGAACTGTTGCAAGTCTGTCTCCGGGTAATTTACAGTAATTACTTCCCTTAGACAACAGAGTTTTAAAAAGTTTCCTATTTTTTAGAAATATTTTCACCCGAATAAAAAAGTCGTGACTAATCGTAAAAAGAAATATGGACGAAAAAGTAATGTCTTCTTTAAAGTTAGGGTTTCGATAAACTTCCTATAAAATTTTGCACACTATTCTGTAGGTCTGGGGAAAGCCAACAAGGTGTCAGTGGAAGATGCCTTTTTTTTTTAGGCACTGCAGTGTGTTCATCATTTTGTGGTGTGGGTTTTGTTTTTAAATGTACACAG
>CM054142.1:29204346-29228473 GCA_028751875.1 Rapana venosa | reverse complement strand
CTTTTGCCAACAACAAGAACGGGAACTGTTGCAAGTCTGTCTCCGGGTAATTTACAGTAATTACTTCCCTTAGACAATAGAGTAAAAGAAGAACAAATTTATAAACAAGAAAAAGTTTCCTTTTTTTTAGAAATATTTTCACCAAGAAGAACAAAGTCTGCGATCTATATCATAAGAAGAAGTAAAGGACGAAACAAATTAATGTCTTCTTTAAAGTTGACAGGTTTCGTATAAGCTTCCTATAAGATTTCTACACACTATTCTAGTAGGTCTGGCAATGGCAACAAGGTGTCAGTGGAAGATGCCTTTTTTTCCTCAGGCATCCTTTTGTACGGCTCGGAGTGCTGGAGGATGACTGAGAGTGACCTCGACAAACTATCCACATTCCACACGAAGAATCTCAGAAGAATCTTGCGCATCTTCTGGCCTGAGACCATCTCCAACCAAGAACTTTTTGCCCGTTGCAACCAGGAAAGCATGGACACCATCATCATGCATAGGCGATGGAGGTGGATAGGGCATATCTGCCGTCGGGAACAGGGAAACATCGTCCGAACAGCCCTCCACTGGACACCAGAGGGAAAACGCAAACGAGGACGACCCAAGAACACTTGGCGTCGGACTGTCGAAACAGAGCTGAAGACCTTCCAACATACCTGGGGACTATTCGGAAGCTGGCCCAGGACAGACAGGAGTGGAGAACATTTGTTGCTGCCCTACGTGCCAATAAGGCACAAAGGCATTGATGATGATGATGACTGCAGTGTGTTCATCGGTTTTTGTGCATGTGATTTTTGTTTTTAGATGTACGCAGCAGCAATGCCATCATTATGGAAGAAACTCAGAACATATTGCAGACAATGCAACAGAAACAATCCTAGAGCTCTACAAGTCTGCGTTGATGTCGAATACCTGAGCACACTTTCAGTGTTGGTTTTAGAGTTATGAATAAGAAGCTTTGTGTGTATAATTCATGAAGCTCAAAACCAGGAGGCTTACCCCCCCATCCTCCCTCTCTCTCTGTCTCTCTCTGTCTCTCTCTCTCTCTCTGTCTCTCTCTGTCTCTCTCTCTGTCTCATTCACGCATGCACGCTAGTGATTCAGAAATAGTTTCACCAGGAAGAACAAAATCTGTGATCTACATCGCAAGAAGTATGGGATGAAAATCAAGCTAGACAGACCAAAAACAGGAACGACTTCAGAAGTGACACGACTGTCATAACTGTCCAATAAAGTGGGGACGGGATAGCCTAGTGATTTGAACATTGTGCTCGCAACCTGACGACCCGGGTTCGAATCCCGTTCAAGGGGATTTTTTCCCCTGGAGTTAACCTTAGTTCAGACTCCACTCCCCCCAAAAGTCCTTCGGATGAGACTATAAACCAAGGTCCAGTGTGCAAACGCATTCAGAACATTTTGCGCACATGTTAAATCCTATTCTGCTTTTTGAAAGAGTAGGCCTTTGTGTGCCGGTGGGAGCAGATGACAAAATTTACAAAACCGCATACACATGGGAACTGGATGTAAAAAAACACATGAGTGCTTATTCCATTATCCTCAATATAAAATAATAAATAAATAAACGCACGCACACACACACACACACACACACACACACCACACACACACACACAACAACACACACACACACACACACACACACCACACACACACACACACACACAACAACAACACACACCACACACAACACACACACACACACCAGGCGCAGTGCTGTCTCAAACGAACGCTGCACGCCTGCACACTTGCGCACGCGTAACACAAACACACACACACACCTACACGCACTCAACACACACACATACACAAACACACACACACCACAACACACCACACTCACACCACCAAAAACACACACACCACAAAAACCACACACACCCAAACCCCCAAAACCACAACCACCCCCACACACCCAATTAGTACTAAAAAAACCCAAACCACGGCCTAACATCTCGTGCCAAAATTTCTGAAAAAGCCACCATTTTTTTGGGTAATAAAAAAATTTTAAAAAAAAAAATTAATAATAATTATTTTAATAATAAATTTTGGGGAGCAACAAAAAAAGCGTCAATGACTTAAAAAAAAAAAATATCGAGAAAAGCATTTTATGTGTTTTTTTTTTTAACATCCCCCCCGTGTGTATGCGGTTTGAAAATATTGTCATCTGTTCCCCTGGCAACACTGGCCTACCCCTTTGAAAAAGCGGAACAGGTTTAACTGTGCGAAGATGTCCTGCTGCGTTGGCACAGGGCCTCGGTTTAAGTTATCCCAAGACTTAAAGTAGGCCATGTAGGGTCAGGGTAGGGATGACAAAACATTCAGATGCAGTAAACGTAGTGAGGTCTGAAACAATGAAGGGAATAAAAATTAGAAATTTTTTAAAAATGTTTTTTGTTTATAATATTAAACCCCCCGCGGGTTATCCCCTTTGGGCTTATCAACCTCAAAAGGGGGGGGGTTTTCTTTCTGGCTGACTGTTGTTCAAGGGAAGTTTTCCTGCTTTACCATTAGTTCTGACTTCAGTCGTCACAAAAGCCTTCAGAGACACGTAACCGAGGGGTGGCAAACCACCCTTTTATTTGGCCACGGCAATGAAAATGCCCCCAAACCCCCATCTTTGGCAAAAATAGGCCAGGACTCAGCATGCCGTGCACGCTAGTTGGTGAAAATTAAAGAAGGAATAATACTTTATTTTCAATTAAAAAAAATTAAAGAAAAAAAATAAAACAGGGGATTAGTGTTGCTTGTTGATTTATTTGGGGTTTCCCCCGGGGTTATCCCCTTTAGAACTGTAGACCAACCCACCCCCCAACCCTTGATGTCATTAAAAACATCCCCATGATGCGTGATCCCGAAACCGCTGGGGCTTTACCCCATTGACCAAAGGGCCAAACCCCAAGAAAGATTTAGGAGTGACACAAAGGGGAAAATGCTGTCCCACCAAGGGGGTTTTTCCAAGGGGAGTAGCAATAAGAACTCTTCCCAAAACACCTTTCAGGAAGGTCCCTATGCAGTGGTTTTTCATGTGGAACGTGTATTTTACCACTCATGGTTTCGACCCCTCTTTTGTTAAATTTTTTTTTTTTTAAATTTTTTATTTTTTTTTAAATTGAAACCAAAACCTTTTTCCACAAAAAAAAAACGGGGAAATGTTGAAGTTGTTCCGGGTTTTTTACGTAAATTTCTTCCCTTAGAAAAAAAGTTTTTAAAAAAAAATTTTCCCATTTTTTAGAAATATTTCAAGAAAACAAAGTTGTGTCTTTTCTAAGAAGAAATAAAACAAAAAAATAATGTCTTCTTTAAAGTTGACAGGTTTCGTATAAACTTCCTATAAGATTTCTGCACACTATTCTAGTAGGTCTGGCAATGCCAACAAGGTGTCAGTGGAAGATGCCTTTTTTGTTTCAGGCACTGCAGTGTGTTCATCGGTTTTTGTGTGTGTGGCTTTTGTTTTTAAATGTACACAGCAGCAATGCCATCATTAAGGAAAAAATTGAGAACATATTGCAGACAATGCAACAGAAACAATCCTAGAGCTCTACAAGTGTGCGTTGATGTCAAATACCTGAGCACACTTTCAGGGTTGGTTTTAGAGTTATGAATAAGAAGCTTTGTGTGTATAATTCATGAAGCTCAAAACCAGGAGGCTTAACCCCTTCCCCCGCTCCCACCCACCCTCTCTCTCTCTCTCTCCTTCTCTCTCTCTCTCTCTCTCTCCTCTACTCTCTCTTCTCTCTCTCTTCATCTCTTCTTCTTCCCCCCTCTCTCTCTGTGTCTCATTCACGCATGCACGCTAGTGATTCAGAAATAGTTTCACCACGGAAAACAAAATCTGTGATCTACATCGCAAGAAGTATGGGATGAAAATCAAGCTAGACTGACCAAAAACAGGAACGACTTCAGAAGTGACACGACTGTCATAACTGTCCAATAAAGTGGGGACGGGATAGCCTAGTGATTAGAACATTGCGCTCGCAATTTGACGACCGGGTTCGAATCCCGTTCAAGGGGATTTTTTCCCCTGGAGTTAACCTCACTTCAGACTCCACTCCCCCCAAAAGTGCTTCGGATGAGACTATAAACCGAGGCCCAGTGTGCAAACGCATTCAGAACATTTTGCGCACATGTTAAATCCTATTCCGACTTTTCGAAAGAGTAGGCCATTGTGTGCCGGTGGGAACAGATGACAAAATTTACAAAACCGCATACACATGGGAACTGGATGTAAAAAAACACATGAGTGCTTATTCCATTATCCTCAATATAAAAGAATAAATAAATAAAGCACGCACGCACGCACACACACACACACACACACAACACACACATGGCGGTGCTCAAAGCATCACCAGCACGCCCACACTTGCGCCGCGACACACACACACACACACACACACAACACACACCACAACACACACACACAACACACAACACACACACACACACACACACACACAACACACACACACACACACACACACACACACACACACACACACATAGTACCTAAAACACACCACCACACAACCACCACAGGCTAACATCTTGTGCCAAGTTCATGGAACATAGAATCAATTTTTGTCCCCCAAAAAAAGTAGGCAATGTATGGTCAGTGGTATGATTCAAAAATGTCAGCTATGCGTATCCACGCTAAGTGATGCGAATCAATGAAAGACATAAACTTAGGGTTATAAAGTGTTGTTGTGATAATAATAAGGACCCAGCGGATTACCTATTAATGGGCTGTATCAACCTCACAAAGTGTGGTGTTTTTCTTCTTTGTGCTGCTGTATGTTCAAGGGGGAAGTTTTCCTGCACTCTTACCATTGTTTCTGATTCAGTCTGTCACACACTAAGTCCTTAAGATGACACTGTTAACCCAGGTGCAGTGTGCTAAACACACGGCCTTGCATTTGTGCCACGGCAATGAAAATGGCGCCAATCCCTCCATTTTGGCAACAGGAGCTAGGCCATGTGTTATCATCAGCATGCTCTGTGCAGATTGTGTTGGTTCTGAAATAAGAAGTAATAATACTGTTTTTTTTTATTCTAAAAAGATATTAATAAATAAATAAAAGAACACAAAAATAAAAAAATTGTGTTAAGGGTTGCTGGTTGATTATATTTGGGTTCCAAGCGGAGTTATCACATTTTAGAAACTTTGTATCGGGACAACCACCATCACCATACACGCTTTGACTTGTCTATTAAAACATCCACACTGATAGGCGTGATCCCGAAGACCGCTGGGGCACTATGGTACCCCCACTCGACCAAGGATGACCAAAGCCAAGAAAGATTTCAGGAGTGACACATAAATCAGGAATATGCCAAGTCACCACACGCAATGGACAGGTCTTTTAGCAATTAAGAAAACTCTTCCTACACAACACTCTAAGGAAGGTCCGTAGTGCCAGTGGTTTCTTGTGGAAAACATGCTGCTATCTACCAATCATGGTTCGACCTCTCTTTGCTTAATTTTTTTGTTAAATTTTATTTTTTATAATTATATGTATGTTCTTTCGAGCCAGAAGGCCAATAGAGCCGAGACTTATCCCAGTTTCTGTAGGACGTTTTAAGTCGAACTGATGGTATTTTCACCACCCCTGTGACAGGACGTAGTCTGTCGCTGATTCTTACCCAGCAGAGCTTGTACCACTTGTTACCTGGGTGGTGGAGTGTGGAAAGATAGGAGTAAAGTGTCTTCAAGGAACACAAACACGAGCGAGCGGGGATCGAAACCCGCTCGACTCTGGATCACGAGTTGACCGCTCTAAAACATCGACCACGGGGTGCCTTATATTTAATAATCTTGAATCCAAATACTTTTGCCATCAACAAAGAAACGGGAATGTGGCCAAGTCTGTCTCCGGGTAAATTCAGTAATTCACTTCACTTAACAATAGCAGTAAAAGAAGTTACAAATTTATAAAAAAAGAAAATGTTTCCTTTTTGTTTTAGAAATATTTTCAAAGAGAAGAAACAAGTCTGCGATCTATATCTATAAGTAGAAGTAAGGAACGAAACAATTTACTTGTTTCTTTAAGTGATAGGTTTCGTTTAAGCTTCTATAAAGATGTATACACACTATTCTTGTAGGTTGGCAATGGCTACAAGGTGTCAGTAGGAAGATGCCCTTTTTTTACCTCAGGCATCCTTTTGTACGGCTCGGAGTGCTGGAGGAGGACCTGAGAGTGACTCGACATTTCTATCCACATTCACACACGAAGTAATCTCAGGAAGAATCTTGCGCATCTTCTGGCCTGAGACCATCTCCAACCATGGACTTTTTGCCGTGTTGCAACCAGGAAGCATGGACACATCATCAGCTTAGGCGATGGAGGTTGGATGGGCGCATTAGTCTGCGTCGGGAAACAGGGCAAATCTTCGTAGAATCAGCCCTCCACTGGACACAGAGGGGAAAACGCATAAATGAGGACGGTCCACAAGAACACTTGGCGTCGGACTGTCGAACAGAGCTGAAGCCTTCCAACATTCCTGGGGACTGATTCGGAAGCTGGCCAGGACAGTACAGTGTGTGGAGGATCATTTGTTTTGCATGCCTACGTCAATAAGGCACAAGGCATTGATGAATGATGATGATGCAGTGTGTTCATCGGTTTTTAGTGTGTGCTTTTTTGTTTTTAGGATGTACGCAGCTGCAATGCCTCATTATGGAAGATAATCAGAACATATTGCAGGACAATTGCAACAGAAACAATCTAGAGCTCATACAAGTCTGCGTTGTGTCGAATACCTGTTGAGCCACACTTTCAGTGTTGGTTTTTTTAGTGTTATGAAGAAGAAGCGTTGTGTGTATTAAATTCATGAGCTCTCTCTAAGTCTCTCTCTCTCTCTCTGTCTCTCTCTGTCTCCTCTCCTCTGTCTCAGTTCACGCAATGCACGCTAGTGTTTCTGAAATAGTTTTCACCAGGAAGAACAAAATCTTGTGATCTACATCGCTCAAGGAATAAGAAGTTATGGGATGAAAAATAAAGCTAGAGGATCAAAAAACAGGGAACGACTCCAGAAGTGACACGACTGTTCATTATCTGGATCCAAGATAGTGGGGGACGGAGATAGCCTAGTGATTTGAACTATTTTGGTCGCAAACCTGACGTCCCGGGTGTCGAATCACGTTCAATGGGGATTTTTTTCCCCTGGAGTTTACTTTTGTTCAGACTCTACTCCCCCAAAAGTCTTCGGATGAGGACTATAAACCAAGTGACAGTGTTGAATAGCAATTCACCGAAATTTTGCGCACATGTTAAATCTTATTCTGCTTTTTGAAGGTAGGCTTTGTGTGCGGTGGGAGCAGCTGACAAATTTACAAAACCGCATACCAGGGATACAGGATGTAAAAAAATCACATGAGTGCTATTCCATTTATCTCAATATAAATGAATAAATAATAACGCACTACACACACAACCACACACAACTCACAAACACACAAACACACCACACACACACACCACAAACACACCACACACACACACACACACAGGCGCGTGTGCTTTGGGCTCATCGAACGCCTGCACGCTGCCACATTGCGCACGCGTACACACAAAACACACACACTCTAACGCACTCAAACACAAAATACATTCAAACCCACCACACACACAACACACTACATCACAACACAACACAACACAACACACTAAACACACACACAACAACACACACACACACACCAAATTCAGTACCTACAAAAAACCCAAACCACATGCCTAACATATCGTGCACAAGTTTTCATAGAACAAGCCATCCACTTTTTGTAATAAAGAAACAAGTCAATAATAATAATATTATAATAATATATTAATCATAATAATAATAATAATAATTATGTATGGAATTTATATGCGCTGAATCTTGTGATAGGCAACAATCAAAGCGCTCAGATGACTTCAAAAATAAATAAATACGAGATTATGCACTTATGTGCTTTTTTTTTAAAAATCAGTCCCGTGTGTATGCGGTTTAGTAAATATTGTCATCTGTTCCAATGGCACCACACTGGGGCTATCTTTCGAAAGCGGACAGGATTTAAACGTGTGCGCAAGATTGTCCTGCATGCGTTGTAACTGTTCTCGGTAAACTGTATCTAAGACTTATAGTATGGCTGTGCATTAACTAATTACCACCAATAAAACACCCTACCTATGTCTATCAATCCTATACCAGATAGCTAATTTATAAGAATCGCACCCATACTCGCCTCACCTCACACAACATCTTACATAAAAACCCATCACACTGTATAATTTCTCATAACAACTATTAGAGGTTTGTTTAAACTCATGTTAGGCGATGTATCTCTCAACTTCAAAAGTGTGGGTGGTTGTGTTTTTTTTGACTTTGTTGTGTCATTGGGAAGATTTCTTGTTTACCATTTTGTTCCCCGCCAGACGTTGCTCACAATGAAGTAAAGAAGAAGTAACGATGGTGTTCGCAGTGTGCATAAATTGTGTTTATCCTACGCATCTGTGTGCACACTGGCAATGAACTGAGCACTGTTCTAATTTCTTGGCACAGAGTTAGGCATGTTGTATCAGTCTCGCATTTGCTGTGGAACGTATTGTGATGTGTCGTTGAATTACATGAAGGATTGTTGTTGTTATTTTTAAAATTAAAAAAAAAAAAATGTAAAGACTCATATGTAATATAACTGTTGTGATTGTGTACTAGAAGTTGTTGTTGATTATATCTAGGTTTCAATTCAGATCTCTCTCACATTTTAATCCATAAATACACAACCATCTTAATAAATTCATTATATGATATAAACCCACTCCTCCTTACCCCCTCATATTTAATTAAATCTCCAACCCCCCTAATACCCCACCATCCCCCATCACCTATAACAGTAGAAGTCTATCCACACCCCCACAATCCCTCCATACTCACCACAAACTCCATAATCCACACTAAATAAAACTCCACATAGATATAACAATACCCCCCAACCCTACATAGACAGATAGAATAGATAAAAAACATAATATCCACATAAGACTACACCACACACATATAACTGACAATCAAAAATAACCCCAAAACCATAAAGAATAAATACCCCCCCCCCTCACCAAACACGCTCAAATATAATAGTTACCACCTCCCTGCGCTTCAGACGATATATACCCCCTAATAGATATATTTTTATCTTTACATTATTCATGTCATTCACAACATAGATGTGTAGAAAAGTTTCTTATTTTTAGCAATAATCCCCCCTTCCCTACCACCTCACCCTATTAGATCATACAACACAGACCTCTCCCACAAGATATATCGAAAGTAAACTAACTACAAACACCCCCCCCCCTCCACTGATCTCCATTTGACATATAAACACAAATATCCTCCTATAAATTTATATCTACTAACATCTAGTTAGATGTTGTGTTGGCTTTAATGTGCCAACTATTTTTTAATTTATACCTATTCCTCATAAAACAAAAAAAAACCTTTCATTAACTCACCAGTGTTGTGTTGTGTGTTGTGTGTGTGTTGTTCGATCAGGTTGATAGTGTGGTTTTTTGCTTTAGATGTACCACAGTTAGCACAATGCTTATCTTATTTAAGGAAAAAAATTGAGAATATTGCAGACAATGCAACAGCAGAAACAATCCTAGAGCTCTACAATGTGCGTTGTTGTTCAAATACATGAGCACACTTTCAGGGTTTGGTTTTAGAGTTATGATAGAAGAGTTGTGTGTTATAATTCTCGGAAGCTCAACCTAGGAGGCCTACCAACCCCATCCCCCTCCCTCCCCCCCATTCTCCCCCCCCCCCCCCCCACCCCCCACCCCCCCCCCCCCCCCCCCCCCACCCCCCCACCCCCCCCCCCCCCATTCTCTCTCTCTCTGTCTCACGCACGATGGACGGCAAGTGATTTTTCAGAAATAGTTTCACCAAGAAGAACAAAATCTTGTGATTACATCGCAGAAGTATGAAATGAAAATCAAGTAGAGGGAATCAAAAAATGAACGACTTTCAGAAGTGCAGACTGTAATAACTGTCTAATAAAGGGGGACGGTGCATGGTCGTTAGAAACAATGCAGCTCGCATCTGGACGACCCGGGTTCGAATTCCGTTCAAGGGGATTTTTTCCCATGGAGTTAACTTCAGTTCAGACTCCACTCTCCCCAAAAGTCCTTCGGATGAGATTATAAACCGAGGCCCAGTGTGCAAACGCATTCAGAACATTTTGCGCACACGTTAAATCCTATTCCACTTTTCGAAAGAGTTGGCCATTGTGTGCCGGTGGGAACAGATGACAAAATTTACAAAACCACATACATATGGGAAGTGGATGTAAAAAACACATGAGTGTTTATTCCATTATCCTCAATATAAAAGAATAAATAAACGCACGCACACGCACGCACGCACGCACGCACACCACACACACACACACACACACAGGCGCGTGTGCGTGTGCTCAAACGCATCCCTGCACGCTCGCACACTTGCGCACGTGTACACACAAACACACACACACACACACAACTACTCAAACACACTCAAACACACAACACAACACACACACACACACACACACACACACACACACACACACACACACACACACACACACACACACACACACAACTAGTATTTTTGCTGTTTGATGTTTTTGGGGTTGTTGTTGTTGGGTGGGGTTTTTTGTGGGTTTTTTTTCGAATTCTTGTTTATGCTTTTTTCATAATAGTTGTTTATTGCGATTGATTCGTTATATACATACCCCTCCCCCCTTCACACACACGCACGTGCGCGCGCGCACACACACACGCACGCACACACGCACGCACGCACACACACACGTACACACACTTTCCTGTCTGATATCACTATTTAGTGGAAGGACGTTTAACTGAAGAACTACTACTACTACTACTACTACTCACTACAACTACTACTACTACTACTACTACACTACTACTACTAACACACACACACACACACACACACAGCACACCACACACACACACCAACCACACACACCACACACACCCCACACACACACCACACACACACACACACCACACACACACACACACACACAAACACACCCCAACACACACCACACACACACCACACACACACACACACACACACACACACACACAACACACACACACACACACACACATACACACACACCAATTAGTACCTAAAAAACAACAACCCCAAACCCACAGGCCTAACATCTTGTGCACAACAAGTTCATAGAACATAGCCATCCAATTTTTGCCCCCCCCCCCTCTCCCCCAAAGTAGGCCATGTATGGTAAGTGGTATGGATGACAAAACATGTCAGCATGCAGTATCCACGCTAGTGATGGTCTGAATCAATGAAGGAATAAACTTAGGAGTTATAAAGTGTTGTTTGTTGATAATATCAAGGCCCCCAGCGGAGTTATCCCATTTAGGGGCTGTATCAACCTCAAAAGTGTGGGGGGGGGGGGGGGGGGGGGGTTTCTTCTTTGGGTGGGCTGTCGTGAGGGGAGTTTCCCGGCTTCTGAGTTCTGATTCAGTCTGCACAGCCGGGGGGGGGGGATGACACTGTAACCGAGGTGCAGTGTGCAAACACACGACTAGCATCTTGTGCACACAGCAATGAAACATGGCCGCCAATCCCTCCATCTTTGAATCCAAACCTTTTGCCTACAACAAGAACGGGAACTGTTGCAAGTCTGTCTCCGGGTAATTTACAGTAATTACTTCCCTTAGTCAATAGAGTAAAAGAAGAACAAATTTATAAACAAGAAAAAGTTTCCTATTTTTTAGAAATATTTTCACCAAGAAGAACAAAGTCTGTGATCTATATCATAAGAAGAAGTAAAGGACGAAACAAATTAATGTCTTCTTTAAAGTTGACAGGTTTCGTATAAGCTTCCTATAAGATTTCTACACACTATTCTAGTAGGTCTGGCAATGGCAACAAGGTGTCAGTGGAAGATGCCTTTTTTTCCTCAGGCACCCTTTTGTACGGCTTGGAGTGCTGGAGGATGACTGAGAGTGACCTCGACAAACTATCCACATTCCAAACGAAGAATCTCAGAAGAATCTTGCGCATCTTCTGGCCTGAGACCATCTCCAACCAAGAACTTTTGCCCGTTGCAACCAGGAAAGCATGGACACCATCATCATGCATAGGCGATGGAGGTGGATAGGGCATATTCCCTCGGGAACAGGGAAACATCGTCCGAACAGCCCTCCTGGACCCCAGAGGGAAAACGCAAACGAGGAGACCAAGAACCTTGGGCGGCGTCGAAACAGGCTGAAGACCTTCAAACATACCGGGGAACCTTTCGGAAGCTGGCCAGGACAGACGGAGTGGAGAAAATTTGTTGCCCCCCTCGGCCAAAAAGGCACAAGGCATTGATGATGATGATGTGATTTGTGTTCATCGGTTTTTGTGTGTGTTTTTTGTTTTTGAGTAGCAGCAGCAATGCATCATTTGGAAAAACTCGGAAAATTTTGCAGACAATGAAAACAGAAACAATCCTTTGAGCTCTACAAGTGTGTTTTGAGTCGAAAAAACCCTGAGCACACTTTCGGGTTGGTTTTTAGAGTTAGATAAGAAGCTTTTGGTAAACAGAACCCAAAAACAGGGGGGGCTTACCCCCCCCCCCCCCCCCCCCCTCTCTCCCCCCTTCTCTGGTCTCTCTTGGGAGGTGGGGGGAAAAAATGTCAATCCTGAAAAGACAAGGCATGAGACTAAAACTACAAAACAAAGGGATACGATGGAAAACGCTTGCGAGGGCACAGGCACAGTTGTGAGCAGAGTGCAGGGAAGGAAGAGAGCTTTTTCCACAGGGGACAGTGTTGTCGGCCTGGGATGCGATCCCGTCCTCGCTCGGGTTTGTAAAGAGGGGAGGAACCAGCACCCCCCCCGCCTGGCCTCTTTCCTAAAAGCCCCAGTCCTCGTGGGCAATCTCCCGCCCGTCACAGAGGGAAGATGGCCTCAGGAGTAAAGTCCCCATGCGGGGTACTGACGTCTCGTACCGCGCCTCTTCTCACCCTCCTCTTCACCCCCTGCTGTGCGGGAAACAGGGAGGCAGCAGCAGGGTACAATGTAGGAGTGGTGGTGGAGATGCAGTGACAGCCCGGGGGCGTTCCCTCGTCTCTCACCAATACCAGAACAGGGCAAACGTGACAGCCCCCCTCCAGCCGGCAAAGGGGAAGGGGTCCTTCTGCCCGACTCGCCCAGGCAAGTCACCTGACATCCTTCTGCAGCAAACGGCAGATGGTGACAGCAGGACAAGAGACGCGTTAAGCAGTTCCAAGAAGGCTAGGAAGGCTTGACCACCCAAGTCGTTTAACTTTTTTAAATTAAATTTTTTGAAAATTTGAAAATAAACTGAAAGATTTTTCCTTTATACAATGTAAATAGATTTGATTTTATAGTTCACAGAGTTTTTCGATTCCACTTTTGTTTACGTATTTTTTTGGTTATTTCAAGTTGTGTGCTCCTGCAAAAAAAATTTCTCACCAGGGCAGGAATTCTGGGGGAGTTTTTGTTAGTGGTGGGGATTTAGAAAATTGAGAAGAAATTTCTAGTTTGAAAAACACAATTGTTTAAGAATAAAAAAGAGTTTATTTAACTTAGAAAAAGATGTTATCTTGCTAGCTTGCATGTTGCCCCGGGAAAGGGAAACCCTGTTTTTGATGAAAAAGGGGTTTTAAAAAATGGTATATTATTTTTAGGGGAAACACTTGTAAAAATACTTCAAAAAAGGACCCATGTATCCCCTGATTAGGGGAGTTTAAATGCGGGGACGGTCATGAACAAGCCCCATGAAGAAATGAAAAATTATTTTAGGATCAAAATTTGTAGTATGGATGATAAGTTTGTGGGGTTTTTCCAAAGGTGGTATAATTAACAGTTTTTGGTAAATCATTATTAGATTTATTTTTTGTTTGATATGGTTTTTTTTGAATGGCGGTGGAGGGGGGAAAAGAGGAAACTATACTTTGATCCCCAACGGTTGCAGGTTTTCGATTTTTTTCTTGTTCCTGTCATATGTTATAAAGTTTCGATTTGTGCATTGGAGGGGACGTTTTGATTCGGGCACTTCCAGTTGAAAAAACTGGAAAGATCCCTCGATTGTCCCTGAAACCGGGATACAAAGAAAAGGTTGAAGAGAAAATTTTGGGCTGCGTAATGCTGAGACATACAAAAATGACTGAACACGTTGAATTTTCTCGAAAGTATACGAAAGCTTTTAACTCATTCCCGACTGTATAAATGAAAGTGTAGAATATTTTGTAAATCCCTTAGTGGGCACGCAGCATGCCCAAAAAGTTGGTGGAAAAAAAGGGAAAGTAAGACTGGTTTGATCTGAATGCAAAAAAAAAAAGCAGAAGAAAGGGGTTACAAAAAAGATTTCACGATGTCAGACAAATCATGATAGTTGGGAAAAAGGGGGATTTATCACTACACGCAAAAAAGAATATGTAAATTTTAAGGAAAACAAAAAACAAAAATTTGAACTGAATTTTTTGGTTTAAACAAAAAATTTCTTTTAACGACCCCAAAATTTTGTCAAAATTAGGTTGTGAATCGAAAGGCTCTTGTTTTAAAACTATCTTTTAAAAAGGGTAGTCATTCTTACACTTTTTTAACACTCGGATGTAGTGAAACCCCCGGGGAGGATTTTTTTGTAAGGAAGAAGATGATGATTTCGAACCTTTTGTTTAAAATACCCTTTTCAAAGAAAAATGAAGTTTTTTTTTGGGTATCCCCCAAAGCATTTAAAACCAAGAAAAAGTGCTGGCCCAACAAAATAAAGGCAAATCTAAAAATCCAATAATTTTTTTCCCCCTCCTAATTCCCTAATTTTGAAAAAATGCTTTCCCCTTTAGGGGGAATCAAAATTTTCCTTTTAAAAAAAGGGGAAAAACAGAAATTTCGTGGAGTATTTCCTACATCGTAAAAAAAAATTTAATTATATTTGATAAAGGTTAATGGGGGGCTGAAGGAAATGAAAAAGGAAAAAGCGGGTTTTTCAGCAAATTTGTACTACTGAACATATATTAATAAACTCTTTTTTTAAAAACCCACAAAAAAAAAAAACATTTATTCGTTTTTTTAATTTTAGGAAAGGGATTTTTTTAAATTAATTTTCCAGGGAAAAATGGGGTTTTTCTAATAAACTTCCGAAGGCAAATTTTTTTTTAAATCTTATGTCCTATTTGTTAAAATCTTGAAATTTATGGGGCATTTGAAAACGTGTTCCAAGTTTAAATTTGTAACTAAAAAAAGTCTTTTTTTTGTTTCTTTTGTAAACCTTTAAAAAAACTTTATTTATGAAATTTCCAAAGAAATTTTTGTTTCCAAAAACTGTAAAGGATGGTCAAATAAACATTCAAATTTTCTTTCTTTTTTGTTTTTTTTTTTGTTCCCTTTTGTTCATCGATACTGTTTTTTTTGAATAGTTTACGGACAAAATCGATCCTCTAAGAGTTTTTTGGTTTTTGGTTTAAAACGAAGCTAAAAGTGATTTTTTTGTTTTTTTAAATTCAAAAGAAAGTGTGTAAACCCCCCTTTTCAATGGCCCCCTTTGGGAAATAAAAACGTAAAAGGTTTTCCTGGCGTTTCCTTTTTTTCCCAAACCCCCATTTCAAAAATTTTCCCCAAGGGAAAAACAAAACGGTTATGGAAAAGTTTAAAAATAAACTTGCCAAAAAAAAGGGTTAAATCCACTGTAAAAAAATTAAATGGGGGGGGAAAACCCGTGAAAAATTTCCAAAACCCCCGGCAACCCCAAAGGGGTTTTTTTGGGTTAACCTTTTCACCCCATTCCCCCCAAAAATTAAAGGGAAAAAATAAACCAGGCCGTGGCAAACGAAAAGAAACGACAAAACACCAAAATCCCCCAAATACAAAAACCCCGCATAACCTAACCCCGGGTTTAAAAAAAACACAAGGTTTTTCCAACCCTCTTTTGAAAAAAAACCCCGACCAAGAGCCGCAGGCCCAAAACCCACCCACCCAACCCCCCCCCCCGGGCTTTGCATTTGCCTTCAAAACTGTGGGGCCCAAAGGCTTCCATTTCCTGTTTCGGGATGTTTGCCCCCAAGGTCTCGGGCCTTCACTACTTTTAAGTTCTTCCCAGTTCGGTTTTTTTTTTTTCTTTTATAATTTTTTAATTATGTGGGCTTTAAAAAAAAACCCCCAATATTAAAATCTTTTTATTTAAAATTTTTTTACTCCTAATTTCGGGAATTTTTAAAAAAATAAAATTCTTCGCAGGCATTGGTGGGGAAAGGGTCGAAGTTTGGTAGACCCATTCCGTATCCCCCACACTCAGCCCGATAGGAGCGTAGACAAACACAACTCTGGTATAGCTTCAGCTGGTTTTGGTGTGTACTGAGTTATCCCCAGATATTGTTCATCTCCCAAAACCCTTTTTCCTGGCCTTGCCGTCTGTTGTGGATGTCTTCTTTTGTGCCCCCCTTGGGTTTGATGATCTCCCAAGGTATGTAATTGTCTGTCTGGGCAGTTCATTCATTCATTTCACAGGGGCGGGTGTGTTCACATTGAGCGCATTGTCTCGTTTTTTGGGAATACGAAGCCCACTTGCTGTCCGAATGTTTGGAGTTGCGGTTTCTCCTGGATATGTTGGTGTGTGTGGGACAGAGGCCAGGTCATTGCAAAGTCAAGGTCGTCTAGTTTTGGAACAGGCCCCAAAAATTCCTTTGGGGTGTTTCGTGTTTTCCTATCACCCAATCGATGGCCAGATTGAAGAAAACGGACATAAACCTTGTCTTACCCAGTCTTGACTTCGAATAAGTGTTCTATGGCCCACAGAGCATTAAAGTTGTCATAGAAGCTTTTGAAAAGGGTGTACAGTTTCGTGGGACCATAGTGTCGAGGTACCCCAAAGGTGCCCTTGTGTATGCTGTCAATGCCTTTTCGAAGTCACAAAGTTCAAAACGTTGTCTTTGCCACTTGTGCCTGTTCGATATGTTTCTGAGCGTGAATTCTGGGTCTATACATCCCGGCTTCCTGAACCGCTTGTTCTTCCTCAAGCATCGTCCACAGCGTTGATATTTTTTGATGATGCCCTTTGGGCCCATATCTTGTTGGCACGACAAAAGATGATTCCCCTCCGTTTTTGCAGCGCTCGGGTTTTCCTTTGGGGATTTTGACTACACCCCCTTTGGGGTCCATCATGGGGTACTTTCTCGTTTTCCAGCAGCGTGAACAGTGGGCAGTTGTCAGTGCTAGTTCAGTTTCTGCCTTAAACATTTTCGGCCCCAAAGGGTTGTCCTGGCCGGGTGATTCCCATTTTTGAGGGTCTTGTGGAAACACTATCTTTTTTTTTGGGGGGTTGACGTCATGCCCAGTTTTTGTAGTTTGGGATTCGGCTGTCTCGTCAGGGGGTTTTTTGGGTTTGGGAAAACTTCCGGGAAGTGTTAGCCCATTTTCTTCTTTTTCTCTGTTGTCAACAGTTTCCTTTTTGTCCGATTGGTCCCCAGCGTCCTCTTAAATTTGTTGAATATTTTTTTGGGGTTTTTTTGAGACTCCCCCTTTGCTCCCCTTGGGCCGCCGCCTCTTTGCCTCAGCTGCCGCGGGGTCCATGGCTTTTTTTTGTCCGGCGGGGGCGATCTCTTTATTTCCGTGGGGCCTCTCTGTATAACTCTTCCCGCCTCCTTTGTAGCGTGGAGCTTTTTTGCGAGTTCTTTTTTGGCTCTTCCTTTCTTTGATGGCATTTAGGGTCTCTTGTTGGATCCCTTTATTTTTGGTTTTTTTTTGTGGTGATGTTTCCTTGGCCCCTCAGTGTACTTTAAGATCTGCTTCCATGGTTCTATGTCATGCTGTTTTTTCGTTTTTGCAGGATTTGGAATCGTTCCTCAATCGGGAAATGGGCTTTCGTTGGTGTCTCTCAATGCGGGTATCAAATCGCGCTTGAGGTTTGGTTTGGGGCTTCTTTAGTTTTCATCTGGATTGTGCTGTCACCAGGTGAGAGCTCCCGACACCGCATTCGCTTGGTTCTCACATCCCCGGAGAGATGTCTCCACTTCCATTTATCATAGATGGTCAATCTGGTTCATAAACTTCCCATTCGGCGACCCCAAGTCAGCTTTTGGATGTCCGGGCGTGAATAGGGTCCCTTATCACTAGTTTTTCATGGGCAGAATCCCCAATCTTCCCGTTGTCTTTCTGTTCCCCCCCGTTTTTTCCCAGCTCTTCATAGTCGGTGTTGTCACTTTCCCACCCTTTGGGATTAGGTCCCCCATGAGACGATGAGGGCTGGCGTGGGGCTTTCTTGTTCTGTTGCGTGGTTTTGGGAGAAGTCATCTTTGCTTTCATCGTTGCTGTTGTTTGGTTGGTGCGTAGCACTGGGTGAGGTGATGTTGATGTGTTTTTTCCCTTCAGTCTCGCATCATTAGTCTGCTGTTGATGGGCTTCCACTCCATAAAAGGGATCGCTCAACGCCTTTTTTAAAGGTGATGGCAACTCCCCGTGGGCTGGTCCACTCTCCCAGGTAGAGGGGCGGTTTCTCCGGTGGGGTTCTCACTTCCCAGATCCAGTCCTCTACTTCGCTTTTCCCAGGACAGGAGGGGTTTAATCTTCTCATCTCTAATGTTTTCCTGTGCCAGCTTTGCCCCTCTCAAAAATCGTCCTAGTTCCCAAAGTCCCAGTTGATCTTGGTTTTTGGTGGTGTTCGGTCTTCCTTTTCCTGCTGGTGCTTCCCCTCGGTTTGGCTGTCAGCTTTTTACGGTCTACTGGACCCCGGGGGTCCTTCGCATGCAAAAGTATAAGTATTTTTTGTTTCGTTTCTGTAACTGCTCTTTTTTTTTCGGGACAGGGTTTTTAGCCCTTGCCCAACCCCCCAAACCCGGAGGAAGGGGGTTTCCCCCTTTCGCCTCTTCGACAGCCTGGGTTTGGGGAGCAGGGGTCCCTTTTTTGCAAAAGCTCACTTGTAAGCTACCCCCGGGAGTCCACGGGGGAAGGGGGTGTGCTTTTGTGTCAAACGACGCCTGCAGCCCCGCACCTTGCGCACGCGTACACACAAAAACCCCACACACCTACACGCACTCAAAAACACACCCAAAACACCACACACACACACAACAACACACACACACACACAAAAACACACACACACCACAACACACCACACACACACAACACACCAAAATTGCACCCACAAAAACCCCAAAACCCACAGGGGCCAAAACTCGTGCACAAGTTTAGAACTGCCATCCACTTTTTGTAAAAAAAAACAAGTAATAATAATATAATAATAATAAGTATGGGAATTTATATAGCGCTGAAATCTTTGAAGCAACAAATCAAAGCCCTAGATGCTTAAAAAAAAAAAATAAGAATAAACACTTTTGTCTTTTTTAAATCCCCCCCGTGTTATGCGGTTTTTTTAAATATTGTCCCTCTGTTCCCAGGCACCACTGGCCCCACTCTTTCAAAAACGGGAAAAGGATTAACGTTTTGGAAGATGTCCTGCTGGTTGGGCCCCAGGCCTCGGGTTTTCATCTATCCCCAAGGACTTAAAGTAGGCCATGTATGGTCAGCGGTTGGAGACAAAAAAATTCAGCTGCAGATACCCCTGTGTGGTCTGAATCGATGAAGGGAAAAAACTTAGGGTATTTTAAAGTGTTTTTTGTTGATAATATTAAAGGCCCCAGCGGAGTTATCCCATTTTGGGGCTGTATCAACCTCAAAAAGGGGGGGGTTTTCTTTTTGGGAGTGCTGTCAAGGGGAAGTTTTCCCTGCACTTACCCTTGTTCTGACTTTAGCTGTCCCCACACAAGTTTCCCTTAGAGGCACTGTAACCCCAAGTGCAGTGGCAAACACACGCCTAGCATTTGGCACAAAGGCAATGAAACATGGCCGCCAATCCCTCCATCTTTGGCAAAGAGTAGGCCATGTGTAAAACAGCAGGGCTTCCGTAGTGATGGTCTGAATTAATGAAGGGAATAATCTGTTATTTTTTTCCAATTAAAAAAAAAAGTAAAAAAAAGAAAAAAAAAAACATTGTGATTAAATGTTGCTTGTTGATTATATCGGTTCCCCGCGGGTTATCCATTTTTGCAACTGTATCAACCCAAAACCACCACCGCAGCTCTTGACTGTCTATTAAAAAATCCACTGATCCGTGATCCCGTGACGCTGGGCATAGGACCCCACTTGCCTAGAAGGACCAAACCCAAAAAAGATTTCGGGGGACACAAATCGGGAAAAGCCATGCATCACCAGCACTTGACCCGCCGTAGCAATAAGAACTCTTTTAACCACACGTCTACAGGAAAGGGCCGTTTTTGGGAGTGGTTTACATCGTGGAAACATGCTGCTACTTACCACTCCTGGGTTTGACCCCTCTTTTGCTTATTTTTTTTTTTTTTTTTGTATTTCTTATAATTATAACTTGAAACCAACCTTTTTCCTACAACAAGAACGGGAAATTTGCAACGTCTCGGGTAAAATTACATAATTACTTCCCCTTAGACAAAAAGAGTTTTTAAAAAATTTCCCATTTTTTTGAAAATTTTTCACCACGAAAAACAAATCTGTGTCTTTTATCGTAAAGAATATAGGGCGAAAAAAAATAATGTCTTCTTTAAAGTTGAAAGGTTTGTATAAAATTCCTATAAAATTTCTACACACTATTCTAGTAGGGCTGCAATGCCAACAAGGTGCAGTGGAAGATGCCTTTTTGTTTCAGGCACTGCAGTTGTTCACGGGTTTTTTTGGGGTGTGGGGTTTTGTTTTTGAGTACCCCCCGCAGCAATGCCATATTAAAGGAAAAAATTGAGAACATATTGGAAAAATGAACAGAAACAATCCTAAGCTCTAAAGTGTGCGTTGATGTCAAACACCTGGCCATTTCAGGGTTGTTTTTTGAGTTATGAATAAGAACTTTGTGTGTTAAAATTTAGAAGCTAAAAACCAGGAGGTTAACCCCTTCCCCCCCTCCCACCCCACCCCCCCCTCTCTCTCTCTCTCTCTCTCTCTCTCTTCTCTTCCCTCTCCTCTCTCTTTCTCTCTCTCTTTCCCCCCTCTCTCTCTTTTGTGTTCTTCACGCTGCCCTAGGGATTCAAAATAGTTTTTACCCCGGAAAAAAAATTTGGGGATCTCCATCGCAAAAAGTATGGGTGAAAAATCAAGCAGACTGCCAAAAACAGGAAAGACTTTAGAAATGACAGCTGATAATGCCAATAAAGTGGGGAGGGATGCCTAGTGATTAAACATTTTCGCTGCAATTTGACGCTCGGGTTCGAATCCCTTTAAGGGATTTTTTTCCCCGGGGTTAACCCACTTAACCCCCCTCCCCCCCAAAAGTGCTTGGAGAGCTTAAAACCCAGGCCCAGGTGCAAACGCATTTAGAACATTTTGGGTAAGTTAAATCTATTCCCCTTTTTTGAAAAAAGGTAGGCCCATTGTGTGCCGGTGGGAAAAAAGTGACAAAAAATTTCAAAACCATACAAATGGGAAGGGTGTAAAAAAAATATGAGTGCTTTTCCATTACCCAATTAAAAAAAATAAATAAGCGCGCGCGCGCGCGCGCCCCACACCACAACACACAAACCCCACACCACACACCAAAACACACCAAAAACCCCACACACACACACACCCACACCCACACACCACACACAGGGCATGTGCGGTGCTCGGCGCACGCCCCCACTTTTCGCCGCGTAACACACCCCACACAACACACACACCAAATTTGTACCTAAAAACCCCCCCCAAACCCAACCCCCCAGGCCTAACATCCCGTGCACAAGTTAGGAACATGCCATCCGTTTTGTCCCCCCAAAAGTAGGGCCCTGTTATGGGCAGTGGTTGGAGACAAAACATTCAGCATCGTATCCCCGTATGTGGTCTGAAAACAAAAAGGAAAAAAATTAGGGTTATAAAGTGTTGTTTGTTGAAATATTAAGGCCCTCAGGGAGTGATCCCCTCTGGGGCTCATCAAACCCCAAAAGGTGGGGTTTTTTTTTTCTTTTCTGAGCGTCTGTTCAAGGGGGTTTTCCCCCTTTCCCTTAGTTCGACTTTAGTCTGTCACACAAAGTCCTCAGATGACACTGTAACCCCAGGTGCAGTGTGCAAACCACGCCTAGATCTTGTGCACCGGCAAAGAAACTGGGGCCCCCAATCCCCCCTCTTTTGGGAAAAGGAGCCCGTTATCATCAGCAAACTCTGTCCGCTGTGATGGGCTGAATTAATGAAGGAAAATATTTTTATTTTACAAAAAAAATTTTAAAAAATAATAAAAAGAAAAAAAAAAAAAAATTGTGATTCGTGTTTTTTTGTTGATTATTTAGGGCCCAGCGGAGTTATCCCATTTGAAAATGTATCGACCAACCACCCCCACCAAGCAGCTCTTGACTGTTATAAAAAAATCCACACTGATCCGCGTATCCCCTAATCGCTGGGGACTATGGTACCCCCCCTTGACCTAGAAGGACCCAAAAACCAAGAAAGTTTCAGGAGGACAAAATCGGGAAAACGCCATGCATCCCAGCATTGCCAGGGGCAGTGCAATAAGAATTCTTCCAACACAACCCCTTAAAGGAAGGTCCGTATTTTCAGTGGTTTTCATCGGGGAAAAATGCGCTACTCTACCACCTGGTTCGACCCTCTCTTTTGCCTTTATTTTTTTTATATTTATAAAAAATTTTAAGATTTTTTTTCTTTTTTCCAAAAAATTTTTTTCCTAAACAAAACGGAACTGTTTAAGTCTGCCTTAGTAATTTTTCGCAATTACCTCCCTTTGACAACAACTGCAAAAAGAATTTTGTATTAAAAAAAAAAACTTTTAAAAAAAATTACCCATGAGGAAAAAGGTCTATGATCTTACCCCATAAGAAGAAAGGGGGTGTAAAAATTAGGTTTTGGAAAAGCATCCCCCAGGGTGATTAATTACAGGTCTGCCAAGGCCACAGTGTCATAAAGATGGGTTGCTTCTCTCTCCTCTCCTCTCTCTCTCTCTCTCTCTCTCTCTCTCTTCTCTCCACACATTGTAGTGTGTGTATTAATCTACTTTTGAGTCTTGTAGAGCCGCGTTGAAACACCTGTGGGAAAAAAGACAACACTTTGCAAAGTTAGCAGAGATCAATCACAGCTGCGGCGTGCACTCGTGTAAAAAAAAAAAAAATCTAAGCCGCTGGTTGAAATTAAGACTAAGAGAATGATGTATAACAATTGTCAAGTCAAGTAAAAGTAGAAAAACACTTTAATCATCCCATGAAGGTCAATTGCAATACTGACAGGCCCTTTGATTCGTATCATTATCTCGAAAGACACAAGAAAGCTACATTTCATATTGGTATAAAGGAAGGTAAAGGTAAAGGAGTCCCATAACCTATAAGGTCGTAGGGGAGCGAGGCGTCAGAGACCTCACTTCTCTAGGGCCAGCATATTGAGGGCGGCGCCCATCTCCTCTCCCTCGCTGCTTTACCTTCCCTGACCCTAAAGAGGGCAGGTACCCATTAACAGCTGGGTGAACTGGGGGACTGTACTGAAGCCAAGGCGTGCAAACGGTCACCCATCCAACTGGTAACCACGCTCGACGCTGCTTAACTTGGCTGGGGGAAAGCGAGTGCTCCGACCACTGAGCTAAACATTGGTATAAATATTCCAATAATGCCTGTTCTTCATTCGTGAAAATGTCTTTGGAGATGTTAGTTATCCTCCGATCGATTTTGCAAAGGCCTGAAAATATACTTCTTAGAAAACTCTTAAGAGTATCTTTTAAATCTGCCACTTTTAATTAATGATTGGCGCCAGCATTTTGGCATAGGCCTACTCAGCGTTTGTGCGTACAGTAACTCTGTTCAGATTAAATGGGATGCATTTGAAAGAGTTGCTTCCCTTAGTCCTTTCGTCAATTTTCGCTTGTCGCCATAGTGCTTGTTCTTTTTTTTCTTTCTTTTTTCCCCCAAGGAATATGTTGTGTGTCTATATTTCTGTTTTCTGCGATCCGACTCCCACCCTCCCTCCCCTCTGTGTGTGTGTGTGTGTGTGTGTGTGTGTGTGTGTGTTGGTGAACAAATCAACCTTAGACATTTATACACAGACACAGAGACGTACAAGAGGTATATAAACAGACACA
>CM054142.1:29181846-29196846 GCA_028751875.1 Rapana venosa | reverse complement strand
CTTGCTACTGCTAGACAGTCTGGTACTAGCTTGCAGAATGCTTCTAATACAATCTAGAAACGATTGCTGGGTTACTGCTTTAAGTAACACTAACACACACACACACACACACACACACACACACACACACACACACACACACACACACACACACAGTGATACACAATGTACATAAATCATGCACACACACGCACACACACTAAAATAACAAAACAACACACACAAGAAATAATAAAATGAAATAAAGAAACACACACACACACCATGTACACACACACACACACACACACGCACACACACACACACACACACACACACACACACACACACACACACACACACACACACACACACACACACAACATACAACTTTATGGAAAGTAACAGGATTCAAAACTGTGTTAGTGAGTGACCTGGACTGAAACAACAGGCTAAAATCGGTGGCTACTGTTCCACAACTCTAACATTTTCTGGTCATTGTCAACTATCATGCTATAGAGTCGAAAATAAAACTTCACTACTACACACACACAGTCTAATTATTATTCGCTGGTTAGCACTTCACAGTCCAACAATTTGCAGGTTTCTACTTCAGTCTAAATATTTGTTAATTGCTTTTTGTACTCAATACATTTATTTATTTTATTTATTTATTCTTTTATATCGAGGATAATGGAATAAGCACTCGTGTGCTTTTTTTCCTTTTACATCCAATCCCCTTGTGTATGCGGTTTTTGTAAATTTTGTCATCCGTTTCCACCGGCACACAATGGCCTACTCTTCCGAAAAGCGGAACAGGATTTAACGTGTGCGCAAGATGTTCTGCATGCGTTCGAACACGGGGCCTCGGTTTATAGTCTCATCCCAAGGATGACTGGCTAGTTACTTTTTGTCAAAACAGATTCAAAACACGGCCGCTAATGCACTGTATACACTACGAAGAATGATGTAAAACTCAGTTAGCTTCTATAATTAGTCTTTTTCTTCTCCCCTATACTTACAGTCAATACCACCGCAGCTATTGTTGATTCTAGAACTGCCTTTTGTGCTGGGGTGTTGTGCAGTCTCAAGTGTGCAGGGTGTTGTGCAGTCTCAAGTGTGCAGGGTGTTGTGCAGTCTCAAGAGTGCAGGGTGTTGTGCAGTCTCAAGTGTGCAGGGTGTTGTGCAGTCTCAAGTGTGCAGGGTGTTGTGCAGTCTCCAGTGTGCAGGGTGTTGTGCAGTCTCAAGAGCGCAGGGTGTTGTGCAGTCTCCAGAGTGCAGGGTGTTGTGCAGTCTCCAGTGTGCAGGGTGTTGTGCAGTCTCCAGTGTGCAGGGTGTTGTGCAGTCTCAAGTGCGCAGGGTGTTGTGCAGTCTCCAGTGTGCAGGGTGTTGTGCAGTCTCAAGTGTGCAGGGTGTTGTGCAGTCTCCAGTGTGCAGGGTGTTGTGCAGTCTCAAGAGTGCAGGGTGTTGTGCAGTCTCCAGTGTGCAGGGTGTTGTGCAGTCTCCAGTGTGCAGGGTGTTGTGCAGTCTCCAGTGTGCAGGGTGTTGTGCAGTCTCCAGTGTGCAGGGTGTTGTGCAGTCTCCAGTGTGCAGGGTGTTGTGCAGTCTCCAGTGTGCAGGGTGTTGTGCAGTCTCCAGTGTGCAGGGTGTTGTGCAGTCTCCAGTGTGCAGGGTGTTGTGCAGTCTCCAGTGTGCAGGGTGTTGTGCAGTCTCCAGTGTGCAGGGTGTTGTGCAGTCTCCAGTGTGCAGGGTGTTGTGCAGTCTCCAGTGTGCAGGGTGTTGTGCAGTCTCCAGTGTGCAGGGTGTTGTGCAGTCTCCAGTGTGTAGGGTGTTGTGCAGTCTCCAGTGTGCAGGGTGTTGTGCAGTCTCCAGTGTGCAGGGTGTTGTGCAGTCTCCAGTGTGCAGGGTGTTGTGCAGTCTCCAGTGTGCAGGGTGTTGTGCAGTCTCCAGTGTGCAGGGTGTTGTGCAGTCTCCAGTGTGCAGGGTGCTGTGCAGTCTCCAGTGTGCAGGGTGTTGTGCAGTCTCCAGTGTGCAGGGTGTTGTGCAGTCTCCAGTGTGCAGGGTGTTGTGCAGTCTCCAGTGTGCAGGGTGTTGTGCAGTCTCCAGTGTGCAGGGTGTTGTGCAGTCTCCAGTGTGCAGGGTGTTGTGCAGTCTCCAGTGTGCAGGGTGTTGTGCAGTCTCCAGTGTGCAGGGTGTTGTGCAGTCTCCAGTGTGCAGGGTGTTGTGCAGTCTCCAGTGTGCAGGGTGTTGTGCAGTCTCCAGTGTGCAGGGTGTTGTGCAGTCTCCAGTGTGCAGGGTGTTGTGCAGTCTCCAGTGTGCAGGGTGTTGTGCAGTCTCCAGTGTGCAGGGTGTTTCATCGTTTCATTGAGGAAAGAATCGCTGCTGCTGTCTTGGTGCCTTTCCCCTGCTGTATTGGATGGTGTCTGCTGATGCTGTAGGTGTACTTGAATAAACCATGTTCAAACAACGTGAGAATGGGGGGTGGGGGGAATGACCAAGGACTGGTATTGAACTGGTTGCAGAATGGTATATACGTATGAAATGAGCCAGAGTGCTGAGGAGAGTGCGTAAGCTAGGCACAGACACGCACAATTATAGGCACAGACAGGCACAATGTATGTATGTATGTATGTATGTGCTATATGCCTCACGTGAAGAATATTGTTTTGCCCACACACACACAAATGCACACACACACACGCACGCACGCACGCAAGCGCGCGCGCACACACACACACACACCACCACACACACACACAACAGGAGAAAACACAATTTTTCAAGTTCTGCGACATCACCCACACACAATCCCTACAATTTGCCAGTTTCGCGGCAAATGATCGACAAATCAAGGAAATGAAAGAAAAAAAAGAAAAGAAGAAAAAGAACAAAAAATCCCCCGACACAGCAGCCAACGCAGCATGTCTTTGTTTTGGTTCCTGAAGAGATGCCGGGGAACAGCCGCACAGCACACTACGCAGCAGCAGCAGTCGTTTGCATCATCACGTTTTGGAACTGATGCGAACACCCGCCCGCCCGCGCAAAGCAGCCGCTCTCTTGCACAATGCAACATGGCCTGCTTGTTGTTGTTGTTGTTGTTTGTTTTTTCCCCCCGGAGACAAAGCCTAGGTATAGAAAATACCAGACCTGTATGTTAGCTGTGAAAAGGCTGTTTCAAATCTTTGCAAGTAGCAGTAGGCTAGCAGCAAAGCTTTGTCTTCCCTTCCCGCCAATTTGTGTGTACTGTACTCATTGACTAACCCTGTACGGACCCAGAGCTGGAGTAGAGAGGGAGGCGGGGAGGAGGGGAGGGTGGGGCAGTAGAGAGGAGTGGGGGGAGGGGAAGGGACGGAGGTGGGGGAGGGGGGAGACGAGGGGTTGGAAGAGGAAGGGAGTGGTGAGGGATTGGTACAGCCGTTCCCAAGCAGTGTAAGGGTTTGTTTGTACCGGCTGGCCGTCTGCACGCGGCGCTGGGGGTGGGGCCTGAAGGGGAGAGGGGAGGAGGAGGGAAGGCCCTGTGATTGGCCGAGCACCTTGTCCACATCAAAGCGCCAAGCGCTGTGATTGGTTGAAGGGGTCGGCATCCTGTGAATGCCGCGAACTCTGGCCGCGTGCCAACCTCTTCCCGCACCAAAAGACAATGCTCCGCTGAGATATAGTTCTATGTCTGGTACGTATTATTATCTTTAATTTAACTTTTGAAACAATTTGTAAAGATCTGTAAGAACGTTTGTATTAATTCCTTCTTACCATAATTTTTCTAACATCAAAAAGTGTTTTTCAAGTGAATGCCCTCCCGTGAACAAGGGGTTGCGAAAGAGTGCGCGGAAGGATCTTAAGGCCCCACAGTAACCGTGGTTCAACGTTCATAGCAAACGCGTGAAGCTGAAATATCTCAGACCAAAACAGACGGTCGTGATAGTGTGGTGCGTCGGTTGGAGCTCTTGTGGATATTTTTACAACTACAGGAGTACTTTGGATACTACTACTACTACGAATACTACAGACAGTGATCACTTGTGTGAAAACCATGTTTGCAGTCAGAGATGGAGTATATTCTAATAATGTCACCCGCCAACAGAGAGACAGAGCGGCAGATAGAGGTAAGTTTGGATTTTTGTTGTTGGTTGCAGATGTTTTGAATGTTTTACTCGTTCTGAGGAATGACAGAAAACAGGAAGAAAAACCAGACTTAGGCTGTAGGTCAGAACTTCATCTTAGCAGTAACACACACACACACACACACACACACACACACACACACAAGTCCAGGTTACACCCACTCAAACATACCACAGTGTAGAAATTTGAATACAAAATATTCTACACTTCTGTGTAACACTCACAATCGTACCTCCACACTGTTTTGTCTATAACATACACATACATACCTTTACCTGTTTATAAAAAAAAAGTTATTAAGTCCAATGGCTAAGAAAGATGGGTGCTGTGTTGGTTACAGGGAGAGAGAGGCGACTAGAGCGATGCTATGCAGTAGGTGAAGTCCTAGGCAGAGGAGGCTTTGGCACAGTCTACTCGGGATACAGAAGGAGCGACAATTTACCTGTAAGTATCTTTTTACCTCACTGTCCATGTTGTCATTGTGAAGTTTCTTGGGCTTTTTTTTATAAAACCCCCACCTTTAAAATCTTATTTTACTCTAGGTTGACTTCATGTGGAGTCTTCATTGATTTAAAAAAACCACCCAAACAACCATACTAGAAACCAACATTGTTTGGAGTTTATGATAGTGCCAATTTTTTTTATTATGAATTTTTTTTAAAAAACTTGATTTTATTAAACTGGATAAAGTTGACTTTTGTAGAAGGAAAAAAAACAAATATAGAGATAAATAAGTAATTTCTTAAAAAGTGAAATGTTTACAAAATGGCTTTTAGACTTTCATGCTGTGTAAAGTTTGTGGCTAAAAACAAGCAGACACACACAACAAAAGATATTTTTAAGAAACAAGATCGTATACTTATGTCTCTCATTATGTTTTCAGGTGGCTATCAAACATGTTGCAAGGGAGAAAGTCACCCTTTGGGGAAAGGTAAATATTTTTTTAAATCTTTTCATCCATCTCTCCTCTCTCTCTCCTCCTCTCTCTCCTCTCTCTCTCTCTCTCTCTCTCCTGATTTTGAGTGTTGTTGTTGTTTGTCTTTATTTTTAATTTCCTCAAATCTATGAATTCAATAGGTAACCTCACCCCTTTCATATTTCAACTTGAAAAACAAATTTGCCACTTTAGATCCCCAAATTTTTTTTCCTCCTCCAAAATTGGCGAGGAAAGAAAGATGCAGAAAAGTCTGCAAGATCAATCATGGGAAACTAGCAAGTTAGGCCTCGTAGTGCATGTCTGTGTGTCTGTCTGTCTGTCTGTCGTCGTCTTGGGTCGTTGTTCGTTCCAGCTTGACTGCTGCCGTGCGTAGCCTAGCCTAGCCTAGCCTCCAGCTTTGCAGCGCACGCCCACGTCTAAAACACAAGACCAGCAGCGTTGCAACACTGCCTAGAGGGCAGATCATCGTACACACAAGCACAACAGCAGCATCCATCCCTCCCTCTTTCCTTCCTTCCATCCATCCTCCTTCCCTCCAGGCTCCCTCCCTGTGAAGTGCTGTTATTGATTTTCCACCTCTCTCTCCCTCTCTCTCTCTCTCTCTCTCTCTCCCCAGCGAGCGCCGCTGCAAGCTTAGCGTTGGAGGAGGAACGGGGAGGGTATGGGGTGGGGGTGGGGGTAGGAGAGCTGAAGTCACCTTGTCTGCCCCGAGAAAGACCTAGTTCCATCATGCCCTACATTGCGCTCTATCCTCCCCGCTCCTCTCTCCCTCCCCCTCCCTCCCCCCCCCCCCCCCCCCCCCCTACTCCTCTTCCCTCCTCTCCTCTTCAAGCCAAGCTCTTCTTCTCCCGTCTATTCATTTTTCGCCTTTCTTTTTTTATTTTATTTTTTATTCGACACTCCTCTTGGTTTCTGCGTTTAGATCCCCGTTGACTCAGTGGGCTCGTGGCTCACTGCAATTTTGAGAACAGACTTGAGGGTAATAGTTGCCGGGTCGCTGTGGCTCAGCTCTTCAGTGCATGGTTAATGTTAGTTGGACAAGAGCAAGTGATGGTGATGTGTTTGTGTACGCCGGTTTTCAGATTAAAAAAAAACAACAGGGAAAAATTTTCGCGGGTTGGGGTGTTGGTAGAATGATTGCTAAGGCTTGCAGGCTTCTGCAGCTCTGTCATTGATCAGAGGCCATGGTCTTTGTAGGTCACTGGAACGTTGGGGGAGGAGGGTGGAGAGGGAGGGGGGGGGGGGGGGTTGGAAAGAAAAGAGAGTGCAGGTGTAGAGTGCAGTGGATGTCTGTAAAAAAAAAAGAGAGAGAATGAAGCAGGACTTTTTTCTTTTGTCCAGACGCTAAGGCTGGTGAATTGGGCTGGTTCCATTGTCAGTCTGTACTATAATCTAGAATTAGTAGTTAACTAACTAGGCTTGGTTGGTTGTTTTTGGTATTTTTACATAGTGCTTTTAAAAATAAAAAAAAGCTGGATCAAGTAATACTTCATAAAAATGTTTCCTCTTAAGAATGTTTACACTAATAAGAATTCAAATTTTTTTTTCTTGTTTTGGGCTGTATCCTCATTTATGTATAAACTAACGTACCTGGAAAACGTCAATAGTAAATACATCTCACCATGACGCAGTATTAAAGATGGGGTGCCGTTGTTCTTTGTGTGTTTTTCCCAAAACAGTTTGGTGACCAAGGCGTGCCCCTGGAGGTCAGCTTGCTGCGCAAGGTGCAGGGGTGCCCGGGGTCATCCAGCTGCTGGACTACTTCGAGCTGGCCGACTGCTTCTACCTGGTGATGGAGCGCCCCGACGCGGTCAAGGATCTCTTCGACTACATCACGGACAAAGGGGCCCTGGAGGAGAACACGGCCCGGCAGTTCTTCAGGCAGATCGTCACCACCGTGCAGGACATCAGCCGCTGCGGGGTCCTGCACCGCGACATCAAGGACGAGAACATCCTGGTGGACCTGGAGACGGGCCAGCTGAAGCTGATCGACTTTGGCTCCGGCGACGATCTGCGCGAGGGCTACTACACAGACTTTGATGGTGGGTGTGTTTTTGTGTGTGTGTGTGTCTGCGGGAAGAGTTTTGAAGAGAGAGAGGGTGAGTGAGGGTGAGTGAGAGAGAGAGAGAGGAGAGGAGAGGGTAGTGAGGGAGTGAGTAGTTTTAATTTTTTGGGGGGTGGGGGTGGGGAGAGAGAATTAGTTTAGGAGTGTAAGTGAGTGAAGATTAAAGAATTGTGTTTGGTGCCGAGTTTCTGTTTTGTTGTTGTTGTTGTGTAGGTGCTGTGTGTTACTTGGGACAAATATAAAGTTGTACTAAACAGGTGACAGTTTAGTGTTTATCAATCTTCAACCAGCTTAGTGCAAAAAAAAAACAAACCAAAAAATCACTCCTAACATCCCAACACTTCTTTTTAGTTAACTAGTAACCCAGTGATCCTCCTGAGTAGTCAGTCAGTCACCTAACTTTGTAATCAGAAGAGGAAAGCAAAGGGCAGTCAGCCAGGCTTGCAGTACACATCAATCAATCCATCAGACATTATACAATACATACTGGAACTGCTGCTTCCCCAGAACCCAGCAGTGGTAAGGGGAAGGAAGCTAGCACATAGAGCTAGCTGTATTGACCAGCAAACAGCAGGGCAGGTACACCCTCCCCACCTTCCCTCACTCCCCTCCCCCCTTCTCTTTCTCTCTCTCTCTCTCTCTCTCTCTCTCTCTCTCTGCCTCTGTGTTGGCATCTTGCCACCAAGACCTTGGCTGACCTCTGTGGGCAATAAGGTCTGGTGGCGGTCAGTTCAGCCTGGGGTCACACAGCGGACACTTCTGCTGCAGAGGAGTGGGGGAGGATGGGGAAGTGGGAGGGAGGAGGGGGTGGTGATGGAAGGGGAATGGAGGGGTGAAGGGGGAGGGAAGGGAGGAGAGAAACATACCATCACAGACATGGAGGGGGAAAAAAGAGGCACATTCTTTTCCTTAGCAGAGAGAAATGGTAGAGGAATAACAGTAACTTGTAGTGGGGTTTTGTGGCTTGGGCTTAGGAGGTACAAAGGTGGCTTTGTGAAAGAGGGATTCTATGTTTTAATTAGGCCTATGGTAAAGACACATTAGGAAAATGGGATGAACTTTTTTTTTCCAACAAACTTTTTTATATTTAAAAAAACAAAACTTTTTCCCCTGTGTGCACACACACACACACACACACACACACACACACACCACACACACACACACACACACACACACTTACAAAACAAACTTGTTTGCCCCCCCCCATCCCCCTTTTCACCACCACCAGTACACCCCCCTCTTTACAACCCCGAAACCTCCTGTGCCTGTTGCAGGAACTCGAGTGTACAGCCCCCCTGAGTGGATCACGCTGCAGCAGTACGAGGGCATGCCGGCCACCGTCTGGTCGCTGGGCGTGCTGCTGTACGACCTCCTGTGCGGGGACATCCCCTTCGAGCAGGACCACCAGATCGTGCGTGCGGAGCTCACCTTCAAGAGCGGCGTGTCCACGCAGGCGCGGGACCTGGTGCGGCGGTGTCTGGCCCTGAAGCCCAAGGACCGGCCCAGCCTGAAGCAGATCATGGACCACCCCTGGATGCAGGCGGACGTCACCTCGCGCCTGCCCATCGACCGGCGCCAGGAGGACATCGTCAATGCCAATCTGGACGCCATCTCGTTGTCCAGCCAAGAAAGTATATGACAGCGTGGAGGACCTTGTTGTTGAAAAGGAGACAAAACAGCAAAAAAGAAGAAAAAAGAAACAAAATCCCTAACTGCTGTTGTTGTTTTTGTTGTTGACGATGATGAGAGAGGGGGGATGATGCCTGGCCCTCTCTTTGTCTGGAAGTCTGCAGCTGCAAGAGCTCGTAGGCTGCTGAGGAGGAGGAGGAGGAGTGGGGTCAGTTGTAAGGAAGGAGGACTCTGGGCTTTTTCTGCTGTTGGCAATGGGCCAGGTGCACAGGGTTCAGAGCCTGTTGTGATAGAAAGAGAGAGAGAGCGAGCACCGTATGTGAATGAGGAAGAAGAAGCCTCTGCGGGGAACAGGGGAGCGACTTGTTTCTGGACTGTTGATCTGGGTAATGGAGAAGAAGGCAAAGGTTTGCTGAATGAAGACACTGGTCCTTCACTGCTGGACTGAAGCTAGCTTGGGCTGTCCGTTGGCTCCAGTGGCTCCAGCGTCAGAGGCAGATGTGGACCAGCCATTGCACTGCACTCTTTAAGACGACGACGGGATGTGTTCCATATTTCCACTCATTCCAGATCTGTTGCGCACGTGTTGTGTGGCTGTGTGTGTGTGTGTGTGCACGTACAGTTAACTCCTCTCCCCCTCCCGTCCCCATCCCCCCTTTCCTCTCTCCCCCCCTCCCCCCAGACCTATGGAGAGTTAGTCCCTGGATGGATGAGAGAGAAAGAGTGACTGGTGGTGATGATGCTGAAAGTGTAAAGGGACTGACAGTTCGATGCCATCATTGCGGGCAATGCCTTTCTTGCCAGTGCCTCATCATATCCCTCAGTTCCTGAACCCATAACCCCCCCCCCCCCCCCCCCCAATCCCCTACCACCCACAGACTGTGGGCATGTGCTGACGCCAGACAACAGGAACTGAGGGTTCATGAATGTACCCATCAAAAAGCAGACACACGCTGCAGCCACAAATCCCTATCTTTCTCCACTCATCGTCGAAGAATCATGTTCAAAATGAAGTCCAAGGGCTGTACTCTTCCACTGCCGTTTCAATGCAACAACGATCTTTCATCATCTTTTTCCAGTCTCTCAGCAGTCATCGGACACTTATCACTATTTATTATGGACACTCAAATGCTATCAATTATCGTCAACAGCCCCCGGCTCCCCATTCTGCGACTTTGGTGCTATTTATTCCTCTGGATACCGACCATTGCCTGACAATCTGGCAAAGCACTACAAACCTATACTATACACACTTTTCTTGTCCGGAACATTTTGTGGTACTGACATTCACATTGCAAGACCTGTAGAACAATGCATCGCCGAAGCTCAAATAATTTATTGAATAAATTTGCAAAAAGGCAGCATTTTGGGTGCAAATAAACCTGCATCCTCCTCCTTTCCATTCATACTGTGTGTACATGTCTGGCTGTCAAGTTATAGATGCGAGGCTGAGGAAGAATGGATGATGGATGAAGCTTGGGAAATTATGGACGCTTGAAGAGAAAAATGAATTTGTGAGCAAGTGTCTTATTTATAATGAATGAAAGAGTGTGTGAAAAGTGGAAGGCAGAGAGGAGGACGAAGTAAATGAAGGCTTACACTGTAATGAAAGGGGTGAGATTGAAGAAGTCAAGTCAAGTCAAATCTCAGGAATTTGTTATGAATGACGGTTGTTTGTTTGGTTGGTTGGTTGTTTTACGGGTCAAGACAGGATTGTGAGGAATGGGAGTTTTGTTGTTAGACTTAATCCGTGTTGTGATGATGATGATATAGTGAGCGGGATGATGATGATCATGACTGTGCTGTTATACTTTTCACTACTATTTGACATGTGAGAGCTTTTTGGCTGGACAGGAGAATGAAAGCAGATAAACTGATGAGATAGGTACGAGGAATAGTTGGTCAAAGAAGAGGATAGGGAACGAGAGCTGGATTGAGAGAAAAAAGACGGAAAGAATGACACAAAGGGAGAGAGACTGCGTGATGGGTTTGGATATATGTATGGGTTTATATCATTTGTATGATGATGGATAAATGGTGTGTTGATGATAATATTCAGATATTATTGTAATCTTACTCGACATCCCTATTGTCCATTCATTTAAATTGTCTGTTTAGATTATAATTTATTATCATCACCTTTGGTCGTTGAATCGTTCCATTATCAAACAAGTCGTAGCCATATTTATTGTAGCTGTTTATGTGTATGTCGTTCACTTCAAGAGCTGTGATTTTTAATTGAAGCGTTTGCACACAGGAACTTTATTATCATCCTTCGTCAAGATTTTTCTCCCCAGATTAATTAACAGACAGTGGAGCACTGGATGAAGAAAAGATGATTTTTAAAGAGGGGTGGGTGGGTGGGTTCCTAAATAACTAAGATACTGGCCAGGTTTGATAATTTCTGACCTTCCTTCAGAACTTTGGTACCTAGAGAGTTATCAAAGAAGATAGAAAGAATAAATAACTTTATCAAATGAAAAATTGAAAGAAAAATTGAAAGAGGAGGAGGGTGTATGATTTAGGTGTAGGAGGGTGCATCAACTTGATCAAGCCATAAGTGTTGGACACTAACTTGAAAATGTATACCACTAGTTCGAAAATCATACATTCACAAAAATGCAAGACGAAAATTCTTTTAATCCATGTGCGTTTTACTGAAACACAGAACTGCAAGGAAAACCCAACCCCAACATTGCTGCCTGATTACGAATAACTTCATTACGTGTGCTCGTAAACAAAGGCAGCAGAAACGGACACTATTCAAATATGTACTGTATCATCATACCGAGATCACATAAACCTTCATTCATTTATCATGCGCCTGTACATATATCTCATAGAGTAATTTATTATTACTGGAGTGACTGATACAAAAGTGACGGGTGTGTTATGATGGATTGTTTGATCATTTTTTTACCATTTGGTCATCTTTTTACCATTGTTTAATCCTCTCATTTATTCAGCTATTTATTCATTCATTTATCTTTTTTGTCTTTTTTTGTGGTCAGAGTTTGAAAACCTTGTCAATGGACTATTTTCTTTCATGTACAAAAACTGTATTTTTGTAGTAAATTACTGAATATGGAAAAACTGATGACGAAGATGATTTGAAAAATAAAAAAAAAAGTACTGAAATGAACTGCAATGTGTTGGTGTACATTCATATAGTATGGAAGTGTGAGTGTGTGTGTGTCTTTCTCTGAGTCTCTCTCTTTTACTGTATTATGTGTAAATGTATTTGTCTCTTTGTCTATATCTTTCTTTCAATATGTCAATGTATGTGTTAATCTCTCCCTCTCTCTCTCCCTCTCTCTTTGTTGCTGTATACATGTATAAATCTCTGTCTCTCTCTCTCACTCTCAAAGTAACACACATGCACACACAAATGTCAGTAAAATGAAAGACAACTATTCTATCACCACTCACACACACTACACACCACACCCACACACAAAAACACACACACCACAAACAAACAAACACAAACACACTCACTACAAAAACAACAACACCACACACACACACACAAAGAAGCAAACGACCTATCATGAAACATGACAAAAAACTTAAAACATTATACAACGAAATCATAAACAGACCACGATTCATAATCAAAACAGTCAAACATATACACTGGTGAAGAAACCATTTATCAATACTAGCAATGATTACCACTAAACAAAATAAAATAAAAAACCCACCCCAAAACAAAACCAAAAAACAACCCCAGTGGATGGTTGTACCAGCACCAATCCAATCTTCAAAAAATCGAAAGCCAACAAACAAACTTTAAAACGGGTGTCATGAATGTCAGTCCTGCAATAAATCAAGCAGTCGTGACATGTCAAGCCACTCTGACCTCAGAGGCCAAATCAAGGCTCCAGTCTTAGTCTTAACCTCGCTGACAATCAGGATGTTCCAAAGTCCTTCACAGCACTTACAGAAGAAAAGGGAAGAAAAAAAAAAGAATCCAAAAAGCTATAATACGGATGATGTCGGCTAATTGCCCAGGGCCTTCATTAAAATGTTGACAAATGGTGTGTTGAAACTGCTTTCAGCCATGACAAGCTCTTCACATAAAAACCTGCACTCTTCATGAAAGGAGGAAAAAAAATCCTCTGAAGTTGAAGTATAGTGCCTATGTGGCGAGGTACTTAAAAACAGTCCTTCACGCAGACTTCTCATTCAGTGTGCAGTTTCAATCTCACGGTGATTCCCAGGTGGGATCAGTGAGTCAGTGACCCCCCCCCCCCCCCCCCCCAAGAGGAGTGTTAAGCTGGGGAAGAACAACAATAAAAGCACCCCCCTCCCCTCAAACTGTGACTACAGTGAAACCTGTTCTTTTTGTATGAAGAGAAAACCTACCTGAGAGATGGCGTGACATAGTCTGCTTTAATAAAACAGACATACATACATACAGGTTGGTAGCCTACTACCATTTTGGCTTATCTTGAAACATCTTGCTGAAAACATGCAGAAAGTTCTGAAAAAGATCATGATTCCTACTCTCTCTCTCTCTCTCTCTCTCTCTCTCTCTCTCTCTCTCTCTCTCTGTCTCTCTCTCTCTCTGTCTCTCTCTCTCTCTATCTCTGTCTCTCTCAACCTCCCAAAAAAGAAAAAAAAAGATATAAGGCACATTACACCTTAATTCTTCCAGGCAGTGTCTCTTGGGCAAGCAGAACCTAGTGGAGCTCATCCCTCTCCATGTATAAGGTGCATGCTGGGTATAGTCGTACTTCCATAACCCACCGAACACTGATGACATGAATTACGGGATATCCCCATGCCTTCTGCTTCGTTGATCAGAAAGCCATGACAGTTCCATGAAATGGGCAGAGCGTAACAACACACATCTAGCTGGAGAACATTCACAGAGAGAGAGAGAGAGAGACAGAGAGAGACAGAGAGAGACAGAGAGAGAGAACCACTAATAAATAGTTACGTTGATTGTTCTGTTAACTGGAGAGATGATCAAAATCCTAAACCAAACCAAGGCAGGGGTGTCCCATAACCTATAAGGTCGTAGGGGAGCGAGGCGTCAGAGACCTCACTTCTCTAGGGGCCAGCTTTTTTATGGCGGCGCCCATCTCCTCTCCCTCGTTGCTTTACCTTCCCTGACCCTAGAGAGGACTGGTGCCCATTTACGTACAGCTGGGTGAACTGGGAAACTGTACTGAAGCCAAGGTGCGCAAACGGTCACCCATCCAAGAGGTAACCATCCTCATCGCTGCTTAACCTTAGCTGGGGGAAAGCGAGTGCTCCGACCACTGAGCTCTCCCGTCCCCTAAACCAAACCATAAAAAACCAATCCTCATTCAATAAAACACAAAACAAAACAAAACAAAAAACCTCAAGCAGCCATGACTTGAAAATACTATGTGTATGTCTGTCTGTCTGCCTCTCTGTCTGTCTGCCTCTCTGTCTGTCTGTGACACACTCAACCTAGTCTATCCTTTATCCCTCCTATAATCATTATAGAGCTAACTAGCCCACCCAAGAAATATTCTTTTCAAAACGCACAACGCATTCAGTGAAAGAACAACAAAGAATTCGTCAATTCCTTCTTTTTCTTCCCCACCAGACCTAGCCTGCCCCATCACACCATGAAGAAAAATGTCGACACACCCGACTGGAAACTATTTGTTCGTAAAGTATAATTATATTACTATCATTGTTGCTACTCTTATCTTTGTGACGCATTTCTGGCTGGCAGCAAAAAAAAGTATGTTAGTCCGTCGTTTTCGACGATGACCTCCAAAACAGCAGAGGAGGCAGCTGCTGTTTCGGAAATTGGGCAGAAATTTGATTATAGTGGAGATGCCTTCCCACAGTACATCTCCACTCTCTCGGCCAAGTGGGCATAAGGACAGTCAACGTTAGAGATGTTCTCCAAAGGCCAACTAGCCCCCAGGGCTGCAGCACATAAGGACTGTGCAAGTCAAGCCTCCTAGTAAGAGAGTCATAGTCGATCACTAAAGACTAAGCTGTAAAGTGGAATTCCATGAGTGGAAAAGCCACTGGTCATACAGCCTCTCACTTTGCTGTTGCCCCCAGCGTCAATGGTTTAACCAGCGTCAATGGTTTAATCAAGAACTGTGATAAACCCCAGAAAAAGTGGAACATCCTAAAGAGACATCCTAGGTGGTTTAAGCTCAGACACATGTAGTATATACCACAGTGAATAGTATGACACTGCAGTAACCCACGGAGAGATTGGAAGGGGTGGGGGTTGGGCTTTTGTCACTTCACTCTAACTCAACAC
>CM054142.1:29154346-29176846 GCA_028751875.1 Rapana venosa | reverse complement strand
AGAAAGACAGATGCAGTTGGTTTATTGTTATTAAGGCCACTGCCCCCTCATAAAGGTATTCAATTCATTACAACAGCATGCAGAATATAAGAGCATGATGATAATGTGTAAACAATAGGTAATATAAAGTTACCATACACTGCAACCGAAGCATGCTATATTAATAATAATAATAATAACAATAACGCTAATGAATGCTAATACATAGAATTCATATTCTATACAAAATAATTACGTTTATTGGCAATATGGAATATCCCCCGAACAATTGTAACTGTTGAAGGCCACCAGACCTATCACAATTCCCACACCTACCCCCCTCTCACTCCTCCCCTCTCCCTCTCCCATTCTCCACCCCCCACCCCACCCCACCCCCAACACACAAGAATGCCCATAAATACACTTCAGACTCGCCAGTGTCACGTCATCCTTCACTCATGGAAGTAGCACTCATTTTGTTTGTGCATTGATTGGAACATTCAGAGCTAAACTATTATCGTACAAGGACAAAGGGGGGGGGGGGGGGGGGGGGGGGGGGCGGGGCGGGGGCGGATAGCCTGGTGATTAGAGCATTGTGTTCAAGATTTGACGGAGAGAGAGAGAGAGACACCCACCCACCCACAGAGGCAACCCCTTCAAGAGGCTCTTTGTTTCTTTTCTCTCTTGGGTTTACGTCAGTCCCAACTCCACTCCTCTCCCTCGAGAAAGTCTCTCAGATGAGACTAATTCATATCGCCCAGGGCCGTGTGTTTGCGAACGCACGCACGCACGCACGCAGAACATCTCGTGCACTCGTTAAAACTCGTTCCGCCTTTTGGGAAGAGTAGGCTATTGCGTGCCGGTAGGAACGGATGATAAAATTATTATAAAAAAAAAAAAAGACTGTGTGCACATGGATGTCGTGTTTAGTCATCATCCCTGAAGTCGGAATGCGGCTACCTTAATGATGGGCAAAAGCAGTCACATACACAACATCCCCACTGTTGGTGACCCTGGGAGCTCAAGCCCAGGAACAGGGAACCAAAAAAACCCCAAACCCCAACAAAACAACAACAAGAACCAAAAACCCAAACAAACAAAAACAAAACAAACCAAGACCACAATTATAATATTATAGATCACCTACAAAGTAGCCCTAGATATTAAAACAACTGAGCTCGTTTGTAAATTAATTTGACAACAGTGGATCATCAATCGTGGCAAAGTTAGAACGACGTTTGTTAGAATGATACTATAATATGAATCGTTCTGTATTGTTTTTTGTTTTATCATTTTGCATCCACATTTCAACGTCATTTCTTGAAGGGTACTGGGTATAGCAGAGATGGGATGTATCTTCTTCTTTTCTTTCAAAGATGGGATGTCTTCTTCTTTTCTTTCAAAGATGGGATGTCTTCTTCTTTTCTTTCAAAGATGGGATATGTCTTCTTCTTTTCTGTTAAAGATGGGATGTATCTTCTTCTTTTCTGTCAAAGATGGGATGTGTCTTCTTTTTTTCTGTCAAAGATGGGATGTGTCTTCTTCTTTTCTTTCAAAGATGGGATGTATCTTCTTCTTTTCTGTCAAAGATGGGATGTGTCTTCTTCTTTTCTGTCAAAGATGGGATGTGTCTTCTTCTTTTCTTTCAAAGATGGGATGTATCTTTGTGGCAGACCAGTCAGACAGAGACTTAGCAGTGCACACTTGCGTTTTCCAGACAAGGACTTACAGAGCGGACATTTCAGGCCTTTCGAGTCATTTGGATGAAGAGGACTAGAAACATATAATTTATATCGCATTATTTTGGTGTGTGTGTGTGTGTGTGTGCGTGCGTGTGTGTGTCTGTGCGTGTGTGTGTGTGTGCGCGCGTGTGTGTGCGATTCAGACGCGCCAATTCTAAACTAATCTGGCTATCCCATCTCTGATGATGATGTTTGTCAGTGATGACAGTGAAGTATGGTTCCAGGTTTGAAGGGGGTTTGTTTGTTTGTTTGTTTTGTTTGTTTGTTTGTTTGTTTGTTTGTTCCTAGGATAGACTGCCGAGGTTTAGCAACGGTGAAAGTTTTGCTTTAGGCGACCGTTTTTGCCCACCATGAAGGTAGTCGCATTCCGACTTTCGTGGAGTTTGAAGTTTCATTACAAGGACTTGGAAGGGGGCTAGAGACATACCGATGTTAATTAACCCTAAGGCAAAAGTCCTTCCCTTCCTCCCTCTTTAGTGTGTGTGTGTGTGTGTGTGTCTCTCTCTCTGTGTCTCCGTCTCTCTCTTTCTCCCCTCCCTAACAATCACAGCAACACCACCAACAACAACAAAACATGCTCTCGTGAAAAAACATTAAATCATCACACGTAGACAAGGGGAACACCCCACCCCCCCACCACTCCCACCCTATGGGTGAAAATGTGTGGCCTCATTCATTTCCCAACGTCGTTCATACATATTCAAGAAGCGCGCTCGTGTGTGCGTGCGTGTGTGTTGGTGTGTGTGTGTGAGTGTGTGTAATAATTTAACTCCCAGTTAAACGTTTGCGACACAACCCCGCCATCCATTCAATTCAATTCAATTCAATTACTGTACTCTGTGCAACAACAACACTAAATCAATCATTCGATACATTCACCGACTTTCAACCACCAACACAAAACAAAACCAAAAAGAACAAAAAAAAGAAAAGAAAAATTGCACCCAGTTCAACCCGCACAAATTATAGCAGCCCCCCCCCCCCCCCCCCCCCTCCCCTAAAAAATTACACAACAAAAGAACAAACCTAACCAAACAAACCCAAACCAAAAAAAAACCACACACACACACACAATCATCCCCACCCCACCCGCCCCTTAACCCCACCCTATTCCAAGCAAACAATGACAGACAAGGGCCGGGTCCCGTGTTTTTGAAGATAAAATGCAATGAGTGGAGGGGTGTAATGAGGGAGAAAATCAGCCCCTTGTTTTTGAGGGGGGAAGGGGTGGGGGGTTGGGGGGTGGGTCGAACAACCAGAAGAAAAAAAAAGAAGAAGTCAATAATAGATAATAAGCAGGCTCGATCTCTGATGCACGACATGACACGACACGACAGGACATTGATCGACTGCTACGACGATTGGAAGTGGATTCACTGAGCTGTCTTGTGTTGGTCTGGACCAAGGGAACATGTAGGTTATGAGGGTAGGGTTGGGGTTTTCTTTTTTGCTTTGTTTGGTTTTTGGTTGGTGGTTTTGGTTCTTTTTGCCTTCATGTTTTGATCGATTTTCCCCCCCTCCCCTCCCGGCTGGTTTTTATTTTATTTTATAGATTATTTTCTTCCATATTGCACAGAGTTTACTCCATGCTTAACAATCTATTTTTCTGTTTGTTTCTCTCTTTCTCTCTCTCTCTCTCTCTCTCTCTGGCTATCTGTCTGTCTGTCTCTGTCTCTCGCTCTTTCTCTCTCCTTTTCCTTTTTTTCTGCTTGTTTTTTTTTTTCTTCTTTAGAAACTTCTGCTGAGGTAGGGGTGGGGGTGGGGGGTAGGTTGGTATGGAGAGTGGGAGTGGGTTGTGAGAATGGAATGTGAGGTAAAATACCAAAAAGAAATGAAAAGAAAACAACACAAAACATACAAAAGCCAGCCAATAACAAAGCACACGGTGTTCCAACAGCTGGTTGTACACGGAGACAAACTTCTAATTGGATTTTGAGGACACGGGGTCGCGAATTCGAATCTCGGTGGCCTTAACCCACCTGGTGGTGGGTTCAGGCTGGATAGAAACTGCCATTTTCTCTTCTCCAGTGCCCATTTATATTTATACAGACTATAATGCATCTTCTGTCAAAAGAACTCCTTTGTATGCACAAAGTGCTCAGTGGTCGGAGCACTCGCTTTCCCCCCTGCCAAGGTTAAGCAGCATCGAGCGTGGTTACTACTTGGATGGGTGACCGTTTGCGCGCCTTGGCTTCAGTACAGTCCCCCCCCCCCCCCCCCCCCCTCAGTTCACCCAGCTGTAAGAGGGTCTTTAGGGTCAGGGAAGGTAAAGCAGCGAGGGAGAGGAGATGGGCGCCGCCCTCAATATGCTGGCCCTAGAGAAGAGAGGTCTCTGACGCCTCGCTCCCCTACGACCTGATAGGGTGTGGGACACCTTTACCTTTAATAGGGTAGATGGCAGCTTTCGAATGTATTGACACCTCCTTCCAAACCAAAACAAAACGAACACCAACTCCCCCCCCCCTCAAAGAAAAACCCAAACAACAAAGCAAAACAACCAACAACAACAAAAGTATAAAACGCCCCCTCCCCTTCCCCCCACTATCGCTACCATCAATACAAAATCTGAACTCCCTCTCTCTCCGCTGTGGATTTGTATTGCATTTGTTTGTCCCTGTTGCACTTTACCGTGTATTCTTTAATCATTAAACATTGAGTTGATCAGCAACCCTCTTCATGTATAGACCAACAGCCTCTTTAGGAATAAATTTTTCAGAGTTCAGAGCTCTCTCTCTCTCTCTCTCTCTCTCTCTCTCTCTCTCAGCTCTTTTTCCTTTTCCAAACCATAGCAGGGTTCCCTCCCTACCCTCCTGCCCCCCCCCCCCCTCCCAATTCAATCTCCCCCCCCCCCCAACCCCCAACAGTTCGAAAGTTGGGTGTTCATCTTTACCTGGAACTATTCACAGGCAGCAACAACAACAACAACAACAACAACCTTGTATGAGAGAATCTGAAAGAACAAAGTGGTGTCATGTTCTTGACATTACCCAAAGCGATTCGCAACAAGTCATCAATTGTCCTGACTCTGATTTAGTTAGGAACAATTGCTATTGTGTGCAAGGGGCTCATTTTGGCTCTATTCTCTCCTCCACCTCTCCCTTAGGCATGGCAGTTATTCTGTTGGTAGCCACCCCTTGTGAACAGATTGAGATTACATTGTCTAGTATGGTTTTGGCCGTGTGGATGAGAAGTGACGCCCACTTTATGGTCGGAATTCCTCTGTTCGAAATTGCATGTTATGGTATGGTAAGAATTTTGTTGTTGAATGGTATGGTAGGGTAATCTATAGTGTGGTGTGTTATGGTACGGTATGGTATGGTATGGAATGGTATGGTATGGTATGGTATGATGTGGCATGATATGGTATGGTATGGTATGACATGGTATGGTATGGTATGGTAAGGTATGACATGCTAAGACATCACACACACACTCACAAACACACCCACACAACCCACAAACACACACACACGCAACACACCCCCCCCCCCCCCCACCCACAAACACACGCTTCACACACACACAGACACACACACACACACAGAGGATGTAAAAAAGCACACGAGTGTTTATTGCATTTTTCTCGAAACACACACTACACACACGCCCCTTCGCACCCCGCCCCCACCCCCCTCCCCCAAACAAACACACACACACCTCTACTAATCTTCATTCCAATTACCTATATAGACGCCACACCATCACAGAGCTCTACGCCTAAGGAATGCATACACGTATACAGGGACTTGTCTTACGTCGGAAACAATAGTTACTCAGTCATTGTAGTGGCTAGTGGTGGTGGTGGTAGGGCTAGCAATGAGGCTGACATAGAGAGACAGGAATTCTGTATTGATACCAAGCTATTGATGGACGGATCAGCCCCCACCCCTTCCCACCCACCCCCACCCCTAAATGGGGCCTCTGTGGTCGGTGGGGCTATAAACAATCGAGATTTAGACTTGTCAGGCGCTTAACGGCAGCCTGAGGCATTTTCGCTCATTATTATAACAGACAAAAATCATGTCTGAGTGTTGTTGGACAAAGAAGAAGAAGATTGGGTTAGATTAGATTAGATTAGATTAGATTGGATTACATTAGATTGGATTAGACTGGATTAGATTAGAATAGACAAGACTAGACTGGACTAGGCTAGATTTGGCGTTTAAAAATTTTTCATTTTATTCTTTTATATCGAGGATAATAGAATAAGCACTTATGTACTTTTTTACATCCAGTCCCCGTATGTATGCGGGTTTGTAAATTCTGTCATCTGTTCCCACCGGCACACAATGGCCTACTCTTACGAAAAGAGGAGCAGGATTTAACGTGTGCGCAAGATGTTCTGCGTGCGTTCGCACACGGGGCTTTGGTTTATAGTCTCATCCGAAGGACTTTTGGGGAGAGTGGAGTCTGCACTGATGTTAACTCCAGGGGAAGATATCCCCTTGAACGGGAATCGAACCCGGGTCGTCAGATTGCGAGGGCAATGTTCTAACCACTAGGCTATCCCGTCCCCCCTTAGGGTTAGATTAGATGAGATGGGCAGAACCGAGAGACGCTATAGCCAAGTGGTTAAGACCGTTCGACTTCAATCTCACTGGTCCATGAAGTCGTGGGTTCGAATCTCAGTTAGGGTGTCTGGTGAATACTGTTATTAACGGTGGGGGATTTTCACCATCTCCCAGGTCAACTTCAAGTGCAGACCTGCCAAGCCTCTTCATTTCCTTCCTGTAATTATATATATATATATATAAATACTAGGTGACGCGAACTGAAGGGTAAATGGTTCCAGACAAATTCAACGTTTCAAGTTGGTTCTTGATTCTGTTTTCAAACCTAGGTTGGTTTTTTCCTTTTCTTTCCTTTTCTTTTCTTTTCTTTTCTGGTCTTCTGGCTCTTTCGTCAGCGCATTTAGAACACACACACACACACACACACACACACACATTCTCTCTCTCCTCCTCCTTCTTCTTCCCCTCTCTCTATCCCCCCTCCCTCCCTCATCCTTTCTCTCATCCTTTCTCTCTTCCTCCCCCCTCTGGCTGTCTGTCTCCTCCTCTCTCCTCCCCCCCCTCCTCCCCTCTCTCTGTCCTGCCTCTGGTCCTCTCCTCCAACTACCCGTTTGTGAAGGGGTTGAAAAACCTTACACATTAAATCTCTCTCTCTCTCTCTCTCTCTCTCTCTCACTCTCTCTCTCTCTCTCTCTCTCTCTCTCTCTCTTCCCCTTCCCCCCCTCTCTCCTGGTCCTCCTCTCTCTCCCTCCTGACCCCCCCCCCCTCTCTCTTCCTCCTTCCCCGCCCCTCAAACATCATCATCATCATCATCATCATCTCTCTCTCTCTCTCTCTCTCTCTCTCTCTCTCTCCTCTCTCTCTCTCTCCTCTCTCTCTCTCTCTCTCTCTCTCTCTCTCTCTCTCTTTCCCTTTGTTTGTACTGTGTGAGAGTATAAGTATTGAGTTATTATTAAGATGTATCCCTACGGGCGGGGGCTGGATAGAAAAAGAGCACATGGGGTGCTTATTCATTATCCTCGAAATAAAAGAATTGTCATTGTCATTGTCATTGTCATTCTCTCTCTCTCTCTCTCTCCTCTCTCTCTCTCTCTCTCTCTCTCTCTCTCTCTCTCTCTCTCTCTCTCTCTCTCACTCTCTCTCTCTCTCTCTTCCATCCACCTCTCTCTCATCTTTTGCACCCGGCCGAGTTCAAAACACACGACGTAAAACCTGAATCAGGAATCAACCACTCCTAAAATGACAGTGTACAAGGCTGCTCCCTGCTCTTCTCACGATGATACTATTCCACTTCTGCTGGAGCACAACAACACCTACTATACTATATTATACTATACTGTACTATACTGTACAACTAGTAGGTAGTAGTAGTAGAAGTAGTAGTAGTAGTAGTAAGTAGCAGTGAACATGTGACTTGTAACATGATATAGCTAGCTCAGCTCATGAACTCGTGACTATTGAGCACACACACATACACGCACGCACGCACGCACATACACACACACACACACACGCACAAACGCAGGCACACACACACACACATACACCGAGACAAGAAGCTTATCTAATAGTTATGTATGCACAGCGGTGACCCACCTCTTGGTACGTCGACCTAAAAAAATAAAGCTTGGAATCGGAGGAGAACGAAGATTTACAGTATTCTGAATAATAATAATAATAATAATAATAATAATAATAAATTATACAATAGACGTTCTCCTGGCCTCTCTCTCTCTCTCTCTCTCTCTCTCTCTCTCTCTCTCTCTCTCTCTCTCTCTCTCTCTCCTTCGGATGAGATTTTAAACCTGGCCCCGTGTGCGAACTCACACAGAACATCTTGCGCACACGTTAAATCCCTGTTCCGCTTTTCGAAAGAGTAGGCCAATGTGTGCCCCTGGGAACAGATGATAGAATTTATAAAACCGCACACACACACGGGGACTGGATGTTAAAAAAGCACACAAGTGCTTATTCCCATTATCCTCGAAATAAAAGAGTAAACTAAAAAATAAAATAAAAATCTCTCTCAGCATTCAATAAAGGGGAGGGATTTTTACCATCTCCTAGGTCAACTTCATAGTGCATGCAGACCTGCCAGTGACTTAATTCCTTTCCTGTACACGCACACACACACACACACACCTGATATCACTATTTAGTGGAAGGACGTTAACCTGAAGAACACACACACACAACACATATGCAGAAGATAAAAATATGCATGTTAAGGATCCAGTAATTCATGGGCTACAGAAACACGAATGCACCCAGCATACATTCTTCCTGAAGTCAGAATGTGGTGACCTTCATGGTGGGCAAAATCTCACCATTGGTGAGATGGCTGGTGAGTGTGGTGAGATGGCGTGGTGAGATGGCTGGTGAGATGGCTGGTGAGATGGCTGGTGAGTGTGGTGAGATGGCTGGTGAGATGGCTGGTGAGATGGCTGGTGAGATGGCTGGTGAGTGTGGTGAGATGGCTGGTGAGATGGCTGGTGAGTGTGGTGAGATGGCTGGTGAGATGGCTGGTGAGTGTGGTGAGATGGCTGGTGAGATGGCTGGTGAGTGTGGTGAGATGGCTGGTGAGTGTGGTGAGATGGCTGGTGAGTGTGCTGGTGAGTGTGAGAGATGGCTGGTGAGATGGCTGGTGAGTGTGGCGAGATGGCTGGTGAGTGTGGTGAGATGACTGGTGAGTGTGGTGAGATGGCTGGTGAGATGGCTGGTGAGTGTGGTGAGATGGCTGGTGAGTGCGGTGAGATGGCTGGTGAGTGCGGTGAGATGGCTGGTGAGTGTGGTGAGATGGCTGGTGAGTGTGGTGAGTGTGGTGAGATGGCTGGTGAGTGTGGTGAGATGGCTGGTGAGTGTGGTGAGATGGCTGGTGAGTGTGGTGAGATGGCTGGTGAGTGCGGTGAGATGGCTGGTGAGTGTGGTGAGATGGCTGGTGAGTGTGGTGAGATGGCTGGTGAGTGTGGTGAGATGGCTGGTGAGATGGCTGGTGAGTGTGGTGAGATGGCTGGTGAGTGTGGTGAGATGGCTGGTGAGTGTGGTGAGATGGCTGGTGAGTGTGGTGAGATGGTGGTGAGATGGCTGGTGAGTGTGGTGAGATGGCTGGTGAGTGTGGTGAGATGGCTGGTGAATGGTTGGTGAGTGTGGTGAGATGGCTGGTGAGTGTGGTGAGATGGCTGGTGAGTGTGGTGAGATGGCTGGTGAGTGTGCTGGTGAGTATGCTGGCCAAGGAACACACACACACAGAGTGTGTGACTGCATTGTTTTCTGTGTTTCTGTAAAACGGTGATTGTGACAAAACTTCCTTAACATTCTATTTAACCCATGAAGGGAATACTTTAAATTGTTGAATCTATGTCTCAGTCTGTGTATCTGAATGTTATGTATGTATGTATAGCTCTGCCCCTTTCGGGGCGTTTACTCTGTACTACGTCTTAAGGATGGAAATTATTCAGCAGTCTGCTTTAACAATGTCTAATATTCAACAATTGGTCCATGGGTCCATTTAGAACTGACTCAAAGTTTCTACTGTTACAAGGTAAATTGATCGTGTCATTGTGTTATACATTCTTATTTCCTTTATCACCCAGTTCAGTCAAGTAAAAATACTTTGAATCATTCCAAGGAGGGCAATTATAACAACACTGACAGGCACACAATGGATATGAATCATAATTCTTTAGTTTATTATACTGTAGGCCTGTTTAGTCAAGTAAAGTCAAGTCAAAAATACTTTGAATCATCCTATGAAGGGCAAATGTTACAACACTGACAGGCACACAATTGATAGGAATCATATTTAGTTTATTATACTGTAGGTCTGTTTAGTCAAGTCAAGTCAAAAATACTTTGAATCATCCTATGAAGGGCAAATGTTACAACACTGACAGGCACACAATTGATAGGAATCGATTTTAGTTTATTTTGTTGCGGGTCTGTTTAGTCAAGTCAAAAATACTTTGAATCATTTCATGAAGGGCAATTATTACAACAATGACAGGCACACAATGGATAGGAATCATATTCAGTTTGTTATAATGTAGGTCTGTTTAATCAAGTCAAGTCAAGTCAAAAATACTTTGAATCATCTCCTGAAGGGCAATCATTACAACACTGACAGGCACACAATGGATAGGAATCAGATGTCAGTTGATCACACTGTAGGCCTGTATGTCCCTTTTCTACTAAGATCCGAACTTGGCTCATCTAATCCTAGGAAATTCTTAGTGTTTTTCTTCTTCTTCTTCTTCTTTTATTCCAGTGTCTCTGCATACTAATGATATTGTATCAGTTTACTGTAAATAACAGGGTAAGAGTAGGAGAGAAAAAAACCCACACACAACAACATTGAAACAGAAGTGGTGGCCCCAATGATATTGTCCCAGTGTGTGGTAAGTCTTACTACAAGAATTTGGAGCTGTTCCTCACCACTTCCAAAACAATGAGTACAGCCAAACCCCTGTACTAACAATTAGTCCTTGTATAACAACATCACCTGACTGTGATGACAAGAGAAGAGAAGTGAACACACACACACACACACTCTCACACACACACACCACACTCTCTCTCTCTCTCCTCTCTACACATCACTCCTCTCACACATACACACACACACACACACACACAACACACTCTCTCTCTCTCATCACCACACTCTCTCTCACACACAACTCTCCCCCCCACACACACTCCACCCCACACTCCTCACACACACACTCCTCTCCTCACCCTCTCTCTCTCTCTCTCTCTCACACACACACTACACCACACCCCCACACACACACACACACTCTCTCTCTCTCTCACACACACACACACTCTCTCTCTCACACACATTCTCCCCCCCCCCCCCCCCTCTCTCTCTCTTGTGGGGACTGGATTAAAAAAACACATGAGTGCTTATTCATTATCCTCAAAATGAAAGCGTTTGACTCTCTCTCTCTCTCTCCCTCTCTCTCTCTCTCTCTCTCTCTCTCTCTCTCTCTCTCAACACACACACACACACACCACACACACACACAGCTGTCTGAAAATGGGGACAAGACAGATAGGCAGGTAGGTAGCAGCTATGACCCACGCATTACAAAGTTCACGTCCAAGTCCCTTCTTTATGTTTAGCCGACTCATTCACCACCACTGTGTACCTATGACCTACCTGTCTTCGTTTACTTTAATCGGACTCTTGTCAGTGTCTTGCCACCTGAGTCATACCCCGAGCGCGTGATTGACCTTTCCCCTCTGGCCCATCAAAGTCAAGGTCACGTCTAAGATGGCATCGCCCTCGCGTATAGTGGTTAAAAGTAGGCCTAAAGAGTCCGTCCGTCTGTCGCGTTTGTTCTGATAGATCAACTTGTACTGGAGATCAAAGGAAGAAAATGTTAAGAAGCCCGCTTACAAGGGAGAGATAAGGTAGCTTCAATGGAAAAGTGAGTCGTGCAAAGGGAGGCAGAATGCAAAAGCATCAAGAAGTACGTGTGATTAATCGAAAAGAAAACAGAAAAAAAAGGATGGTGGTGGTGATGGTGGTGGTGATGATGATGACGTTGAACCCCCCACGCCCACAGTACCTCCTAATAAGCCTTGTGCCCCTTCGTAGTACTCTCCCTCCCTCCTTCCCTCCCCCCCCCCCCCTCTCTTCTTCTCTTTCCTTGCCCTCTCTTTCTTTCTTTCTTTCTTTCTTTGACTGTTGCTTTCTTTTGTTTCTTTCTCAATTTGTTTTGTTTGTGTGTTTCTTTCTGTCTTACTTACTTTTATTACTTTTTCTTTTAAAAAAAATCCGACAGAACTTGTGAATACTGATGACATTTGCAAAAGCATGGCGGTTCCGTTATGAGTGGTTACTTGTACATGTTCACTTTTCTTTAATATTGCACACACATACAAGCATACATAGATATGCATTCACACACACGCACGCACTCTTTCTCTTTCACACACAAGCATACATAGGCATGCATTCACACACACGCGCGTACTCTTTCTCTTTCACACACAAGCATACATAGACATGCGCACACACACACACACACACATACACACACACACACACACACACAACACAACACACACGCACCCCCCCTCTCTCTCTCTCTCTCTCTCTCACACACACACACACACAAAGCAATCACTGGAAATAAAAATTTGACTTTGATTTTCACACAACCTGTGGACGGCTTTAGAGAAGACAAATTGGGGATAAAGGTGGTGATGGTGGGTTGCTGGGAGAGAGTGGGGGAATAGGGAGGAGGGGGGAGGGTGAGGGTTGAGGGGTAACTTGGGGTAAAAGGTGAAGCAAAGGTGGACTTCAAACTTCTAAAGCAGTCATCCACTGATTGGATGCAGAGCCACACACACACACACACACACACACACTCCACACACACACACTCCACACACACACACACACACACACACACACCACAGAGGCTGACTTGTGTATCAGTGATAGCCTAAGTTATCCGTCAGCTATTTTCAGCTGATGGTGACTGATATGACACACTAGTATACTTATTATTCTAGCAAGGACTTTGTAAAGAAGAAATCACACACACACACACACACACACACACACACACACACACACACACACAAGAGTGCAAAGTCTATTCTTTTATCCTAGTGCACTCATAAGTAATGAATACGCAACAGCACTCGGCTACGAGTATAGCTAGTTGAAGGGTACGCTGAAGTGATATTATGATGATAACCAATGGAACGCGAGTGTGTGTACACGCACATACCACACAGTGGCGCACGCAGCAGGCATACACGCGCGTGGACACATACACGTAAGCGCATGGAAACGACAAAAGAAAACTAGTAAACCAGCAAACGCCAAGAGCCAGAGAGAGAGAGAGAGAGAGAATGACAAAGACAAAGGTTGTTAATTGCCCATACAGCATTACAATAAAGCCCTTTAGACAATGGGGCGGTGAATATCGTAACTGGAAACACAATTCATAAAATTCCTAGCTTAACAGTCAAACGTGATTGCACGCAGGCTTTACTAAAAAAACAAACAACCACGCATGCACACATGCATACACACACCCATTGCATACGCGCGCGCACACGCGCACAGAGAGAGAGAGAGAGAGAGAGAGAGAGAAGAGAGAGAGAGTGTGTGTTACTGCGAAACTACCTCCTTGGAAACTTAGACAGTTTTCCCGAAACCATTAGGGTTGAAAGGAAGAAAGGGAAGGGGGGGGGGGGGGGGGGGTGTAAGGAGGTCCCTGTGTTGAACACATGCACGGGTAAAAGTGAGAGTGAAAGAGAGAGAGAGACAGAGAGAGAGAGAGAGAGACAGAGAGAGAGAGAGAGAGATGCATGCTCAAGTCATGTCCATCACAATAGCAATAGGAAAGCAAAGATTCCCACTTCAGTGCTCCTTAGCATACGGATGTGATTCTATCAATCCGTAGTTGCACAATGGAAAAACAGAAAATCTGATCTGACACAAATACATGCATGCGCTTACCCGCGGGAACACACACACACAGACACACACACACACACACACACACACACACACCACGGACGGGATAGCCTGGTGGTTAGAATAATGCGGTCGTGATCTGCTGAACAGGGTTCGAATCTCGTTCAAGAGGATTTTTCTTTTGGAGTTAACATCAGTGCCGCCGACTCCATTCTCCCAAAAGTCTTCGGATGAGACTATAAACCGAGGTCCCGTGTGCGAACGCATGCAGAACATCTTGCGCACACGTTAAAACCCGTTCCGCTTTTTGGATGAGCAGGCATGTGTTTGCCGGTGGGAACGGATGACAAAATTTACAAAACTGCATACACATGGGTATTGGATGTAAAAATAAATAAATAAAAGAATAAATAAAAGAACACACACACACCTGCCACACACACACACACACTCGTCACATCCACCAACACACACACACACACTCGTCACATCCACACAACACACACACACACACGCTCACACACACAAACACACACACACACACACACACACACACACACACACACACACACACATCAACCAGCTAGCACACACACTCGTCTAATCCACTTTTAAAAACTGACCAAACTCTACACGACAATACCAACAACTCACGGAAACAACAAAATACATACTCCACAAAACTACACACACACAACAAGTGCAATGTGCAAACCCACTAAGGCAAACACTAACTTGCATTTAAATAGCTCACATTTTAATAACAACGTGACCCAAAAACTTCTACGACTATACAATACCAAACAACTGCATGGAAACAACAAAAATAACACCATCACGACCACAAAAAAGACTAACATGCAACAAATACATAGATGCACAAACCAACTCAAGTTACTGCAGCTCAATTTGCCATTTCAAGCACTAAAACTTCACCCATGTCTTTAAAAACCACACAGACAGACGCGAATAACGTACTTCAAACGACATAATATTAATAGATGTCTGAGCGCTCAACTGCATTGAAACACTAAAACTACACACCATTGCACGAAAAACCACACAAACAGACTTAACATAACAAATAACATAACTGAAAACCAGCACTATAGTTACTGTCTCAGCGTTCAACTACATTCAAGCACTAAAACTACACCGATGCCTTCAAAACCACACACACACAAATATAACAAATGTAAAGGTAAAGGTAAAGGAGTCCCATAACCTATAAGGTCATAGGGGAGCGAGGCGTCAGAGACCTCACTTCTCTAGGGCCAGCATATTGAGGGCGGCGCCCATCTCCTCTCCCTCGCTGCTTTACCTTCCCTGACCCTAAAGAGGGCAGGTACCCATTTACAGCTGGGTGAACTGGGGGAACTGTACTGAAGCCAAGGCGCGCAAACGGTCACCCATCCAAGTGGTAACTACGCTCGACACTGCTTAATTTGGCTGGGGGAAAGCGAGTGCTCCGACCACTGAGCTATCCCGTCCCCTATAACAAATGATATTACTTAAAAACAACACAACAGTAGCTGTCTGAGTGTTCGACGACGGACAACCAAGAAGACACAATGCATTTTCCACTACAAACTGCACGCCTGTGGCTACACCTCACACTACCATAACAACCTACACAGGGCAGTCCTTTAGAGCTAGTTCCCAGTAACCTATTCAGACTCTGAACTCTTGCTTTGTCAAAAGTCAAGAATGTTACACTTTTACGCTGCGAGGACTTCCGCGTTTTTGGCGGACAAACCTGCAGCCCAGGTTACCTGAATAAAAGAGTGAATTCAAAAACACTTTACCTTTAAAAGAAGACCAGTAAAACAAAAACAAAAAAAGAGAGAAATCTATCACAAAAGTCCAGGCAAAGAAATGGAGATGGACGGCTGTGATAATCTTCGTCTCCATATCTTGTATGCTTTTAGTTTTGAAATAATGTTCGTAATGAAAATATTCAAACAATGGAATCTTGAGCACATTCTTCAGAAGCTCTCATGGCCATTGTTGGTGTGGTTAGTTACAAGTTTTTAAACACGTAGAATGAGAAAAATGGAGGAAGTTGGTGAACAGCTATTCAGTGGCCAGGCCATAGCGCTTCGATGACTCTTCAAGGAGTTAAGGACAGGAAGAGGAGAACGAGACTACCCAGTCTGCTGGCAGATAAAAAACAACAAAAAACAAAACACTGACAAAAGCGCTTTAAAAATAAGACTTTTGACGAAAATAAGCAACTAAAAAAAGTGTTTCCTTTTGGAGCGAATCAAGCAGGGAAGGAAAATTGGAAGGTTGAAAAGATTTGTACCTTCTTAGTTAGTCAAATATTTCTAAATAATTTTAAGAAAAAAACGTCATTTTCCTTTCAACGCACGTAAAAGTGCCAGCGACATAGCCTTGGAAATGACATGAAGAAAAGCTGCTTTCGTTCTTCTTAACAACCCCCACAGTTATTTAGTTATTTATTTATCTAATTAAAAAGCTCATTAAACATCTGGATCAGAAGCCTTCGACTCCATAATACTCTATAAACGCCGCGGAAGCATCCAAAACTGGGTAATTTCGAGCTGACTAATCCGATGTAATTGTACCAACACCCCTAGCTACTAACTAGACCCGTTATTTATTATTATTATTTTTTTAAAAGGAAGATTAGGAGAAAGACCAAGAGAGAAAAGAAGAAGAAGAAGAAGAAAAGGAAGAAGAAGACAAAGAAGAAGAAGACGAAGAAGAAAAGGAGGAAGAAGAAGACGAAGAAGAAAAGAAGAAGAAGAAAAGAAGAAAAAGGAGGAGGAGGAGGAGGAACAAGAAAGAAGAAATTCATGATGACGTTAATAAAGGAGATAACTATAATGATAATGATGATGCAGTAGTAGTAGTAGTAGCAGCAGCAGCAGTAGCAGCAGCGGCAGCAGCAGCAGCATTAGTAGTAGTAGTAGTAGTAGCAGCAGCAGCAGCAGCAGCAGCTGCTACTACTACTACTACTACTACTAGGAAAAAGAAGAAGATGATGATGATATTACAAAGGCTGCAAGTTCAAATTTCAGTAACCACCAGTAAAAAAAAAAAAAAAAAAATCACTTCTATATCCATCTAACTAACCATGCTCTCCATCTCATGCTGTAGTGTTGAAAGAAAACAGTGTTAACAAAGCGGAGAGAGAGGGGCCAGGAAAGTAATGCCTCAGGTCGACGGCAAGTACATGTATGTATACATCATACACAGAGATGTCCACGTTAAACCTGAATGAATGAAAGGAAAGACAAGACTGCCAGCCTGCACACACAGACACACACACACACACACACACACACACACACACGCGCGCGCGCACGCACGCACACACACATACACACACACACACACACATACAATACGCATTGACTCTCTCCAGGTCATAACCTAAGGAGGGGTCAAGAGTTGACTGCTTCCACAGGAGGCTTCTCTATGCTATAACCGCATCATCCTTCAATTAGCGTAACTATACACACAGCAGCTTGCACCAAAGGGACCAGCTGATGGCGGTGGTAGTCATCCTCCTCTGTGTAGTAAGCAAGGCTTTATGAAAGAAAGACCTGCACTGTACACGCTGGCTGCCAATCATTGCCCGGGGCATGTGAGTAGTAAACAGAAGGAAAATCCCCAGGAATAGCCAGAAGCCAGCCTCCCCCACATATCCATGTAGAAGTCAGTAGTAGTAGGCTTACATGTTCTGGGGGTTTGGCAGCTTTGTTTGTGTGGTGGGTTTTTTTTCTATGGTAGTTCATTTGTATATAAAGGATAGTCCTTTAATAATAATAATAATGCATGGAATTTATATATTTATATATATTTATATATGGAATTTATATTTACAGTTTTTTGGCCTTACACAAAAAAAGTAGCAAAGTGGAAAATGTTTTTTTCGTAAGTGAAAGAGTGCTGTGTTTGGAGATCTGAATAACTTATGACATTGCTTTCTTTTTACCGTAATGAATGATTTTAATATGGATCTTTGTGTGTTTTATCCTGAGATAAAGATTATGCCTTTTGATAGCTTAAGGACTAATCCATGATCAAGTAGGTATATTGAACAGAAGCTAGAGTACAACGATTTACCATGAACAGAATGATTTCTACGGTGGACAAATAATTACAAACAATCACGTGCCTTACTCATTGTTTTCCTAGAACCAAGTTTTCTAACAAGACAAAAAACTATGATACGATTTTAGTTGCTTTTCGGCACAAGCCAATCTGTCACCAAGAGGTACAACAGATGTATGCATCGTGTCTGACAGGACAGCCAAAACTGAAACTTTTTTCTTTCCTGCTCTGATCCTCAGCTAGCTCACCAATAGTGAGGTTCTTGCCTATGCAACCGGTTTTGCCCACCTTGAAGGTAGACGCATTCCGACTTCGCGGATGATGTCTAAACAGGACACCAGTGTGCCTGTTTCATTTATATTATATATTTTGTCATCCGCTCTTAACGGCACGAATGACCTACTCTTCCAAAAGGCTGAACAGGTTTTAACGAGTGCGAAAGATGTTCTGCATACGTGAGTTTGAACTCGCGGCCGCAGTTTATAGTCTCATCCAAAATACGTTTGAGGGAGTGGAGTCAGTACTGTAAACTCCAGGGTGAAAATCCCCTTGAACGGGCTTCTTGGTGGTTCCTCCAATCCGGGGCCCCATCCATAGCCGTGAGAGCAAAGCTCTAACCTCTAGGCTTTCCCACTACTCGCTATTAAAGAATGTGATTCAAGAAAAATAATTCTCTAAAGAGCACACACACACACACACACACACACACACACACACACACACACACACACACACACACACACACACACACACACACACACACACATTCATCATCATCATTAACCATTACACCCAGTGGTGTGTAGGGCAGCAACAAAACGCTTCCACACCTGCCTATCCTGGGCCAACCTAGTCACTGATCCCCAAGAGTGCTGCATGGCCTTCATCTCACTTTCTACAGTCCTTCTCCATGTTGGTTTTGGTCTTTCTTTCTTTCTCCTTCCTTCTGGGGTCCAGTGCAATGCTGTTCTTGTGATTGACTGTGGGTCTCTTCCGAGGATGTGCCCAATCCACTTCCACCGTCGTCTGGTGGTGATGGTTCCCATGTCTTCCTGCCTGCATCTCCGTAGTAGGTCCTCATTGGAGATCTTTTCTGGCCAAAAGATCCGGAGAATTCTTCGGAGGCATATGGTGTGAAAGGATCGAAGTTTGGTAAGATCCGCTTCCGTCATCCTCCAGCACTCAGAACCATACAGGAGCGTAGATACAACACACAAAAAAGAAGACTTTTAAAGACACACACATTCTACCATAACTTTTCCTCTTACAGGATTTTCTGGCACTGGCACTAGGCCTACTACTACTACTACTACAGCAGCAGCAGCAGCAGCAACAGCAGCAGCAACAGCATCAGTAGCACTGAAGCGCGGCCACTGTAGGGCTGCCATGGTTCCCCAGCAATTGGCAATTATCACTCTGTCCCTGGAGATGTCAAAGGGTCATGCACACAGCGGGCCTGCGTCATAAGGGCCGCGTGATAATGAAGACCGTATATAGCTCTGCAAGTGTAATCTTGTGTCCGCTGGGGGGGTTTGGGGGAAGGGGGGGGGGGGTTGGAGGAGGGGGGGGGGGGGGGGGGGGGGGGGGGGGGGGAGGGATGAGGGGAGAGATGGAAGGAGAAGGGAAGGAGGAGGAGAGACGGAGGGAAGGAGGAAGAGGAGGAGAGAGAAACAGAGAGTTAGTGAATGCGTGTGTGCGGCCAGGGGAAGAGGAGAGAGAGAGAGAGAGAGAGAGAGAGAGAGAGAGAGAGAGAGAGATAACGATAACGAAATTTTATTTTCTGAGGGTAATAGAATAAGTACAAGACTTTTTTACATCCAGCCCTCGAAAAGAAACAAAGAAAGAAGGTAAACAGACAAAATATAAGCAAAGTGAATCATAATAATCACAATAAACATCACCACTATCATCATTGTTGTCATCACCTCTATCATCATCCCCATCATCACCACCGTCACCATAAACAAAATAATTATGATAACATATAAACTTTATGGAGCTTGATGGAATGATGATATGACAAATACACCTAATGAGAGAGAGAGAGAGAGAGAGAAGAGAGAGAGAGAGAGGAGAAGAGAGAGAGAGAGAGAGAGAGAGAGAATGTATAAGAGAGACGTGTGAAACTGGAACCAACACACAGTGAGTTCTGGAGTGGATGTGGAAGCAATACGTGAACAATCATTACAGGTGTTAAAAAAAAAAGAAAAGGACACACTATGTAATAGTAACAGTGACCATCTGACCTTTTCCTCTCCCCCCCTCCCTCCCCGCTACAACAGAACTTACTTATCACCTTACTGTACAGCTGTCATCAACAAGCAGTGCTGTTTTGTTATTTGAAGAACACAAATAGTCAGGTAACCAGCAGGTAACCAGTCACAACTTCCTCATCATTATTTTCTTCTTCTTCTTCTTCGTCATCGTCGTCGAACGCTCAGACAGCAACTATTGTCTGTCATAATGAGCGAAAAGGCGTCGCGCTGTTGTTAATTAATTAAGCGCCTGACAAGTCAGACCAGGTTATGCGACTTCAGCGTGGGAGATAATAATTATTCGTTACACTTTCAGTCTTTCTGGATAAAAGGCGGGAGGGGAATGGACCAAGATGGCAACAACATCGACACAGAAGGCAAGTTGACAGGACGAACAAGGAACACGGCAGAAACAAAGAGAGAGAGAGAGAGAGAGAGAGAGAGAGAGAGAAGCATTCCGGACACAGAATTGGCAGGTGTGGATGCTATTTTATACTGACAGCCCCCCCCCCCCCCCTCCCGGTCCCCATCCCCCCCCCCCCCCCCCCCATAAAGGACCTCATCATTTTAAAAAAAAAAAAACCCAACCCCAACTGATGACATATTGAATCAAGAAATAAACCAGAGGATACAAAAATCAAGATAAATCTACTAGAAACTGAAATTGTAATTGCCAATCATGGGATGATTAAAGTGGGTTTTTAAAAAAACAACTTGAAATCTTGTAATGACAGTAATACTGAAGCTCATCCACTAAAGGAAGAACCTGACCTGACCTGACCTGACCTGAAATTTCGGCTTCTGGGGGGAAATACTTTTTCAGAGATGGTCTTGGAGATAATTGCCTCATCCTCTGGGGTACCTTACAGGGAGCACCCTGAATAGTAATTTTGATATCCCTCCGGCCTGCAACATGAAGAAAAGACAATCAAATAAAAGGTGTTAAAATAATCCCCATCAAGCAAAGAAAAAATCCAAACACACACACACACATACACACACACGCACACACACACACATACACGCGCGCGCGCACACACACACACACACACACACCACCACACACGCACCACACACACACACACACACACACACACACACACACACACACGCACGCACACACTAAAAGAACACACACACACACACATGTATGGATAACAAAATAAACAGTAAATCTGTGGTCAAATCATTTTTTTCCCTGTTGTATTCAGATTTTGCTGTTTGTTGTTCTTGTGTTACTTTTATCGTACATATTCCTGTTGTTGATGATATGTTGATGGAAGTGGCAATATTTTTGTTGTTGTTGTGTGGTTCTTTTGCTATGTTTCCTGCCCCATTTCAGAACTGTATATCCCCATCCCCCCTCACTAAGTAAAAAAAAAAAAAGATATAAAAATGCAGCAAAGCATTCCGAACTCTCTTTTTCCCTCGACATTTTCCCCATCTGTCTGTCTGTTTGCCCGATCTTTGTCCCTCTGTCCATCGATCTGGAGAGCGATAGAGAGATAGAGATAGATAGATAGATAGATGAGATAGAGAGAGAGAGAGAGAGAGAGAGAGAGAGAGAGAGAGAGGAAGAGAGAGAAGAGATGAAAGAGAGAGAATGAGATAGAAGAGAGAGAGAGAGAGAGAGAGAGAGAGAGAGAGAGAGAGAGAGAGAGAGAGAGAGAGAGAGAGAGAGAGAATGCGAATGCGAATGCGAAAGTTTTATTCATTATAGGCCTTGGCCCCTCATGAAGGGGGTGTGTGTATATAATCAACATTCCAAAACATGTTGCATAAGAAACATTTATGAACAGAAGAATAATACCTCAAGTACAGATAGTATTTCTTGAGAGAGAAAGAGACTGAGACAGACAGAGACTGAAGCAGACAGCAAATCAGAAGCTATAATATATTATCAAGAATATTCTGTACACGTTTGCTTCTCCCTGCCTCTTCTCTTCACCTCTCCCCCCCTCCCCGCCCACCTCCTTCCACCCAAACCTCTCTCTATAAGCTTAGAAGAAGAACAAAAGCAGAGGAAATTTCCTTCATAAGAAGCTAAGGTGAAGGAGGGGGGAGGGGGGGGGGGGGGGTAGTGGATGGGAGAAGATTAATGCTAGTAGAGTCCAATGATGTTGGGAAGAGTGGAGAGGGAGGGGAGGAGGGAGGTAGGGGAGGAGGGGGTGGGGGAGGGGGTAAGGAAGAAGGCTGAAGGAAGGAAATGCAACTAGAGTCTCGTCGATTCTTGTCTTTTGGGCAGCTGTCACCCAGAGAGGGGAAGAGGAGGGGTGGGGGGGGGGGGAGGGGGAGGGGAGGCTGAAGGAGAAATGCAAATGAGCCCCCACCCTCCACCCAAATCATCAATACTGATCTAAATAGCCGGCACAGGCGAATCTGCATACACACAGTTGACGAGGGAGGAAGCGATAGGAAAAATATATACGGCTGGCCACGAGACAGAGGGAGAGAGAGGAGAGAGAGAGAGGAGCAGCAATGACCCGATC
>CM054142.1:29124346-29146846 GCA_028751875.1 Rapana venosa | reverse complement strand
TGTTATGAGTGAATAGAATTTTGTTTAAACCAACAACGATATAGATTATACTCTTGAACACGGTTTTCACTGGTGCTTTGGTTTAAGAACAAAAAACAACAACCCCGAAACATACACATTCCCCCCCCCCCCCCCCACACATTCACATTCTTTTGTTTGATTTGTATGGTTTATCATTGATTAGGTTTTTATTCTATGTCTGCATATATATTATGTTTCTCTCTCTCTCTCTCTCTCTCTCTCTCTCTCTCTCTCTCTCCTCTCTCTCTCTCTCTCCTCTCTCTCTCTCTCTCTCTCTTTTCTTGAGATAGATAGCTGGCTTGATGGAAAAAAAAGCACATGCACAGCTTATTCAATGTACCATCTGAAAAGAAAAGTTTGACTTTGACTTTGACACATACACATTCTCACACACGCCTACACACTCACACACATGCACACAAACACACACCCCAACCCACACACCCACACAAACACCACCCCCCTCCCCCATCCCACACACACACACACACACAAACACACGATTGCGACATTCATTCACAGACACTACCCCCTTCCTTACCCCCTCTTACACCCCTCCCCTCTCCCTCCCTTCAATCCTCTAGGTTACTACTCCTCCTCTCTATAATGTGCAACCCACCTCTTCCAACCCCCCTCTCCCCCCCTCCTCATCCCCCATCCCCACTCCCACCTCTTCACCCTCACCAGTCTGTTCAACATGTCGCGCGACAGTTCGTGTGAATGTCAACCCGTATCGATCCTGACGGCCAAGCCTTAGCCATTCATTATATACTCCGCTTCCCATAGCCATCTACCTTAGTGCTTACCTCCCCCCCCCCTTCCCCCTCCCCATCCAACCATCCCTTCTGTCCATGCTACCCCCTCCCCCCTCCCCACCCCACCCTCCTTATTCTCCTTAGCTCTTTCCTCCCCTCCCCTTCCCCTCCCTCCTTTCATGTCTTGTCCATTTTTGTTGTTGTTGTTCATCATCGATTTTTCGTCTTGTTGTATAGCTGATATCCATAGATATCGTTTGGAGAACTTATTTATTATTATTTTTTTAAAACTCAACAAAGTCAACATTGATGGATGAGAAGGACTAGAGTGATTACAAGAGGTTTTAAGTTTAAGATTCGAAGGTAGAGAGGATTGTGGTGTGTGTGTGTGTGTGTTGTGTGTGTGTGTGTGTGTGTGTTGTGTGTGTGTGTGTGTGTGTGTGTGAATGAGAGAGAGAGAGAGGCAGGCAGACAGACAGACAGGCAGACAGAGACAGACAGATAGACAGAGAGACAGACAGGCAAAGACAGAGACAGACGTAGAGACATACATACATACAGACAGGAGGATAGACAGACATACAGACAGACAGAGACAGAGACAGACAGGCAGAGACAGACAGACAGAAAGAAAGAGACAGAGAGAGGTGAGACAGAGACACAGGGACAAACAGACAGAGAGATAAATAAGTAAGCAGGACAGATACCAGACAGACAACAAGCAAACAACATGGATGGATCGACAAAGAAAGAGAACAGGCTCCTATTATCATAGGCTTTGCCCCAGCAAAATATCTTTCTGATACATATTTCAGTAAACCAGATGAGGAGAGACAAACACATGGAGACTCAGAAGACCCAGACACATCCATCAATCTACACACACATACCATGGCACACAGACACAGACACAGACACACACAGACAGAAATTAAAATTGTTATTGTTATTGTTGTTATTGTTACACAGACAGACAGACAGACAGACAGACAGACAGACAGACAGACAGACACACACACACACACACACACACACACACACACACACACACACACACACACACACACACACACACACACACACACTCACACTCACTCTGTCTGTATGTGTGTCTCTGTCTGTCTGTCTCTATCGTATCTCTCTGTCCCTCTGTCTGTCTGTCTCTGTCTCTCTGTCTTTCTGTCTGTCTGTCTCTCTGTCTCTGTCTCTCTCTCTCTCCGTTCACATTTTATGCAGAGAAATCCACAGTGACTGAAGGGACAATACAGTAATACAATACAAAACAACACAACACGAACTAATACAATACAACACACACAACACAACACAACACACAAACACACAATAACAAAACATACAATAACACACATACACCACCACCACCACCACCACCACCACCACCACCACCACCACCGATTTTTCATTCACCATCACACAGCCCTCAAGATGTCTGCACGACACTTTGCTCTGAAATGTCAAGAACGTTTATCGATTGAGATGGTGGCACACGATACTGACCCTCACCCTGTCACCCCCCCAACCCCCCCCCCCCCCTCCACCCTCCTCACCCACCCCCCCTTTTCCCTCCACCATTACCACGTTCTTCATCCTCCTGCCCCTTCCTCTTACTCTCCTTCCGTTATTTTGTTGTTGTTGTTTCTTTTCTCTCTGTATTCCTTCTCATTTTCTTTTTATTCCTCTCCATTTTCTTGTTGTTGTTGTTGTTGTTGTTGTTGTTGTTTTTCTTCTTTCTTCTTCTTCTTCTTCTTCTTCTTCTTCTTCTTCTTTCTTCTTCTTCTTCTTCTTCTTCTTCTTCTTCTTCTTCTTCTTCTTCTTCTTCTTCTTCTTCTTCTTCTTCTTTCTTCTTCTTCTTCTTCTTCTTTCTTTCTTTCTTTCTTTCTTTCTTTCTTCCTCTCTCTCTTCTCTTCTTTCTTCTTCTTTCCTCCTCTCCCCCCTCCTTCCTTCTCTTTCTTCTTCTTCTTCTCCCCCCCACCTTTCCATGATCTTGTTTTTCTCTCCTGTCCCAGTTTTCGTTTCCGCACTTGCGTAACCGTTGTGTCTTCTGATTCTGAAGCAATGTCACCTTGTCTGTTGTTCATTCTGTCCCAGTTTTCCTACTCTGTGTGTGTGTGTGTGTGTGTGTGTGTGTGTGAGAGAGAGAGAGAGAGAGAGAGAGAGAGAGAGAGACAGAGAGACAGAGAGACAAGAGAGAGAGAAGAGAGAGAGAGAGAGAGAGAGAGAGAGAGTGGTGAGTGTGTGTGTGTGTGTGTGTAGAGAGAGAGAGAGAGAGAGAGAGAGAGAGAGACAGAGAGAGAGAGAGAGACAGAGAGAGTGAGTGGTTGTGTGTGTGTGTGTGTGTGTGTGTGTGTGTTTCATTCAGTTATGAAATGTAGTATCATAAAAACAATTCTGCTGTTGATTGGCTACTCCATGATTATCTTACTCTGTGCTGTGTGATTCGTGTCTTGCCGTTCTAGATATTTTAAAAGATGATAACATAGATTTGAGTCTCCAGTCTTTTGAGTGTGCTGGTAGTCTTGAAGTCTTGGTCATGTACAGCAAAAGTCGGTGTCTACAAATCTGAAACAAACAGAGTAAAATCGAAAAGCTTGAGAATTGAGTGTTGGCATTTAAACAAGGTAAAGGTGTCCTGTAACCTATGTGGTTGTAGGGGAGTGAGGCATCAGAGGCCTCAACTTCTCAAGGGGCCAGCATATTGAGGGCGGCGGTTGGGATTTAGAACAGAGTATTATGATGCTAAAATGATTTGGGGAAATAAGGAGGACCATAAATGATAAATGGATGCCCTAATGTCTACACTGAAAAAAAAAGAAAACAAGTGAAACAACACACACATACACACATAATAAAATAAAAGTTTGACTTTGAATTTGACTTTGACACACACAACACAACACATCACCTCCCATTTCCCATCCCTGATCCACACTCATAACATACCCAAACCCACGACATATTTCTCTCCTGCTTTCCATTCTCACCCTCTCTATCCTCTTCCACTCCACTCCACTCCACTCCACTCCACCACCATTCTCATAATTATCAGACTGCCAAAGAAACATTCTGTGTGAGTGCACATCCCCTGTGACGGGGATCGAAGCCAAGGTTAAGCAGCATGGAGTGTGGTTACCACTTGGATAGGTGACTGTTTGTGCGCCTTGGCTTCAGTACAGTTCCCCCAGTTCACCCAGCTGTAAATGGGTACCTGCCCTCTTTCAACGTATTCAAAACTCTGCAGCTCGACTAGTCCTCAGAAAGAAAAAATCTGAGCACATTACCCCTCTCTTGCGATCTCTCCACTGGCTGCCTGTGCCACAAAGAATAAACTATAAGATCAGTACCCTCTGTTACAAATGTCTCCACAAAACAGCACCCTCCTACCTCTGTGAATGTCTCCACCTGTACACCCCTTCTCGTTCCCTTCGCTCTGCTGCAGATTCCTTGTGCTTACAAATACCTAGATTCAACCAGTCCACTGTTGGCCGTCGCTCTTTCTCTGTTTCTGGTCCATCGATTTGGAATGGCCTCCCTATCTCTCTTCGCCAAAGACCTTCTTTTGACACTTTTAAATCTGGCCTCAAGACATATTTGTTTCAAACCTAAGAATTTCCTCTCCTGTTTCATTTCATAGCTATCCCTGCTTTTTAACAGCCAAAGATTCCATCACCTTGCCAAAGTGTATAACCTGTGTGTGTGTGTGTGTGTGTGTGTTGTGTGTGTGTGTGTGTGTGTGTGTGTGTGTGTGTGTTGGTGTGTGTTTGCATTTGGACTTGTTAGAACTATTACTTGCTATTGGTTGCATGACTGTGTAAGAATGAGTTGAGTGCAAGCGCTTTGATTTGTCTGTGCAAGATACAGCGCTATATAAGTTCCATTTATTATTATTATTATTATTTTAGGGTCAGGGAAGGTAAAGCAGCGAGGGAGAGGAGATGGGCGCCACCCTCAACATGCTGGCCCCTAGAGAAGTGAGGTCTCTGACGCCTCGCTCCCCTACGACCACATAGGTTATAGGACACCTTTACCTTTTTTACGTCACATGTCCACATGCTATACTTCCCCAGGGGTCCTGCAGACTGTGGACAGTTTTCTCACAGTTCCCAAGTCTCCAAGTTTCCAATTTCCAAGTTACATGGAGTTAACGTCAAGACGTTACCCCTTCTGGCAGTAATCCCTGGTCACTCCCATAGCTCCCGGTTAGACTGGCACAGGAAGGGGGGGGGGCTGGGGGGGGGGGGGGGGGGGCAGGGGGGGGGCCGCATCTTTCTTTCAAAAGGGCTTTGACAAAGACGAGGCATAGTAGAGGCTAAAGGGGAGAGAATGAAAAGAAGATAACAGAGAAGGGGATAGGGGAGGACAACATCTCAGCCTGCACAGGCCTGAGGCAGAGTGAGGTACTGGAGTGGTAAGTCAGAGGTGGGAAGACAGACAGAGAGAGAGACAGAGAAAGAAAGATGGAGAGGGATGGTTTAGTTGTTGAATCCTCTACGGCGCCCTCTACAGTTATTAAGTCGGGGAAGACACCTGCAGGGTATGACTGTATGTAGGGTAATGTCAGGTTTCACAGGACCCTTCTACTGCTGCCCCCTTCCCTTGTGTTGCCCACACCTCTGGGCCCCCTCCCTCCCTGGATCCCCCCCCCCCCCCCACTCCCTCCCTCCACTCCCAGCTGTACATCCCCCCAATCTTCTGTCTTATCTTTCTATCTCCTTAGTCTTCCCCTCCAGAGTTTTCGTCCTTTGTGATCAGACTGTCTGAGTGAGTGAGTGAGTGTGTGTGGTTTGGCAGTCCAGGCAACATCAACGACCACAAGACCATAAGCATCTGGCTACACCTCTCCTCCCTGCCCCCTTTACTCTTGTCATGGACCTGTTACATTCTTCTACCTTCTGTATCCTCACTTCTTTCTTTACAGCCCCTGCAACCCCCTCACTCCAGCTTCGGAGAAGCTTCTTCTTTTTCGTCGTCCTCGAACGCTCAGACAACAATTTTTGTTGTGTCATATTGCGCGAAAATGCGTCGCGCTGCCGTTAAGCGCCTGACAAGTCAGTGCCCAGCGCATCCGACTTCTGCATGGGAAAGAATTGTTATCTTTTAAGTCTTTCTGTCCAAAAAAAAACAGAGACAGGAGAATGGATCAAGAAGGCAGAAAAAAAGACGAGAAAGAGTAGGTGACAGGAAGAAAAGGAACGAGACCGAAACAAAGAGAGGGATAGAAAAGAAGGAATTCCTAGGACAGAATTTCCAGAAGGTGGGGATGCTGTTTGTACTGACAGCCCCCCCCCCCCCCCCCCCCCCCCCCCCCAAATTGTTTTCATTATATATTTTTTAAAATTCTGCATTCTTTTATTTCGAGGAGAATGGAATAAGCACTCCTGTGCTTTTTTAACCCAGTCCCCGTGTGTATGCAGTTTTGTAAATGTTGTCATCTGTTCCCACCGGCACACAATGGCCTACTCTTCCGGAAAGCGGAACGGGATTTAACGTGTGCGCAAGATGTTCTGCGTGCATTCGCTCACGGGACCTCGGTTTATATATAGTTTCATTCGAGAGACTTTTGGGGGTAGTGAACATTTTGCCTGTGTTCTTTTGATTTGGCAGCCAGGTAGTTATATCTATACACTGGGGTGGGCACAGGATGTCCATTCTGCAGTGTTATGTGCCCATGTGGCACTTTTTTATGTATAGTTTTTGTACTTGAAAAATGTTTCTTATAACTTTGGACGCTTTTTTTTGTATAATCTAGGGATCATAAATTAAGTGGAATGGCTGGCGTCCTCAGCACAGCCTGGTTTATCAGCCTTAATTAAGGAATTAAATGATTTAGGTATTGCGTCATTTAATGGTGGTTTTTTTTTCAGAAGGACAGTGTTAGATATTTGGTTTTAGGAAGTGTTGGTTTTGAATTTGAAGTAAAAGTTACTGGAGCGACTGAAACTGAATGAGGTGACAGACAGCCCTGATATGGATTTCGTGGTCGGTAGGGCTGTCAACAATATGGATTGGAATCCTACTGCTGAAGCTAGCTTTGTGTCAAATATAGCATATTAATTTTTCTCTGATTTTTGGATCACTGACATGCCCCAGGCCAAATACTTGGTCAGTTATTGACGTCTGCAAATCGCCAAGGCTTGCACTTAGATGTTTTTTTTTAATGCTTTTAAAATATTATGGAGAGATCGTCTTCATTCACGTCAAACTTTCCTTGCCTAACAGCTTGCAGTATCCATTCATAGGAGAAAAAAAATCCTCTGAAGTCGGAGTTTGGCTGCCTGTATGATGAGGTACTTGAGAACAGTCACAGACACAAACTTCTTATACAGTGAGTACCCACGAGGTCTCACAGTGATTCCCAGGCGTGGTGAGTGAGAGAGTGCATAATTATTGTGGATGACACCCAGAGTGTTAAACTGGGGAGCGCCCAGCAACAAGAACGAAAACACACACACACACGACCCGCCACCCCCCCCCCCCCCTCCCCACACACACACACTCACACACACACTACACACACACACACACACACACACACACACACACACACACACACACACACACACACACACACACACACACACTCACATACACACACACACGTGCGCGCGCACACGCACGCACGCACGCACGCAGATGACAGAATTTACCGCATACACACGGGGACTTGATGTAAAAAAGCATATAAGTGATTATTTCATTATCCTCGATATAAAAGAATAAAATAAATAAACATTGAAAATAAACACACACACACACACACACGAACACACACACACACACACACACACACACACACACACACACACACACCACACACACTAACACACACACAACACACACACTACACACACACCACACACACAACCACAACACACACACACGAACACACACACACGACACACACACACACACACACACACACACACACACACACACACACACACACACACACACACACACACACACACACACACACACACACACACACACACCCCACACGATACACAACAGACAGACACACAACACACACACACCATTCTAAAGATCATGAAAAACACTCTGTTGAAAATGGACATTCCTAGCTTGACGAAGGCTGTGTGTGTGATAAGACACAGACACAGCCATTTTTCTGGGATAGCATGCCCTTCATAATTATCTTGACAGAATTGAACCATCCTACCATTATCAGCCCCCCCCCCCCCCCCCCCCATCCCCCCACATCACCACCCTCCGCCCCCCCCCCTCCAACCACACACCATTCATATTATCCCCTCCTCCAACAACACACCACCTCCCCCTCCCCCCCCTCCCCCCCACACACACACAGCACCCGAACATCAAAGTTAATTCATTCACCACACAATTTCTTTAATGTTTTTTCAACGACGGCTTCGCTCTGAAATGTCAACGCATATCGATTGAGACGGCAAAACTCTCTGACCGCTCATCATACTATCTCCTCTCTCTCTCTCTCTCCCCCACCTTTCATCTTTGATCCCTGTATCTCTGCCCCCCCCCCCCCCCCCCCCCCACTCCTCCCCTCCCCCCACCTTGTCTTCTTGTCTGTCACTACTGCCCCATTTTTGTCCTCTGCTCTTGCCTCACAGCAGCCTCCTACCCCCCCCCCCCCCCCCCCCTCCCCCTACCAAGCCATTTCAAAAGCAATTCCACCTACTGTGTCTCTGGTCCCTTCTCTCTCTCTCTCTGTCTCTCTCTCTCTGTCTGTCTCTCTCTCCTCTCTCTCTCTTCTCTCTCTCTCCTCTCTCTCTCTCCTCTCTCTCTCTCTCTCTCTCTCTTAGCTATTGTTATCCTAAGTCATATTTTTGTAGCTGACTTTTTTGTTATACAGTAACATGTTGTGGTTACTATTGCTTTTACCCCCACCAAAATACCAAGCAGTTCGGCAACCCCCTTCATGTATGGGCCAAGGCCTTTTTTGTGAATAAATCCTTCGAGTTCGAGTTCGAGTTCGAGTTTTCTCTCTCTCTCTCTCTCTCTCTCTCTCTCTCTCTCTGACTGTTTCTGTAGTCGCCTCTCTCTGTCTCTCTGTCTCTTTGTGTCTGTCTGTCTGTCTGTGTAACCTTCTTGTGTATTTTCTTTTTGTTTGTTTTTGTGTTTTTATAATGTTTAATTCTAGAATTTCGTCTTAAAAGACCAAGCGTTCAGGTTTATAGGTTTTAATAGCTGTTGTCACTTTTTTGGGTTTTGTTTTTATTTTTGTTAGTTTTCGGTGAAGAAAAAAGGTGTGCGCAGATGTGTGCGTATGTTTGTGCGTGCGTTCTTAGGTAAGAGTGCATGTGTTTTTATGCACGCGTCTGCATGTGCATAATTATCAAGTACGTGTGCATGCACGACCTCTCTCTCACCCACACACCGGGAGAGTATTCTGCCTATGTGTTCACACCCACACATACACGGCCACAGGTATATGTTCGTGCGAATGCGCGTGCGCGCGTACATACACACTAAACGTAAATGGGTATGTATAGGTAATAATAAATGGAATTTATATAGCGCTATATTTTGCAAAAAACAAATCAAAGCGCTTTCATTCATCCTACTCTTTCACATGCAGCCAGTTACAATTAATAGGTTGTTTTTTTTACAAATTCAAATGTATACACCCACACACGCTCGCACGCACGCACGCACACACATGCACACTCACGCACACACATAAAGGTTGCACACTCCAGCAGGGTGATGGGGTTTTGGCTGTTGAGGACAGGGAAAAAAATGAAATGGAACAAGAGGGGAAAATCTTAGGTTTGAAATAAATGTGTCTAGAGGTCGGATTTAAAAGCGTCATAAGAAGGCTTTTGGCGAAGGGAGAGAGGGAGGTCATTCCAGATCGATGGACCAGAAACAGGGAAAGAGCGACGGCCAATGGTGGACTGGTTGAATCTAGGTATTCTTAAGCACAAGGTATCTGCAGCAGAGCGGAGGGAACGAGAAGGAGTGTACAGGTGAAGACGTTCACAGAGGTAGGAAGATGCTATTTTATGGAGGAATTTGTAACAGAGAGTACTGATCTTATAGTTTACCCTCTGTGGCACAGGCAATCAGTGGAGAGATCGCAAGAGAGGAGTAATGTGCTCAGATTTTTTCTTTCTGAGGGCTAGGCGCGCTGCAGAGTTTTGTATACGTTGAAGGGAGTGGATAGATGATGCTGGCAGACCAGCCAGAAGAGAATTGCAATAGTCCAGACGTGAGAGAATGAGAGACGTGACTACTTTGGATGTTGCATCAGTGGACAGGTACTTTCGAACTGCACTGATGTGCTGCAATTGATAGTAGCATGATTGGCAGGTGTACTGGTGTGACTGTGGGTGTGTCTAAATCACCAAATAGTGATTAGACTTTAAACAGAACAAAAACAACACACACAACCATCAAAACACACACACACAACACACACACACACACACACACACACACACACACACACACACACACACACACACACACACACACACACACACACACACACGCACGCACGCACGCACGCACGCACGCACGCACGCACACACACACACACACACACACCACCACCACCACCACCACCACCACCACACCTCACCACCACCACCACCGCCGCCTCCACCTCCACCACCACCAGCTCACACATACACACAAACCCACCTTTTCCCCACACCTGCACCCATCCCCATAAGGCACACACTACCCACATTCATAAAATAATGGTGTGAAATTGGTAATCCCCGTCTAAGGTAGGTCGGAGGGATCAGAAGTTTAATCCCACTATCCCCTTACCACCATTCTCTCCTTCCTGGTTAAAGCTATAAGTAGATTAATCTCTGCGACTCCCGTTTGACCATTTGGCCCCGACCATACCAAAAGGTGTGTCAGTTATCGGTGTCAGCAAAGTGCCACGCCCTACATTAAAATGGCGTTACGCTTTAAAACCCCGAGGATCACCCAGATCATGCGCTTTCACAGTCTGGGATTTGATCAAGTATACTGTGTCAACATAAACTTTCACAGTCTGGCTGTTGGTCAAGAGATCGTGTCATCTTTCTCCCTATGGCCAGACAACAGTTAGCGGTCATTCTCACCCCACCCATTGACTCTCATTGTACATCATCCTCTTGTCCATGCAGTCCTACCCCTCCCTCCCTCCCACCTCTCTTCTGTCACATGCATCCCTATGCCTTTACTTCCTTCCCCAATCTGTTCATCTCCACACTTGTTTCCTGATCTTCACCTGCTGTGACCAGACTGCCTGAGTGGACTTAGAGAGTCAGGCAGCCACAGATTGTCCGAGCCTACAGTAGCAATATCCCCAAACACTGCCCCTCCCCTTTCCCCAAATCCCCCTTTGCATGAAGTCAAAGAGGGCGGATCCCCTCTGTCCCTCCCTCTTTTGACAAGGGAAGTGGGGGGGGGGGGGGGGGGGGGGTTCCCTCCCTCTTTTGATAAAAGTGGTGTCTGTTTTCCTTTGTATGGAGGTTGTCCATCCCTCCCTCGCTCTTCTAAGGTTTGCTGTAGTATAGCATTTATCTGCTGGTAGAATTCCAGTCCTCTCCCCTCTCCAAAGAGGTCATGTTGACAAAAATCAGCGCTGCTGCTGAATTCGTTGATTTAGTAGTTTTTTTTCCTGTGTATGCGTGTGTATATTTTTGGATGATGAAAGTGGAATTCTCTACTAAAAAAGCTGTTGTGGACACAGAGCTTTGATTTAGCATTTCAACCTGAACGACTACAAAGAGTCTTCAGTGCTTCCCCAAAGGTCTGCCAGACAATGAGATAGGGTTTTTATTTTTAATTTTAATTTTATTTTATTCTTTTATTTCGAGGATAATGGAATATGCACTTATGTGCTTTTTTACATCCAGTCCCCGTGTGTATGTGGGCGAGCTGAAAGACTTGCACCTAGAGCATTACTCGTTTTGCCAGGCACAATTCCTGTGCTTGCTGAGGGCACTTTAAAAAGTGGCTTAATTACGCCTGTTGCAGCACACAGAACTTCGGTTTATTGTGTCTGTTTTTTGTTGTTGTTGTTGTTGAAAGACTAGGAACTAGACCATAAAAAACATGGGCAAGTGGATGGAGAAAACAAGTCTGACTTTGGATTGGGATTCGAAACTAAGACCTCTCACTTTCAATACTAGGGTATACCCAGTAGACCAAGAAATAGTGCATTGGAATTTCTTATGACACAACTTTTGAACGGCACGTCCTGGGTTTGTCCATATGGTTGGTTGGGCGTTGATATACAGGAGTGTGGTGTCATATGTGGTTTTGTTATAGCTGACTGTTTCCATAGCGCACTGCACTGAATCATTTGCTTAGAGCACTGGGATAATATTTACATAAGGCCCCGCGCTAAAACATTTGCATAAGGCACTGCGCTAAACCATTTGCATAAAGCACTGCGTTAAACAATTTGCATAAAGCACTGCACTAAAGTATTTGCATAAGACACTGCACTAAACCATTTGCATAACGCACTGCACTGAACCATTTGCATAAAGCATTGCACTAAACCATTTGCATAGGGCACTGCTCTTAACAATTTGCATTAAGCATTGCACTAAACAATTTGCATAAAGCAATGCACTAAACCATTTACATAAAGCAATGCACTAAACCATTTGCATACAGCACTGCTTTGGAAAGTGCATAAGGCAGTGCTTTGGAAAGTGCATAAGGCAGTGCTTTGGGAAGTGCATAAGGCAGTGCTTTGGAAAGTGCATAAAGCGCTGCATTGGAAAGTGCATAAAGCGCTGCTTTGGAAAGTGCATAAAGCGCTGCTTTGGAAAGTGCATAAAGCACTGCTTTGAACATTGCATAAGGCACTGCTTTGAACATTGCATAAGGCATGACACTACACAAAAAGAAGTTTTCAAACTATGTACTACTACGTTATCTGTCAAAGCTGGATTTCCCCACAAGACATGGATTTGCTGACTAGACATGTACATGCCCTGTCACAATCATGCCCTAGCTTCGACCCAAAAAACTCTGGAAATAAAGTAAAAACAAAAACAAGAGACCCCTGTATAAGATCGACCAGACAGAAACAAACAACGGATCTATCGAGACTATCAACCCAGACGCGCCACACAAACACATACCCCGTATGCAGACAGACACACCGAAAATAGGAAGCCCGAGTTTATTAATAGACTCACTGCCATCGTTGCCCCCTTCCTCCTCCCAACCTCCTCGAACCCATGCCCCTTCCTCTCTCTCTCTCTCTCTCTCTCTGTCTTTCTACTCTCATCTCCCACACCCCCTTCCTTACTACCACAGTGTCATCTCCACACCCTTCCATCTTGATCCTGGTGACAAGCCCATGTTGTGTCCTAAACTGGCTATTGTCCTGAAATGGTTCGGATGAAGTGGAGATAAAAACAAAACCCCTCCTCCCATGGTCTTGAAACTTCCTTTAAAAAACCCAAACCAACCCAAACCTTCTTCTTTCTTTCACCAGGTGGGCTGTCAATACACAGACTTGCAAAATGCAAGACAAACGATTCCAAATCTGACAATTCTTATCGTAGTTTGAGAGCGTGCGGAATCGGGTAAAACGACAGCTTTCCCCCTGGGGAAAGTTAAAGAATAATTTTATTATTTTACGTTCGCAATCTCGACTGAGTTTTTATTAATGTGAAAAGGTAAAGAGGTAAAGGTGTCCCATTATCTATGTGGTCGTAGGGGAGCGAGGCCTCAGCTTCTCTAGGAGCCAGCATATTTAGAGCGGCGCCCATCTCCTCTCCCTCGCTGCTTTACCTTCCCTGACCCTAAAGAGACAGGTACCCATTTACAGCTGGGTGAACTGGGGGACTTATACAAAAGCCAACGCGCGCCAACTGTCACATCGATATAGTATCTTTTTATCGCTATTATTTTAAAGTCGTATTTTAATGTATGTTGATGGATAAAACGATAACCTAAGCATGCAGCAATAAAACAAGTAATTTCCTGTTATCTTTTTGACAGGGTTCGCATGCAGTTGAACGTCTTATTCCAGTTAGTGACAAGTAATCCATTTAAGGACCCCACAGACTCAGCAGCAGCAACAGCAACAACAAGCAGCAACAAGCAGCAGCAGCAGCAACAAGCAGCAACAAGCAGCAGCAGCAGCAACAGCAGCAACAAGCAGCAGCAACATGCAGCAAGTTTTCTTGCCCTTCCTCCTTTCCTCTTCTTTCTGACCCTGATCATGCAACAGCCCCCTCCTCCCCCCCCCCCCTCCACCTCCATGCCATCTCCCTTTCCTCTATCCCCCCTCCTCCCCCAGCCCAACCCCTTTCCTGCTATCGAAAAATCCTCCGCAATGCGCAACAAGCCTGTCTGTCACCTGTGTGTGTGTGTGTGTGTGTGTCTCTCTCTCTCTCTCTCTCTCTCTCTCTCTCTCTCTCTCTCTCTCTCTCTCTCTCTCTCTCTCTCTGTCTTCTCTGTCAGGGATCAAAGTGCATGTCCACGACTATCATGCATGTGGTGGTGTTAGTCTCTTTGATGTGCCCGTTTTGCGTGTGTGTGTTTCTTCTTAGTACATTTTTTTGTTTTTGACAGAAGAAAAGTAGCTTGTGAGGGGATTGGGGGTGGGGTGGTGGTGAGGGGGGGGGGGGGGGGGGGGGGGGCGGGAGATAGAGGGATCAGAGAGAGAGAGACAGACAGACAGAGTCAGAAACAAGCAGAGACAGTAAAACAGAAAGACAGAATGAATGAATGATTTGGATATACGGTAGGATTAAGTTATTTTATTTTATTTTTTTATAGGCCAAGCCTAATGTTACAGTCTGTCCTTGTAAAAAACCACTCAGGTATCAAAATCATCAGCAAAATATAGGAAGAATAAAGAGGGAAAAGAAAACGAAAACAGAACTACACAAAACCCACACACAATACTAAACAGAAATATACAGAGACAGCGTCAGAGAGAGAGAGAGAGAGAGAGAGAGAGAGAGAGAGAGAGAGAGAGAGAGAGAGAGAGAGAGAGAGAGAGAGAGAGAGACTGACAACAAGAAAAGAAAAAACAACAACACCCCACACCCAAATTCGTGATTCGTATAGTTTTGAATGTTTGTAAGCTTGACAGAGTATGAATATCTTTAGTATAATTAAGATCCTGAATGAACATTGGAAAAAAAATCATCACTGTTCGTGAATACTCCGTATATGACTGAATCAAACTCCTAATATCCCGAAGGGGAATGCTGTTATTTAAACGGTGGACCCAAACGGTCGCATACACAAAATTCTCACCGTAGTGAACCTTGAAATTCTAGCCAAGAAACGGGCCCCTTCCCAAAACAAAACCATCTCAACCCAACAAAAAACAAAACACACACAGACAAACCAACCAACCAACCCCAAACCAACCAACCAACCAACCAACCAACAAACCAACCACCAACCAACCAACCAACCAACCAACCCAACGACAAAACAAAAGTAGGAAGTGGTGGTGGGAAGGAACAAAATTAAATTTTTTAAAAAGGTGAGAGGGATGGTGGGGAGAGGATCACCCCTTTCACGCGCCTCTCCTTTCCTCTGAAGTCAGAGTATGGGTGCCTATAATGGTCAGCCAAATGTCTTATCCACGGTCTCACAGTAACCCCAGGCACAGGATGTGACAGAGTGTATTTTCCAGGTGACCACCTCAGAGTATTTATTTTATTTATTATTTATTTATTTATTAATTAATTATTTTATATCGAGGATAATGGAATAAGCACTCATGTGCTTTTTTTTACATCCAGTCCCCGCGTGTATGCGGTTTTGTAAATTTTGTCATCCGTTCCCACCGGCACACAATGGCCTACTCTTACGAAAAGCGGAACAGGAATTAACGTGTGCGCAAGATGTTCTGCGCGCGTTCGCACACGGGGCCTCGGTTTCTAGTCTCATCCGAAGGACTTTATTAAGGAGCATTAAGTTGAGGAGCGCCCAACAACCAACAACAACGACGCAAACAACATACCCTACCCCACGTCCCCCTCCCTCTGTACCTTTCTACAACAACAACAACAAACAAACAACAACAACAACAACAACAACAACAACAGCACAAGACAGGATGTAACAAACACCGTCAGTAGTATCACTGCAAGTCATCTAACCACCCCTATCCATCAATGCAATGGCTCTCTCAATCCACACACACACACAAAAAGAGATGGCATTGTGATCAGAATCGTTCATATTAAGGAGAAAAAAACAACAACAAAAGAAATGAGGCTCTGTGTGTGTGTGTGTGTGTGTGTGTGTGTGTGTGTGTGTGAGTGTTGGGGGGGAGAAGGGGGGTGGGGTGGGGGGAAAGGGAGATAGTGAGGTGAGGTAGGATAGGATAAAGGGGTGTGGAGTGGGTGAAGTAGAGAGGTAGGGTAGGGGTGATGGAGGACAGAATGATCTCAGTCAGGTCAAGTGGTGATGACCCTTGTCAAGAGAGAGAGAGGAGAGAGAGAGAGAGAGAGAGAGAGAGAGAGAGAGAGAGAGAGAGAGAGACAGAGACAGAGACAGAAAAGAACAGACAGACAGACAGAAGCAGACAGACAGATACGCAGACAGGCAGATAGGCAGACAGCAGCAGCAAGAGCAGACACAGACAGACAGACAAGACAGTAGAGACAGACAACGACAGACGACAGAACGATAGAGAGACAGACAGACAAGAGAACAGACAAGAGACAGACAGACAGAGACAGCAAGAAGACAGACAGAGACAGCAAAGACAGACAGAGACAGACAGACAAAACAAATAAGTTAAGTGGTGGTCATCTTTTGAACATTGACAGCCTCCACCTGACCCCCCCACCCTCCTTCCCCCCCCCCCCCCCCAACTCCCATCTACATCTCTCTTGTCCACCAATCCCCCTTCTTCTCTACGCCCCATCCCCCCCCCCCCCCCACCTCCCCTGTCACACACACACACACACACACACACACACGCACCACACACACACACACACACACACACAACACACACACACACACAACACACACACATACACCACACACACACACACACACACACACACATACACACACACGACACAACACAACACAACACACAACACACACACACACACACACACACACACACACACACACACACACACACACACACCACACAACACACACACACACACACACACACACACACACACACACAACACACACACACACACACAACACACAACACACACACACACACACACACACACACACACACACACACACACACACACACACACACACACACACACACACACACACACACACACACCACACACCACACACACACACACGCACACACACACACACACACCACACACACCACACACACACACACACCACGTCCGGAAACACACAGCCTCTGCAACCTCCTCTCCCACTTCCAAGTTTTGGATGTCAACAACCTCACTGAATGTAGCCTACAGAGCTGAGACCTGGGCCTTAGTAACCGCGATTCCATTTTGTGTGTGTGTGTGCGTGCGCGTGCGCGTGTGCGTGCGTGTTTGTGTGCGCGCGCGCGCGCGTGTGTGTGTATGGTCAACCACGAGGGCCCAACAGTTTGATTAATGGGGTCAGTCTGTCAGTCAGTTATATTATATTTTTAAAAAAAAGACCCCCAGAGTTTTGTTTTTTTTTTTCGTTGTCATGTTCATTTTCATACCACTTTTAAGTCACGGCAGATTTCTTTGAATGAAAATTCGGGCTACTTTTCCCCTGGGGAGAGAGCGCGTAGCCACGTGAGCAGCGCCACCCATTATTATTACTAGGTCGTCGCCATCTCTTAGAGAAGATAGAAGGGAAGGGAAAGGAAAGGAGTGGACACACATGTGGAAACACAGAGAGAGAGAGAGAGAGAGAGAGAGAGAGAGAGAGAAAGGAGAGAGAGAGAGAGAGAGAGAGAGAGAGAGAGAGAGAGAGAGAGAGAGAGAGAGAGAGAGAGAGAGAGGAGAAGAGAGAGAGAGAGAGAGAGAGAGAGAGAGAGAGGGAGGAGAGAAAGAGAGAGAGAGAGAGAAGAGAGAGAGAGAGAAGAGAGAGAGAGAGAGGAAAAGGGGGGGGGAGGAGAGGGGGGGGGGGGGGGGGGGGGGGAGGGTCAAAACAAAGACAGAAACGTACACGGAGAGACAGTAGTGCATAGTGTACAGAGGGAGGTAGACAGAGGCAGAAACACAGAGGACACAACAAGCAAAGTGCAGGCAACAGAAAGACAGACATACAGACAGACAGACAGAAACAGGGTCCAACAGGCAGAGACAGACACAGGATACACAGAAGTCTAAGACCACATACACACACAGACAGGGATACACAGAGATAGACATACAGAGAAAGAGAACAGATGGATGGCTGTGACCTATGGTGCAAAACCAAAGAAACAAACAAAACACACAGAGAGAAAACAGAGGAAACAGATGACATAGAGAACACAGAACAGATGGATGGCAGTGACCTATGGTGCAAAACCAAAGAAACAAACAAAAACACACAGAGAAAAACAGAGGAAACAGATGACATAGAGAACACAGAACAGATGGATGGCAGTGACCTATGGTGCAAAACCAAAGAAACAAACAAAAAAACACACAGAGAGAAAACAGAGGAAACAGATGACATAGAGAACACAGAACAGATGGATGGCAGTGACCTATGGTGCAAAACCAAAGAAACAAACAATAAACACACAGAGAGAAAACAGAGGAAACAGATGACATAGAGAACACAGAACAGATGGATGGCAGTGACCTATGGTGCAAAACCAAAGAAACAAACAATAAACACACAGAGAGAAAACAGAGGAAATAGATGACATAGAGAACACAGAACAGATGGATGGCAGTGACCTATGTGCAAAACCAATAGAAACAAGACAGAGAACTGATAACTGAAAGAACTGGATGAATAAGAACAAGAACAGTGGTAGGGCAGGACTGAAAGTGCAGGAATAGGAAAGACAGGACAGAAATGAGGAGATAATGAAAGAATGGAAAATGAAAGGACAAGTGAGGGAAGGATAGAGGGGAAAGGGGAAGGAAAAGGGAAGTGAGAAAGGAAAGAAGGAGGAAAGGGAAGTGAGGGAAAGGAAAGAGAGGAAAGAAAGAGGGGAAGGAAAGAGGGAAAGAGGGGAAAGGAAAGAGGGGAAAGAGGGGAAAGGAAAGAGGGGAAAGAGAAAGAGGGGAAAGGAATGAGGGGAAAGGAAAGAGGGGAAAAGGAATGAGGGGAAAGGAAAGAGGGGAAAGGAAAGAGGGGAAAGGAAAGAGGGGAGAGGAAAGAGGGAAAGAGGGGAAAGGAAAGAGGGGAAAGAGGGAAAGGAAAGAGAGGGAAAAGGAAGAGGGGAAAGGAAATGAGGGGAAAGGAAAGAGGGGAAAGGAAAGAGGGGAAAGGAATAGAGGGAAAGGAATATGAGGGAAAGGAAAGAGGGAAAGGAAAGGGGAAAGGAAAGAGGGGAAAGAATGAGGGGAAAGGAAAGAGGGGAAAGGAAAGAGGGGAAAGGAAAGAGGGGAAAGGAAAGAGGGGAAAGGAGGGGAAAGGAAAGAGGAGGAAATGAGGGGAAAGGAAAGAGGGGAAAAGGAAAGAGGGGAAGGAATGAGGGGAAAGGAAAGAGGGGAAAGGAATGAGGGGAAAGGAAAGAGGGGAAAGGAAAGAGGGGAAAGGAAGAGGGGAAAGGAATGAGGGGAAAGGAAAGAGGGGAAAGGAATGAGGGGAAAGGAAAGAGGGGAAAGGAAGAGGGGAAAGGAAAGAGGGGAAAGGAATGAGGGGAAAGGAAGAGGGGAAGGAAAGAGGGGAAAGGATATGAGGGGAAAGGAAGAGGGAAAGAGGGGAAAGGAAAGAGGGGAAAGGAAAGGGGAAAGGAATGAGGGGAAAGGAAAGAGGGGAAGGGGGGAAGAGGGGAAAGGAAAGAGGGGAAAGGAATGAGGGGAAAGGAAAGAGGGGAAAGGAAAGAGGGAAAGGAAGGGGAAAGGAAAAGAGGGGAAAGGAAAGAGGGGAAAGGAAAGAGGGGAAAGGAAAGAGGGGAAAGGAATGAGGGGAAAGGAAAGAGGGGAAAGGAAGAGGAGGAAGAGGGAAGGAAGAGGGAAAGGAAAGAGGGAAGGAATGAGGGGAAAGGAAAGAGGGGAAAGGAAAGAGAGGGAAAGGGAAAGGAAGAGGGGAAAGGAAAGAGGGGAAGGAAGAGGGGAAAGGAAAGAGGGGAAAGGAGGAGGAAAGAGGGGAAAGGAAAGGGAGTAGGGGAAAGGAATGAGGGGAGAAAGAAGGAAAGAGGGGAAGAAGAGGGGAATAGGAAAGAGGGGAAAGGAAAGAGGGGAAAGGAAAGAGGGAAAGGAAGAGGGAAAGAAGGGAAGAGGGGAAGGAAAGGGGGAAGGAGAGGGGAAAGGAGAAAAAGAGGGGAAAGGAAAGAGGGGAAAGAGGTAAAAAAAAAGGAAAGAGGGGAAAGGAAAGAGGGGAAAGGAAAGAGGGGAAAGGAAAGGGGAAAGGAAAAAGGAAAGAGGGGAAAGGAAAGAGGGAAAGGAAAGAGGGGAAAGGAAAGAGGGGAAAGGAAAGAGGGGAAAGGAAAGAGGGAAAGGAAGAGGGGAAAAGAGGGGAAAGGAAAGAGGGGGAAAGAGGGGAAAGGAAGAGGGGAAAGGAAAGAGGGGAAAGAGGGGAAAGGAAAGAGGGGAAAGGAAAGAGGGGAAAGGAAAGAGGGGAAAAGGAATGAGGGGAAAGGAAAGAGGGGAAAGGAAAGAGGGGAAGGAAAGAGGGGAAAGGAAGAGGGGAAAGGAAAGAGGGGAAAGGAAAGAGGGGAAAGGGAAAGAGAGGGAAAGAGGGGAAAGGAAAGAGGGGAAAGTGAAAGAGGTGAAGAAAGGAAAGAGGAGGAAAAGGAGGAAAGAGAGGATAAAGGGGGAAAGGAACAGAGGGCGAAAGACCAAGAGGGGAAAGGAATATGGAAGGAAAGAGAAAGGGGGAAAGGAAAGAGGGGAAAGGAAGAGGGAAGGAAAAGGGGAAAGGAAAGAGGGGAGAAAGGAAAGAGGGGAAAGGAAAGAGGGGAAGAAGAGGGGAAAGGACAGAGGGGAAAGGAAAGAGGGCGAAAGGAAAGAGGGAAAAAGAGGGAAAGGAAGAGGGCAAAGGAAAGAGGGGAAAGGAAGAGGGGAAGAAAGAGGGGAAAGAAAGAGGGAAAGGAAAGAGGGAAAAAAGAGGGGAAAGAGAGGGAAGAAAGAGGGAAGAGGAAAGAGGGAAAGAAAAGGAAGAAGAGGAAAGAAAGAGGGAAAGGAAAGAGGGAAAGAAAGAGGGGAAGAGGGAAAGGAAAGAGGGAAGAAAAAGGAAAGAAAGAGGGGTAGAGAGGAAAGAAGAGGAAAGGAAGAGGGAAGAAAGGCAAAAGAAAAAAGAAAGGAAAGAGAGAGAAGAAAGGGGAAAGAAAAGGAAAGAAAGGGGAAGAAAAAAAAGAGAGAGAAAAGAAAGAAAAAAAAGAAAGAGAAGCAAAGATCCACAAAACGTAAGACAAACCAATCAAACAAAACAGAAAGAAAAAGGATGATGAAGGGGGTGGATGGGTACAGAGTAGAATGTGCATAAAAACCCAACAAAACAATTATCCTCACACGAACAACAACAACAGGAGACAGAATAACACATCAAAACAAACTAAGCAAAAACCACAACCCCAAAAAAAACAACAACAAACCAAACAAACAAGTGTCGCCACTATGTGATGCGCACAACCAAACATGCTGCAGACTCACACACAACAACAACCAAAAAAACCCCACAAATAACAATCCTCCACAATACCACAAACACACACAGCAAAACAAAACAAAAAGAGCCAAACAACAACCAAAACCAAACCAAACCAAAACAACAACAGAACAAAGAGAGGACGCGGGAGATGACAGAAACACAAGTAGGTCACTTTTATTTTATTTTATTTTTAAACTTTTCAATATCATTTCTTTTCAATTTTCAAATGTCATACAATTTATATCACCCCTGCCCACTCCCACCCCGTCTATCTCCCCCTCCTCCCCCCCCCCCCCCCCCCCTCTTAGTGGGTCACAAATTTTTATTCATTTGGCTGTGGAAGAAAAAGAAGAAAAAACAAACAAACAAACTGGTCACAATACACAAAATCTCACAACCATTGAGACACTCGTAGTTCTAGCCGAAACAAACAAATTATTTCTCTCTTCTTCTCTTGTCTTTGTTCTTCTTGTTCTTGTTCTTGTTCTTCTTCTTCTTCTTCTTCTTCCTATTATTATTATTATTGTTGTTGTTATTATTATTGTTATTATTGTTGTTCTTATTTGTGTAAAGGTTCCAGATGTCACACAGTAAGGTTTTATCCTTCTCCTGCTCCTCCCCCATCCTCTCCTAAACCCCCCTCCCCCACCCCTACCCCCACCTTGTCTTCTCTCTCCAGGGGGTCTGGGTCATTGTGAAGATTGATGCTCTGTCTTCGGGCTATTAGGCTTTGCTGGGCTGATGTCTTTGTCCATGACCATGGCATCCAGGACTTGGTGGCAGACAATAGGCTTGTTTGGGATGTGGCCTGTCACATATGTTTGTTGTTGTTGTTGTTGTTGTTGTTCTTGTTGTTTACTTGTTTTCGGGGTGTTTTTAATATTGCTTTTCTTGTTGTTGTTTTTGTTGTCCTTGTTGCTATTGTCGTTGTTGTCTCTATTGCTGTAGTTCGTTTGTTTCCTTAGTTCAACATTGAAAGAAGCTGAAAAACTATTTAGTATGTACAATTTTTGTA
>CM054142.1:29114346-29119346 GCA_028751875.1 Rapana venosa | reverse complement strand
TATCGCCGTCGTCATCGTCGTCATACATCATCTTCATCATCATATAGCATGCAGCAGAAGCTGCATGCAGCATGCAGCAGTAGCAGCAGTAGCAGCAGCAGCAGCAGCAGTAGCAGCAGCAGTAGCAGCAGCAGTAGCAGTAGCAGCAGCAGCAGCAGCAACAGCAGCAGCAGCAGCAGCAGCAGCAGCAGCAGCAGCACTAACAGCAGTAGCAACAAGAACAACAACGATAACATCAACAGGATGGGGAGGTATGGTATGGTATAGTAGGGTCGGGTAGAATGGGGTTGGGTGGGGAGGTTGAGTAGGGTAGGGTAGGGTAGGATGGGGTGCGAAGGCAGGGTAGGGTAGGGTAGGATGGGGTGGGAAGGCAGGGTAGAGTAGGGTAGGGTAGGGTAGGGTTAGAAGACAAACATGATTGCGGTCAGGACAGGTAGACCCAGTTCTTGGCCTTTACACGTCGTCTGCCAACCATTGAGGCAGCTGCACACAAGTTAAAGAGATCTACAAAAAAGAAACCCAGAAAAAAGGGGGAAGGGAAAGTTTGAAAGTACACTAATGAAAGAAGGTGCAGCATGACACCGAGTGGAAAGGGGAGATGGAACAAGGACAAGCAAGAAGAGGAGCAGAAGAAAGGAGGACAGCAGTGGACGGGTCAATGGTAGGTTGTGGAGATGTGTCAGTGGTTAGCTGTGGTGGTCATCCTCCGGCCCCTCACATTTCCACCCTCCTCCTTCCTTCCTTCCCTTTGCCATCCCACCAACTCCACACCACCCTCATCCCTTTTCTCTTTTTTTGTCTTCTCTTCTCTTTTCCACCAGTACCACTGACTGCTTCAGAGAAATGAAATGCTGACCAAAAACAACTTCTAAAAGAACCAAAGAGATGAGTAGGGTAGGGTAGGGTAGGGTAGAATAGGGTAGGGTTGGGTAGGGAAGGGTAGGGTAGGGGTGGGTAGGGAAGGGTAGGGAAGGGTAGGGAAGGTTGGTTAGGGTGGGGGAGGACAGGGTGGAAAGGGTAGGTTAGGGTAGGTAGTGTACAGTAGGGTATGGTAGGGAAGGGTAGGGTTGGGTAGGGTAGGGAAGGGAAGGGAAGGGTAGGATAGGGAAGGGTGGGGTAGGGCAGGGAAGGGTCGGTTAGGGTAGGGAAGGATAGGGAAGGATAGGGAAGGTTGGTTAGGGTGGGGTAGGACAGGGTGGAAAGGGTAGGTTAGGGTAGGTAGTGTACAGTAGGGTAGGGTAGGGAAGGGTAGGGTAGGGAAGGGTAGGGTTGGTAGGTAGGGAAGGGTAGGTAGGGTAGGGTGGGGTAGGGTAGAGTAGGGTAGTATAGGGTAGGGAAGGGTAGGGAAGGGTAGGATAGGGTATGGTAGGGTAGGGTAGGGAAAGGTAGGGTAGGGTATGGTAGGTTAGGGAGGGGTAGGTAGGGAAGGGTGGGGTAGGGTAGAGTGGGTAGGGTAGAGTAGGGTAGTATAGGGTAGGGAAGGGTAGGGAAGGGTAGGATAGGGTATGGTAGGGTAGGGTAGGGAAAGGTAGGGTAGGGTATGGTAGGTTAGGGAGGGGTAGGTAGGGAAGGGTGGGGTAGGGAAAGGTAGGGTAGAGTAGAGTAGGGTAGAGTAGGGTAGGATAGGGTAGGGAAGGGTAGGGTAGGGAAAGGTAGGGTAGGTATGGTAGGTTAGGGAGGGGTAGGTAGGGAAGGGTGGGGTGGGGAAAGGTAGGGTAGAGTAGGGTAGGGATAGAGTAGGGTTAGGATAGGGTAGGGAAGGGTAGGGTAGGGAAAGGTAGGGTAGGGTATGGTAGGTTAGGGGGGGGTAGGTAGGGAAGGGTGGGGTAGGGATAGGGTGTAGATAGGTAGGGAAGGGTAGGGATAGGATGGGGTTGGTAGGTAGGGTAGGGAAGGTAGGGTAGAGTAGGTAGGTAGAGTAGGGTAGGATAGGTAGGGAAGGGTAGGTAGGGTAGGGAAAGGGTAGGGTAGGGAGGGAAAAGGGTAGGGTAGCGTAGGGTAGTGGTTAGGGAGGGTTAGAAGAAGGGTAGGTAGGGAAGGGGTAGGGTAGAGAAAGTAGGGTAGGGTAGGATGGGTAGGGTAGGGTATGGTAGGTTAGGGAAGGGTAGTAGGGAAGGGTGTGGAAGGGCAGAGTAGGGTAGGATAGGGAAGGGTAGGGTAGGGAAGGGATGGGAAGGGTAGGGTAGGGTAGGGTAGGGAGGGGAAGTTAAGGTAGGGTAAGAAAGGGTAGGGTAGGGTAGGGTAGGGCGGGTGTTAAAAATATTAAGAGCTAATAAACCCCCCCTCCAAAAAAATAAACCAAAAAAACCCCAAACAAACTACCCTCCTCATATATTGAGGTAAATAACAACAGCAGCAGCAATAAAAAAAAACCATAACATACAAAACCCAACAAAACAAAACAAAGAAACAACAAAAAACAAAAACGCAAAAAAGGGCGCAAAGGAGGTGGAGTGGGTGGGTGGGTGGGGGAATCGGAGAAAGGAACAGAAGTCGGTCACTTTTTATTTATATATAAAGTTTTCATTATTATTATTATTATTATTATTATTATTATTATTATTATTATTATTATTATTATTATTATTATTATTATTATTATTCTTTCTTTGAAAAATTGTCTGATGACATGCAAATAGGCGTAATCCTCTTACCCTCGCCCCGTCCTGTCAACCCCAGTCAGTCACATTATTTTCTTTTAGAGATAATTATCTGATATTACTCTTCTTCTTCTTCTTCCTGTTCTTTTGTTGTTGTTGTTCTTGTTATTGTTGTTGTTGTTGTTGTTGTTGTTCTTCTTCTTCTTCTTCTTCTTCTTCTTCTTCCTCTTCTTCCTTCTTCTTTCTTTCTTTCTTTCTTTCTTTCTTTCTTTCTTTCTTTCTTTCTTTCTTTCTTTCTTTCTTTCTTCCTAACTTCACAATCACTCGCAAATCTTCTTCTTCTTCTTTTTTTTTTTTTTTTCTTCTTCTTCTTCTTCTTCTTCTTCTTCTTTCTTCTTCTTCTTCTTCTTCTTCTTCTTCTTCTTCTTCTTCTTCTTCTTCTTCTTCTTTCTTCTTCTTCCTCTCCTCCTCCTCCTCCTCCTTCTTCTGCTCCTCCTCCTCCTCCTTCTTTCTTTCTTTCTTTCTTTCTTTCTTTCTTTCTTTCTTTCTTTCTTTTTCTTTTTTCTTCTCTTCTTCTTCTTCTTCTTTCTTCTTCTTCTTCTTCTTCTTCTTCTTCTTCTTCTTCTTCTTCTTCTTCTTCTTCTTCTTCTTCTTCTTCTCTCTTCTTCTTCTTCTTCTTCTCCCCTCCTCCTCTTTCTTCTCCTCCTCCTCCTTCTCTTCCTCGTCATTCTGCTGCTCCTCCTGTTTCTTTCTTTCTTCCTTCCTTCACAATCCCTTGCAATTCTTCTTCTTCGCCTCCTCCTCCTTCTTTCTTTCTTTCTTTCTTTCTTTATTTCTTTCTTCTTCTTCTCCTCCCTCCTCCTTCTTTGTGTAAAAAAGCTTCCAGTGTCATACAATAAGGTTTTATCCTCTCCCTCCTGCTCTCCCCCCACCCCCTCCCTAGTCCCCTATCGTCTCCATCCCCTATTTCTTCTCCTCAGGGGGTCTAGAACATTCTGAAAATAGATGGATGCTCTGTCTTCGATCTATGAAGAGTTACTGACCGATTTCTTTTCGTCAATACAATTATCATGGAGAGCTGGGTGACAGACAATAGGACTTGTTTTTGATGTGGTCTGTCTGGCTGTTTTATTATTTTATGTGTTTCTTTTCTGTTTGTTTGCTTTTCTTGTTGTTTTTGCTTTCTTTCAGGTTGTGGTTGTTGATATTCTTTGTTTTGTTGTTGATGTTGTTGTTACTTGTTGGTGGTGGTGGTGGTGGGTTGTTTGTTGTTAGTGGTGGTGGTGGTGGTGGTTTTTGTTGTTGTTGGAGGTGGTGGTAGTGGTGTTTTTGTTGTTGTTGGAGGTGGTGATGGTTGTGGCTGGTTATTGCATTGTTGTTGCTGGTTGTTTTTATTGTTGTTGATGTTGTTGTTGCTGTTGGTGGTGGCGGTGACTTTATTTTTTGTTGTAGGAGGTTGTTTTAGTTGTTTTGTTGTTGTTGTTGTTGTAGCTGATTTGTAGGCTGTTTTTGATTGTTGTTTTTGGTTGTGTTGGGGATGATAGTCTTTGTAGTTGGTGGTGGTAGCTGTCAAGGTTGGGTGTTATTATTGTTGTTGTTGTCGTTGTTATTGTTGTGGTGATGGTTGTCGTTATTCAGAGAATTTTTCTTTAGAATTATTCTTGCTCCGAGAGAGAGAAGAGAGAGAGAGAGAGAGAGAGAGAGAGAGAGAGAGAGAGAGAGAGAGAGAGAAGAGGGAGGGAGGGAGAGAGAGAGGCTCAATCATAAACACAACCACACACAACAACAACAACACAACACACACCATAACAACACAAGCACACACGACAAAACAAAACAAAACAAAGCAAAACAGTAAAATAAAGCAATCCCCCCCCCCCATCCCCCCTCAACCCTCTGCCCAAAGAAACAACAACAACACTCCGAAAACAAACTAACCCCCACCCAACCAAAATTAATATTCTCTCACCCAGATTTCCTTTCTTTGTATAAAAATACAAAGGACACCCCCCCTATAAAAACAAGCAAACAAAACCTTAACTCCCCAAAACACAACAACAAAATAACAGAAACGAAAAATAAAGTACAAAGTCCCGCATTGTGATTCAGTCAGTGTGACATATGGCACATATTGTAGGACACTATTATCACGATTGCATATGATACTAACCCTTTTGTTATGGTAAGAATATTTCAGGTTCATACTATGTTGTTTGTGTTGTTTGGTTTTTGGCTTTGTGTTGTATCTCTAAAGTACATTATTTTCTTTCTGTCTGTCTGTATTACAAAGACTGTTTGTTGCGCAATGTTGATCTCTTCTTATGATAATATTTCAGCGTGGACATTGTGGTAGGTTGTTTTTGTTTCGTGCGTGTTGGTGGGTGGGTTTTTTTTACTTCT
>CM054142.1:29101846-29104346 GCA_028751875.1 Rapana venosa | reverse complement strand
TATGGAATCTTATTCGTGTCAAAATATGGGACTGACTAATAATTATCGCTTGAGAGACAGTCTCACCATAAAAAATGATGTATTTCTAATGAATCAAGTCTCTTTGTGCCGAGATTGTTAACTTGGTTGATGCCGAAGTGAAAATTTATTTATTTATTTATTCTTTTATATCGAGGATAATGGAATAAGCACTTATGTGCTGTTTTACATCCAGTCCCCGTGTGTATGCGGTTTTGTAAATTTTGTTCCCACCGGCACACAATGGCCTACTCTTACGAAAAGCGGAACAGGATTTAACGTCGTTAACAATCGTTAGCAGTGTCATGCTACCAAAACAAAAAAAAGCGTTGAGAGATTACGAGATACAGCTTCAGTATGAAAATACATTTGTGTTTTGTAGCGGACATTTTATTTGTTTTGTTTTGATTTTGCTTCAACCTCCCCCCCCCCCCCCCCACCCCCCACCAAAAAACCCCCAAAAACCAACCCCCCCCCAAAAAAAAACCAACCAAAAAACCCCAACCAAACCAAACCTCAAAGCAACAAGAACCGTGCGGCCTTTTTCTGTACGAAAAGACTCCCAAGTGGGAATGCTTGGGCCTGTCAATATAAATAGCATCCCCACCTTTTGAAAGTTCTGTGCAAAGAATTCCCTCTTTTCTATCACTCGATTTGTTTCTGTCTTGTTCGTTTTCTTTCCATCACCTCCTTTTTTGGGTCTATTTTCTGCCTCCTTGGTCCATTCTCCTGCCTTTACCCCCCCAAAAAAAACAACAACAACAAACAACAACAACAACAACAACAACAACAAAACCAAACGCAAAAACCCAACAACAACAACAACAGATTGAAAACAACAATTCTCTCCCATGCCAAATTCGGATGCGCCTGGGCCCGACTTGTCAGGCGCTTGACGGCAGCGCAACGCATTTTCGCTCATTAGATAGACAACAATAGTTGCTGTCTGAGCGTTCGACGGCGACGAAGAAGTAAAAATACGAAGACAGAGTTTTCACCATGTACAAGAGTAAGGTAAACAGAGTACCTTTGTCTAAAACGACGAATTCTGTGGACATGTAGTGGTAGGAAATTACTTTATTTCCATTACCAGTAACAGTAAAGAAGATCATTGATCACCAATGCCTGTGGCTTTGGTCAGGAATATGCTACGTGGGATATAATTCTTATACGCTTCTACAATCAACTCGTGCCAATACTATTAATAACTCTATCATAAGTACGTTTGTGTATGATTTTCTTTGAATAGAATTAAATATATATGATTTTCTGTAAATGAAATTAAATATGTATGATTTTCTTTGAATAAAATTGAATATGTATGATTTTCTTTGAATATGTATGATTTTCTTTGAATGAAATTGATATGTATGATTTTCTTTGAATAAAATTGATATGTATGATTTTCTTTGAATAAAATTGAATATGTATGATTTTCTTTGAATAAAATTGAATATGTATGATTTTGGGGGGGAATAAAATTGAATATACATGTATGATTTTCTTTGAATAAAATTGAATATACATGTATGATTCTCTTTGAATAAAATTGAAATGTATGATTTTCTTTGAATAAAATTGAAATGCATGATTTTCTTTGAATAACATCTTGTTTAAACCAAACGATGCCAATACTACAAGACAAAAATTCTATAGCATCATCGGCATCTTATTCGAGAAAAGAAAAGTTTAGTCAAGAAAACTTGATTTTCATGGTAAAAAAGATTGACCGTGTGTGTGTTCGTGCGCGCGCGCGCGTGTGTATGTATGTATGTGTATGTGTGTGTGTGTTTGTGTGAAAAGTTCATATTTGATGAGAATTTTGTTTAAATTGCGACAGCTCTTGTCACAAAACTGTTCATAATAACTAGACGTTTCACTGGTTTTACTATACTTGACTATCAAAGTCAAAATCAGTTATGAGTTGATATAATAAAAGTCATTGTTTTCACACACAAAAAACCCTAATGTTTTTGTTCATTTGACTCTAGAGAATCTCCATAGAATCTGAAGCCGGTGTTTGCACAAGATGGCGTGAGCGGAGCCTGTCGATCAAGATCAAGACAAGAGCAAACAGACTATTTTTAAACACCCCTTGACCTAGTTGCGATCCGGCAGGAGCAAGAACTGGGGCAAGTCTCCGGGTTGCACGTGCGACGGCTATTGAAAACAGTTAAAAGTGCCCAGTGCAGCTTTTGAAAAAGTTGTATTCCTTATTGATTGGACAGAAAACGGTGTCACGAGGGCTTCCCGCTGGCATGCCCCGTCTCTGGAACTGGGTCAAAGCTGACATGTTTGGCAAAAATATTGTTTCTCATTATTGATAGAGCATTGGGCTAATCCCAGAACCAATATTATTTTTTCTCTCTCTCTCTGAAGCTCTGCATCCAGGTTAAACGGTCTATGATCTAGCGAATACCATTGGTTGGAAAAGGAGCCAGCAAAACATTTTAATGATGTGAGGAAGAGGAGGAGGAGGAGG
>CM054142.1:29091846-29096846 GCA_028751875.1 Rapana venosa | reverse complement strand
CTGTTCCCACCGGCACATAATGGCCTACTCTTTCGAAAAGTGGAACAGGATTTAACGTGTGCGCAAGATGTTCTGCATGCGTTGGCACACGGGGCCTCGGTTTATAGTCTCATCCGAAGGGGCCTGTCAGTATAAACAGCATCCCCTCACATTCTGGAAATTCTGTGCTAGGAATTTCCTCTTTTCTATCCACTCTCTTTGTTTCTGCCTTGTTCCTTTTCTTCCTGTCACCTCCTTCTTGTCTAGTTTCTACCTTCTTGGTCCATTCTCCTGCCTTTTTCCAAGAAAGACTTAAAAGACAACAATTCTCTCTTATTATGCCCAAGTCGTATACATTGGGCCTGACTTGTCAGGCGTTTGATGGCAGAGTGACGCATTTTCGCTCATATAACTGTCTGAGTGTTCCACGAAGAAAAAGAAGAACTTAACATTTGTCTGTATCTCTAAACTTGAAACCCAAGAAGGTTTCTGTATCCAGCATTCTGTAACTTGACTCAGCCAACCAATCAACCAATGGCCACAATAACAAACTCACAACGTAGTCAAGCTATGGGCGTGGTCTCTCTCTCTCTCTCTCTTCCTCTCTCTCCTCCCTCTCTCTCTCCCCACATCTTCTGTCTACGTCATCAGGAGCAAGACTCCAATAATTCCAGTGTTAACATTTCATTTAACTTTTTTTCTTCTTCCCCCCCCCCCCCTCTCCCCACCCACCTCCCCATCCTCCTTGAGTATTTCCTTTCACTGCTCATACATCCGCAACATTTTTATGTTATTTTATTTCATTTTTTTTATATAGTTTTGTTCGTTTGTTTCTCGTCACTTCCATTGTGATGATATTGAATCCTGGGTTCTAACTGTTCCAAGCGGAAACGCTTTACAAGCTGGGTAAGAGTGCGTAGTCCCTACTTTTCTTTTCGTTTTTGTCATTTCTTTCTGTCATTCTTTTATTGACGAAGCAATCTGGATAAGCAAAAAACAAAAAGTGTCAAGATGTTTTATGTCGGTGGGAAGGCGGATGAAATACCAACTTCGTGATCTCTGGGGGAATGGGGTTACCTTATGAATTACGTACATTATCGATAACCCCCCGTCTGTTTTTCTCTTTCTCTTTCTCTCTTTTCGATCTTTGTTTTCTGTTTTTACTGTTCTTTTTTCTTCTTCTTCTTCTTCTTCTTCTTCTCTCTCTCTCTCTCTCTCTCTCTCTCTCTCTCTCTCTCTCTCTCTCTCTCTCTCTCTCTCTCTCTCTCTCTCTCTCTTTAAGTTCAGAAGATAGCGTAGGTGTCTGCGTGTGCCTTAAGGAATCGATGATGTCTTGGAAGAAGGAGAAAAATAGCTGTGGGGTGTTAGGGAGTTATCAGGTTCACAGACAAAACTGTGTCAGTGAGAATTGTCTTTGAGGCTGTTGTTTTTTTGTTTTTTTGTTTTTTTCTTTCTTTGTTAGCTTTTTTGGGGGTCTGTCTTTTGGTTCTTGTTAGTCTGCTAGAGGATTCTTTTAGTGGATGTTTTGGTACTTCTTTGTCTATTTTTGTGCGTGCGAGTTTTGTTTGCTGTACTTTTTGTTTGTTGTCTGTTGTTCCTAATAAGTTCAAAAGTATAAATATGGGCGTAAGTAAGCGTAGCTGAGAGAGAGAGAGAGAGAGAGAGAGAGAGAGAGAGAGAGATTCTGATTCTGATTCTGATAATTTAATCATTTATAGGCTAGAGAGCGAGCGAGCGAGAGAAAGAGAGAGAGAGGTGAGCAACAGTTACTGTCAAGCATATTGATAGACAAGACCTACATCACAGAACCGTTTAATTGTGAGTCAACCAATATAGTACCACACCAAACCAAAAAATCAATCATGATAAAACCAAACCAAAGCAACCCCCCCCCCCCCCCACTCCCCACGAACACCAACAAAAAGCACCCTACCCATGTACTATACTACAAATCATCCACCTGAATTTGTTGTCATGGGCCCAACCACAAGTATATTACCCAGCATGGGTGCTCAACCTCCTGCTACCATTCAGACACTAACGTCTCTCTCTGTCTCTCTCCCCCTCTCTCTCTCCCCCACGCATACTTCCGGTCACGTGACAGTTGATGACAGAGTGGCGGCCCTTTCATACTGGACTAAACCAATCAGAGGCACTGGTAGATATTAAATTGAAAGTATATGTGGTTGGGCAGGCAGGCAGGCAGATACAAAGATGCTGCTAACTGTTGCTGTCTTCGGTCCCAACTCGTTGAGGTAGTAGCACAGATACACAAATATATTATGCTCATTGTTGGCTCCATCCCCCAGAAAAAAACACACCTGTGTTAGTTATTAATGCAATCTAAGTGCCAAGGCCTGTATTCAAACTGTTGTTATGCATTAAAATTATCATGTTGAGATTGTCTTCAGCCTTTACAAGCTCTTTGTCTAATAATCTGTACTCTCTTTTAATAAGATGAAAACAAAAATTCTCTGAAGTCATAAGTATGACTGTCTGTATGGGGAGGTGTTTGAGAGAAATTTTTTTTCATACATGCAAACTTCTTATTCAGTGTGCCCTCACAATCTCACAGTGATTTTCATATGGGCTGAGTTGTGGTTGTTGTTGTGTTGCATTCTCCAGCTAATCACCCTGGGGGGGGTCATCCAGACAATGCACTCTTGACTCACTCATCCCACCTGGGAAGCACAGTGAGATAGGAAAGGAAGTAAGTACACAGGATGAGAAGTTTGCATGCATGACTGTTTTCAAGTACCTCGCCATATAGGCAGCCATACTCCCACTTCAGAGGATTTTTCTCCTTAATGGACAGTGCAGGTTGAGGTTGTCATGGCTGAAGGCAATGTCAACACAACATTTCACAAAATAACAACACTTTAGTGTAGGCCCTGGCGCTTAGCTGACATCACTAACGGACACAGTTTTTGGCTTGGGCCATAGTAATATGGGATGAGTGAGTCAGAGTGCATATTTTGCTTGACTTCCAGCGTTTTTAAGCTTGGAGAACCACACCACCACCACCTTCACCAAAAACAACAACAACAACAACATTCAGCTCATTGAAAGAGACTCTTAACAATTCGCTAACAATGAAGACAAGGGCTGATTCGTGATGGGTCTTGACAATTGATTGATTGACTGTGGTTAGAATTCGGAAAGTCGAACGTTCAGCTATGGTTGACTGACCGAGCCCAGTCCGCCTTGGGTCCATTGTTTGTTTGCTCACAGTGTGTGGTTATTGTCTGTGTGATTCAGTGCAGGGTCTCTGATGTTAGTGCGTAGTAGTTAGTACGTTGCACAATGCTTTTCTCTTTTGTATGAGTAATGAGCGAGTTTGTGGTATGTCATGAGCGAGTTCGTGGTATGTAGTTTATATTATTTGCAAACACACCCTCACACGCAGGCGCGCGCGTGCGCGCGTGCACACACACACACACACACTAATACAAATGCTTTATCATCTCATTGAACTAAGAAATTCATACAACTACACACACACACACACACACACACACACACACACACACACACACACACACACACACACACACACACACACACACACACACACACACACACACACAAACAACAACAACACACACACTCGTATACCAATATCCATACTTTATTATCTCAATATGCAGAAAAACACATACCCACCATCACCATACACATACACGCACACGCACACACACAAACTTAAACACAAACAAACACCACACATACACACACATACACCCCGGATATCAATACCAATACTTTATTATCCCAATATACAGATATATTCACACAACCACCATCACCACCACCATATACACACCACACCACACCACATCACACACACAAACACACACATACACACACTGTTTTTTACAAGTAAGGAAAAAATCTCCCTAAAAAGTATATAGTAAAAGTGGAATGAACTCCCAAAATGCCAAACGAAAGTAGGAGTCCATAGATTTCCCCCCAGAAATCGAAGATGGTATTTTGGCAGCAAGATGCTAGTGGGTAAAAACAAAACAAAACAAAAAGATTAGGTGAAAGGGGTGGGGGTGGGGGTGGGGGGTGATAGAGGGAGGGGGGAGAGGCAGAGGATGGGGAAGAGAAAAAGTCTGGAAAGGTTAAGGCTATCCAGACAATGATCCAGTCTGCTACTATTTTGTTTAGTCTGGATGAAAATGTGGTAATGTTCTATTGCTGTAGTGGTAGCTCCCTGCCTCCTAGGCTGAAGTTCTGTGTTGTGCTGTGTAGTATTCTGCTGTAGGATTGGGGGCTCCGTTGTGTTGTATTAGAATGTATTGTATTGCAATGTGATGGCCTGAACTTTAGCTGGGTTAGATTTGGACTATTTGAGTATGGATGGCTCATGCACATACTGACGAATGTTTATATATATGTTCGTGATCATATCTATCTATCTATCTATCTATCTATCTATCTATCTATCTATCTATCTATCTATCTATCTATCTATCTATCTATCTATCTATCTATCTATCTATCTATCTATCTATCTATCTATCTATCTATTATCTGTCTGTCTGCGTCTGTCTATGGTCTGTCTGTCTACTATCTATTATGATCTATATTGTGTCTCAGTTGTCTACACTATCTATCTATCTATCTATAACTATCTATTATCTATCTACTCATCTACCTATGTATGTGTAGTGTATGTATGTGTGGTCTAAGGGGCGGCACAGCCTAGTGGCTGGAGTGCTGCACTTGTGATGATCTAATTGTCCAGGTTCGAGTCACCACTGAGGCACCTGTTCAAGAAACATCAGTACCAACTCTACTCCTCCCAAAAGTCCTTCTTCAGACGAGACCATAAGCCAAGGTTTCACTTGTAAACACATGCAGAACATCTTGCACGCATGTTAAAACCTGTTCCATCTTTAAGAAGGGAAGACTTGTGTGAGTGGAAGGGGATGGCACAATTTACAAATCTGCATGAACATGGATACAGCCTGTAAAATATAAAATAGCACAGGAGTGCTTATTCATTATCCTCAAAA
>CM054142.1:29064346-29081846 GCA_028751875.1 Rapana venosa | reverse complement strand
ATTGTCTGCCTGTCTTTCCCTGTCTAACTTTGTCTATTATAGTTTCTCTTTAGCTTTGTCTGTATGTCCGTCCGTCTGTGTGCGTCTGTCTGTCCCTGTCTCTCTGTTTGTCTCTCTGTCTGTCTGTCTGTTATGTAACATGTGTCTCACTCTCTCCCTTACTTGTGTGTAAGACTTAGTTTTTAACCTCCAACCCCCCCCCCCTGTGTGTGTGTGTGTGTGTGTGTGTGTGTGTGTGTGTGTGTAAAACAATAATACCCTACAATAATGGTTTGATATGTTTTTGTAGGCCATCTGGTCCATATGAACTGCAAAATATGCATAATTATATAAAAAAAGAAGTAATATTACATGTCTAGTGAGCAGATAAGGTGAAATGACACAAACGTTTTTGTGCAGTATAGGCACACTGGCAGAAAATTGTGTGTATGTGTGTGTTTATTGTTCATTTCTATTGTTTATATGTCAAGGATAATGGAATACCCACTCATGTACTTTGTTACAACCCGTCCCCGTGTGTATGCGGTTTTGTAAGTTTTGTCATCAGTTCTCTCACCGGTACACAATGGCCTCCTCTTCAGAAAAGAGGAACAGGTTTTAAACTTCAACGAAAGAAGTTCTGCATGCGTTCGTACACGAGGCCTTGGCATAAATAGTCTGATCCAAAGGACTTTAGGGGACAGTGGAGTCGGAACTGATGGTTAACTTCAGAGGGAAAAATCCTCTTGAATAATTATGTGTGTGTGTGTGTGAGTGTGTGGTGTGTGTGTGTGTGTCTGTGTGTCTGTGTTGTTGTGTGTGAGTGAGTGAGTGAGTGAGAGAGAGAGAGAGAGAGAGAGAGAGAGAGAGAGAGAGTGTGTGTGTCTGTGTGTGTGTGTGTGTGAGTGAGAGAGAGAGAGGGGAGTGTGTGTGTGTCTGTGTGTGTGAGTGAGTGAGAGAGAGAGAGTGTGTGTGTGTGTCTGTGTGTGTGAGTGTGAGAGAGAGAGAGAGAGAGAGAGAGAGAGAGAGAGAGTGTGTGTGTGTCTGTGTGTGTGAGTGAGAGAGAGAGAGAGAGAGAGAGAGAGAGAGGGGAGAGAGTGTGTGTGTGTGTGTCTGTGTGTGTGAGTGAGAGAGAGAGAGAGAGAGAGAGAGTGTGTGTTGTGTTTTGTGTGTCTGTGTGTGTGAGTGAGAGAGAGAGAGAGAGAGAGAGAGAGAGAGAGAGAGAGTGTGTGTGTGTGTCTGTGTGTGTGATTGAGGAGAGAGAGAGAGAGGTGTGTGTGTGTGGTCTGTGTGTGTGAGTGAGAGAGAGAGAGAGAGAGAGAGAGAGAGAGTGTGTGTGTGTGTGTCTGTGTGTGTGAGTGAGAGAGAGAGAGAGAGAGAGAGAGAGAGAGAGAGAGAGAGAGAGAGAGAGAGAGAGAGAGAGAGAGAGTGTGTGTGTGTTTCCCGCCTCTGCCTCCACCTCCACCTCCACTCCTTTTACCAGTTGGTCACGAAGTGTAACCCTCCCCTACCCCCACCCCCCTAAAAATCCCCAACAAAACATAAAAAAAAACACACGACTAAAACAAAGAAGACCCCTAAAACACCCAAACAAACACAAAGATTGAAGCACTTCACGTAAGATCATTTGCTATCCTGCTCTGTCCTGTCCTATCCTGTCTTATTCGCTTTCGTAGTTAATCCTGTAAAATGTCTTGAAGGAATTCTGCTTTTAAAACCCAAACGCTATACTAAAACGAGAAAGAAAAAAAAAGAAAGGAAAAATACCCCTTCCAGCTCCCCAAAATAAATTATACCATACCATACACTCCCTCTTCCCATCTCTTCCTCTCTCTATCTCTGTCTCACTCTGTCTGTCTGTCCGTCAGTCTGTCCATCTCTCTGTCTGTCTGCTTTCCTCTTTCTCTCTCTCTCTGTCTGTCCGTCTGTTTGTCTGCCTGTCTGCCAGTCTGTCTATCAATCTGCCTGTCTGCCCGTCTGTCTATCAATCTGCCTGTCTATCTGTCTGTCTCTAACTCTCCTCTGTCCTCTCTTACTCTATACCTGTCTGTCTCACTCTTTATCTGTCTGTCTCATTCTATGTCTGTCTGTATGTCTGTCTCTATGCCTGTCTCTCTCTCTCTCTCTCTTTCTCTGTCTCTCTCACTTTCTGTCTGTCTTTCTGGCTGTCCGTCTGCCACTCTCTCTCTCTCATTCTCTTTCTCCCTCTTCCCCCCCCCCCCTCTCTCTCTCTCTCTCTCTCCCCCCCTCTCTCTCCCTCTCCTCTGTGTGTCTACATCGTAGGTCCGAGACATACATACATACATACATACATACATACAAACAAACATACACACATGCATACCTACACGTACTTGCAGGCTATGTCTAAAGGGAGGAGGTGGTTTCGGCGGTGAACTTCAAAGAGAGGTCAGGAGGGTGGGGGGGGTGGGGGGGGGGGGGGGGGGGGGGGGGGGGCAGAGGTCACGCTGCGTTAACTCTGGACAGCAAGGCTGGACTTGAAACAGCAGTAGAGACAACCGCCAACGTCGAGACTGTGTGCGCGCGCGCGCGCGCGCGCGCGCGTGTGTGTGTGTTGGTGTGTGTGTGTGTATAAGTGTGTTTTTGTGTGTGTGTGTTTTAGCTCTAGAAGTGTGTGTGTGTTAAGTCAAGGCGGAAAATAAAAAATAGGAAGAAATCCATACCAGCATGTGCTTGCATAGTATTAGGTATACATACACACATCTCTATATGTGGGATGGATGTGTCCTTTCTACACACTCTTGCTAGCATGCACACTGACACAAAACCAAAATTTGTGCATACAGAACAAGTAGCAGCATCGAACCTACATGCAGGTAGCATGTCAAGTCAAGTTAAATTTTTATTTCCAGATGGTACATTGAATAAGCAATGATATGCTTTTGAACCCATCAAGCCATCATCTGTGTAGAAGTATGTGTGTGTGTGTGCGTGCGTGCGTATGCGTGCGCACGTGTGTGCATGCGTGTGTGCGTGTGTGTGTGTGCGCGTGTGCGCGCGTGCGTGTGTGCGTGCGGGTGTGTGTTATCTTTTTTCCCCAACACCCAGACTTCACTTTTCTGGTTGGGGTGGCGGCGGCAGGCGAGGCAGACAAAAAGGAAACTTTAACTTGTGTGTGTGTGTGTGTGTGTGGGGTGTGTGTGGAGTGTGTGTGTGTGTGTGTGTGTGTGCGTGTGTGTGTGAGAGAGAGAGAGAGAGAGAGAGAGAGAGAGAGAGAAGAGGAGAGAGAGAGAGAGAGAGAGAGAGACCTACCATTTACACGATTTTGCTCTGGTTTGTTTTTCTGCTGTTGCTTTCATTTGTTTTGCTGCTTTCGTTTTTTTGGCCTTTTTTGTTTGTTTGCTGCCCTGTTGTCTCACTATTCCTTCTCCTCCTCCTCACCTTCTCCTTCTCCTTCTCACCACCACCACCACCACCACCACCACCACCACCATCATCATCCGTCGTCCTCGTCGTCGTCCCGTCGTCATCATCATCATCATCATCATCATCATCATCATCACCACCACCACCACCACCACCACCACCACCACCACCACCACCACCACCACTACCATCATCATCAACATCATCATCATCATAATCGTCGTCGTCGTCGTCATCATCACAACCACCACCACCACCACCATCATCATCATTATCAGCAGCAGCAGCAGCAGCAGTCCCTAGAACTGGATGGTCGTCAGGGGTACAGGAGAGGGACACGTTGGACGACAGTTTTCTTCACACTGGTCTGCCTTCAGCCTTTCAGAATGCTTCATACTCCACCTCACCTCACCTCACCTCACTTCACCTCACCTATCCCGCGTAATCTGCAGCCAGCTTCCTCCAGCGTTTTCAGTTTTCGTTGTAAGTCGTTCTACTCAAGGCCAGTCCACTCTCTGATGTCGTCTTCCCATCGTTTTCTCGGTCTGCCTCTTCGTCTCCCTGCTTGTACTGTTCCCTGTAGGACAGTCTTGGCCAGGCCAGATGTTCGTGTGACGTGCCCATACCACTTTAGATCGCGATTTTTCCCCACTGAAGTTAGTATGTTTTCAAAATTATGTCACGATGGTGTTTTCAAGTTTGGTTTTCAATTCCTTTGTTGGTTATATGATCTCTGTACGAAATACCAGTGTTTATTCTTTAGTCTTAAATAAACTGGTTTCTAAATTCCGTCTCAAATATCACAGTTGTTCTGTGGGTTTCTTCCACTTGACGCTTTTACCTGAGCTTTGAAATAAATGTACTGAACTGTTACAAGTCAAATCTGAGGAACATCTATTTTAAACTATATTATACGTATATGTATACATAGTGTAACATGCCCCCCTCCCCCCTCACACACACCCCCTACGACCGTCTTGGCCAAGGGACAACTGATGGGGATACCTGTAAAATGTTGAGTTTGTACTAGATTCTAGGAACACACACGCACATACACACACACAGTGCTGTGAAATCTTATCTGCTAATCATGTCAACTCACATCAAAGACTAGGTGTGTTCGAATTAAAGCCAACAAAACGAAAAACGCTCACTCCTGCAAACAACATGAACAATATTATAATGAAAACAAGGCATTTTGGAAGGCTGGGGGTAGGGGTGTGTAGAGCAAATCGCTTAAAGGGTTTAATACCATAACTGCCTCTGGCAATTCTAAGCTGTCGTATTTATAGGATACTTACCGAAATACCAGCAATCCCACCTCCTCTTAATTAAAGACAGCACTGCCAGGCCTATAATCGTTAAGCAGGGAACAGTAACGGGGTTGACTTCTGTTTTGCTTAACATAATTATGTCGTTTAAAAGCTAATCCACTGAAAGTGGTCTCTCCTCTCTCTCTCTCTCTCTCTCTCTCTCTCTCTCTCTCCTCCCCCTCCTCCCTCTCCCCCCCTCTCTCTCCATCCCCCTTCTCTCTCTCTCCTCTCTCTCCTCCCCTCCCCTCTCTATGTGCAGTCTTCTCTCTCTCCCCCCTCTCTCTCCCCTTTATCCCTCCCCCTCTCTCTCCTTCCCCCCTCTCCCCCACTCTCCCTCTCCCTCCCTCCCTCCCTTTCTCTCTCTCTCCTCCCCTCTCTTTCCCTCTCTCTCTCCCTCCTCTCTCTCCTTTCCCCCTCTCCCTCTCTCTCTCCCTCTCTCTCCCTCCCTCCCTCTCTCTCCCTCCCTTTCTCTCTCTCTCCTTCTCTCTCTGTACAGCATTGTTTGGTACACAAAGTCATTAACGGTGACAGGAGTGCTTGTTGAACCACATTGAACTGTGACATTGTGACTCCAGAAGCTGTTGACGGCTTTACGAGAGTGGTACGGTGGCTTAATTAATTAATTAATTGATTAATCCCACTGTGATTGATACAGATTTGGCTATTTTGTGCTTTGGTTGTTCTTTGGTTTTGCAGTTGTTTTTAAAACAGCAATTTTTGAGGGTATGGATCTCTCTCTGTCTGTCTGTCTCTCTTTGTGTCTCTCTCTGTTTCTGTCTGTCTGTCTGCCTTTTTTCTTTCTCTCTGTGTGACTCTGTAAAAGAATCAGCGTGGTTTAGCTGAAGGAACCTACCCACCTTTCATACCCATCGAGAGAGCGAGAGCAAGAGAGAGAGAGAGAGAGAGACAGACAGACAGACAGACAGACAGACAAAGGAATACAAAGATGGACAGAGAAAGAGAGAGAAAGAGAGAGAGAGAGCGACAGACAGACAAAGAAAGACAGAGATGGACAGAGAAAGAGAGAAAGAGAGAGAGAGAGAGAGAGAGAGAAGAGAGAGAGAGGGGAGAGAGAGAGCAACAGACAGACAGACAAAGAAAGACAGAGATGGACAGAGAAAGAGAGAGACAGACAGACAGACAAAGGGAGACAGAGATGGACAGAGAAAGAGTGGGAGAGAGAGAGAGAGAGAGAGAGAGAGAGAGAGAGAGAGAAGAGAGAGAAGAGAGAGAGAGAGAGAGAGAGAGATAGAGAGGAGAGAGCAACAGACAGACAGACAGACAAAGAAAGACAGAGATAGAGAAAGAGAAAGAGCGAGAGCAACAGACAAACAGACAAAGAAAGACAGAGATGACACTGAGAGAGAGAGAGAGAGGGGGGGGGGGGAGGAAAGAAAAATACAGACAAAAAGACAAACAGAGACAGACAGACTCAAACTGAGAGAGAGAGAGGGTTGGACTGAGACTACCAAACCCATCAATATAAACTAGGCAGAACCGCAAACAGACGGATGTCTGTCTATTCTACACATCAAGGCGCTTGCATACAAACACACAGACACAGTCATGCACAACAAGGCCAAACTGATGGCAACAGTGCAGCCAAAGTTCATGGCCAGTGGACGACTTTTTCAGAAGACGATGACATAAAAGCGCTTTGTCCCCATCATGCCGCCGCTGCCGTCATTTCCGGTGCTTCCCACACTCACATAAAAGACCGCTTGTCATTGGCTGATTCCAAGTGAGGTTGTTCACCTCTACACGACTTCCGTTTCCTATTTCTGCATGATGCCTCTCCCCTCCCTCTTCCCCTCTTTTTTGTTGTTGTTGATCTATCTGTAACAAAGTCGGTGAGCTTTTTGTTTTTATTGTTTTGTTATGTTCTCGTGTTCGTGTTGTCTTCTGTGGTTCTCCTTCAATCTGAAACAAAGGAAAGAATGGAAAAATGGATATTAGAATTTTGAACAGGCGCAAGAAAAGGAAAAATATGATATGAAATAGCAGGAAAAACTCCCCCCTTCATGCGAATGAAATTCAGGAAAAAAAACAAACCATGTTGAAACATTGAACACTGTATAAATATTGCAAATATAGAACGTCTAAATAATCATTATAGAAATATTGGACAACACTCAAATACTAACACTTTCTACTATAGACAATACCATCCTACAAAAAAAGAGAAACAAACCGATAAATGAAAAATAGGAAGAAACCCATACCAACGTGTGCTTGCATAGTATTACATATACACACATCTCTAAATGTGGGGTGGGTGTGTCCTTCCTACACACTCTTGCTAGCATGCACACTGACACAAAACCAAAATCTGTGCATACAGAACAAGTTACAGCATGCACCTACATGCAGGCAGCAGTTAATTAAAGTAGCACAACCTTCACCTGAACTCCCACGTAGGGTCTTTAGTTTGTCATATTACATATCAACATGTATATGTAAAATGGTAAAGGTTTCCTAACACCTATGTGGTGGTAGGGGAGTGAGGCATCAGAGACCTCAACTTCTCCAGGGGCCAGCATGTTGCGTGCCACGCCCATCTCCTCTTCCTCGCTGCTTTACCTTACCTGACCCTAAAAAGGCAGGTACCCATTTACAGCTATGTGTAATAATCTCCAAGTTACTGACAAGCAGCCCTGGGACTGGGAGGGGGAATAGAAATAAGGGGTGGGGGATGCACACTGTATTCCACATATGGTTTTAAAAAACCCTTAGAGTGAGGTTATTAATTGAGATAGAAGGGGGTGGGGTGGGGGAAGGGATGGGATGGTGATGGTAGTTGGTGGGGAGGGGGGGAGGGGAGAGGGTGGAGGGGAGTAGGTAGGATTACTATAGGCCTACAGAAATTGGTAAAAGCGGGTGTGATGGTTGTAAACTGGACGAAATAGAAAAACAAAACCCCAAAGGAAACTGTCATGCTACCACTCAGCACCATCCATCCATGACCCCAACACCCACACATGTGCCTATCTCAACCCTTGCACACATGACAGAAACAAATAAGCAAGCTTCACTTTACAATCAAGCTTACACTTTACACTGTCATGCTGCCAGTCACATGCAGTTTTACACATGTACTGGCAGCCACCTCCAGCACACCCATGCTATCTCTCCACTCAACCAGAGGCCACATTATGTTAAGTTCCCTCTCCCTCTACAAAGGGATTTATTTACTATAATTACGTCCCATTAATTTCATAGGTAAAAGCACAATTCAGTTGATCATGTAAGTATTATATATTCAAAGATGGGTGGATAACATTCACCACTGTTCAATAATCCACTCAGAAGATAATATACGGAATCTGTCTCAAGTTTATAACAGCCTCTTGTATCCTTTTGAGGCGTGACCACCACAACACTCATTCACAAATAAAACTGTTCATAGTTAGGCAATTTTTACTTCTTTTTGTATGAGTCATCCTCTGCTACTGTAGACAAGTCAAGATTCTCCAAGTGACTTCTGGGTCAAAGTTTATTCGGGTTAATGTAATCATCTGGAGTGGAATGGCCCTTAATCCTGTGACAAGACAACAGGACTATGTAAGTTAAAGAATTAAATTAATTTTAACCCAGTTTGGTACTCACCCAGTATTTCCCATGAGTGTCGATTCCTTGAAGGTCACCCTACCCTTTTATTAGTTACACTTTCCTTCACAATCACCTCTTATTTCCATTTATTGTTTTTACCTTCTTTTACCATTTTCTTTTTCCATCCCACCTTCATTAACCCATGTCCTATCACCCTGCTAAAGTATACGACCTGTGTGAGTGTGTGTGTGCTTTTGATTATTGAAATTTTATTTCATAGATTTTGTCTGCAGCGCACCATGTTTGTAAATATCTCTTTGTTTAAACTATTGATTATTTATCATTGATTGCATGACTGTGTAAGATTAGGTTGAATGCATGCGCTTTGATTTGTCTTTGCAAGATATAGCTCTATATAAGTTCCATTTATTGTTATTATTTTTTTTCCTTTTGGGTTTCTTTACTTTCTTTTTCACTTCTTATTTCTTTCCTTAGTTTCCATCATAAGTACAACATTTATAACTGATTACCTCTCCATCCCAACAGCCTGGCTGAATGGGTGAATTGAACCCTCAGATCCCAGACCTGCCCTGGCCAAAGGCAAAAGTGATGAAGTCATGTTTTGACTTTACAATGTTAACTTTGGTGAGAACTATTTATCTCTTCTAGCCAATCACTACCAAGGAGTGATGAGAGGATAGGGGGACATCCTATCTAGCGAGTTACAACAATCACATCTGCGATCCTACTACATAATTAGGGAAACGGCCCTAGCCCTAACCTTCACTTAGAAAAAAAATATACTTGTAGTAACAACAATTATAAGCTTGGCCACTTTTCACAAAACCCCACAAACATGCACATGACCCCAACATCCACACATGTGCGTCCACACCACACCACACATCACATCTGCACCTTTGCACACATGACAGAAAGAAGCAAGCAAACTGTACACAGACACAGACAAATAGGTACACACACACACACACACACACACAGAGGTTATTTTGTTTTTCCTTTCTAAAGGGTCTAGGGTGACTGGGAGGTCCTACAGCTTCCTATTGCTGCCTTCCTCACAGAGACTGAGCTATTTCTCTTACCAACAAAAACAAAAGCCAAACACAAAAAAATAGAAAGAATTCTCTCTCTCTCACTCTGTCTCTCACTCTCTCTCGCTCTCTCTCTCTCTCTCCACACACACACACACACAGAATCTTTTTACAGTCCTGATGTGACTAATCTGTTGTGCTTTCTGTCTGGGGAGGGCAGGGCAGGACTTGGATCATTTGCTCCGCGTTCCTTGCCCACGCCTCACTGCCGTGCATACCGCGCCGCGTCACTTGAAGTGCCTTCATTCAACCGCGCTGCGCTCCACCACACCGCACCGCGCCTTGCCACCATACCGCGCCGCGTCACTTTAAAGTGCCTTCATTCAACCGCGCCGCGCTCCGCCACACCGCACCGCGCCTTGCCACCATACCGCGCCGCGTCACTTTGAAGTGCCTTCATTCAACCGCGCCGCGCTCGCCACACCGCACCGCGCCTTGCCACCATACCGCGCCGCGTCACTTTGAAGTGCCTCCATTCAACCGCGCCGCGCCCCGCCACACCGCGCCGCGCCTTGCCACCATACCGCGCGCGCTAATCACTTGAAGTGCTCCATCACCGCCGCGCCCCACACCAGCGCCGCGCCTTGCCACCATACCGCGAGCCGCGCTAATCCCTTTATCCAGGTGATGTTCTCTCTCTCTCTCTCTCTCTCTCTCTCTCTCTCTCTGTGGCAGGTAGAGAGACAGAGAAATAGACAGACAGACAGATAGATAGATATTTCTTTATTTTTTATTATTTTATTGTATTCTTTTATATCGAGGATAATGGCATAAGCACGTATGTGCTTTTTTTTTTAAATTCACATCCAGTCCCCGTGTGTATGCGGTTTTGTAAATTCTGTCATCTGCTCCCACCGGCACACAATGGCCTACTCTTACGAAAAGTGGAACAGGATTTAACGTGTGCTCAAAATGTTCTGCATAGATAGATAGATAGATAGATAGATAGAGAGAGAGAGAGAGAGAGAGAGAGAGAGAGAGAGAGACAGAGACAGAGACAGAGACAGAGTGTGTTCATAAGTATGTGATTATTTGCATAACGTATGTGCATGCGTGTGTGGCTACATAAGTATCATAGCGCGCGCGCGTGTGTGTGTATATGTGCGCGCATGCGCGCACAGCATGCGCATGGAGGATGATAAACTGTGCGTGGATATTTGTAGAAGGGCATGTATGCATGATGCGTAACCTTGAGCAGGCGCGTGTGCATACCCCATACGAGCATTACAAAACCACACTCACACACACACACACGCACGCACACACACACACACCACCACACACACACACACACACACAATTTTATGGTCACACATAGCGCAGCAGGACACGAAGGTAACTATCTAGTTGTGCCGTTACATGCTAGGATAAAAGAAGACAAGCATGTAGGGAGGAAGTATTTAGTATCCACACCTACCTACACGCTTACATGCTTGGCTGGCCATCTGTTTATTTATTATATATTATACCCACAGAGTACATACAGAAACAGAACTATCCCGTGGGGAGAGAGAGAGAGAGAGAGAGAGAGAGAGAGAGAGAGAGAGAGAGAGAGAGAGAGAGAGAGAGAGAAAGAAGACAGACAGACAGACAGAGAGACAGAGAGAGACAGAGACAGAGAGAGACACAGAGAGAGACACAGAGAGAGAGGTAAAGCATAAAAACAAATGTAAAAAAAAATATATAGAGAGAGAGCTAGAGAGAGATAGAGAGAGAAGGTTGCTCAGGATTTTAAGTAGTAGAGGTATTCTAAACACACACACACACACACACACACACACGAATTGTCAGGTCTGCAAGTAAGTTTCTTTAAAACGTGAGGCGGTAGAAATCTCCATCTTAAACGGAACTAAGGACCCGAACCCTCTACCCGTGACTTTTCATACCCAGTAGGACTAGCAAAAACCACAACCCTTTTGCCTTATAATATCCTTTTGGCTACTGCTCAAGTACACAACCTAACAAAACGCAGTAAATAAACACACTATACTGCAACTTCCAAAGCAATACAATGACAACTTAAAAAAAAATACAATGACAATATTATGATACACTGGCATACTAAGAGTGATATTATGCAATCCATATCAAGCCTAAACAAAGTGTGTGTGGTGGGGGTAGGGTGGTGGGAGGGGGGGGAGGGGGGGGGGGGGGGAGGCGGCAAGATAGCCTAGTGATTAGAACGTTGCGCTCGTGATTTAAGGGCCTGGGATCGAGCCCAGGTTTGAATCCCCACCGACCCCACGCCCGTTCAAGGGAAGTTTTACCTCTGAAGTTAACATCAGTAGGCCCTACTGACTTCCCTACACCCTGGAAATCCTTCGGATGAGACTATAAACCCAGGCCACGTATGTGAATGCACGTAGAACATCTTGTGCACACGTTACAACCCGTTCTGCATTTCAGAAATGTAGGCCATTCATGCCGGTAAGAGCTTATGACCAAACATTGATATATTTAAAAAACCCAACCCAACAACAGCTGCATGTACACTGATGTTGTGGTAAGACATCATTCCCGAAGTCGGAATGCGGCTACCTTAATGGTGGGTAGAAACGGTGGTATATGCAACAGTATCATCATGGATGAACCTCAGAGCTGTAACAGGGACAAAAAAAACACGAAAAAGAAATAAAGAAAAAGAAAAAAGAAAAGAAAAAAACCCTCTCTTAATCTACTACTAAACAAATCCAAGGCCACTACACTACACTACACTACACTACACCACCACCCTTCCAACTTTACTCCATTAAGACTCTCATCACGTGTTTAGCTGGGCTGGTGTCTTGCTCAGATGACGTGTGTGTGTGTGTGTGTGTGTGTGTGCACTTTGTTTCTATATCATAATCTACGTACCAAAAAAAAATAAATAATAAAGAGAGGAATTAACAATCCATAAAAACTAAAATACTCAGCCACGCACTAGCCTCGTGAAAAGATCCCCCCCCCCCCCCCCACCTTTTAAAATTATTTTTAATAATCTGCTACGACCTTTTAATCCAACCAAGACCTTTTAATCCCGTTCAAAAGGATTATGGTCTCCAACGTAAACGCGGTGGTTATGGTGTGTGGGAAAAAGTCGACCTCAACGACAGCCTGAGGCAGTGAGTGGCCAAATCACTTGTAAGCTCCATCCCCCTTAGTACGCCCCGCCAACCTCAAGGTACGCAACTCCCAGCGCCGCGTGGGGGCGCTAATTCCAGGTCAAAGGGCATTGCGTGTGTGTAGCCGTATAATTTATTTATGGTCAGCCAGGGTGGTTTATGTGAGGTATATGTGTATATATGTATGTTCGTGTGAAATATGTAATTAGCTTTAGCCAGTTTTGGGTTCTGTAGAATTATAAGAAATAGAGGAGGAAGAAAAGGTTGAAAGGTTGAAAGGTCATCTCGACTGATGTAACAACCGTCGAAGGAGGTCAAGGACGTTGAGAGTTGAATCTTGATTGCTAGTAGAATTTTTTTTTGTTGTGGTGGTGGTGTGGTGGTCAATGAAATAGTTAACTCAAGGTGTGTTTAGATTAGATAAAGAGTTTTTGAACACATACATACATACATATATAATACATACATATACACACACATACATACATACACACATACAAACAGACTTTCTTTTTAAGAATGCTTGTTCATATAGACTTAACATGCACTTGCATACATGTAGTGCATGCACCTGTGGATATTGTCTCTCCCTCCCCCCCCCCCCTCTCTCTCTCTCTTTCACCACACCTTGTGACCTCGAGTTCACCTATGTCATAACAGCGGTCCAGTTCTTCAGCACTGGAAAAACAAACCCATAGTCCAGATCCTAATTAATTAACACCTGACTTCAGCACTAATCTCCTGCCTCCAGGAAAGAAAGGGAAGAGAGAGAGAGAGAGAGAGAGAGAGAGAGAGAGAAGAGAGAGAGAGAGAGAGAGAGAGCGTCATGTGTGTGTGAAAGAGAGAGAGAGAGCATCTCTTGTGTGAAAGAGACAGAGCGTCAGTATAAGTGTGTGTGTGTGTGTGTGTGTGTGAGAGAGAGAGAGAGAGAGAGAGAGAGAGAGACAGACAGACAGACAGACAGACAGGCAGGCAGGCAGACATCAAAGACAGAAAGACACAGAAAGACAAAGACAGAGACAGAGGAAGACAAGAGAGGAAGAACGTAGGAGAATTAAGAAAATAAAAAACCAGCTCTGACCAGAACAACCTATAATATATGTAACACCCCAGGTGCCAAGCTCCACACAGGTGCAGGGTCAGTCATCAAGACGTTGACCATGTCAACTTTTGAACAGAGAGGTCAGTCTGTCAGGTGATCACTGCAGACCACGTCAATTGGACACTGGCCAAACTCAAAACGTCATACTTGAAAAAAAAACAACCAACAAAAAACTTAATACGCACCAAACGTTCGAACACTCGGCTTCTGCCAAGATCGACACACCAAAAAAAAAAAAAAATGTACACGCATATAGTCTTTTATATATGGAAACTTTCTCATTCATTGGAAGTGCATGTTTTCCCGCCTTGTGGTTTGGCTGGCTGGCTGGCTGGTTGGCTGGTTGGTTGACTGACTGGTTGGCTGCTAGCCATCTGGCAAAGGCTAGGCTAGGCTAGGACGGAGGACCAGGCTAAGATGGTTTTTGAGGTCCTGCCAGGCTGACTTAGAGGTCGTGGTGTGTTGGAGGTTTGCCCAGAGGTTGAGAAACAATAACAGTTTTTTTTGGTCGTTTGTTGGTTAGACGTTTATGCCTTCTCTATGGTGATGAAACAGGCATGGAGCAATCATTGCTGGATGAAAACGGACCCCCCCACTCCCCCCAAAAAACTAACCAAAACAACACCAAACAAACCCACCCAAAAAATCCCCCCCCCCAAAAAAAAAAGAAAAAAAAGAAACACCAACCACCAAACAAAAACTAAACAAACACACAAAGAAAATAACAACAACAAAACCCCTCAAAACAACAACATCAAAAAGAAAACTCAACGAAAGAAAAGCAAAACCAAAACCAAAACCCCCCCACCCCAAACAACAAAAAACATGCATGTTATATAAATCATAATCACTCAATTACCATAATTATTTCAGCATGTTATGGAAATGATTGGCAATGGACATTGATTTGTTGTGTTGATCAACGAGAGAGAGAGAGAGAAGAGAGAGAGAGAGAGAAGAGAGAGAGAGAGAGAGAGAGAGAGAGAGAGAGAGAGAGAGAGAGAGTGAGGACTTTGGTTACAACTCTGTGAAGCCATGGCCACAATGTGTATTTGTATATCATGACAGCACTATATATAAGTTTTCTGTCCTTGCAAGGTTACTCTTGTGTTTTGGTGATGCCTTACTTTCTTCAGCAAAACCCTGTTTAAACCAAGAAGATGGTGAAAAAGAAGATGAAGACGATGCTGAAGAAGCAGCAGCAGCAGCAGCAGCAGCAGCAGCAGCAGCAGCGGCAGCAATAACAACAACAGTAGCAACAGCAGCAGTAGAAGGAGAAGAAGAAGAGGGGAGGAGGAGGAGGAAGAAGAAGAAGAAGAAGAAGAAGGAGAAGAAGGAGGAAGGAGGAAGAAGAAGAAGAAGAAGAAGAAGGAGAAGAAGAAGGAGGAGGAGGAAGAAAAAGAAGAAGGAGGAGGACGAGGAGAAGAAGAAGAAAAAGAAGAAGAAAAAAGCAGCATGACAAGAAAAAGAAGAACAAGAACAAAAAGTTGTGGGTTTTTTTTGTTTTTTTTTTGTTTTTTGGTGCTCAGGTCCAATGATGGTCTGTCCTGCCTCTCCCCCCTCCCCCCTCCCCCCCCCTATCCCACCTCGCCCCCATTTGCAACCCCCAACCCCTTTCCCCGCACTTCCTTCTCAGATGACCGCCTCCCTGCCCACTCCCCCACCCCTTTTTCCTATCTACCCAGGGTGGTCACGCCTAATGACCAAAGATGTGGACCATGGCCGCCTCCCTTTGATCTCTCTAAATCGCTTTACGTCAAGTCCATGGAAGTGGAAGAGAGAGAGAGAGAGAGAGAGGGAGAGAGAGAGAGAGAGAGAGAGAGAGGGGGGGGAGGGCTAGGTGAGACAGACAGACAGGCAGACAAAGACACAGACAGACAGATAGTGCAGAAACAGAAAAAAAGTTACCCTCCTCTTCCCCCCAAAATCTTCCTCCTCTCCAGAAACACACCCTTATAATAGTACAGTAATAGCTACTACAATCCATCCCTCACCCCCCCTTTTTCCCCTTAACCCCCCCCCCCCCTCCTTCACCTTCACCTTGTCCTCTGACCTGCTATAAGGGTTCAAGGCCGTCCAGATGTGGGGGGTGGGGGGTGGAGAGGGGGCGAGAGGTGGGGTGTGGGGGGGGGGGGAGGAGAACTTGTTTATTGTCCAGGGGGTGGTCATGGAGGTGAGTTGGTCTTTGGCTTCTCATTGCCTTTAAGTCTTGGCCGCAGGTCAGTTGTACCAGCTGCAGGGTCACAGTCCTGAGTGATTTACTGTGTGTGTGTGTGTGTGTGTGTGTGTGGCCCGCTAGGTTATGGTTGGTATCCACACACACACTCACACACTCACACTCACAGGCACACACTCACACTCACACTTACAGGCCCACACACACAGAGGTTATAGTTGGTATCCACACACACCACACTCTCAGCACACATCACACTCACACTTACAGGCACACACACACAGAGGTTATGTTGGTATCCACACACACACACACACACACACATTCACACTCACAGGCACACACTCACACTCACACTTACAGGCACACACACACAGAGGTTATGGTTGGCATCCACACACTCACACATTCACACACACACACCACACACACACATTCACAGGCACACACACACAGAGGTTATGGTTGGCATCCACACACACACTCACACTCACAGGCACACACTCACACTCACAGGCACACACACAGAGGTTATGGTTGGTATCCACACACACACACACATTCACACTCACAGGAACACACTCACACTCACACTTACAGGCACACACACACAGGTTATGGTTGGCATGCAAACACACACACACATTCACACTTACAGGCACACACACACAGGTTATGGTTGGTATCCACACCACACACACACACACACACACACACACACACACACACACACACAACACACACCCCAGGTTATGGTTGGTATCTGTACACACACACACCACACACACACACACACACACACACACGTGCGCGCGCGCGCACACACACACACACAGACATACACAGAAGTTATGGTTACAGGCACACACACATACACACACAGAGGTTATGGTTGGTATCTTTACACACACACAGGTTATGGTTGGTATCTTTACACACACACAGGTTATCCTTGGTATACACACACACTGACACACACACACACACACACACACACACACACACACACACACACACACACACACACACACACAACAGAAGCCACCACACCACCACCCACCACCACTACACCCACCCAAACCATGGCGTACCTACACAGTATTTCCCGAAAAACCGGAACGAAACATGTGACTGGACTACTGCTAGCAATGACAGTTTTATTTCTGGAGGAGGGAAGGGAAGGGGGATGTTTAGGCTAGTTGGGCTGATCTTGAGCTGAAAGGCTGGACAGGACCGACCCTCTGTGGAAACTGTTATCATCATTATTGTTGTGGTGGAGGTGGTGGAGGGTAAGAGAACTTCAAATGAAAAGCTTTGCTAATTTGTTTCTTAAAAAAAAAAACTATAACGGCAAAGGTTCCATCCCTAAAACAATAGCATGAGGGATGGGTTAAAAAATGAACAGAGACCCCCCAAAACACAAGAGTTAAATCCCCCCAAAACAAGCAAAAACATCAATCAAAACTAATGAAAACAAAAACAAAAACAAAAAATGCAACAAAATACACAAAAATACCACTCCCTCCCCCAACAGAAATCTCAGAAAAGGTAGTGTGTGTGGGTGGGGGAGGGGGGGAGAACTATGGGACCCCCCAAAAAAAAGAAAAAGAAAAAAGAAGTACATTGCCATAAAGCTGTACAGCTCATTTGGCATGTACTGCCGAGGAGAAGCATAATTATGACAGGACAGGAGTCATCTGACATGGATACGTACGGAAACACTCAGGGATTTTTTTTGTTTTCTTTTGTTGTTAGTTTTTCATGGACCGTCACTGATT
>CM054142.1:29051846-29059346 GCA_028751875.1 Rapana venosa | reverse complement strand
ACCAAAACAAAACCAAAACCAGAAAGAGAGGAATACGAGGAGAACCTTAATTGAAAAACAGTGGTGATCATGACGTGTGATTGTTTGACGCAGTCGTGACTGCAGTGAGGTAGTAGTAGAAAGTGTTGCACGACATACTAGGCTACCGCTGGCCTCTGAAAGAGTGAGGGCGAGCGTGACTGTTGACACCGTCGTGACAGTAGTGACGTGGTAACTAGCTGACCTACGGTGTTGCGTGACTTACTACTAGCTTGCTCCTGCTGCCGTTGTCACGTTGTCACGGGTAACAATGCACACGCTACAATAGACAATGGCTGGAGTTCTCCTGACACTCCCAGGGAAAAGGAAAAACAATATTTTGTTGAGTAAGAAAAAGGGGTAGGGGTGCGGGGTGGGGTGGGAGAGGTAGGGGGTGGGGTGGGGTGGGTGGGAGCCCTCCAGTAAAAGGAATGAAAGAAAGAAGAAACAAAAAAGAAGAATATGTTCAACATTAATGGATGCTCAAGTCATTCTTTCCAAGAGGATAGAAGAAAGTAAGAAAGAGTTAAAGGAAAAGAGAGAGAGAAAAAAAAGAAAGATAAAGAGAGAGAAAAAAGAAAGGAAAAACAAAGGAAGGAAAAGAGAAAGAAAACATAAAGAGAGGAGGAGAAAAAAAATGAAAGAAAGGTTGAAATAAAGAAAAAGAAAGATATGGATATCAGAAAAAAGGAAAAAAAAAAATAGAGAGAGAAAAATCGAGAAAGACAGAAAGAAATGAATGAAAAGAGAGAGAAAGAAAAGTTAAAAAAGATAAACAATGAAATAAATGAAGGAAAACAGAAAAAATAGAAAGAATACAAAACAACAGAGAAAAAGAGAAAGAAGAACAAGGAAAAAAGAAAGAAAACAAGAGAAAAGACGAAAAAGAAGAAAGAAAGAAAGAAAAAAGACAGACAGAGGAGTACAGTTACACTAAAGAAAAGGGAGAAGCCCCCCCCCCCCCCCCCCCCCCCCCCCCAACCTCCCCCCCCCCCGAAATATCAAACAAAAAATATTAGATACAAGAATCAGGTCAAGAAGAAGAACATTGATAAAAGAAAACCACATAACAAGAGAAGGAGAAGACGAAGAATAAGAAGATGAAGAAGAAGCAGAAGAAGAAGTCCTTCGGATAAGACTATAAACCGAGGCCCCGTGTGCCAACCCATGCAGAACATCTTGCGCACACGTTAAATCCTGCTCCGAATTTCGAAAGAGTAGGCCATTGTGTGCCGGTGGGAACAGATGACAAAATTTACAAAACCGCATACACACGGGGACTGGGAGTAAAAAAAGCACATGAGTGCTTATTCCATTATCCTCGATTTAAAAAAAAAGTCATCAGAGCGCTTTGATTTGTTGCTTTACAAGATTCAGCGCTATATAAATTCCATACATAATTATTATGATTAATTTGAAGAAGAAGAAGAATTTGAAGAAGAAGAAGAATTTGAAGAAGGTGAAGAAAAAGAAGAAGTAGAAGTAGAAAAAGAAGGAGAAGAATTTGAAGAAGAAGAAGAAGAAGAAGAAGAAGAAGCAGAATAATAATATAAGAATTTGAAGAAGAAGAAGAATTTGAAGGAGAAGAAGAAGAAGAAAAGAGAAAGTAGAAGGAAAATGAAAGGAGAAAGAAGGAAGATGAGGATAAATGAAAACAAACGAGAAAGAAAGAAGAAGAAAATGAAAGAAAACAACAAGAACAACAACATAACAGAGAAGGGAGAGAGAAGAGAGAGAGAGAGAGAGAGAGAGAGAAGAGAAGAGAGAGAGAGAGAGAAGACAGACAGAGAGACAGAGAGACAGAAGAAACAAAGCAAGAAAGAAACAAACAAAAGAAAAGAAAGAAAGAGTACCCCCCAAAAAAAAGAAATAAAACCTGACATGAAGACACTGAAGCCATGTGACAACAAGGAGTGACTGAGATAAAAAAAAAAACAACAACGCGTAGAAGAAAGAAGGGGGAAAAAAGAAAAGAAAAGAGAAAAGCAGGGAGCAACAAGAGGAATGAGAGAAAGAGTAAAAGATCAGAAAGAAAGACCGACAAACAGACAGAAAAAAACACACGTTTGACGTCATCTTCTCACTTTGGGGGTACAAAACAACATTGGACAAAACAAAAGATCACTCAAAAACAAGAATGGGTGGATTGGGTGGTAGGTAGGGGTAGGGGTTGGCGTTGGGATAGGGGTAGGGGGTGGGATAGGGGTAGGGGGTGGGGTTGGGAGGCCAGAGCAACAGGATCCACAACAATTGAGGAAAACAACAGAAGAGAAAGAGAGAGAGGGAGGGAACTCGAAAGATTTATGCGCAAAAAGGCCATTGGCCTATACATGAAGGGGGGTTGCCAAACTGCTTAGTATTTTAGTGAGAAAAATAAGTAACACAAAAAAAACCAAAATGTTATTGTATACCCACAACCACCACAATAAAAATCAGTTAAAAATATGACTTAAGAAACCAAGATATCTCTTATACTAAAGGCTTTACACAAGTATAAAGCAAAGCTGCCCACAATCTCAGGGTGACTAGATGCCATGAGTAGACAGAATCTAAATAAATTAGGCTGTCTACTATACTTTACCGGAATGTAATTCTGTCTTACATCTTCTATTACTGGACAGCACAGCACAAATTGAACTTCATCTTCCACTGTTTGCTTACATAATGGGCATAGCAACCTGAGGTCATCATCATCATGTTCTATATATCTTAATTTATTAACATTTATGTCTGATACACCAAGTCTAAACTTAGACATAATTCTTTTCAAATGTATGTCCATATCAAGCTTAGACAAGGTTTGACATCGTGTGAACCTATAAATTGTCTGTACATTTGAAATCTTTCACTGTTTTGTATATGACCACTCCACTGCTGCCAACGGCAGTCAATCAGTCTTTGCCTGAAAACGTTGATAAACTCTCTACAATTTCCGACACCTTGATTGAGCCAAACAAACCCAAAGCCAAGTTCACATAAATAGGTACGTATTTGTGAAGCCCAGGTGCTTTTCCCCTTGCCATCTAGATCATAAGGTAACCTGCACTCATCCATATGCAGAATCTTTAATCCAATATCTAATGCATCTTACAGCAGCATTAACAGAGAGAGGATATCTATTGGTTGAGAGAGAGAGAGAGGAGAGAGAGAGGAGAGAGAGAGAGTGAGAGATGAAGAGAGACGAGAGGGAGAGAGAGAGAGGAGAGAGAAGGGGTGGTGGAGGATATATTTATACAGCAAGATTGAATTTAATTTAATTTGATTTGAAATGAATGAGAGAGAGAGAAGGAAGAGAGAGAGAGAGAGAGGAGAGAGAGAGAGAGATGAGAGAGGGAGGGAGAGAGAGAGTGGGGTGGGTGGAAGAGAGAGAGCAGCTATATACAACAAGATTGGATTGGATGGATTGGAGAGAGAGAGAGAGCTATATGCAAGATTGGATTAAACTGTATTAGAGAGTGAGACAGAGAGAGAGAGAGAGAGAGAGAGGAGCGAGAGAGAGAGCGAGAGAGAGAGAGAGAGAGAGAGAGAGAGAGGAGAGAGAGAGGAGAGAGAGAGAGAGAGAGGAGAGAGAGGAGAGACAGAGAGACAGAGAGACAGAGAGAGGAGAGAGAGGCTTAGCTTTAAGGTTGGAACAGAGACAGTGCATCCCCAAGATATGTAGAAGTGCTGGTTCAATCCCCGTTTCAGACCAAATTTTTGTTAACCCATCCATTTGATTGTGAGTGATGGTCTGGGTATTGGTCTTTTGGAGGGGACCACAGAATTGCACGTAAAAGAACTGAAGGCAACAAGACGGATGTCCTTGCCAAAATTCTGTAGATAAAAAGCCAGAGGGAAACAAAGACACATGCTGACAGAAAAATCTTTTTTAAAAAAAAGGTGGCGTTGCTCTTGTGGTGATACATTTTCTTCAGGGAAAGCAGCCAAAAATATTCACGCAGAAAAGCCAATCGTGACTGGAAATACAATACTATACAATGCAATACAATACAATAGAATATAATACATTTGAACACAATACAATATAATAACCGAAGCACAGGCATTCATGCACAGAGTGAAAGAAAACTTTATTGTTCTTTTTATCTCCATCTTTCACACATCTGAATAATCAGAAAGATATACATACTACATCTTTGTAACACACACACACGCACACACTCGCGCGCGCGCGCACACACACACACACACACACACACAACACACACACACACCACACACACACACAACACACACACACACACACACATAGTCGCGAGCGCGCGCGCGCACACACACAAAAGCATGCACACAAGGGTATGCCTCTTATTAATACAGACATCACAATCTGAACAATACATGGTGACAAATTGTCCCAAAGAAATTGAGAATAAGTGTCAGACAGACAATTACATTGTGCAGCGGGCTGAAACACGCACGCACGCACACACACACACACCCACTCACACACACCCACACGCACACACACACTCACACACACACACTCACACACGCACATGCACACACACACTCACACACACACACACACACCACGCATGCACACGTGCGCACACACACCCTCACACACACCTACACACTCACACACACTCACACACACACACTCACACCAGCGGGTTGCGTGAATGCATATCCACACACCCACATGCTTACACAAGAGAGAGAGAGAGGGGGGGGGGGGGGGGGGGGGGGGGGGAGGGGGGGGGGGGGGGGGGGAAGGGAAGAGAGAGAGAGAAGGAGAGAGGGTGGGGGATGGAGAGAGTGTTGACTCTATATACTGCACTATCTAAGCTCACAATCTTCCCAAATCACATAGCAAAACATAAACAGAAATAGAGACAAAACACATGAAAGGTAGGCAAAAACAAAGACACACACACACACACACACACCACACAAACACACACAACACAACACACACACACACACACACACACACACACACACACACCACACACACACACACACACACACACCACACACAACACACACGCACACACACACATACTAACACCCACCCACCACACACACACACACACACACACAACTACACCCCCCCCCCCCACACACACACACTAACCTCCCCCCTTCCCCCCAACACACACACCACACACAACACACACACACACACACCTAACCCCCCAACCCCACCCCCCCCCCCCCCCCACCCACTACACCCCCCCCCCCCCCCCACCCCCCCCCCCCCACCCCCCCCCCCCCCACCCCTCCACTCCCACGCACACACTCCTCAAAACTTGAGCCATGACAACACAGTGTGAATGGAAACATAAGCCTGAAACGTGGGAGGGAGAGAGAGAGAGAGAAAAAAAAACAACCCACCACCACCAACAACACAACAACCAGAAAATACAAAGACAAAACCAAACCAAACCAAACAGGACAACAGAAAAACAAAACTGACTTATACAGCTGGTAGATTTGCACTCTTTCCCCACCCCCTCCTCCCTCTACCCCCTCCCACCTCCTTCTTCACTATTACCATCCATCTCCACCCCCTCCACCCCCCCCCCCCTTCACACACACACATTATAGATTTCTTCTTGCCTGTCCACTTTTTCTATTCCAGTTTCTTTTCAATAGGTCTACCCCCTCCCCCCTGTCACCCCCCTGCCCCCTCCCTGTCCCCCAATACACACACAGTTCTGTGGTGCTCTTTTCGCCTATCCGTTAATGCAGGCTTCTCAAGTGTGGGGTATTCCATTCATGTAGTCTGCTTTGAGCTCTTTGCTACCAAGGTGTGAATGACATACACACACAGACACACACACACACGTGAACTCACACGTTCACGCACACACACGCGTGCCACACCACATATGCACACACACATGCTCGCACCACACATACACACACACACATGCGCGCACAGGCACACACACACACATGTAGGTGTGCTAGCGCGCCACACACACACACACTAAACACTATACACACAGACATACAGACACACACATACACACACTACACACACACTACACACATACACACACCACACGCACACACACTATACACTACATACACACATTTACCAATTTTCATTCACAAACTCACACACTTTGGTCACAAATACAAAAAGCGCAGACAAAGTGCATACATACACACACACAAAAGCAAAGGGAACAACAAGATGACAGAATGACAGAAAAAAAAGAAGGAACAGGGAAAAACAAAAGGACAAGGAAGAGGAAAGAAGGAAGGAAAATAAAAGAGAGAAGAAAATTTACAAAGCTTCACACACATTTACCCCCACTTCCCTCACATAAACACACACACACACACACACACACAGACAGCATCATCCCCTTCACCGCCCCCCCCCCCCCCCCCCCCACACACACACCTCCCCCAACCTCCTCCCACCCCACATCTTTCCAATCCCACCCTTCTCCTCTTCACAAACACACACCTACCACTTCCCTACCTCCCCCTTCCCCACCCACACATCCACACTCACAACCCCCCCCCCCCCAAAAAAAACAACCAACCAACCAAACAATAACAAACAACAACAGCATAAGACTAAAGCACACACCTTTGTCAACACCCAATGGGGTCCTACAGGGACCAAGGAAAAGAGGTCAGAGGATCCACAGCACGCGGACACACACGTTGTGCACGTGCCTGAGACAAAAGACAGTGCTGTTTGGCCACCACACAGCCACAGCAGACAGAGAGACAAGGGCCGTTATAGCTTTTCTTCATCAGTGGACACCCACCCACTCACACATACACTCGCACACACACAGGAGCGCGCGTGCGTGTGCGCACGTACAGGGGGTGTGTTTTGTGGGGGTGGGGGTGGGGGGAGGAACAGAAGGTGAAAGATTATAGAACTTACAGGTAAGAAAAGACAACAACAGCAACAACAATAACACAACAACAACAACAACAGAAGTGGATGGGGAAGGGAAGGGGAGTGGGAGGATGAGGAGACACACACACACATTCTCTCTCTCTCTCTCTCTCTCTCTCTCTCTCTCTCTCTCTCTCTCTCTCTCTCTCTCTCTCTCTCTCTCTCTCTCTCTCTCTCTTTTGACAAACACACCCTTGCCAGTTTTCATTCACAAAATCACACATTTCCGTCACACACTACAAAAATGCAGACAAAATGGAGACATCACAAAGACAAAGGTGAAAAGACGTTAAAATGAAAAACAACAACAACACACACACAGATACACATCGTGCGCGCCAACGCAGGACACCGCACCACACACACACACACACAACACACACACACGAGAGAAAGAGAGAGACTCACAGACACACACAGACACACCACACACACTATTCTATCTATCTATCTATCTATCTATCTATCTATCTATCTATCTATCTACTATTTCTATCTACCTATTATGTATCTATCTATCTATCATATTATCTATTATCTATCTGCTTATGTGTTGTGTATGTCTACATATATATATATATAATATATTATATATATATATATATATATAC
>CM054142.1:29021846-29046846 GCA_028751875.1 Rapana venosa | reverse complement strand
GACGGACAGAGAGCAGCAGAAGGCCACAACAACAATGTCAATGACACAGCTATATACCATGACGTCTGTTCTCTCTCTCTCTCTCTCTCTCTCTCTTTCTGTCTCCAGGAAACTATACATCATCCAATAATACCCTCACTCACGTTGTCCCAATCAAGGGCGGTTAATTCACAGTTAACAGCTTCCCACACCCACCCACACACCCACTCACTCCTCCTGCCACCTTCCCACCCCACCCCACCCCACCCCAACAATACACGGCCCTCGTGCATTGATCCTGGACAATGAGGCTGTAGACCTTTTTTCTTTTTATTCTCTGCTCACAAAGCTCCAGCTAAAATTACGCTGTTGTGACGTCATTCTCACAAGCACGTTTCTAGGGGGCAAGATATTCATGGCGTCAGCTGTAAGGAGTTCCAGTTGTCTTGGAAAAGGTGTCAGTCACCCCACGCGTGGGGCAAGCCTTTTCTGTCTGTATGGGATACCTCTCTTTCCTAAGATTTTGCCATGCATGGATTTGATTGTATTGGATTGCTGAGCCACTCCTGATATTTCTCCTCCCAAACAAGACTGGAGTGATTTGAGAAGGCGGAACCATTGTCTCCCAAGACATAATACTACTTCTTTCTTTTTCTTCTTTGACAAATGCTTTGGACAGCAGCTATTGTTGTTTGTCATATGAGCAAAAATGGTTGCACTGCCGTTTAGTGCCTGACAAGTCAGGCCCAGCACATCCGTCTTGTGGGCATGGGGGAGAATTGCAAAATGTCAAGTTTTCTGGGTAAAAAAGGCGGGGAAAAGGACGGAAAACAAAAGTATCAAGAAAGAGGTGAAAGGACAAAGCAAAAACAAAATAGGGATAGAAAAGATAAAAATTGCTTGCACAAAATTTCCAAGGTGGGGACCCCTTTTATACTGACATTTTTCTCTGTCCCCAATACACCCCAGCACAATGGCGGGTGCCCTGCTTAGCCGGGCGTGTGGCTCTAAAAAAGAAGTCGCCCATTATTTAATGTAAGGGAGTGCATTGGGGAGGGGGAAAAAAGTGGAAACTTTTTAGATACAAAGCTATTTTGTTGACACATCCCCTGTCACTGTAGCCTCTGATCACTTGGGACTTGCGTGTCACGCACTTTATGACTGAACGTCATTATCATTTTGACTTCTGATTATTGTGATTTTTTGTTTTTGGGATCAAAATATTTCTGCCCTAGTAACTTTTGATTTAGGGATTGTGTTTTTGTCTGTGTCGTTATTTGATAAGTTCTTGTGTTATTTTCTATTCCTGGACTGATTTGTGCTTTTATCGTTATTATCTGCTCTTTTGCCTTTGTTTGTTGTTGTCGGGTTAGGGAATTGTTGTCTTTGCAAGCAAGGGCAGGAATTCACACAGAGAATTTGAAAACAATAAAAAGCAACCCACAATCGCCAACCCAAACTGAAAAAGAACCCCAAACAATAATAAAATATAAATATATATTTAAAAAAATTATATATATATTTGTGTGTGTGTGTGTTTCCGGCCTGTTGTGCCTGTGGGGTTTGTGAGTGTGTGTAGAACACAAAGCACAGTCAAAAAAAAGCGGAAATAAACCCCTTAGAAAGGACAAAAACAAAACCCCACGATATAGATAGAATCAGGGAGGCCCCTCCCCTTTTTTAAAATGCCCCTTTTCGTAAACGGGGCCCCATCCCCTGGCCTCCATATCCCACAGCTCAGCCTTTAAAAGTCCCGGCCTGAAAGAAGGCGAGAAAAAATCCATTCTGTATGGCCATAATAAAACATAAATTTTTTGCTCTGACGTCATTCAATGACATGCTTAGATTAGGGGAAGGGATCTTTTTTTTGTTATTTTCTGAGAATTAAGCATAAATTGGATATTTGTAGAACCGAGAAAAAAAAGATTTTCGTCTTGGTTAGGCTTTCTATCTATCTATCTATTTCATCTATCTATCTATCTATCTCTATCTATCATCTTCTATCGTTTCTTCTGTCGTCTGTCTATCTGTCTATCTGTCCGTCTGTCTGTCTGTCTGTTTATCTATCTATCTTATATGTGTATTGTCTTATTATTGGATATAGTCCTGATCACTGAACAAGTTTATTTGTTGGCTCTGCCATTGTCATATTTATCAATTTCATGTTTTATTTTGGACTGATTTAATCTTGAAAGGCAACAACAAACAAAACAAAAATAACAACAACAATAAATGAAAGAAGGGAGGGTTTGAAGTGGTAAAGAATGGATACATAATTATATCAAAATGATATAGGGGAGTAGTTAAATCCTAAACAGTTCCAAATCTTTAAAAAGATTCCAAAAAACAAAAACATCAGTTCTAATACAAAATAGTGAAGTATTAAAATGTAACAGCACTGTGAGGCTGATAGCTCTGATAAGTTGAAAGTGTGTGTGTGTGTGTGTGTGGTGATGGGAGAGAGAGAGAGAGAGGGAGAGAGGAGAGAGAGAGAGAGAGAGAGAGAGGAGATGTATCTGTCAAGCTGGCAGTGTGGCTGTTTGTGTGTTCATACCTGCCTGTGTACCCTGTGTGTGTGGGTAGGGGGGGGGAGGGCTCCCTGTGAGAGCCAGGGTGTATGTGTGTAAAAGCCAGGGAAAAAAAGACTGAAAGGAACTATTTAGGGTCTTAACAGTTGGAACTTAGGATAAGAAGGGGATAACACTTTTCAGTGTTGGTCTGTCCAGTTTGCACATATAACCAATCAGGGACATGAAACCCAGGCTGGTCAGTGTTCCATAATCCCCCCGCCCCCCCCCCCAAAAAAAAAAAAAAAAAAAAAAAGAAGTCAGAGACTTTCAGATGTTTGCTAAGTTATTGTAAAATTCCGCTCTGACGTCATTCTTGTGGACATGCTCAGACTAAACAAATCTTGAAAGAAAGAACTAAAGGAAGAAGGAAAGAAAAAACGAAAGAAAAACATACAGGTAGACACAAAGAACAATTTTAATGCAAGAGGACAAAAAGAAACAATAAATTATTCAAGATATAACACCCTAAATTCTATGTTGTCATCAATGATGAAATTAACCTGCGCCCAAAGAATTAGCAAATGGCACAGTACTATCACTACTACTGCTACCATTATGCCCCCAACCAGAAAAGACTCCGCTCTGTTAATCTTCCAGGTCACTTTTGAATATGAGAACAAAGGTGGGCAGGTACATACAGAATCCCCAGAAAAATCTGGGACAAAGGGGAAGACGTGCAAAATTATATGGGGGGGGGGGGGGGGGGGGGGGTATGGGTGTGAGGGATTAGGAGTTTGAGAGAGAGAAAGACAGACAAATGGCAGCTTACTAAATCTCCCCCCTAAGAAGGGAGGGTATGGAGACAAGGGCACGTAACTTTGTTTTCTTACGTATGTCTTGGGGAAAGTGGGGGGGGGGGGGGGGGGGGGGGAGCAAGGAACATTCCTATCACAAGTGTTCACATGTAGTCCCAAATACAGGCCACACAAAAGTTGGCTGGCTTATGTTATTGCTCAATTCAAATCCGCAAACAATTCCAAATATAATAAATGAGAATTTTTCATAAGCCTTTGTCAAAGATCACTTAAAAACTCAGTACATACACAAGGGATGTATGTACTTTAGCATGCATTTTCAAAGGATGTGACCTATGTGATAAATGTATTTTAATGATATTTATGTGTTGCTCCTGAATTCATCACAAACCTTTATAAACAGCCTAAAAAACACCACTGACACTGTTTGTAAACATGTATTTTTATTTTTTGTAGATATTCTTAATTTATGAATGTCTGACTACCTGTAAACTGTTTCCATGTCAGGAAATGAACTAGACTTCCACAACCTCACAATGTCTTTTAAAAAAAGGCGAGGAAAGGGGGAGGGGGGGGGGGGGGGGAAGAAACAGACGAAGAAAAGGGGGCGGGGGAGAGGAGAGAAGACTGAAAGAAGGAATGAAAACAGAAAAAAGGAAAAATTATCAGTGCACACTATACAAACTGTAGTTATGTGTAGAGCTTCCTGAACAGGTAAAAGCTGATAAAAAACATCAGACCAACAACAAAGTGATGATTTTAATGGAATAACCAGGCAATGATTTGGGACTGGCTGCACAGAGAAGTCTTTCATGTGGGTGCTGGCGCCCTTGTGTGTATAAACACAAAGCCCATACAAAAGAAAGCTAAAAACTCCCACTTAAAACAAGACAGAAACAGAAGGGACATAGTTAGAAATCAGGATAAATAATAATAATAATAATAATAATAATAATAATACAGGGAATGATATAACGACATATTTTGCACCCCAAAAAAAACAACACCCCCCAAAAAAAACAACCCAAAAAACAAATCAAATCGCTTTTGTTCATCCTACTCATTCACATGCAGCAAGTTAAATTGATAGTTTTTACAAATTCTAATGCATACACACAGGCACCTACACCTACGAACATAAAGGTTATACATTCCAGCAGGGTGATGGGGTTTGGGCTGTTGAGGGCAGGGACAAAATGAGATGGAACAAGAGGAGAGAATCTTAGGTTTGAAATAAATGTGTCTTGAGGCGGATTTAAAAGCATCATAAAAAGGCTTTGGGCAAGGGAGAGAGGGAGGTCATTCCAGATGGATGGACTAGAAACAGAAAGAGCGACGGCCAACAGTGGACTGGTTGAATCTAGGTATTCTTAAACACAAGGTATCTGCAGCAGAGCAGAGGGAACAAGAAGGAGTGTACAGGTGAAGACATTCACAGAGGTAGGAAGGTGCTGTTTTGTGGAGGCATTTAGTAACAAAAGGTACTGATCTTATAGTTTACTCTCTGTGGCACAGGCAGCCAGTGGAGAGATTGCAAGAGAGGAGTAATGTGCTCAGATTTTTTTTCTGTCCTAGGACTAGTCGAGCTGCAGAGTTTTGTATACATTGAAGGGAGTGGATAGATGATGCTGGCAGACCAGCCAGAAGAGAATTGCAATAGTCCAGACATGAGAGAATGAGAGACGTGACTAGTTTGGATGTTGCATCAGTAGACAGGTACTTTCGAACTGCTATGATGAGCTGTAATTGATAGTAGCATGACTGGCAGGTTTGGGTGTTCAATTTTTTGCATGGAGAGTGTGTTGTTAATAAGGACCCTAGATATTTCACAACAGTGGATAGAGGGACAGACATATTTCCGAATTCTATAGAAGCTGTTGTGATGGAAGAGAGTTTGTGTTTGTTCCCTACAAGCATGGCTTCAGTTTTATCTGCATTTTGCTGTAACTTGTTCTGTATTATCCGATTTTGGATATCTTGAAAGCAGTAGGGCATATTAATCAAGAGAGAAGGCAAATTTTCAGGAGTATCACAGCAAAGAATCTGAGAGTCATCTGCATAAAAATGATGGTTGATCTGATGATGATTTATTATATGTGAAAGAGGAGTAGTGTAGAGAGTGAAAAGATCAGGGCCGAGAACTGATCCCTGTGGGACTCCACATTCCAGTTTCGCAGGTGTTGATTGAATCTTGTTTTCTGCAACTGTGTGGAATCGGCCTGTAAAGTATGAACTGATCCAGATGATGGCTGTGCCTTTAATACCAAACTTTTTGGAGACTAGAGAGAAGAATTGAGTGGTCTATAGTGTCGAAGGCTGCAGATAAGTCAAGAAGAGTGGGAAGGAAGATTTTTTCCTGAGGCAGACACTTGTAGACAAACACTCTCCCCAAAAGTCCTTGGGATGAGACTATAAACCGAGGTCCCGTGTGCGAACGCAAGCAGAACATCTTGCGCACACGTTAACTCCTGTTCCGCTTTTTGTAAGAGTAGACCATTGTGTGCCGGTGGGAACAGATGACAGAATTCACAAATCCACATACACACAGGGACTAGATGTAAAAAAGCACATAAATGCTTATTCCATTGTCCTAGATATAAAAAAATAAATAAATAAATAAAATAAACAAATGTTTAAGGTGTGGACTAGGGTGGTTTCAGTACTGTGGTTGACACAATAGGCAGACTGAAAAGGGGGAAGAAGACTATTTGAGTGAAGATGGCGGTTGAGTTGTTTCAGAACATATTTTTCAAGGACTTTAGAAATGAAGGGTAGGCTGGATAGGGGTCTAAAATTCTTCAGAGTCTTAGGATTGAGGTCGTGCTTTTTGAGTAGAGGTGTAACTAATGCAGTTTTGAGAGCTTTTGGCACAATTCCTGAAAAAAGTGATGAGTTGACTATTTTTTGTGATAGTGGGTATAAGCTATGGAAGGCACTGAGTGAAAAGAAAAGCAGGTATACGATCAAGATCACATGATTTTATTGTCATTTCTTTCAGAATCGTCTTGATTTCTTCCTCGAATGTTGGATAGGAGTGTCAGTGAATCAGGGATCAGGAGGCAAAGGGTAGAAAGAAGTCTGATCCAATCTGGAGCAAATGTTGCGGATTTTATCAGAGAAGAAAGAAGAGAATATAGCAGGAAGTTCAGAGGGGCTGTGGATAGTAGGCAATGGGTTTGCCTTTGCAGATCCGAGGATAGTTGATGTGAGGGAAAAAAGAGATTTCATGGATGTGGCAGAAAGAAAGAACTGTTTGCAGAGTGTCTTTGTAGACAACAGCAATGCCACGTCCACAGGAGAGTCCAGGAAAAAAAAAAGTTTTGTAGATGGGTGGTGTTAGTTGTTTAATTTTGGTTCATGACCTTGTGGGTTTAGCCAGGTTTCTGTGAGAAAAGTTAGATCAATGTTTTGTTCGAATATGAAATCAGAGAGATAGTCCGCTTTAACATCTGGGCAGACAGATTAGCATTAAGTAAACATATGTGGAGAAGGTTTGAAGGAGACAGAGTGGTTGAAGATGACAGTGGTGAGTGAGAGTGACTTTCAGAGGGAGAGGACAGGGATGATGAAGGAGATGTGTGCAGTGGAAAAGCAGGCCAGATATCAAATGTTGAGTCAGGTAAGGAAGACGGTGGAGGAACTGGTTCAGTCAGGGAATTTGTTGTCTCATACACATCATCATACACATTTCGGTTGGAACAAATGTTGTAAGAGTCACACACAAATGAAGAAGTATCTGGAGAACAGAGAAGTGAAGGGGTGTTGTCTCTGGTTAGGGTTGTTGTGTCAGTGACGTCTGGAGTGATGGGGGAGGCAGAGGTAAGAGAAGTAAGCCACAGGCATGGAGGTTTGCAGGCTTGAGTTCCTTGTCTGGTTGTGCGGGGGTTAATACCTAAGTTTGAATAAGCTACCTGAGTTCATTATTCAAGGTGTAATTCACAGTGGAAACAATGTCTTTAAGTCTGGGACAGTCTGTGTCATAGTGGTGGAATGGTAAGCATTGAGTGGTGGTGGCAGCAGTAATTTGGTATAGTATTTCTAGTGCAAATGTTCAGGTTGCAGCAGGGTTGCAGTACAGTGGGTTGCAAAGACCAGCAATGTCAGGTGAAAACAAACCATGAAGTCAATTGAATATTTGGAAAACATTTACAAGATGAAAACAATAGTATTTAAAAAAGTAAATGATATTGAAGAAACTGCTCTGACCATTCGATAGTTGGGGAAAAGACGGATTCGCAGATGTAAAAATTTTCTTCAGAGGACGCTGGAACACACATGAAAACCTCTCTCACACACAGAGCCACACACCATGTTGCCATCAGGCGCAAAGGGCAGTTACTCAGATGACACCCTTTTTTTTTCTCTGTCTCTGTCTCTCTCTCTCAGGGAATGTCCACTTTACAGTACACCTAATATCAGGGACACAGAACACGTCAGCCCACAGCAGCTCAGCCGTCAGTAATCGGCCCTGTAAAGAAGGCAGAGAGAGACATCCAGCTGTCTGTACTGGCAGTAATACCCACAGAACTTTTTTCTGCTTTGACGTCATTCTACTGGACATGCTTAGACTTAGGAAGTCATCTTTTTTATTATCTGAGAATACCAACCAGTTAACTGGATATTTCTGTCGTTGTTGTAGTTATATGTATATAAATGTGTATATTGTTTCATTATCAGAAATAGTCTTGATCTCTGAAAGAGGTTTATTGGTTTGTTCTGTCTTTGTAAATTTCATGTTTTATTTTTGATTTATTTCATCTTGAAAGACAACAAAAATAAAGCAAAACACCAACAAAACAAAACCCAATAAAAAAGTGAGAGAAGGAAAGGTAAGAAACATTAAAAAGAATGGTTGCAGATGTTGAAATGATACAGGAGAGTACTTATGTTCAAAGAATAGATCTTAATGGGGAATGACCAGTTCTAGTAAAAAAGAAAAAAGAAAGAAAAAAGCCAATTATTCAAATGTAACAGCACTGTAGATTTGAAGCTGACAGCCCTGACAAGTTAAAAGTGTTTGTGTTCATTTTAATTTCATTTATTTTATTCTTCTATTTCGAGGATAATGTGATTTTTTCTCTTACATCCAGTCCCTGTGTGTATACAGTTTTGTAAATTTTGTCATTTGTTTCCACCAGCACACAATGGCCTACTCCTTTGTAAATCGACCAGGTTTTAATGCGTGCACAAGATGTTCTGCATGCATTTACACAGGGGACCTCTGTTGATAGTCTTATGGGAAGGACTTTTATGGGGGGAGTGGAGTTGGCACTGATGTTCACTCCAGAGGAAAAATCCTCTTGAAAGAGAATGGAACCAGGGTCAGCATATCACCAGCGCACGCATCACTCTAACCACCAGGCTATCCCTCCTCCTGTGTGTGTTTGAGTGCTTTGTAAAGTTGGAAGGGTAGGTGTTTGTGCCTGGCTGCCTACGTGTCTGGGTGTTTGTGCGCGTGTACCTGCCTATGTGTGTCGAAGCCAAGACAAAAAAGACCCCTTGAAAGGAACCAATTTAGACCCTTTACCAGATGGCTTTCGGGATAAGAACAGATGACGCTGTTCTCTTTTCAGACACAGGGTTCATTTTGCACGTACTCCCAATCAGAGACACACAACAGTAGTCCACAATTCACGCAGGTCAGCATTCGATAATCCCCCGGCCTGGAAAGAAGTCAGACTTTCAGATGTCTGCCTACTACTAATATTCGAGAATTCCGCTCTGATGTCATCCTTTCAGACTTGCTGACACTAAATACATCTGGTATGCTCCAGGAAAATGAGCTAGCTCTTTATCATGTCAATACCAAACACAGATAGACAGACAAACAGACAGCAGACAGACAGACAAACACACACACACAGATGACACTATCAATCTCTACTTTTAAGAAAAAAATCAAACATTTATGCTCTTAGCCGCCATGGCGCAGTGGTTTAGCGCCTTGGGTTAGGACTGGAAGGTCACGGGTTTGATTCCCATAAAAGTCAAAGGGATTTTTTAGACTCCGTCTGGCTCCTTCCCAGAGTCAGTATTCTCAGTGGAAATACTGGGACCAGACAGTCGAGCTTCATCCACTTAAGGGATGTGAGTTTGAAAGTGTTGCTCAAATTACCTGACTAACACTGCAGGTGTCTGTCTCTCAGGCCCGGTTGACACCAGGATATATTATGATAGTAAGCATAGAGTACAACCCTGTCAAGTAGTCTCAAAGCATATGCACTTCCACAGCAGCAGATTTACGTCATCCCCATTGTTATTGATGACAGAGGAAGAGAAAAAGGTGGATTACAGCAGACACCTGGCAAGCCATGAGAACAGGAGAGAACTGAAGAAGAAAATCTTAGAGACGAAGTCAGAGTGGATGAGAGAGAGGTACAAACAACAGTACAGAGAAGAAAACCAAACTGTGAAGAGAATGACAAGAACAGACAAGCGTACCTATATGGATGATATTGCAAGACAAGCAGAGGAGGCTGCCACAAAGGGAGAGCAAGGACAGGTGTATAAGATCACCAAGACTGTCAGTGGCAAGTACCGGGGCAATACCAAAACACCAATCCTAGATAAACAAGGCCAAATACTTACCACAGAAGCAGAACAAGATGCAAGATGGGCAAAACATTTCAGCGAAGTTCTCAACAGACCACCACCAACTGAAGAGGCAGATGTACAAGATCCTGATGCCGATGTCAATGTGAACAGCACACCACCAAAGAAGGAAGAGATTATAGCAGCAATCAGCTCTCTCAAGAATGGAAAAGCCCCTGGCCAGGACAACCTCAACGCAGAACTTTTCAAGGCAGATCCAGAGTTTGCATCTAAAGTTCTACAGCCACTCTTTGCAGCTATATGGGAAGAGAAACAGCTACCAGCAGATTGGACAGAAGGAGTCATCGTGAAGATCCCAAAGAAAGGAGCCCTGAACAATTGTAACAACTGGAAAGGAATCACTCTGCTATCTGTTCCCAGCAAGATTCTGGCAAAGATCATCAGACGAATCTCAGAGGCAGTGGACCAACAACTCAGAAAGGAACAAGCAGGTTTTCGACCAGGAAGAAGATGCATAGACCAGATCTTCACCCTACGCAACATCATCGAACAGTGCACGGAATGGCAGAGACAGCTGTATATTAACTTCGTAGATTTTGAAAAAGCCTTTGACAGCATTCATCGCGAAAGTGTATGGCGCATACTCCGAGCATATAGAATTCCACATGAGATTATCCAAGTCATTAAGGGCTTCTACAACAACTTCACGTGCAGAGTAGGAAACAGCAAAACCAGTTTCAGTGTACAAACCGGCGTCAGACAAGGCTGCCCCATGTCAGCGCTACTCTTCAACCTGACAATTGATTGGGTGATGAGACAGACAACAGCTGACCAGTCACGGGGCATCAGATGGACCCCCTTCTCAACGCTTGAAGACCTAGATTTTGCCGACGATCTGGCACTGCTCTCACATACCCACCATCACATTTAAGAGAAGACATCCCGTCTCAGCACTTTCGCACAGCAAGTAGGCCTGAAAATCAGTCAGAAGAAGACAGAAGTGATGACACTGAACGTTCAGAACCCCTCACCAGTCACAGTGAATGGAGAAGATTTACCAACAACTGAAGAGTTCACGTAACTCGGGAGCACTGTTAGGCATGACGGTGGAGCAGGCAGCGACATCAAGAACTGGATTAGCAAAGCAAGAAATGCTTATAGAAATCTGAACAATGTGTGGAAATCGTCCCAGTACAGCACCAGAACCAAACTAAGACTATACCAGAGCTGTGTACTTTCCACCCTTTTGTACGACTCGGAGTGCTGGAGGATGACTGAGAGTGACCTCGACAAACTATCCACATTCCACACGAAGAATCTCAGAAGAATCTTGCGCATCTTCTGGCCTGAGACCATCTCCAACCAAGAACTTTTTGCCCATTGCAACCAAGAAAGCATGGACAATATCATCATGCATAGGCGATGGGGATGGATAGGGCATATCTGCCATCGGGAACAGGGAAACATCGCCCGAACAGCCCTCCACTGGACACCAGAGGGAAAACGCAAATGAGGACGACCCAAGAACACTTGGCGTCGGACTGTTGAAACAGAGCTGAAGACCTTCCAACATACCTGGGGAACCATTCAGAAGCTGACCCAGGACAGACAGGAGTGGAGAACATTTGTTGCTGCCCTACGTGCCAATAAGGCACAAAAGCATTGATGATGATGATTGTTATTGATCATCATGCAATAAAAAAAAATTGCCTCTGATTCCTGGTGAGGTTGCTCTGGTCTCATGGTGACCTCAGATTCGGTTTGCCCATACACTTCTGTGCCTGTGGTGAGTTTGTGTCAAAGCCTTTGGGGTTGGAGGTTCGTGGGGGACGGTCGTTGGAGGGACGTTGTAGTGGTTGTTACCTCGGGTGGGCAACTCACTCAGTCTGGCTCCGTGACTGTGCTAATACTGTCGCTAGTAGCGGGCTTAGTAGGTGGCGTCCTGCGTATGTTAGCTCAGAACAGGCACCACTGAACACCACCAAAGTGACCCAGCAGCAGTGCAGGGCCCCTCTGGCTGGTGGCTCAATGGTGGCCTGATAGTGAGGGGTTCCCTGTGGACTTCTGACCCTGAGGATGAGACATAACAAATCTGGGTATGGTTTTGGCAGGGAGATTGGAATGAGCGGAGTGGGAACAGCAGGTCAGGGAACATCAAAGAAGATGAGGAAGCAAAACAAAACAAAGGTCTTAAACTTTCTACAAAGTGCAAAACCAACAAAGACAAAACATAAACAAAGGGGATAGTGGATGGGTAGACACAAGTGTAAATTGTAGCAAAGGACAGGTAGACAGAACTGTATCTAATATTGTTGTTCTCTCCCTTCAGTTTCAGATGGTCAGACAAATCTTCCATTTGGCTTAAACAGAATTTTAATTCAAGAAAGTGTCACAAAAGTACAAGCATAAAATTGGCAAGACAAGAAATAGACTTATGATAGTCCTGTCATAATTTGCCTACATTGTGACTGATGACTTCTATTGTTTTTATCACAATCATTCACTTTCTTTTATTTTTTAACGTAAAGCAATCTATTTCTTTCATGAAATATTTCATTTACATGATAAAGTATTGCATTTCTATGATCAAACATTTCAGTTTTAGAATACAACTTCCCATTTCTTTTTGCAAATTATTAAGTTTTTCTTAAAACATTCCAAAACTATTCCATTTCTTTGATAAGATGTCCTTTTTGTCATGAAATATTCCCTTTTTCTAACAAATATTCAGTTTTTATTATAAAACAAATGTTTTGGTTTTATAAGCATGGTCTCTCTAACAGAAAACATTGAATTTTTGCAATAAATTACTGAAACGTGCTTTGTTCCTCCTGAACCTTCCTGCTGACATCAGAGGCATTTTAGCTGGCCATGACATCGCCAACACAGATGAACTGGTTGAAGCAGCAGACTGGATTTGGGAGTCATTTGCTGCAGGTGTACAGCAGATCTCCACACCTCCAACTCAAGCCCTCATGGAACATGATGCAGCCCCAGAGGAGACTATCTCTTCCATCAAGACAGTCAAACAGCATGGTCCTCCTTCACAGCGTGGCACAATGAACTCTGTTTCTACCATCAGCATTTTGGACTAGATGCTCATCTTTGTCAGCCTGGCTGCAAAATTTCCCCTTTGCTCCCCAAAAGCAAGTAAGGCACATTGTTTTTGGGGAAACCCTAATGCTGGCCGCTAAACGTGGTAGTAGCCATCGTTTTGAATTCAAACACGTTTTCAGTTAAGACAGGTTCAAGGGACAATCATCCTTGATTGACACTGGTGCTGATGTGTCAGTGTATCCAGCCACAACCCAGGACTGCAAGACAAATCCACCTCCCATTTCACTTTCTGCTGCCAGTGGCACCTCCATCAAGACCTGGGGAAAATGTAGCATCATTCTAGAAATAAAGCCCAAACTAGTTTTCACTCATGACGTTTACCTGGCTAATATTACACATCCCATTCTTGATGCAGATTTTTTTGTTGCCCATGAACTGGTCATTGACTTCAAGGGCAAGCAGCTCCTGTCTATGGACAAGTCTTCTGTTTCCCTCAAAAGCAGTGACTCCCCTATGACACTTGCAGGCCTCTCAGTTCATCCAAACAATGCATACTCTGAACTTCTCCAGCAGTTTCCAGAGTTGATTACACCCCATTGTGACTCTACTGTCAACAAACATGGTGTTGAACCCCATATCAGCACACATGGACCACCAGTCCACGCATGAGCTCGACACCTGAACCCGGAAATGTTGGCTGCTGCCAAGGCTGAATTCTCCAAGATGGAACAGATGAGAATCATCCATCAGTCTGATTCATCCTGGTCTTCACCACTCCATGTGGTTCCCAAAGCAGATGGCCAATGGTGACCCTGTGGTGACTACAGACAACTCAATGCTGCGACCAAAGATGACCACCACCCCTTACCCATATTCAAGATTTCAACTGCCATCTCTCAGGGTGCAATATTTTCTCCATGGCATCATCCTCCATCCTTAAAACAGCAATTATAATGCCATTTGGATTGTTTGAGTACCTACGAATGCCAATCGGTTTGAAAAATGCTGCACAAGCATTTCAATGGCTCATGGACAGCATTCCTAGAGACATACCTTTTACATTTGTTTACATTGATGACATACTGATTGCAAGCCACTCACACCAAGAACACCTTGATTATTTTCGACAAGTTCTCTAGCTCCTGTCTGCAAATGGACTTGTCATGAAAAAGGCAAAATGTGTCTTTGGCATCAGTGAGCTGGATTTCCTCAGATATCACGTCACTGCTGAGGGAATACGTCCACTACCAGATAGAGTAGCTGTTCTTCAAGAGAGTGCACCTCCTACTGATTGTGCTAGCCTTCAGCAGTTCCTAAGTGTGATGAACTACTACCACCATTTCATCCCACACGTTGATGATATTCTGACCCCACTTCATGCTCAAGCAAGTGGAAAAGGACAAACCATTCAGTGGTCTGAGGCCTGCAAAACAGCATTTGAACAGGCTAAGAAAGCTCGCAAAGATGCTGTGCTTCTACATCATCCCCTACCAGATGCACCTTTAAGTCTCACAGTGGATGCCTCCAACTTTGCTTTAAGTGCTCATCTTGAACAGAAACAAGTCCAAACTTGGGTTCCTTTCGCTTTCTTTTCCAGAAAATTTTCTGAAGCACAGAAGAAATACAGTGCTTTTAATCATGAGCTACTTGCAGCCTACAATGCTGTCAAATACTTAACATATTTTCTTGAAGGAAGACTGTTTACGCGTTTACAGATCATAAGCCATTGGTGTCAGCTCTCACAAGCCAAACTGATTACTCGCCCTGACAAACAAGACAACTCTCCTACATAGCTGAGTTCACCATTAACATCTAATACATCAAGGATAAATTCAACATGGTAGACGATGCATTTTCACATTTCATCAGAACTCAGACTCAAAGAAATAAGGTATCTACTCAGTTGGCAAAGTTTCATCCAGCTTTCTCAGGACCAAGTTCAATCTGGTGAGATGGACTCATCGCACAGGCACTACAAGCCTCAAACTTAAATATGTCCAGTTTGGATTGTCAACCCTGCTGTGTGAATCTTTTACTGGTGTTCCACATCCAGTTCTCCCAACCTCCTGGACTTGGCTGGTGTTTGATCAAATTTATGGACTCTCATATGCAGGTGTATGCTCCACACAATAGGCCATCAGCCAGTGCTTTGTGTGGCATGGCATGAAAAAGAACATACACAGATGGTGTAAGGAATCTCATGGCTGTCAGTCATCCAAGATCACTTTGGTACCACTTGTGGAACGGCCACCTCCAACTACAGATTCAGCAGTCTTCGTGTCAACCTTGTTGGATCTCTGTCAGCCAGTCAAGGTATGACTTACCTGTCTCAATCATTGATTGCCTTACCAGGTGGCCAGAAGCCATTCCTCTCCCAGATGCCCTTGCCTTTACCTGTTCCTAAGCTCTGGTGCATTATTGGATTGCCAGGTTTGGTTTCCTTGAAAACATTACCTCTGAAAGTGGGGGGCAGTTCACCTCAGTGCTTTGGGCCGAGTGCGGCAAGCTCTTGGGCATTGATGCTCACACAACTACTGCCTACTATCCACAAGCCAATGGCATGGTTGCACGCTTCCCCTGGCAACTAAAGGCAGCACTCAAGGCCCGCACTACCACTCCCAACTGATTTGTAGAGCTGCCTTTGGTCCTGTTGGGAATATGGTCTTCTTAGTGGGTAGACCCTGATTGTTCCCCTGCAGAACTGGTCTATGGCACAACGCTTAACCTAACTGGTGAATTCTTTTAGCCACTGGAAGGCCGCACCATGGAACCTGACTCAGTGTTTCTCAAAACTTCCAGCACACCATGCGCCCTGTGCTACCACCAGCCCCAAAGCTCCATTGAAAACAACCTATGTTCTTTCAAATCTGGTCTCCACTGGGTATGTCTACGTCAGAAATGACACCCACAGATGTCTCCTACATCAACCCTATGATGGCCCTTACCACATCACTAACACTAATCACAAGATTTACACCATTGACATCAATGGATGTGAGGAGAAAGTGTCAGTGGACCGTCTGAAAGCTGGAAATGTCACACAGCTCGTAACTACAGGAAACAAGACTGTGATCCCCCTTGGTGCTGAAGCTTTCCCATCTCCAACAGAGCCAACATGCTCTGCAGACAATACCAGGAGACCACCCAGTGTGCCTCCAACATCTCCTGTGAAAAATCCCTCTTGTGTGACCTCCTGCACTGCTGCTGGGTCACTTTGGTGGTGTTCAGTGGTGCCTGTTCTGAGCTAACATACACAGGATGCCACCCACTAAGCCCCCTACTAACGACAGTATTAACTCAGCGGAGCCAGACTAAGTGAGTGAGTGTCCCTCCAATGCCCCAAACCACCTCCAACCCCAAAGGCTTTGACACAAACTCACCACAGGCACAGAAGTGTATGGGGGAACTGAATCTGAGGTCACCATGAGACCAGAGAAACCGGACCACCGATTCAGAGGCAATTTTTTTACATGCATGATGCTCAATAACAATGAGGATGACGTAATGCTGCTGCTGTGGAAGTGCATATGCTTTGAGACTACTTGACAGGGTTGTACTCTACGCTTACTATCATAATATATCCCTGTGTCACAGCCCGAGAGATACAGACACCTGCAGTGTTGGTCAGGTAATTTGAGCAACACTTTCAAACTCGCATCCGTTAAGTGGATGAAGCTTGACTGTGTGCTCCCAGTCTTCCCACTGAGCCCACAGCACACTCACTCTGGGTAGGAGCCAGCGCGGGAGTTCGAAAAATCCCTATGACTTTTATGGGAATCGAATCCGCGACCTTCCAGTCCGTAACCCAAGGCGCTAACCACTGCGCCATGGCAGCTGGTACCATTTTACTACTTTGTTAAATTACAATTATTATACTCATAAAATGAACATTACATTGTTAAAATTTTTTTTAAACAAATAGTCTTTTCATGAAATAAAACGTACATACTATGTTTTTTCTTTATAAAAATTCTCTTCATGAAAGGAACACAGTTACTTTGTAGCTTGTCTATACAACCATAATTTTTCATAGATTAAGCACATGTATTACATTGCAAAAATTGAAAATATTTCTCATGAAATGAACACAATTACTATACCATCTATTCATTCTTTCCATAAACTGAACACAAGTTCTAGAATGTTTGCTTACATCAATCTTCTCCACGAAATGAACACAAGATCTCCATTTAAAAAAATCTGCTCTAAAAGATTCTTCTCTATTAAAATAAACACATTGTTTATTAACAACAATGTCCCCCAACAAAGCCACAGCCTGTTTCTGTCACCAAAGGGTGTGTTTTTTCGACAGCAGCACGTAGTCCCAATCAAGCACTGGGGCAGAGGACGCGGTAGACTGTGTCACACCCATTCAACAAATCTGCCAGTGATTCGGAAGATAGATTGGCCAGCACCTAACTACCTACAGACTCTGACGTCTATTAAAATAAACATAGAGATGTACACTACAAAGCGACAGCCTGTTTATGTCACCAAAGGGTGTTTTTTTCAACAGCAGCACGTAGTCCCAATCAAGCACTCGACAGAGGACGCCCGTCACACCCATTCAACAAATCTGCCAAAGAGATTCGGAAGATAGATTCCTGAATGTTCGCCAGCACCCAACTACCTACAGACTTTGACGTCCCCATGGCGCCCCTGTCAAGAACAACATTATTGTTTTCAGCCATCTACTCTACTACCCCTATAACAGGGGGTAGGGGAGGACTGGGAAAGTATCATAATGCAAGGACTAGGAAAAAATGATTGATAATGAGGTTGGTCAGTGTATACCTTACACTTCAGTCCTCCTACCCCTCTCATCCTTCTTTGTTTCTGTTTCTTTTTGTTCTTGTCTGTTTGTCTGTCTGTCTGTCAGTTAGTCTCTGTTTTTGTCTATGCCTCTCTCTCCCTCTCTCTCTCCTCTCCCCTCCCCTCTCTCCTCTCTCTCTCTCTCTCTCCTCTAAAACTCACTGCCAAAGTCCACTCTTCCTATAAAAAGAAATCCAAACAAACAACCACCCCCCCCCCAAAAAAAAAAACCCAAACAAAGAAGTAAACAACAACAACAACAACAAAAACAAGTAAAAAACAACAACAAGCCAATGATTGATCATATCTACCAACTGATCAGCCATCTATCCAGCCAGCTAAACTGCTGTCCAGTCATCTATTCAACCAACCAACCAACCAACTATTCAGCCAACCAGCTTACCTAGGTAAAGAAAGGTAAAGGAGTCCCATAACCTATAAGGTCGTAGGGGAGTGAGGTGTCAGAGACCTTAGCTTCTTTAGGGGGCCAGCATATTGAGGGCGGCGCCCATCTCCTCTCCCTCTGCTGCTTTACCTTCCCTGACCCTAAAGAGGGCAGGTACCCATTTACAGCTGGGTGAACTGGGGGAACTGTACTGAAGCCAAGGCCCGCAAACGGTCACCCATCCAACTGGTAACCACGTTGGACGCTGCTTAACTTGGCTGCTGGAAAGCGAGTGCTCCGACCACTGAGCTATCCTGTCCCCACAATGGCTTACCTCAACCAGCTTACCTATCAACAGCTAAAGCTATAAAAGCCCAGAGTTCATTTCTGGGGTTACATATATATCGATTGTTATTGACGGATCAATAAACTTATTTGTTTAGATAGTGACACAACAATCTTGCTTATTAAGTAGTTTTTGTTGTGTTTTTTTTTTTTACTGAGAATTGTTATGTAATAAAACAAAGCTAGAAACATCCCCATTTGAAAAACAAAGTATTGCAAAGTCCACTCCTATAGAAAAGCCCCAATAACCAAACAACCAAAACCCCATAATGCCTCCCCCCAAAAAAAAAAAAAACAAACTCAAAACAAAATAAAACAAGAACAACCCCAAGCAACAAAGGACAACAAAGCCAATGATTGATTGTATCGGCCATCTAATCAGCTATCTACCCAGCCAGCTGAACTGCTGTCCAGTCTTCTACTTGTAACATCTCTCACAAAACCCTTCTTTTTGTGTTTGGTAGTACTAAGCATAAATTCTGTAACTGCTGTTATCTCCCCCTAAGAGTACTTCCATATTTTATTAGAGTTAATTCTCTTGCAAAATATTGATAAGAGTAATCTCCCTTGCTTCAATTCCCATGAGGTCTAAACTTCCTGTCAGACAGTCATTTCCTGTCTGAGCAGTGCTACAGAAAGGTGTTTTGTCTGAGACTCCCTTGTGTCTGATGTTCCTCCTTAAGGTATGGCTGATCTTTTCAGGCTAACTGAAGCTTAATTTAAAATAGTTTTAAAAGGTTTAGGAGATACATGTTTTATTTCATTTTAGAAGGTTTTAAGCATGTGAACTTAATAGGGATTATTTCCAACAAAGAAAGCATGCAGGGAAATTTTAGCTTAGTCATTGTCTATGTTGTAATAGGTTTATCTTTTGGCGTAATATTGTTCGGCTAATAAAATGCTGAATATATTCAAGTTATGGCTTATCACTATGTATAAAATAACATATGTGTAAAGGCTTAGTGTGGTTTTGTGATGACTTTTCATCACTAAGAATGTAAACTTTTTATTTTTGTGAGAAATGACTTGGCAATTCTAAAACAGGTGCAAGGACATTGGAATATGATTGGGGATGAACTGAATTTAATTAAATATTGTTTATAATAAAGTTTCATAGGAAGGACCATCATGTATTCTCAAGTAAATTAGACATGTGTGAGACTAGTTATTATATATGGTTATTTCAGTGATTATGTTAGATTTCTTTGCGAATAATTATTCCCATAGAAGTTGAGAAGCGCTTCGATTTTTTTTTTTTTTACAAGATTCAGCGCTATATAAATTCCATATATTATTATTATTATTATTAGAACTAGGTAGAGTGAGAGTATACTTTAAAGATTTGTTTTATTAGTGCAAAATCTGATTAGTGTTTCATTGTTTGCTGGCTAAGAAAGTGGGTATGCATAATAAATTATCATTAATATGTTATACCTGAAAATGTTGGTCTTGTGGAGGTTTGCACCCCATGACCTGTAAATTGTGTAATAATGTTTTATTTCATGAAGAGATCAAATGGTTTATGGCCAGGAATTTGAGTGGCACCCTAGAGTTTCCTGCTTAGGACTCCATACAACCCCCCCCAAAAAAAAAACAAACAAAAGGTATGTGTGTGTTATGAGGGCTAGGATGGGGTGGCTAATAAAAGGGAAAATGAAACAATGAAGGGATTTGGAGAGGAGGGGAGGTAGAAGGGAGATGGGGACAGAGGTGTGCTAGAAAGGAGAAGCAGAAAGAATAGCAGTATAATGAAGGGGTGGACAAAGGGCACTTGTCCTGCATCAGCAGTAGGATATATACATGCTGTGACACAATACAACCTAACCTCTCTCTCACCAGCCGCCATGGCGCAGTGGTTAGCGCCTTGGGTTACGGACTGGAAGGTCGCGGGTTCGATTCCCATAAGAGTCATAGGGATTTTTCGGACTCCGGCCGGCTCCTACCCAGAGTGAGTGTGCTGTGGGCTCAGTGGGAAGACTGGGACCACACAGTCGAGCTTCATCCACTTAACGGATGCGAGTTTGAGAGTGTTGCTCAAATTACCTGACCAACACTGCAGGTGTCTGTATCTCTCGGGCCGGGTTTTGACGCCGGATATATTATGATATAAGCGTAGAGTACAACCCTGTCAAGTAGTCTCAAAGCATATGCACTTCCACAGCAGCATCATTACGTCATCCTCATTGTCATTGATCATCATGCATTAAAAAAAAATTGCCTCTGATTCTGTGGTCCGGTTTCTCTGGTCTCATGGTGACATCAGATTCGGTTTGCCCATACACTTCTGTGCCTGTGGTGAGTTTGTGTCAAAGCCTTTGGGGTTGGAGGTTCGCTGGGAGGGTCGTTGAAGGGACGTTGTGGTGGTTGCCACCTGGGGTGGGCAACTCGCTCAGTCTGGCTCCGCGACTGAGCTAATACTGTCGTTAGTAGGGGGCTTAGTAGGTGGTGTCCTGCGTATGTTAGCTCAGAACAGGCACCACTGAACACCACCAAAGTGACCCAGCAGCAGTGCAGGGCCCCTATGGCTGGTGGCCCCACGGCGGCCTGATAGTGATGGGCTCCCTGTGGACTTCCGACCCTGAGGGAAGAGACATAACAAATCTGGGTGTGGTTGTGGCGGGAGATTGGAATGAGCGGCGTGGGAACTGTAGACGGGTCGTCAGAAGATGAGGCAGCAAAAAAAACAAAACAAAAACAAACAAACAAAACAAAAAAACCTCTCTCTCTCTCTCACTCTCTTTTGGAAAAAAGTAGGCCATTGTGTGCCAGTGGAAACAGATGACAAAATTTACAAAACCACATACACACGGGGACTGGATGTAAAAAAGCACACGAGTGCTTATTCCATTATCTTTGATATAAAAGAATAAATAAATAAATCTCTCTCTCTCTCTCACACACACACAAGAGAGAAAGAGAGAGAGAGAGAGAGAGAGAGAGAGAGAGAGACAGAGACAGAGACATAGACAGAGAAAGACAGACAGATACACACACAATTACAGTGAGAGAGAAAGCGAGAGACAGAGAGACAGACAGAGAGACAGACAGACAGATAGACAGAGTTCCCACATGAAGGGAGGGGGTAAAAAAACACCCCACAAACCACACACACATAGGCACACACACACACACTAAAGAGAGAGAGAGAGAGAGAGAGAGAGAGAGAGAGAGAGAGGTTTGGACATGACAAGGGGAGATAAACCAAAAAACACACAAACAAAACACACACACACAAATTGAGAGCACATGTATTCTAAGCTTTTAGCGGGCTGCTACTCTTAGTGTTATAATCATTATGATTATCTGCATAACATTTTGTTTGTTTTAACTGAACAACAGACACTCCGAGAGACACAGAGAAAGAAAAGAAAAGAATCAGGGACACAGAGTGACAGAGAGACAAACACTCAGAGAGAGAGAAGAGAGAGAGAGAGAGAGAGAGAGAGAGAGAGGATTGAACTGAATTGAATTGAATTTTATTGCTGTTAAGCTATACAAGCCCTACAGCAAGGCATTGTCTATCATTGACATGGATACGACAGCAATGGCAAGAGGGAGGAGAGAGAGAGAGAGAGAGAGAGAGAGAGAGAGAGAGAGAAGAGAGAGAGAGAGATGTACAGCTAGCCAGACAGCTAGCGGCACTTCATTCATGCAGTCAGTGCGAAAAACGGCAATATTACTATCACTGACGTCACGGCCCCCCCCTGGACCATGTGAAATAGTGCCTGTAAAAGGCATTCACAAGCTGAAGGCTGACTAACCAACCCATGCTTGTTATCAGATAACTATTCTTGTTATCAGATAGCTATTCTTGTTATCAGATAGCTATGCAGGAGGTTCCAGCAACATAATAAAAGAATGGCAGTATTTCACCAGCTCTTCCCCCCCCCCCCCCCCCCCCCTGCCTGTTTTTTCTGACCTTACAGACACCCTTGTTTTTGTTGTTGTCCCCCTGTGCCTGTTTTGTTTTTAAAAATCCAAGCGTACATATTTGTGACCCCTGTTGTTGTTGCTTGCCCCTCCCCCCCCCCCCCCCCCTTAACACTGTGGGGGGCATCCACAATACACGTTCTGATGCACCCATCCAGCCTGGGAATTAATGTGAGATTTGAAAGTACTACACTGGGTGAGAACATTGCCTGTTTGACTCTTTTCAAGTATATCTGTCACTGGGCAGCCATTGAACAGAAAGCAGAGGACTTTGGCGAATACTCAGTATTTTGTTCATTCCTTGGCTAAAACCTGGATTTTTTTTAACCTACGTAACGGTTTATACATATACACAGGCAGCCGAATTCCGACTTCGGGTTGATGTCTAAATACGACACCAACCTGCATGAGTAATTAAAAAATATAATCTTGTCATCCGTTCTTACCAGCCTGCAATGACCTACTCTTTTGAAAGGCAGAACAGGATTTTCAAGATGTCTGCAAGATGAGGATCCTGTGGCTTCCCACACCGTCCCTCAGTTTATAGTCTCATCCGAAGGATTTGGAGGAGGTACTGATGTTAACTCTACGGAAAAGATGCCCTTGAACTGAACTGATTCCTGAATGCTGGTTCGAACAGGCTCCGTCCATGGATCACCAGCTCGCCAGCTCAGGGCTCTAACCACTAAGCCATCCCCCCTCCTCCCTTATACTTTATACAACCTCCACCACCTACTATTTGGATCAATAACCAAGAGTTGGCAAACAATAATTATGTAAAACATTCCCCCCTCCACTCTTAACACCCCCCCCCCCCCCCCCCCACACACACACACACACAATATTCACCAGGATTTCACTAATAGGTAATAAAATACAAAGAAGTTTGGATCTAGTGAAAAATGACAATGGCTGGCTACGGTAGTTCCAAACGTTTATATTCTCCACCAATCAAATAAAAGTATGCAAATGGCTTGGCTATCTGCATCAGAAGAGCAAGTGTGTGTGGATAGATGTAATAATAATCTTTGTCAGGGTCACCGTTTGTTATTTTATTGAGTTGTGTGTGTGTGTGTGTGTGTGTGTGTGTGTGTGTGTGTGGCGTTCCAAGGCCACTATTAATGATGCTAACGTTTGACACAGGTTGCATTTTTCTATGTCTGTGTCTCTCTGTATTTGCCTCTCCCTGTTTGTGTCTGTCTGTGTCTGTCTTTTTGTGTCTGTCTGTCTGTCTCTCACTCTCTGTGTGCTGTGTTTTCTCTGTTTTCTCTACATGCTGTCTGTTTCTCTCTTTATCTGTCTGTCTGTCTATCTGTCTGTCTGTGTATATTTCTGCTCTATCTCTCTGTCTCTGTCTGACTCTCTATTTCCATCTCTTTGTACAAGTCTCTCTTCCCCCCCCCCCCCCCCCCCCCACCCTTTTGTCCCCCCCCCTCTCTCTCTGTGTCTGTGTATGTGTGTGTGTTGTGTGTGTGTGTGTGTCTCTCTCTCTCTCTCTCTCTCTCTCTCTCTCTCTCTCTCTCTCTCTCTCTCTCTCCTATGCATGTCTGCCTGAGAGCACGCCATGTGCGTAGCATGCATGTCATATACATACATACACACACACACATAAGGGCACAAGAAAACAAAACAAAAAGTGTCACTAAGCACTCGTGGGAAACAAGAAGGGCTGAAGGGTTTTTTCCTTTACCGAACACCACATTGTATGTACTTCTAAATTTAAATGAAGGGAAGAGAAGAGAAGAGAAGGGGAGAGAAGGAGGGAAGGGAAGGGAAGGGCGGGAAACAGCTTGTTACTAGGAGCATAAGGAATGTATTTGATATGTATGTATGTATGTATGTATGTATGTATGTATGTATGTATGTATGTATGTATGTATGAAAGTTTTGCCTTGACATCATTTGCCGACATAATATTACCGTCATAGAGTGTCATCAGCCTTTAAATGGATGATGGGAGTGGAGAGTGGAGAGTGGAGTGGTGGAGGGTGGAGGTGAAGCAGGGAGGAGGCTGGGGGTGAAGGGAAAGAAGGAATAGTGGGGGAGGGGGGGGGGGGCAGCATAAAAAGGGAAAATGAGGTTGAGGGGGGGGGGGGGGGTTGGCTGATGGAAGGGGGGGGGTGGGTGGGAAGGCAGGAAAAGGGAGGAGGAAAGCTTGGCTGGGGATTTGTGTGGGTGTGATATAAGAGTAGTGTCAGCAAAAATACTTTGAGAGAGAGAGAGAGAGAGAGAGAGAGAGAGAGAGAGAGAGAGACAGACAGACAGACAGACAGACAGACAGACGGACCGATCTCTTTAACAGACACACAAACACAGACAGACAGACAGATAGACAGACAAACAGAGAGACACAGCACAGCTTCAGCCATCAGTGACCAAATAAGGGCATTTTTCACTTCCAAGGTCATCTAGGTCTCTCATCCCTATCAACCCTTCTCTGTCTGTCTGTCTGTCTCTCTCTCTCCTTCTTGGTGTCTGTGTCTGTCTGTCTGTCTGTCTGTCTTCCTCTCTCTGTCTCTGTCTGTCTGTGTTTGTTTTGCAGTCTGTCTGTCCGTCCGTCCATCCGTCCATCTGTCTCTCTGTCCCTGTCTCTCTGTTTGTCTGTCTGTCTGTCT
>CM054142.1:29014346-29016846 GCA_028751875.1 Rapana venosa | reverse complement strand
GTGCTGACTCCGCTCAACTTCCCAGAAAGTCCTTGGATGAGACTATATAGAACCAGGTGCCAGTATGCCAAGGCAAGCAGATTATCTTGCCCATACGTTAAAAAAAAATCAGTTCTACTTTTTGGAAGAGTAGGCCACCGTGAACCGTGAGAACAGGTGTTAACATTAATTTTATAAAATCTCATGCACTCGGGGATTGCGTGTAAAAAAAAGCAAGCACGTAAGTGCTTATTCATTAGTCTCGAAATAAAAGACTAAAATAAATGAGTGCAAATTGGTGTTTATACCAACATCAATGAGTCAACTGTTGTTTCTTCTGACATTGTGAACAGAAATAAGGTAATGTGTTTGTATGAATTGTATTAATGTACCCCTTTTAAGTCATGACAGATTTGTCTGATTGAAATTCGGACTGGTCTCCCTGAGGAGAGTGCGTTGCCACAAGAGCAGCGCCACCCATTATGTTTCTTTTCCTGCTTGCATGTGTATTTGTTTCTTATTAGAGTGGCTTATATCTTAAACCAAAAGTTGCCAGACTACTTCTCATGACTTCTTTTACCTGCCAGGAATGCGTGGTGCACACATGACCTCTGTTTTTGTCACATCTGAAAGATTAGAACCCACACCACCACTTACTGTCTAGTGCATGAGGGGGTGGGGGCAATTCTTTTTTGGTCATGCATCTTTTCATTCCAAATTGTGACCTCTTTATAATGACTACATCATGTTTAGCCAAGTTCTCAGCTAGCTCTCTCTCTCCTCCTCTCTCCTCTCACAAATTTTCTCTTTATCTCTCTCTCTCTCTCTTCCCCTCTCTCTCTCTCTCTGTCGGGCTTGTCTGTCTATCTGTCCCCTTTGGTTGTACACCTGTCTATAAATCTGAACTCTCTCTCTCTCACACACACATACACACACACGCAGCAGGGGCCGACCCCCCCCCCCCCCCCCCCCCATCCCCTTCTTACGCCACTCCCAACACACATGCACATGTTTTTGTTGTGTCAAATAAGTCTACATGACTTAAATGGCAATAAAGTATTCTGAATCTGAATCTGAATCACGCCTCCCTCCATTTTCCACCTTGAAAGACAAGAAAACCCCCCACCCCAAACCGGTAACCAATAAGGCAAAGTCAGATGGACAATAATGAAGACACAAAAATGTTCCTTACGTTCCTCTCCGCTCCGTGTGTGGTGGTGAAAAATGTGTAACGCCAGTTACCTTGCAGCCAATGTGTCACCTTTTTGACACCTTGATGACTTTCCCCTCAACAGCTGTCACGTCTCTGCTAGCACGAGTCACGCCGCAATTAACGGTGGTTTTTTTGGTTTTCTCCATTACCTTCACAAAATAATTTAATTTATGTACGCCTACCTACCTACCTACTCGGCAGAACCGCGTGATAGTAAGGCTGGCAAAATGGGATGATACCAGTTTTGGTGGGTTGGGGGTCGTTTAATGTAACTGTATGATCATGACGATGGGGGACGGGATAGCTCAGTGGTCGGAGCACTCGCTTTCCCCCAGCTTAAGGTTAAGCAGCATCGAGCGTGGTTACCACTTAGATGGGTGGCCGTTTGCGCACTTTGGCTTGAGTACAGTCCCCCAGTTCACCCAGCTGTAAATGGGTACCTGCCCTCTTAAGGGTCAGGGAAGGTAAAGCAGCCAGGGAGAGGAGATGGGCGTGGCCCTCAATATGCTGGCCCCCTGGAGAAGTGAAGTCTCTGACACCTCGCTCCCCTACAACCGTTATAGGACTCCTTTACCTTTACTATCTTACTGATGATTGCAGAGATTGATGAAGAAAAAGTGTTGAGATTTAAGCATGGTTTAGGGAGGGGACGGGGTAGCCTAGTGGTTAGAGCGTTGGGCTTGTGATCTGATGGCCTGGGTTCGGGCTACCAGCGAGCCCCTCCCCCCCCCCCCCCCCACCCACCCACCGTTCCAGGGTTTATAATATTTGTTGTTTTTTCTTTTGTTTACTATGGAGCTAACATCAGTATCGACTTCACTCACCTCCAAAAGTATTTCGGGTGAGGAGAGTATAAACTGAAGTTCTGTATACGAAACGCAGGCAGAATATCTTGCACACATGTTAAAAGCCTATTCTACCTTTTCGAAGAGTAGGCCATTCGTGCAGGTAAGAATGGATGGAAAACAAAAGAGGGTGTTAAAAAAGTCTATATTAGACACACGCTGGTGTCATGTTTAGACATCCTCCCCGAAATCAGAGTGGGCTGTCTCAGTGGCAGGCAAAACTGTCCATTATGCAAACACCTCAGCATTGAACTTGAAACTTATAGGCACACACACCTACACACCTGTGTTGTATGTACGGTTCTGAGTGCTGGAGGATGACGGAAGCGGATCTTACCAAACTTCGATCCTTTCACACCATATGCCTCCGAAGAATTCTCCGGCTCTGTTGGCCAGAGAAGATCTCCAATGAAGACCTACTACGGAGATGCAGGCAGGAAGACATGGGAACCATCATCACCAG
>CM054142.1:28999346-29004346 GCA_028751875.1 Rapana venosa | reverse complement strand
AATCAATCAACCAACCAATCATCAATAATCAATCAATCAATCAATAAATATATATATATATATATATATATATACATATAATATATAGACACACACCGACACTACTGAGTTAACTCTGAACTCTAAAAGGACTCTCACTCACACTCACTTACACATAATAAATCACCAATCTCGCGCATGCGTGGGCGCGCAGGGGGGGGGGGATGGTGGGGGGGGGGGGGGGGTGGGGGTAGGGGATGAGGAGGGCACAAAGCAGTAGTTTATAATTAGAAATGGCCGCGAGGGAAGCCAGAAATAGAGCACAGTGGCCACCACTACTATTAGGGGGGGGGGGGGGGGGGAGTTGACTGGTCGTGCTCGTCCCTCTCTCCTGTCTCGTCTCTCTCTCTCTCTCTTCTCTCTCCTCCTCTCTCTCGCTCTCTCTCCTCTCTCCCTCCTCTCTCCTCCCTCTCTCTCCTCCCCTCTCTCTCTCCCCCTCTCCTCTCCCCTCTCCTCTCTCTCTCCCTTCTCTCTCTCTCTCTCCCTCCCTCTCTCTCCCCCCCTCTCCTCTTCTCTCCCTCTCCCTCCCTCTCTCTCTCCCCCTCTCTCTCCCTCTCTCACTCCCCTCTCTCTCTCTCCTCCCCCCCTCTCTCTCTTCTCTCTTAAGTGACATCATCTCTACTCATCTACCTACATTCCGTTTGCTATTGGAAATACATGCCACTGACAAAACCTTAATACACTGATAGGAAAACTACTAGCTGACCCATTCAGCCAGTGGTATAGAACACACTACCCACCAAACCTTTCAAACTACCTGTAACACAAAACACACACCGCACCACCACTACACACACAACACACACACACACACACCACACATCACACACTCAACACGGCTCACTTCTTTTTTTTTGGTGTAGGTGGCGCGTGGTTAGGTTTTTTGTAGGCAACAGGGAGGAGGGGGGGGGGAGCAAAGGTGGTACGCTTTTTTTTTTTTCATAGGGCAGGCGGATGTGTGGAGGCACGCGTTCAGGAGAGGAGACAAGACGACAAAAGCATATCCTTTCCATCTTCGTGGATTTTAATTGTTTTTTCGTTCCTCACTTTGTTTGTCTATTGTTACCTTCCATTCTGACAGTCTGTCTTCTTTGCTGTCGATGTTCTTCTTTCTTTCTTTCTTTCTCTTCTTTTTGTCTTTGTGTGTGTTGTTTTTTTGTTGGGGGGGTGTTGTGTTGTGCTTTCTTTTTTTTTTTTGGGTCTGTTGTGTTGGTGTGTTGTTGGGGTCGCTTTTTTCTTTTCCTTTCGTTCTTTGGTTCTTTTTGTTCCTTTTGTTCTTGCTCTATGTTGTTCTTGTTTTTGTTGTCTGTTGTCTGTTTTCTTTTCTTCTTTCTTTCTTTCTTTTTCTTCGTCTTCTTCTTTCTTTCATTTTTTTGTTTGTTTCGTCTTTGCGCTTCTTTTTTCTCCTCCCCCTCTCCCCCCTCTCTCTTGTGTTGCTGCCCGTGGTTGTTGTTTGTTGTTGTCCTTCTTCTCTTCTTCTTCTTTTCTTCTTCTTCTTCTTCTTCTTCTTCTTCTTCTTCTTCTTCTTCTTCTTCTTCTTCTTCTTCTCTTTCATTGTTTTTGGTATCGTTTCAGTCTTTGGACGGCTTGTAAGTTTTCCCCCCCCCCCCCCCCAGTTTTTTGTTTTAATGTTTTGTTTGTTGAGAGGTAGGTGGTTTGTTGCTGTTGTTACTATTTGTTTTTTAAGCGCAGTTGAGTGTTTGCTTTCCACGTATATATTATATATATATATATATAATATATATATATATATATAATATATATATATATATATATATATATATAAGAAGAGAGAGAAGAGAGAGAAGATGTGTGTGTGTGTGTGAAAGAGAGAGGGATCAGTATAACAACAGAATACCAAACCAAACCAAAATTAACACGCACGCACACACACATACAACACAATACAACAGTATACACAGTCAGTCTCTCTCTCTCTCTCTTTCCCTCTCACTCTTATCTCTCTGTTCCTCTCTCTTTCATAGACAGACAGACAAACACACACAATAGTGACATAAGTAACACCCCTACCATACATCCAAATCTATGCTGACCTTTTCCCCATCGCCGCACACACTCATACACTGTTAACCCACTTCACCAACCTCTCAACCTGTTTGAAGATGGTAGTATATATAGCCATGTTGGGACAGACAGACAGACAGACAGAGAGAGAGAGAGAGAGAGAGAGAGAGAGAGAGAGAGACAGAGACAGAGAGAGAGAGAGACAGAGAGACAGAGAGAGAATGAACATGTTTTTGAATGAACATTTCATTGAGGGATAAGAATAAACACAATTTTGGCTTTAAAACAATCTATTCCTCAATTTAAAAAAAAACACCAACCCACCCAAACAAACAAAACAAAAACAAAAAAAACCAACGTAAATTAATCAACCAAATCATCCAATTAAATAATACACCAATGAAATATCTAAGGAATTAGGAAAAAATGTAATAACATACATAAAAAAATAGAATAGATATAGTGGCATACACAGATAGATACCAGAGAGAGAGAGAGAGAGGGAGAGAGAGAGAGAGAGAGAGAGAGAGTGTGTGTTTATTCATTCCCAAGGGAAGGGTTACAGATAAGATTTGACATACTTTTTCATCCGGCCCTTGCCCTGAGAAGGGATTATCATAACTAATAATTTGAAGCAATCATAATCAACGATATATGTATATATATATATAAAATAATAATACTTGGAATTTATATAGCGCTATATCTTGCAGAAAACAAATCAAAACGCTTTCACTCATCCTACTCATTCACAGGAGCCAGTTACAATTAATAGGTTTTTTGGTGTTTTTTTTTTTTACAAATTCAAATGTATACACACACGCTCGCACGCACACAAGCACGCACACACATGCACACTCACGCACACACATAAAGGTTTGTACACTCCGGCAGGGTGATGGGGTTTGGGCTGTTGAGGGCAGGGACAAAAATGAAATGGAACAAGAGCGAAGAATCTTAGATTTGAAATAAATGTGTCTTGAGGCCGGATTTAAAAGCGTCATAAGAAGGCTTTTGGCGAAGGGAGAGATGTGCTTATATGTGCTTATGTGCATCTATCTATCTATCTATCTATCTATCTATCTATCTATCTATCTATCTATCTATCTATCTATCTATCTATCTATCTATCTATCTATCTATCTATCTATCTATCTATCTGTCTGTCTGTCTGTCTGTTCTGTCTGTCTGTCTGTCTCTATCTATCTATCTATCTATCTATCTATCTATCTGTCTGTCTGTCTGTCTGTGTCTGTCCGTCCGTCCGTCCGTCCGTCCGTCCGTCCGTCTGTCTGTCTGTCTGTCTATCTATCTATCTATATGAGAGAGAGTTATTTGATACTCTTCTGAATGAATGAATGTCGCTATACTCTATCTATCTATCTATCTATCTATCTATCTATCTATCTATCATCTATCTATCTATCTATCTATCTATCTAATATGAGAGAGAGAGAGAGAGAGAGAGAGAGAGAGAGAGAGAGAGAGAGAGAGAGAGAGAGAGAGAGTTATTTGGTACTCTTCTGAATGAATGAATGTCGCCATACTTCCGCGAGAGACATATGGGACAGTACAAGCCTGTCATATTATTTGAAGTGGCCATCTTGAAACTGAACAGGTTCGCGCCTCTTCTCACAGCCTGGTGACTGAAGTGTTGTATATTTCAGAATTGTGGCATATGTGTGTGTGTGTGGGGCGTGTGTTTTGTGTTGGTATTTTAAAGGCGTAGATTGTGTGTGGTGTGTGTGTTTGTGTTGTGTGTATGTTTGTGTATGTATGTATGTATGTATGTGTGTGTGTGTCTGTCTCTCTGTCAGTCTCTCTCTCCACTTTGCTCTATCTAATAAATCTACATGACTTAAATGGCAATAAAATATTCTCTCTCTCTCTGTCTCTCTCTCTGTCTCTCTCTGTCTCTCTGTCTCTCTGTCTCTCTCTCTCTCTCTCTCTCTCCTCTCTCTCTCTCTCTCTCTCTCTCTCTCTCTCTCTTTCTCTCTCAATCTCTCTGAAAGTATGTGCTTGGTGCATGCCTGCCTGCGCGCGCGCGCGTGCACGTGTAAATTATTTTAAGTGTCCTCTGACTTGAATCCTTTACATACAATTTAATAGTGAGCTGAGCTAGCCCCAGTGTCGCATGCATACAAGTCCTACGATACTGAACGAACCTTGAAGTCTCAAGTCAAGTCAAGTCAAAACCACTTTAAGCATTCCATGAAGGAAAACTGACAGGCACAGTGATACGTATCATAATCTCGGAAAGACACAAGAAAGCTACATTTCATATGGGATAGAACATTCTCGACCGAAAAAAAACAACTAAAGCAAGAACAAGACGAACATAACATATGCCCCTGTTAAATGTTATAGTCTATTGGTATTTTCCCCTCACCTTCAATGAACCCCAAACCAAAAAATCCAGAATATTTCAAAAATGAACGGACGATTTACTTTTGATATCAAAGGGTTGGGGATGAAGGGACGAAAAGGGGGAGTGGGGGTGGGGGGTCACGTGGGTATAGTACTTGACCTTTTGGCTGAATATTGAATGAGGTCTGAATGGTCAGTCGTTCAGAGGACAAGATGGGGATTGCCCTTTGGTCAACTGACGGAAATAGACGGTGAGATTGATTTGAGAGGAGATTGTGTCTCCCTCCCTCTCTCCCTCCCTCCTCCCCTCTATCCATCCCTCCCTCTTCCTTCCCCTGGGGTCACAGTGATCATAGGTGACATACTGATTCAGCGAGGAGACGTCTAGTCTTAGTCGTGCATTCTTTAGTATTTTTTTCTCTTTTTTGTTTTTGTTTTTTTCTCTCTCTCCATCTTTCTTTCTTCTGTATCTTCATTCATTGATTTCATTCGTGCGTTTCTTTCTGTTAACTCACATTTTTTTTCTAACTTTTTCCCCCAGTTTGTCAGATAGAGACAGACATATTCAA
>CM054142.1:28991846-28994346 GCA_028751875.1 Rapana venosa | reverse complement strand
CTGGCAGGTCTGAACACGTGCTAACCTGGGATTTCCTGTTTACTCCTTTTATGTGTGGCTGGTGTAAACCCATATGATTTTTGCCCCCTTGTTTACTAAGATTTAAAAAATACAAAATTCGAATGTGTGTATGTGTGTGTGTGTGTGTGTTTGTTCAATTTAACGTCTATTCACATTGAGCGACATTAAGTAAGTGTGTGTGTGTGTTGTGTGTGTGTGTGTGTGTGTGTGTGTGTGTGTGTGTGTGTGTGTGCGTGCGTGTGTGTGTGTGTGTGGTGTTGTGTGTTTGTGTGTGTGTGTGTGCGTGTGTGTGTGTGTGTGTGTGTGTGAGTGTGGGTGTTGTGGTGGGGGGAGAGAGAGAGAGAGAGAGAGAGAAGAGAGAGAGAGAGAGAGAGAGAGAGAGAGAGAGAGAGAGAGAGAGAGAGAGAGAGAGAGAGAGAGAGAGAGAGAAGAGAGAGAGCGTGAGTGTGTGTTTTGATCTTCAATTTAACGTCTATTCACAGAGAGAAATATTAAGCGTGTGTGTGTGTGTGTGTGTGTGTGTGTGTGTGTGTGTGTTGGGGTGGGGTGGGTTGAGGAGAGACACTTTCCGCCATTAATTAAGCGACCTGGTGCCAACGGGGCTGGAAGCAGAAATTTTGCCCGCTAAGGTCTGTCTGTCTGTTTGTTCGTCTGTCTGTCTGTCTGTTTGACTGTCTAATTGTTCTTCTGTCTGTCTGTCAGTCTGTCTGTTTGTCTTTCGGTTTTGGCACTTCAACATCGTGCCCTTCTGAGTAAAATAAAATAAACGGAAATTAAAAAACAAAAACAAAATGAAACTAAAACAAAATAAAAGAAAGTAAAAAAAAAAAAAAAAGGAAAGAAAACAAAAATACGGAAGATAGAATAAAATAAAAATAGAACGACCAAAAAAAAAAAAAAAAAAAAGAAAAAAAAGGATAGAGTTGTAAGGTTCTTAAACAAAAAAAACCCCTCCAACAACATAAGATAGAATCGTTTATTTTGTTGTTGTTGTTGTATGGATGTTAAACAACAACAAACAACATAGCGTTGCTTATTTTGTTGTTGTTGTTTTGTAGCTGTCAGGTTGTTAAACAACAAAAAGAGGTAAAAATAGAATTGGTTATTTTGTTGTTGTAAGGGGTTTGGTTGTGGTTTTATTTGTTCGTTTTACTTTAGTTTCAGTTAACGTTTGTGCTAATCAATCCATCGGTAAATCAATAATAATGAAAAAAACCAACACACACTGAGTATTAATATACGAATTTTTTGTTGTTGCTTCCCACATTCGACGTTTAAAGCATGACGATGTTGATTGCGGGATCAGTAGGGAGGTAATGATTTAAGTGGCCTCGACTTGAATAACAAACCGCTACCCCTTCCCTCCCCCCCCCCCCTCACACACACACACACTTTCTCCCCCGTCCCTCTCCCCACCCCCCTTCTCTACAATTCATCTGCTTGAAAGCGGGTAGAGTCTATTCCAAGGTCATTGAGAGAACATGGATAAAAGCATGGAGAATGTTCTTAGTTATAAAACACCAAACATACACACACACACACACGCACGCGCGCGGCGCGTGCACACATACACAGAGAGTAACCACACACACGCACATACACATAAACATACACATAAGTACACACACAGTAAAACACACAGACATACGCACGCACGCACGCACACACACAGGGTAAATACACACACAGAGTAAACACACACACACACAAAGTAAACACACACATACAGTAAAAACACACATACACACACGCACAAACACATATACATAGTAAGCACTCACAGAGAGTACACACACACACACACCACACACACACCAACACACACACACACACACACACACACACACACACACACACCACACAACACGTACACACACACACACACACACACACACGTATAACACACACAACACGTACACACTCAGAGTAAACACACACACACACACACACCACACAACACGTACACACACACACACACACACACACACACACACACACACACACGTATACACACACAACACGTACACACTCAAAGTAAACACACACACACACCAAAACACACACAACACAACACCACACCACAACCCCCCCCCCCCCATCCCCCCCCCCCACCACACACACACACAAAAACCACACAACAAAAACAATACAACCCCACACAACAAAAACACACAACAAATCACGGAAACCATGTCACGCTGTGTCATCGTGTCCTCCTTCCTTTCCAGAACAACAAGGGAGTGCCAGAGATTACCACTTTCCCTCCTCCTACTTACATCCATATAATCCTTTAACAACCCCCTCCTCCACCACCACCACCCACCCCACCCATCCCACCCCACCCACCCACCCCCTCCTCCTTCACGTCCCAATCTCTTATCTTCTTCTTCCCAGAAGCCAAAGGAAAAAAAAAGAAAAACAAAACAAAGATGGGTCTATACCCGTTCGGTACCCGACTGTACCTGCCGCTATATCTATC
>CM054142.1:28984346-28986846 GCA_028751875.1 Rapana venosa | reverse complement strand
TCCTCCCCCTCGCTGCTTTACCTTCCCTGACCCTAAAGAGGGCAGGTACCCATTTACAGCTGGCTGAACTATTGGGGGAACTGTACTGAAGCCAAGGCGCGGCGCAAACGGTCACCCATCCCACTGGTAACCACGCTCGACGCTGCTTAACTTGGCTGGGGGAAAGCGAGTGCTCCGACCACTGAGCTATCCCCGTCCCCCATCCTAACGGCACTCAAATCGCCTACTCTTCGAGAAGTTGTTTTTTTTTTAAAGGTGTGCGCAAGAAGTTTTTGCGTGCCAACGTTGGCACACGGGACAGCGGTTTATAGTCTGGGCTGAAGGCCTTTAGGACAGAGTTGGTGCCGAAACTGATGTTACCTCCAGGGGAAATGTCCCTTTCAACCAGGGATGCCTCGAGGATGGCTGGAAACTTGGGCTGTCAGACTGCGAGCGCAAATCTCTTCTGCTGACCAGATGGCGAAGCGCTGTCCCGCCCTTCATATGACCAACCCTCTGATATTGGTGGCTTCCAATGCAATTCCTGTCATCACTGAACACACTAAGTACTACATGTGCGTACATGCACGAATGCACGTACGCACGCGTACACACACACACACACACACACACACACACACAGAGATAAACAAACAGGCACACAGACAGAAACAGAAACACAGACATACAACAAAACACAGATACAGGCAGACAGAGAGACACACACGCATCCAACAAAAAAACAGATACAGGCAGGCAGACAGACAGACAGACAGACAGACACACAAACACACATCCTCTCTCTTTTTTCTTCACCTGCTGTCCTCTACCTCTCTCCACACATCTCTATGTTTCTGTCTACCTGTCTATAACCCCCCCCCCCCCCCCTCCTCTGTCTGTCTGTCTGTCTGTCTCTCTGTCTGTCTGTCATCTCTCCCTTTCTGTCTGTCTCTGTCTGTCTGTCTCTCTCCTGTTTTCTGTCTGTCTGTCTGTCCTGTCTCTGTTCTGTCTGTCTGTCTGTCTCTGTCTCCCTTCTCTGTCTCTGTCTGTCTCTCTCCCCCTGTCTCTCTCTGTCTGTCTCCTGTCTCTCTCTCTCCCTGTCTCTACTGTCTCTCTCCTGTCTCCTCTCTTCTGTCTCTGTCTGTCTTCTTCCTGTCTGTCTGTCTGTCTGTCTGTCTGTATGTCTGTCTCTCTCTCTCTGTGTCTCTCTCTGTCTCTGTCTCTCTCTCTCTGCTGACCTGCCCGCTTAGCCCAAAACATAAAGGGCTTCTGTTGACAGCCTGCTTGATTGATTGTTGAGTCAAGTTTACTGTAGAGGTCAGTGCTTTCGTTGGTCAGTGTACAGGCTAATGGGAAACTGTTTGACCACCTAGAGACAGAGCAGCTAGCAGAGAGACGGACAGAGAGACAGACAGACAGGGAAAGAGAGAGGAAAGGAGGGAAGGGGAGAGAGAGAGTGTGTGTGTGTTGTGTGTGTGATATGTGGTGTGTGTGTGTGTTGTGTGTGTGTGTGTGAGTATGTGTGTGAGTGTAGAGTGTGGGATTTGGTGTGTGTGTGTGTGTGTTGGTGGGAGTGAGTGTGTGAGCGGAGGAGAAGAGAGGAGGAGAGAGGGAGGAGGAGGAGAGAGGAGGAGGAGGAGAGAGTATATGGTGTGTGTGTTGAGTGAGGAGTGAGTGAGTGGAGAGGAGAGAGTAGAGAGAGGAGTGGAGAGAGAGAGAGAGAGAGAGAGAGAGAGAGAGAGAGAGAGGTGGTGTGTGTGTGTTTGCGTGAGTGAGTGGAGGAGAGAGAGAGAGAGAGGAGGGGGGGGGGGTAGGGGAAGGAAAGGGAAGACGAGTTTAAAAACACACACACACACACACACACACACACACACACACACACACACACACACACACACACACACACACACACACACACACACACACACACACACAAACCAAGCCAAATATACGAGGTCAGAGCCCCTTGTTTTGACAAAGTTTTCTTTTCCTCTTTTTTTTTTTTTTTTTTAAAGGGGGGCGAGGGACGGGATAGCCCTGTGGTTAGAGTGATGTATTCGGGATCTGCTGACCGGGTTCGATTCTCGTTCAAGAGGATTTTTCCTCCGGAGTTCACATCAGTGCGAATCCACTCTCCCCAAAAGTCCTTCGGATGAGACTATAAACGAGGTCCCGTGTGCGAACGCACGCAGAACATCTTGCGTACATGTTAAAACCCGTTCCGCTTTTCGTAAGAGTAGGCCATTGTGGGCCGGTGGGAACGGGATGACAAAATTTACAAAAGCTGCATACACACGGGGACTAGATGAAAAATAAGCACATGAGGGCTTAATCCATTATCCTCGAAATAAAAGAATAAATAAATAAGTAAATAAATATTCTTTCTTTCTTTTTATTCTTTCTTTTTTCTTTTCTTTTTTTCTTTCTTTCTTTTTTTTTTTTTTGAGAGCAGAACAAAGATTCTGGTCAGAACGTAAAACATGAAGTAAAGTGGTCACAGATTGTTGCATGCAAGACTAGA
>CM054142.1:28971846-28974346 GCA_028751875.1 Rapana venosa | reverse complement strand
TGACCCCAACCCAGCTGAACTTGTCCCGCCTCCTTGCTGTCATACACAGCCAGAATTGTTGGTTAATAATAGTTGTTGTTGTTGCTTCTCAAGAGCTTGAGAGCTCACATACACATACACACACATACACGCACATACGCGCACATACGCGCACACGCGCGCCCCCTCCTCCCCCCCCCCCCCACACACACACACGCACACACACACATATACACAATGACACTCCCCCCCCCCCCAAACACAACACAACAATCACATTCTCTCTCTCTCTCTCTCTCTCTCACTCGCTCCGTCCCTCTCTCTGTGTCTGCACACATGCCCGTGCGTGCACGTACAAACATACACACACGCGGACATACACACACACACACACACACACACACACCGCGGACGTGCGGGCACACAAATTCACACACACACGTGCACAGAGAGACAGAAGGCAGAGAGAGAGAGAGAGAGAGAGAGAGAGAGAGAAGAGAGAGAGAGAGAGAGAGAGAGAGAGAGAGGACTCTGTGATGTTGTTCTTCTTTTTAACGTCCTTTCACTTTTAAGTGATATTAGACACGATGTATGTACGTGCAAGCACGGGCATGTGTGCACAAAGAGGGAGAGAGGGAGAGAGAGAGAGAATGTGTGTGTGTGTGTGTGTGTGTGTGTGAGGGGGGATTCATTCTGTATGTGTATGTAGGCGCGCGTGTGCGCATGTGTGTGTGTGTGTGTGCGCACGTGTGCGTATGTACGTACGATGTATGTGTATGTGCGTGCACGCACAAACATGTATGCATGATGACTTACACCCGTGCATGCATACGCAACTTAGTACATGTCCACGTTCATGCGCACTTCACCCACCAGTACACACACTCAGCTGGTACTGTTACACAAACCAACACGCGCCAACCTGTCTCCCCCCCTTCCTCCACATCATCCCCCAGCCCCCCCCCCTTCCTTCCCCACCCCCCTCCCTCCCCCCCCCCTCCCCCCCCCCCCCCCCCCCCAGCCCCCAGAAAAAGCCCTGTTTGTTATATCTTGGGCCTCGGCCTTTTAAGTACCCAGTGAGGTACGTCTCAAGTGGTTATGGACGCGCAGGGTTTTTTTTATGACCTGTGTGCTTCTATTTCCGTGAGTGAAAAGACACACACACACACACACACACACACAAACAGACGCACTTACACACACACACACACTTACACACACACTCGCTACAACACACACACATAGATACGCACACAGACACAGACAAACAGACACACAAAACTCACACACACACACTTACTCACACACACGCGCGCTACAACACACACACACACACACACACACACACGCACACTTACTCACACACACGCGCGCTACAACTCACACACATAGATACGCACACAGACACAGACAGACACACACACACAGCACACTACAATACACACACACACACTCACACTCACACACACACACACATACATACACACACACACACACACACACACACACACTCACATACTTACTCTCTCTCTCTCTCACAACACACACACACACACACACTTACTCACACATAACACAACACACACACCACACACAACACACACACACAACCACACACACACACACACACACACACATACACACACACACACACACAAACACACACACACTCACACACTTACTCTCTCACACACACATCAAACAATTTCTCATTATGACCACGCACAAAGCTGGACTATCTATAGAGACTATAAACGTCGTCATCTCTTTAAGTTTATTGATCTATTGAACGGGGTAAGTGAGTGAACGATTGGCTCATTGACTGGCTCAGCGAGTAGATGCGTGACTGAGTGATCGATCGATTGATTGATTGACTGACTGATTGATGACTGATTGATTATTTGATTGATTGATCGATTGAAAAGACAGCCCTGATATTGCCTTGATCCGTGGTCGGCTGAGCTCACAGCATCATTACGGAATAGATGTGTGAGTGGAAGGATGGGAGGATAAGTGGGTAGGTAGGTAGATAGGTAAATAGGTAGGAAGGTAGGTAGATAGGTAGGTAGGTAGGCAGGTAGATAGGTAGACAGGTAGATAGGTAGGAAGGTAGGCAGGTAGGTAGATAGATAGGTAGGAAGGTAAGGTAGGTAGGCAGATAGGTAGGTAAGGTAGGTAGGTAGGTAGATAGGTAGAAGTGTAGGTAGGTAGGCAGGTAATAGGTAGGTAGGTAGGTAGTAGTAGGAGGTAGATAGGTAGGAGAGGAGGTAGGTAGGTAGTAGGTAGGTAGAAGGATAGGTAGGATAGGTATGAAGGTAGGAGATAGGTAGGTAGATAGGTAGGAAGGTAGGTAGATAGGTTAGATAGAAGGTAGTAGTAGGTAGGTAGGTAGATAGTAGGAAGGTAGTAGATAGGTAGGTAGATAGGTAGGTAGGTAGGTAGGACAGGGTAGGTAGATAGGTAGGAAGGTAGGTAGATAGGTAGGTAGATAGGTAGAAGGAAGGTAGATAGGTAGTAGGTA
>CM054142.1:28951846-28954346 GCA_028751875.1 Rapana venosa | reverse complement strand
AGCAGCGCTAATCAAACATGCAGAAATGTATGAACATACACACGTCAAGTCAGGTCAAGTCAAGTCAAGTCACGTCAAGTCAAAAATCCCTCTGTGATGTTCCAAGGTCCAGCTGCCCAGCAGTGCTATTCAACCATGAAGAAATGTATACACACACTTAGTCACGTCACGCCACGTCAAATCAAGTCACGTCAAGTCAATCAATCACGTCAAGTCACAGCAAGTCAAGTCACGTTAAGTCAATCAATCACGTCAAGTCACAGCAAGTCAAGTCACGTCAAGTCAAGTCAAAATCTGTGTGATGTTCCAAAGCCAGCATCAGCGCTGTTCAAGCATGAAGAAATGTATAAACACACTCACGTCAAGTCACGTCAAGTCAAATCAAGGCAACTCACGTCAAGTCATGTCAAGTCACATCACATCAAGTCTCATCAAGTCAAGATCAAGTCAAGGAAAATCAGGTCAAGTCAAGTCACGTCAAGTCCCATCAAGTCAAATCAAGTCACATCAAGTCAAGTCAAAATTTCTCTGTGATGTTCCAAGGGCCAGCTGCTTAGCAGCGCTGTGCATGAAGACATTATTTATAAACACACTTAAGTCCCTCCCTCCCTCCCTCCCTCCCTCACTCACTCACAGCTCCTTCCAAGAACTTCACCACCAAACCATCTCTAGTGTGTAAACATTGATGGTCAGCGTCTGGTGTATGTATGTGTAGGGTGGGGTTGGAGTGGGGGTGGGGGGACAGCTCAGACATAATGGCTGGCTGGGGGCTTCTTGTTGTATTGATGGAGACCTGCTTGATGTTGATGTTGATGTTGATGTCTGGCTTGTTGATATCTCAGGCTTGTTGATGTGTGGCCGCTTTTGGGTCTAACCAAATCGGCCTAGCCTAGTTGGCCGGCCTTTGAGGTGAGACTGCAAGCTGATTTTTGAGAAGAGAAGAGAAGAGGAGGAATGGAATGGAAAATTCTGAACATTGATAGATGGACATCAAAAGCTTAAAATGATGATCGTGATGATGATAATTTTACAGGCCAAAGAAGACGACAATAATGTATAGATAACGACGAGGAGGATGTTGGTGATGATGACAAAGATGATGAAAGTAATGATGGTTATGCTGATATTCTTGCTGCAGCTGCTGCTTATAGAAAAAATGAAGGTGCTGATAGCGATGATGATGTAGATGCTGAAGAAGATGATGGAGATGATGATAACTAGAAGACATTAAGTGTGATTCTGTATGCTTGCAGAAGTGGGAATGCGAAATGGATATAATGCTTGCTGCTGTGATCTATACCTACCCCCTGCCCGAAACATGTTTTGTAGAGTGACCTAAGGTCGAAGTACATACAATAAAACTGTTCAGTGTTCAGTGTGTTCAATGTTCTCTATAGGCAGTTATGTAACAATGAAGTGGCAATATGCCAACACGTACTCCTTCATTATTTCATACAGTCTAAGACAACCTTGATCAGATAAGGTGAAGGCCTACTTTTTTTTTTCAATACTGCCAAATTTTAACACTGGTACTTACGTAAACACCCCACCCCTATCCAAATAAAGACAGACAGACAGACAGACAGAGAGAGAGAGAGAGAGAGAGGGGGGGGGGGGGGGAACTAATACTTTCGTTCTGACTGGCTGCACATCAAGCAACAACAAACAAGCAAAAAAGTAAGTAAACAAACCAACCCGGAACTACAGACAAGTATATTGAATGAAGAGCGTCAATGCCGCGTTTTCTCTCTCTCTCTCTCTCTCTCTCTCTCTCTCTCTCTCTCTCTCTCTCTCTCTCTCTCTCTCTCTCTCTCTCTCTCTCTCTCTCTCTCTCTCTCTCTCTCTCTCTCATGAAGATGTATTGTTTTCGTGTGGCTAATTACGCAGTTAAGATTTAATGTGCTTCCTATCAATAATAATGTCAACAGATATAGCGAATCTATAAGAGACAAAAGCTGTCCTTTCTGTGTGAACAAAATAGAAAATGAATGTCACTTCATATTTGATTGCAGTTTGTATACAGATTTAAGAGAGAAATTTATTAAAGGATCAAAATGCATGACACTATCCAGATTGCTGAAAGGAACAAATGAAAATCACCGACATAATCTCTCCAGGTATGTTTTTCATGCTATGAACAGACGACAGAAAAGCATTTTGTAACTGTACTGTTGTTTGTAGGCTACTCCTTGTTTCCATTATAAGTCATTGTGGCTGTTTGATGTGCCGTTCTTTTGATTATCTTATATGCATTGACTTCGTGTTTTGCTTTCAAGGTTTATCGTCTTATTGTTTTGTTTATGTGGATGATGTACTTGGTGTGATGCCACCAGGAGAGCTGGCTTAGATGGAAAATGTGACGATCTCTTTTTGCATCTCGTTTCCTTCACTTGCCATTTTGCCTTGCCCACTGTATGTATTGTGGCCAAAGGCCAATGTATATTAAACCTGTTCAGAGTTCTCTCTCTCTCTCCCCTCTCTCTCCTCTCTCTCTCTCTCT
>CM054142.1:28939346-28946846 GCA_028751875.1 Rapana venosa | reverse complement strand
GGAGCGTAAATGCGTCACGCTGCCGTTAAGCGCCTGACAAGTCAGGCCGAGCGCATCCAATTTCGGCATAAGAGAGAATTGTTATCTTATTAGCTTATAAGTCTTTCTGGAGAAAAAAAAGGCAGGAAAATGGACCAGGAAGAGGTGACAGGAAGAAAAGGAACAAGGCAGAAACAAAGAGAGTTATAGATAAGAGGAAAATTTCTAGCAGACTTTCCACAAGGTGGGGATTTATACTGACAGGCCCCGGTATCCCCACGGGGAACAGCAACATATCAAGGTAGGCACTTTGCACCAAGCGTTCACATCCACCATCACTGGCAAAGCTGTCGGACCTGCGTCAAAGCTTTCAAGGTTCTTCATGGCTGAGATGCTGGCGTCCACGAACACGACCATTTCCTCCTCCTCATGAAGGCTGCCACATTTCGACTTCAGGAAGTGATGTTTGATTAACCCGATACCTATGCGTTTGTATTTTGTCATTTCATTCTGTATTTTGTCATTCATTTTGCATTTGGTCATTCATTCTGTTTTTGTCATTCATGTTGCATTTGGTCATTTATTCTGTATTTTGTCATTCATTTTGTATTTTGTCATTCATTATGTATGTTGTCATTCATTCTTACTACTACCACTGTGCGCTATTCTTGCCCTTCTCGGAAGGCTACTGTGCGATGCACATTCTCTCCTTCGAAGGCTGTAGTGACGATTCACGTGCCCGCAGGATTGTAGTACATGCCTGTGTTGACACACAAAAACCTTACTTCATAGTCTTATCCAAAAAGATTGGAAGAGGTTTACAGCTTGCACAAACTCTGAAGAAAAATGTTCATGAAATCTGACAGCAGACGGTGAGGAGGACTGAACCCGCGATCCTGAAAATGGGCATCAAACGTTTTAACCACTGTGCCGGCTAGGCTAGGGGGTGGCTCAGCTAAACCAGAAGTTGGCACACTTGACGCCCAATCTGTCAGGCTTCACACAGCTGGGAGGACAATGGTTCAAATCTGTGTCCTGACACTTGAGCTCTACCCCCCTGGTCTCACAGCGGCGTGATGGCTTGCTGCGGGAAAAGTCCGGGACCAAAATTAGCTCTCATTGTAAATCCTCTCCCCTAACCAGATGGCCCAAAGTGAGACATCCTCTAAGTGGCTACAGCAGGACACCGTAACCTCCTCTGATTGGTCGACAGCAGACCTACGTCCGCCATTCTTGATGACGCAACAACAGAGCCTGCCATCCGGGAGCTGAATATAATCAGAAGGCAGGATCTAGCTCGAAGATCTAGTTACGCCTAGACCACCTATAGGTTGAGTTATGCGTAATCTTTTACCAACGACAGAAGGACTCTTAACGAATAGTGAAGAATGGAGCTTCATCAGGGTTATGGGGTATATGGGGGAGGGGGGCGGAGGGGGGCAGGAGGGCGTGATAAGCTTAGTGGTTAGAAGCTGTAGATCTGACAACCCGGATTCCAGCCACTCCTCAAGGCACACGTTCAAGATGGTTTTCCTCCTTGGAGTTACTATAACATCAGTACCGACTTCCTCGTCCCAGCCCTTCAGACTGTACAGTGAGGTCCAATGTCCAAATGCATGCAGAACATCGCGCACACACGGTAAAACCCGTTCCGTTTTTTTTCTTTTTGGAAGAGCGGGCCAATTCATGCCAGTAAAAACGGATGACAAAAAAACCACACCATAAGACGAAAGAAACGCATGCACACTGGTGTCGCGTTTAGACATCATCCCCGAAGGTGGACTATGGCCACCTTCACATGGTGGGCAAAGAAAAATCGTCGCATACGCCAACACAAAAAAATCTCGCCATTGCATTGGTGAACATTGAAGCTCCAGCCAAAGAAGGAAAACAAACAAACCAACCAACAAAAAGATGACCTAAACTAGACAAGCAAAAAAAAAACCCACCTAACTCCCGCTGTCTTCTACTACTGTCCCGTGGGGGGGCTTTGGTGTGTAGGTGTTGATCTTCCTCTTGCATAAGCCTCACTGTCCAGTCCTCCCTGAAGTGGACACACACACACACACACACACACACACACACACACACACCACACACACACACCCACTCACACCACACCTCACCCCTGCCCTCCTGGCCCCCTGTCTACAGCGAAAACAGATGGTGTTGTTGATGTCGTGTGCCTTCCCACCACTGACCACCACCACCACCAGCAGCAGGGGCCCTAGAGGAACCCCCCCCCCCCCCCCCCCCCAGTACTGAGAACAGAAGTGTAGTCTCCCTGCTGACCACAGGCTACCTGATTAGCACTTGTTGGTCAGAAGGAACTTGATTAGCACTTAGGGAGGGAGGGAGGGCAGATAGACGTTAGAGGGAGGGGGGTTGATTAGCAACTGGACGGCAAAAGTGTCAGTACAGGTTGGTTTTTTGTTGGGTTTGGTATTGTGTTGTGTTGTGTTGTGATGTGGTGTGTGTGTGTGTTGTGGGTGGGTTTTGTGTGGTGTGGTGTGGTGTGGTGTGTTGTGTGTGGTGTGGTGTGGTGTGTTGTGTTGTGGTGTGGTGTGTTGTGTGTGGTGTGTGTGTTGTGGTGTGATGTGTGTGTGTGTTGTGTGTGGTGTGTGTGGTGTGTGATGTGTTGTTGTGTTGTGTTGTTACCGCCGTGTAAACAGTGGTCTTCTTTGTAGTCTTGATTGAGGGGTGAAATCACTAGGCTGGTGCATGTTGTAGAGGTAGTGTCTGCTATGTTGACGCCAAAGGTGGGATTGCTGTGTGCGTGTAGTGTGTGTGTGGGGGGGGGGGGGGGGGGGGGGGGGGGGGGGGGGGTGTGTGTGGGTGGGGGGGGGGGGGGGGTGGGGGTGTGGTGTGTGGGAGGGGGGGGGGGGGGTGGGGGGGTGTTGTGTGTGTGTGTGTGTGGTGTGTGTGTGTGTGTGTGTGTGTGACTCTTGTCGTCTGTGTTAGACTGGACGGGTGTGTGTGGTATGTGGTGTATTGTTGGACTGTGTGGCATCATCAATCGGAGCAACTGTCAGTGAGAGAGGAGAGAGGGAGGAGAGGTGATGAGCAGAGATGCGAGAGAGAGAGTAGAGGTGAGAGTGAGAGGAGAGAGATGAGAGGAGAGAGAGAGAGACTAGACGTAGAGAGACGAGTACAGAGACAGACACAGAGACAGACACGGCACAGACAGCAGACAGACAGAGATAGACTGACAGACAGAGATAGACAGACAGATAGGCAGACGGTCAGGCAGGAAAACAGATAGTGCGAATTCTCTACTTCAATTCTTGGTCATGACTCTAAAGTGAAAGGAACATCTAAATGACAAGCAACATTTTCTGATACAAAAGCCCAAACAAAGAAACGAACACAACAAACAAAAAACCCAAAACAAAGCAAATCAAACCAGTACACTGATAAACGCGACAATAATTCTTGTGCAATTTTACTTAGTAGGGTTATTCTTTTTTTAAAATTTTTTAAAATCAAAGCTAAACTAGGAGCAAAGAGAAAAGAAAACTGATAGGTTTGCAAAGAAGAGATTGCTTTCACCAAAGAAGCTGTTTCTCTCAAGCCATACCATATTGAAAAATGAATTGAAATGGAACAGATAGAGATATCTTTCTTTCACTCCCTGGGATAGAGCCCTGAGGTTCATCAAATGGTGAGAGTTTTGCATAATATATGCGACCATTTTTGCCCACCATGAAGGTAGCCACATTCCAACGTCGGAGTCAGACATAAATACAAATTACGATAAACATCATTGACGGTACTTCACAACAGAAAGTCACCATGAACATTCAAAGTTTTCACAGTAATTATGGTCAGGATTTAGGTAAAAAAGGTAAAGGAGTCCCATAACCTATAAGGTCGTAGGGGAGCGAGGCGACAGAGACCTCACTTCTCTAGGGCCAGCATATTGAGGGCGGCGCCCATCTCCTCTCCCTCGCTGCTTTACCTTCCCTGACCCTAAAGAGGGCAGGTACCCATTTACAGCTGGGTGAACTGGGGGAACTGTACTGAAGCCAAGGCGCGCAAACGGTCACCCATCCAACTGGTAACCACGCTCGACGCTGCTTAACTTGGCTGGGGGAAAGCGAGTGCTCCGACCACTGAGCTATCCCGTCCCCCTGGTCAGGATTTATTTATTTTTATTTATTTATTTCTTCTTTTTATATCGAAGATAATGGAATAAGCACTTATGTGCTTTTTTTACATCCAGTCCCCGTGTGTATGCGGCTTTGTAAATTCTGTCATCTGGCACACAATGGCCTACTCTTACGAAAAGCGGAACAGGATTTAACATGTGCGCAGGATGTTCTGCGTGCGTTCGCACACGGGACCTCGGTTTATAGTTTCACCCGAAGGACTTTTGAGGAGAGTGGATGCGTTTATTCGCATTCTTTCTGTTAATCTGTCTAGACCCACGTCCGTTTCTGTCTCTCGAATAATTCTATGTGATTTTGTCGGCACCAGCTGTGGCAGACAGAGAATGGCATGCACAGATCTGTCTGCTGAGCCGTTCCAGACGATGCTTCCAGCAAAACTGAAGGGAAAGAAGGAGGCGGCCATTGTCTCCCGAGACAGAAGGTAGCATACTGCACACGCACATTACTATATATATATATTAAATATATATATATATATATATATATATATCTCCAGTCCATGACAGATTGACAAGAGTGCAAACACAGACACACAGACACACACACACACAGAGTCCAAGACAGATGGACAAGTGGGGAGTGGATTGTTGCTTATGCAGTGTGATGATGACCCGGCTACTGTGCATAGGATACCTAGAACAGTATGGGTCTCTCTCTTCTCGCTCTTTCTGTCTCTCTCCCTCTCTTGCACACACGTTAAATCCTGTTCCGCTTTTCGTAAGAGTAGGCCATTGTGTGCCGGTGGGAACAGATGACAAATTGACAAAACCGCATACACACGGGGACTGGATGTAAAAAAAGCACATAAGGGCTTATTCCATTATCCTCGATATAAAATAAATAAATAAATAAATCAATCAAATAAATAAACAAATAAATAAAATCTCTTTCTGTCTCTCTCCCTCTCCCTTTCTCTCTTTCTGTCTCTCCCCATCTCTCCCACATACCCCATTTTATCTTTGCCGTTCCAATCTGCGACCCTTCAATTTCCCCTTCAAATATTTCACCTATTAACATCATCGCTCCACCCCCCCCAAAACCCTTCTTTCTTAAAAACCAGGTCCCTGTCATCCACCAAACACTCCACTTTTAAATCCTTTTCGCTTTCGAAAGGGTAGTCAGTGTCCGGTAAAAACAATTGACAAAATTTTTACAAAAGCAACCAGGGGACGGGGAAAAAAACCCCCACAAAAGTGTTTTCAATCCTCAATAAAAAATTTTTTTTTAATAAAAAAAACCCCCTTTCTTTTTCTTTCGCTTCTTCTCCTTCTTTTCTAAACCCTTTCTTTTTTCCCCCTTTCCCTTCCTTCTTTTTTTCCCCCTTATATATCCACCTATCCATATCCCCCCACCCCCCCACCAACCCATCCACCACCACCTCCTCCCCAAACACCATTATTATTTTAATTCTTTTCCCCACCCATCCACCCCCATCCATCCATCCTTCATTTTTCTTATAAAAATCCATCCATATCCATCCATCAATCCTCAACCATCCCCCATATCCCCCCTCCTCCCCCACCTTTCATTCTTTTTTTCGTCATATAACGCATGGTTTAAAACCCCCAAAAAACAAACAAGGCAACAAGATTACAAAAGGGGAAAAATGGGAATAAACCCCCCCAAAACCCCCACCTTTTAACCCCCCCCCCCCCCCCCCCACCCCCCCCCCCCCCCCCCCCCCCCCCCCCCCCCCCCCCCCAACCCCCTCCCCCTGCCCACTGTGGGACTGTTTTTTCTTCCAAAAAGGCGGTCACTGATAACCCATTTTTTCCTTTACGGGTTTCTTTTCAGTGTTTGGTTTTTTTTTATTACTATTTTTTTTTTTTTGGGCATTTTGACCCAGGCTCCCCTTTTTTGTCTCTTCTTACTTTTTTCCGGTCTCTCTCTTCTTTTCTCTGTCTCTTTTGTCTGCCCCTTTTTCCCCCTTTCTTCTTCTTTTTTCCCTTCTTCTCTCTCTCTCTCTCCCCCTCTCTCTCTCTCTCTCTCTCTTCTCTCTCTCTCTCTTTCTCTCTCCCCTTTGTTTTCTTTCTTTTTTTCCCCTGTATCGTATAGGTGTAGGTCTTCTGTCTGTCTATTTTTGTTGTGTGGGGGGTGGTGGTGTGTGCGGGGCGCGTGGGTTGTGGGGGTGGGTTGGTTTTTTTTGCGGCGCGTGCGCGCGGGGGGTTTCTTCAGAACTCAACAGTCCTCCTTACATACTTTTTAAAACTAGATACTTTATTATCCCCTTACCCTTATAAACGACTGTGTGCCGCAACTGTGGGTGCCATAAAAAAAAAAAACAAAAAAAAAAAAACAAAAAAAACAAAACACCCCCCCCCCCCCAAAAAAATCTCCTAAGCTGTTTTTTTTTCTATTTTTTTTTTTGTTTTTTAAATCGCGCTAAAGACAAAAACAGGGGGAAAAAGGAGTTTAGAAAGTAGACGTGTCAACATGCAGTCACTCAGTTCTTGGCGTTTTAAAAAGTAATAATACATAAATTAGTGTTGTAGGTTTACGCTTACGCATCTTTGTAACGGAGGGAAGGCCCTTTTTGAGCAAGTCATGTTGAAAGGCAGTTGAAAAAATGCACGTTACAGTTTGACGTGAAATCAGAACGGTTTTTTAAAAACCCTCGCCCCCCCCCCCCCCCCCCCCCCCCCACCCCCCCCCCCTCCCCCCCCCCCCCCCACCCCCCCCCCCTTTTTCCTTTTTTTCCCCCCCCCCTTTTTTTCCCTCCTAAACCCCAAAAACCAACACAAAAAATTTTTTTTTAAATTTTTTTTTTTTTTTAAAAAAAAAATTTCTTTTAAAAAAAAAATTTTAAAAAAAAAATCCCCACTCCCCCTCTTTTCCTCCCCCACCCCCCCAAAAAACAGGGACCCATTTCAGGGGGGTGAACTAGGGAAACTGTTCTTAGCCAAGGGGGGCGCAAAAACCCCCCATCCCTGGTTTTAACCCCCCGACCCTTAAGAACCTTGGTTGGAGGAAAGGGGGAGTCTCGACCACTGGCTATCCCTCCTACTCCAACACCTACTATCTATCTATCATCTATCTACTATTATCTACTTTCTATCTATCTATAAACTTTATTATCTATTTTTTCTATCTATCTTTTTTTTTTTTTTTTTTTTTTTGGTGTGTATGGGGGCGGGATGCTCAGTATAAAATTTAAAAATTTTTTAATTATATAAAAAAATAAATAATATACGATGTGCTTTCTTTTTTGTAGTGATTGCGGCATGCGTGTGTAAGTGTGAAGTGTAGAGTATAGATAGATAGATAGATAGATATATGTATACATATCTCTCTCTATATAAATATATACATATAGATATATATATTTATATAAATTATATATATATATATAATC
>CM054142.1:28929346-28931846 GCA_028751875.1 Rapana venosa | reverse complement strand
TGATAATAATAACTACCTAAAGAGAGTAGTGGCACTTTGTGTCAGTAACGATAATAATAACTACCTAAAGAGAGCAGTGGCACTTTGTCAGTAACGATAATAATAATAACTACCTAAAGAGAGTAGTGGCACTTTGTCAGTAACGATAATAATAATAACTACCTAAAGAGAGTAGTGGCACTTTGTCAGTAACGATAATAATAATAACTACCTAAAGCGAGTAGTGGCACTTTGTCAGTAACGATAATAATGATAACTACCTAAAGAGAGTAGTGGCACTTTGTCAGTAACGATAATAATAATAACTACCTAAAGAGAGTAGTGGCACTTTGTCAGTAATGATAATAATAATAACTACCTAAAGAGAGTAGTAGCCATTGTGTCAGTAATGATAATAATAACAACTACCTAAAGTGTGTAGTGGCCATTTTGTCAGTAACGATGATATACTACTACTACTACTACTACTACTACTACTACTACTAATAATAATAATAATAATAATAACAACAACAACAACAACAATAATAATAATAATAATAATAATAGTAATAATGATACATGGAATTTATACAGCGCCATATCTTGAAAAAAAATACCCAAATCATAGCGCTTTCGTTCATCCCACTTATTCACATGCAGCCAGTTACAATTAATAGTGTTTACAAGTTCAAATGTATACACTCACACGCACGCGCGCACGCACACACATAAAGGCTATACACTTCGGCAGGGCGATGGGGTTTTGGCTGTTGAGGGCAGGGACAAGATGAGATAGAACAAGAGAGGAGAATCTTAGGTTTGAAATAAATGTGTCTTGAGGCCGGATTTAAAAGCGTCATAAGAAGGCTTTTATCGGAGGGAGAGAAGGAGGTCATTCCAGATTGATGGACCAGAAACAGAAAGAGCAATGGCCAACAGTGAATTGGTTGAATCTAGGTATTCTTAAGCACGGGTGTCTGCAGCAGAGCGGAGGGAACGAGAAGGAGTGTACAGGTGAAGACATTCACAGAGGTAGGAAGGTGCTCTATCCACTGTTGTGAAATATCCAGGGGTCATTATCGACAACACACCCTCCATGAAAAAGTTCATCACCCAAACCTATCAGTCGTGCTACTATCAATTACGGCGCATCAGTGCAGTTCGAAAGTACCTGTCCACTGATGCAACATCCAAACTAGTCACGTCCCTCATTCTCTCACGACTGGACTATTGCAATTCTCTTCTGGCCTGTCTCCCAGCATCATCTATCCACTCCCTTCAACGTATACAAAACTCTGCAGCTCGCCTAGTCCTCAGAAAGAAAAAAATCTGAGCACATTACTCCTCTCTTGCGATCTCTCCACAGGTTGCCTGTGCCACAGAGAGTAAACTATAAGATAAGATCAGCACCCTTTGTTACAAATGCCTCCACAAAACAACCCAATAACAACTACCTAAAGAGAGTAGTGGCACTTTGCCAGTAACGATGATAATAACAATACTAATGAAGGATAGAGCCAAAGGACAAAGCACCCATACCTGACGGACAAAGTATTAGCTGTAAATAAGTCAGGCAGTGTTTGCTCTCTACCACTATTGCACCCTTAGGCGGCCCACTTTTTTCCATTTACAATAACATTCTCTCCCTTATCCCCCTCCCCCCACCCCACCCCAGCCCCACCCCGCGCGCGTGCGCACAACACACACACACCACAAACCACACACACACATACACACAACACACACACAACACACCCGCCCAAATACAAAACACACACACACACACACCACAAACAACACACACACACATACACACAACACACACACACACAACACACCCCGCCCAAATACAAACACACATATACACACACATACACACACACACACACACACACACACACAACACAAACAACACACACATACACACAACACACACACACACACAACACACCCGCCCAAATACAAACACACATATAACACACAAACACACCACACACACACACCACAACACACACACCCACACACACACACACACACCACACACACACCACACACACACACACACACCACACACACAACACCAACCCCGCCCAAATACAAACACACATATACACACACAAACACACACACACACACACACAACACACAACAACACACACACACACACACACACACACACACACACACAACACACCCGCCCAAATACAAACACACATATACACACACAAACACACACACACACACACACAACACAAACAACACACACATACACACAACACACACACACACAACACACAACACACCCGCCCAAATACAAACACACATATACACACACAAACACATACGCAACACACACACACACAAAACACACACACACAACACAAACAACACACACACACACACACACACAACACACCCCCAAATACAAACACACATATACACACACAAACACACACACACACACAAACACACACCACACACACACCAACACACACACACCACACACACACACACACAC
>CM054142.1:28924346-28926846 GCA_028751875.1 Rapana venosa | reverse complement strand
CAACGGTCGAGACAGACAGACAGACACCTCTACACTCACACAAACGCCGCCTGTACACTAGACACCCCCACACATGCACACCACACACGACAGAACGCAACGACACACAACAGACACACAATCCCACAACAAGACATCGCGCACATTAACATCTGACCTTCACACACACAACATACACAAACACAACACAAACACACACAACACAGTACACACACACACAATCACACACACACACAACTCACACACACAACACAACACACACACACACACACACAACACACACACACACCAGACAAACACCACACACACACACACACACACACACACACACACACACCACACACACAACACACACCACACACACACACACACACACACACACACACACACCACACAACACACACACACACACACACACAATACACACAACCCACCACATCACACCCCCCCCCCCCCCCCCCCCCCCACCACACACACACACACGGACGGCTGTTCAACATCATTCATCAAACACAGAAGGCCAACAAAGAAATACTTCCGAACAATTAGTCCGGCACTGTCCGCTTTTGAAAATTTCTCCCTCTGTCCTACTAACATCCCCACCCCCCCCCCCCCCCCCTCCCCACCCCCCCCCCCCCCCCCCCCCCCCCCCCCCCCCCCCACTCTTGCCATGCTCCACCCTCTTCGCATCTGTTGGCCGTTCTGTGGTCCGGATTCTAGTCTTTTGTGTTGATATACTCCGCACAACAAAGACAACAACTGACAATTGTTTCTCTTTTGTTTTCTTCGATTTTTGTGTCTTTAATAAATCAGTGCAAGAAATATGTTCCCTGTTTTTCTTCGTGTGTATGGTGTGTGTGAGTGAGTGTGTATGTGAGTGTGGTGTGTGTGTGTGTGTGTGTGTGTGGTGTGTGTGCGTGTGTTGTTGTGGATGTGTTTGTGTGAGTGTGTGTTTGATATCTTCAGTTTAACGTCTATTCACATTTAGTGATTTTAGACGGGTGTGTGTGTGTGTGTGTGTGCGTGCTGTGTGTGTGTGTGTGTGTGTGTGTGTGTGTGTGTGTGTGTGTGTGTGTAGTGTGTGTGTGTTGTGTGTGAGTGTGTGTGTGTAAGTTTGTGTTTAATATCTTCAGTTTAACATCTATTCACATTTAGTGATTTTAGACGGGTGTGTGTGTGTGTGTGTGTGGTCGTGCGTGTGTGTGTTTGTGTGTGGTGGACTTGACTTGACTTGTGTGTGTGTGACCAACCAAGACTTGCAGCTCAACAGTTTTATTTATATATGATGATGATAATTATGTAGGCACGCACACAAACGCGCGTGCGCGCGCGCACACACACACACACACACACACACACACACACACACACACACACACACACACACACACACAAACACACACACACACACACACCAACACACCACGGAGCGGAGTGGCAACAACAGGACAGGAACGACATAAAGACCTAGGCGAAATAAAAATCTACAGTTATTATGATTTGGGTGTTGCAGACACGGGAAAAAATTAAGAAAACAAAACAAAACAAAACAAACAAACCAACAAACCCCCACCCTCCACACTGATTACTATGTCTATTTCAGCTTCTTCGGCATCATTTGCTTCTGGTTTTTGTTTTGTTTTGTTTTGTTTGTCTGTTGTTGTTGGTTTTTGGGGGGATTTTTGTTTTGTTTGGATTTGGGTTTGTTTTTTTTGTTTTGTTTTTTTTTTGTGGGGGGGTGGGGGGGGGGGGGGGGGGGGGGGGGCGGGAGCGTTCCTCAGCTAGAACTCCGAGGTTCACCACTGGTGTAGATTTTTGCGTATGCGACCGTTTTTCACCACCCTGAAGGTAGCCGCATTCCGACTACCGGGAATCGTATGCTAGATAATAATTATGCTGGTGTTTCCCTAACCCACCGAACGCTGTCATAAATGACGGGATCTTTTAACGCGCCTATTATTTTGATCTCCCGCATGCGTAATAAACACGAAGGACATCGAGGCACTGGCAGCAGGTCTGCACTTGAAGAGAGTTGACCTGGAAGATGCATGGTAACAAAAGTCCCCCAACCCTTAAAGCACCAGACGCCGCCACCGCCGCCACCGCCGAGATTCGAACCCCCGACATCCTAGACCAACAGAATTGAAGTCGAAGGGTCTTAACCACTCGGCTATATATATATAGCGCCCGTCTGCTTCTGTTGGGATTGCTGCAAAGCGGAGCTGGTTTTAGTTTTGTTTTCCTTTTTCTTTTTTTTTCTTTTTGGCTGCCTCATCTTCTGTGACGTCCCCCCGTCCTGCTGTTCCCACGCCGCTCATCCCAATCTCCCCCGCCACACACACACAGCCATACCCAGATTTTCGTTATGTCACATCCCCAGCGTCGGAAGTCCACCGAGTTGTGTCCTTATCACCAAGAAGTGAATGGACATTAAACAAAAAACAAAAAACCCCAAAAACAGTCCACCGAGGAGCCTGTCAGTATCAGGCCTCCGTAGGGT
>CM054142.1:28904346-28914346 GCA_028751875.1 Rapana venosa | reverse complement strand
CCAAAACAAACCCACTCCTAAAATGCTATGCACACAGCTTTTGCTTCTGTTGAAGAAGAAGAAGAAGAAGAAGAAGAAGAAGAAGAAGAAGAAGAAGAAGAAGAAGAAGAAGAAGTAGAAGGAGGAGGAGGAGGAGGAGGAGGAGGAGGAGGAAGGAGGAGGAGGAAGAAGAAGAGGTAAGATAAAACAGAACAGACTAATTTATAGATGCTCTAAGAATCATCGATTGAAAAATGCATCCCACTAATTGCATGCAATTGTATATACTTAGACGAACTTGAACTCCCTTTTATTAAACATTTTCTGTCTCTGTCTCTCTCTGTGTATCTGTCTCTCTATCTCTGAGTGTCTCTATCTCTCTGTGTCTCTGTCTGTATCCCTGTCTCTCTCAAACAAACTAGCGCGCAAAAAGAAAATCACACTATCGAACTTAAGACCCCCTGGGTCCAAAACCACTCCTAACATCCACCCCGCCCCCCCCCCCCCTCCACCCCCCCTCCCAACCCAACCCATCCCACCTCCCTCCAACAACTACACACACGCACCTCCCCCACTCCACCTCCCCACTCACTCCCTCCCCCCCCCCTTCCACTCCCCCCCCCCCCCCCCCACCCCCACCCACCATCCCTCCTCAACATCACTTTCTGCTCAAAACCCATGACAGATTTTATTTCAATTCTCGTCAGAATTCAATTCATAGTCTTTTTGTTTGTGTGTCCTTTTTTTTTTTTTTTTTTCTTTTTTGAAGTTGAATCGATCTTGCTGTCGCTTTCGAGATGCTTCAATTTTTTATGAACCAAAAAAAAGAAAAGAAAAAAATTCGTGTAGAAATCGATGCAAAAAACATACACCATCAATACTATGGGTGGAATAGCTTGGGGGCCATTTCTCCGAACAAAAGCTGATTCCATGTCACACTGCTACCGTCACCAAACACGCCAGCCAGCGACCTAGTGATCGAATCCCAGCTCCCCCTCCCCCCTCCCCACCTCTCCCATCCCCCTCCCTTCCCACCTCCTCCCCTTCCCTCCCCCCCCCCCCCCTCCTCACGCACACACGCATGCACTTTACCGGTTTGGATGTGTGTCACGGTGACCTAGAAGTGAATGCAATCAGGATTGAAAGTGCCTGAAAGTTCTTTTTTTTTTTTTTAGCGTGGACGAGAGAGAGAGAGGGAGGGAGAGAGAGAGAGAGAGAGAGAGAGAGAGAGAGAGAGAGAGAGAGAGAAGGCAGACAGAGACAGAAGAGACACAAGAGAGAGACAAATAGAGATATAGAAGAAGACAGGAAAAGGACCCAGAGGGATAGAGACAGAGGGAACGACAGACAGGGAGAGAGAGAAACAGATAGATAGATAGATAGAAGATAGATAGAGAGAGAGAGAAGAGAGAGAGAGAGAGAGAGAGAGAAGGAGAGAGAGGAGACAAAGACAGAGACAGAGAGACTAAGAAACAGAGAGACAGACAGACAGAAAGACAAATAGACACACAGTCAGACACACAGACCAACCCGACAGACAGACAAACAGAAAGACAAAGAAATAAAAAGACAAAACAAAACAAAACAAAAACCAAAAAACCAACTTAACTGAATTCACCACACACACACACAACACACCACACACACACACACACACACACACACACACACACACACCCCACACACACATCACACACACACACATACCACCCCCCCCCACACACACACAACACATCCCCATCATACACACACCCACACACACACACATACCCCCCCCCCCCCCCCCCCCCCCCCCACACACACACACTCACACACAACAAAACAAGTAATAGAAGCGAAGATACCGGACCAGGAGTAACCAAAAAAAAAAAAAATAGAGAGAAAAGAAAAAAACGAAAAAAAAGGGAAAAAAGAAAAGCGGAAAAAAACAAACACCACCACAGCGGGCAAGTAGTAGCAGTAGCAGCGGCAGTAGCAGTAGCAGTAGCGCAGTACAGTAGGCAGCGTAGCAGTAGCAGAGCGACAGTAGAGCAGGCAGCGTTAGCAGATACCAGCACAGTCCAGCAGTAGAGCATTCTCGCAGTATAGCAGCAGCAGTCATAGCACAGCACGCAGTAGCAGTAGTACAGCAGCATACAGAGTAGCGTAGCAGCAAGCAGCAGTAGCATGGTGCAGTAGCAGTATAGCAGCATAGCAGTCTGTATAGCTAATAGCAGCGCCAGTAGCGTATTGCTGCGGCAGTAGCAGTATAGCAGTAGCGTCGGCAGTAGCATAGCAGTAGTAGCTAGTCATGTATAGCATAGCACGCAGTAGCAGTAGCAGTAGCAGCAGTAGCAGTATAGCAGTAGCAGCGGCAGTAGCAGTAGCGGCAGTAGCAGTAGCAGAGGCAGCGGTAGTAGCAGTAGCAGTAGTAGCGACAGTAGGCGGGCGGGCCGGTTTGGCCATCAACAGACCTACCCGACCGACCACCTCTGTCTGGGTTTTTCCCTCCGCAGCTCCACCCTATCCCCACCCCCCTCCACCCCTCTCCCTCCCTCTTTTACGACTTAGTAATACCTCCCATCGATTATCGCACCTGCCCTGTCTCTGTGTGTGTGTGGGGGGTTGTTTTTTTTCTTAAATATTTCGAATCTTTGTTGTTGTGCTTTAAAAAAACAAAAACCCACCTCTCTGTCTCTGTCTGTCTGTCTCTGTCTCTGTCTGTCTGTCTGTCTGTTTCTCTCTCTCTCTCTGATCTTTCGTTTTTCTTTACTCTCTCTGTCTCTCTGTCTCTCTCTCTGATCTTTTCCTTTTTTCTTTACTCTTCTCTCTCTCTCTCCTCATCTGTTTTGTCTGTCAGCCTCCATCTCTCTCTCTCATCTGCCTGTCTGCCTCTGTCTGCTTGCCTCTCTGTCTCTGTCGTCTGTCTGTCTTCTGTCTGTCTGTCTGTCTGTCTCTCTCTCTCTCTCTCTCTCTCTTCTCTCTCTCTCTCTCTCTCTCTTCCTCTCTCTCTCTCTCTCTCTCTCTCCCCCCCCCCCTCCAGGTTCGTTTTTCCCGCCTTTTGCAGGGGGGTATAGTAGTAGGCCTAGGACGCAAAGGCCTAGCACTAGTCAGGCTAAATAGTCATAGTCAAGGTTTGGCAGGGTGGGACAGACAGACAGACAGACAGACAGAGCGGAGCGGAGTGGAACGGAGGAGACGCGTGAGTGAGTGTTGGCGGGTAGATCTATAGCCTAGTAGGCAGGATGATGGCTGCATGACTGGCTGGGTGCATGGATGGCTGGCTGGGTGCATGCCTGGCTGGGTGGATGGTCTCTGGCTGACTGTCCTAGGCTAGGCTACCCCGGGGGTAAAGGGGACTGGGCCACCACACACACACACACACACACACACAGGCTGACTCACCTCCCAGCCTACCTACCCGACCCTACCCTACCCTGATGAGACAGACATATTAAGGCCGGGCCACGCGACGCCAAACCAGAGCTATGTTCAGCTAGGCCTAACGCTTGTGAGAAGAAGATTTTAAAAAAAAAAACCCAAAATCAACCCCCTCCACCCCAGACACTCACCCCCCCCCCCCCCCCCCTCCAAAAAAACCCCCAACCAACCAAAATAAACAATAAAAATTAACCAATACTAAAAATCCCCAAGTCGGATTGCAGATATCTGAACAGATGACAATTCTTGTTATTATTATAAAAAAGAAAAGCTGCAGGCACAGAGGTGTCGTAGTTAGACACCATCCTCGAAGTCGGAATGCGGCTACCTTAATGCAAACAATCTCACCATTGGTGAACCTTTGAGCTCTAGTCGAAGAACGAAAAAAAGAAAAACCACCCAAAAAGGATAAGGGAGGAGGAGGAGGAGGAGGAAAGAACCGTAACACAAGGTTGTAACAATTAACAATGGAATTTTTGCGAAAATTTCCTCTTTCGTTTATATATATATAAATATATATATATATATATATATATATGAATGAATTTGATGATAAACAACACACACACACACACACACACACACACACACACACACACACACACACACACACACACACACACACACATATATATATATATATATATGTGTGTGTGTGTGTGTGTGTGTGTGTGTGTGTGTGTGGTGTGTGTGTGTGTGTGTGTGTGTGTGTGTGTGTGTGTGTGTGTGTGTGTGTGTGTGTATGTGTGGTGTGTGTGTGTGTGTGTGTGTGTGTGTGTGTGTGTGTGTGTGTGTGTGTGTGTGTTGTTTATCATCAAATTCATTGGACCTGAGCAGTAAACTTAGGGGGTCATCCACAATTGTGTACTCTGTCTCACTCATCACATCTTGGAAAACATCATCACACTTTGAGACCATCAGTACACATAGGCAGCCATACTCCGGCTTCCGTGGATTTAAAAACAATAATCTCCTTCTTATAATAATAATAATAATAATAATAATAATAATAATAATGTATGGAATTTATATAGTGCTGAATCTTGTAAAGCAACAAATCAAAGCGCTCAAATGAACTTTTTTTTATATCGAGGATAATGGAAAAAGCACTCATGTGCTTGTTTACATCCAGTCCCCGTGTGTATGCGGTTTTGTCAATTTTGTCATCTGTTCCCACCGGCACACAATGGCCTACTCTTTCGAAAAGCGGAACAGGATTTAACGTGTGCGCAAGATGTTCTGCATGCGTTCGCACACGGGGCCTCGGTTTATAGTCCCATCCGAAGGACATTCTTATGAAGAACGCTTCTGATGTATTAGGAGTTTGTCATGGATGAAGGCAACTTCCACAAAAACATTTCAAAGCACAGGTGGTGGTGGCGGCCCCATAACCTATGCAGTTGCTGAGAGGAGTGAGGAAATGACAGAGACCTCGGCTTCTTCTCTAAGGGGCCAGCATCTTGAAAGGTGGCGCCGATCTGCTTTATTCATCAGCACTGTAATTAATTAGTGGTGGCCTTGGCTCTTTGCTTACATTAATACCTGATAAACCCTTTAGGTCTACTAGGTCAAAAGAGTATGAAAAGGAATCGTTTAGGGTTTTAAGTAACAAGGGGCGGAATAGCAGCGACGTCAAAAGGAGTATAAAGTACCTTACTTTCATAGACAAAGCGCCTCGATTTGTTTACTTTACGAGATTCGGCCCTACATAAATTCCATACATTCTTCTTCTTCTTCTTCTTCTTCTTCTTCTTCTTCTTCTTCATCATCATCATCTTCTTCTTCTCATCCTCCTCCTCCTCCTCCTCCTCATCATCATCATCATCATCATCATCATCACTTGGCTTTTTTTTTTACTTCTCGTTCAGCTAACACAATTCCGTTCAGCGAAAACCGCGACTGGGTAACATCAAATGTTCGATAAACAACAGTCATCCTATCCCAGCTGAACGTAGTTTGTGCAGACACAAAGACGCTCCCCCCCCCCCTCCCTTCTCCACCCTCCACCCCACCCCACCCCTCCCACCCTCCCTACCCTGCTCCATCTGTGCAGTGCCCCACCCCTTACCTGTACCCGAGCCCACTGCACACACGTCGCACACACCTTACGGTCGGGTACTAACTACCCTGTCAATAACCTGATGATTCAGACAAAGGCTTCTATGAGTCAAATGGTCCGACAGAAGAACAAAATTATTAATGAAAGCACTCTCGATGAACTCTCAGTGCGAAAAAGACAAAATGAATGTTGGCTTGAAATGAATCAGTGCAGACTCGAGATTTTAAGTTGGGTCATGCAAAACAGAAACACGCAAACAAATTAGTCTGATGACGACAGCTAGTTCTTCAAGGTAAGGGTGATTGATGGGAGGGCGGAAGGAAAAGAGGCAGACCACTAACAACATCCTGCATTGCCAACGACATCACTGAGGTCAGTGGTCTGGGAGGAGGGCTACAGAAGATGGTAAAACTCAGCAGAGACAGGGAGAAAGAAGGTGAACGAACCCTGGTGGTGGCATTGCGTGGAGCTCCTACCGACGACAGCGGCGATGGAGACAGTTGAGTTGAGTCAGGTAAAAAAAAAAAAAAAAAAAAAAAGAGAGAGAGAGATTGATTGAAAGAGAGACAGAAACAGGGAGACAGCCAGAGAGAGAGAGAGAGAGAGAGAGAGAGAGAGAGAGAGAGAGAGAGAGAGAGACAGACAGACAGACAGACAGACAGACAGACAGATTGACGGACAGAGAAAGAGACAGATAGACAGATTGACAGACGGGAGACAGGGAGACAGCCAGAGAGAGACAGACAGTCAGATTGATGGACAGACAGGCAGAGAGAGAAAGAGAGAGAGAAGAGAGAGAGAGAGAGAGAGACAGACAGAAGACAGACAACGCAGTTAGAAAGACAAAGAGACAGACAGACAGGCAGGCAGGCAGGCAGATAGACAGACAGAGACAGTGAGACAGCCAGCCGAGTGTGAACATGCCGTTTTGTAAATTTTGTCATCACACGCCACAAGCCACTGAAACCCATACCAAAGCGAAACCAATTATCCCCACGCCCACCCCCCCCCCCCTACCCTCATACCCCCTCCCCCCCCCAAACAAACAATAAATAAAAAACCAAACGCCCCAAACAAAACAATCCAAAAGTGTTGTACTTTGTGTTCACCAAAAAAGAGAGAGAGAGGAGAGAAAAAAATCCAACACCTACCAAAAAAGCTAATTAAACAACACACACACACAGAACACACACACACACACACACACACGACACACACAGCACACACAACATACAAACACACACACACACGCACACACACACAACACACACACACAGACACACGCAACACACAATACACACACACAGAACCACCCACACACACAGACACAACACAACAGACACAGACACACACAAGACAAGTACACACAACACAGCACAAGATACACACACATCATTAAAAGTGCAGCACTTTTTCGATGTTTTATTAACTGTGTGCACTTTTACCATGCAGAAGCTAAAAATATGCTGTCTGGTCCGAACAGGAGGGCAGAGGGGGTGTTGGGGGGGGGAGGGGGGGGGGGGGGGGGAGGTCGGGGGTGCGTGGGGGGGTGGGGGGGGGGGGGAGTGTGTGTGTGTGTGGTGGTGGAGTGGGGGGGGGAGGGGAGCTGCTTCACAGAGGAGGAGGAGGTAAATAGGTGAAAGAAAGAGGGAATAAAGAATTTACAGCCTGTCACTTACTGCTCTGTCAATACAACTTGAAAGCAGGATTCGGTATGAGGTGTGAACGCGCATACAACACACACACACATCACACAAAACGCACATGCACACACACACACATGCTACACACACATGCACACACACACACACATGCACGCCACACACACATGCACACACACACACGCACACACACATGCACACCCCACACATGCACGCACACACATGCACACACACACACACATGCACACACACATGCACACACACATGCACACACACACACACATGCACACACGCACGTAGGCTACAAACTTCTTTGCACACATACTAAATCAATCCACTTTTTGTTGGTGGTGGTGGTGGTGGTGGTGGCGTTTTTGTTGTTTTTGTTGTAAAAAAAAAATTGTATCGATCTAAGAAGTAAGTTAAATTGTGGTCAGAAGTCTGGCTGACTGGCTGGCTGGCTGACTGGCTGACTGACTGACTGACTGACTGGCTGGCTGACTGACTGGCTGACTGGCTACTAACCTTGTTGGGGATGCTTGGCTGGGGGTGGGGGGTGGTGGGTGGGGTGGGGGGATGTTCAGTATAATTAGCTTACCCATTTTTTGTTATTGTTGAAATTCTGTGCTAGAATGTTTCCTCTTTTATTCTTCATGTCCTTTGTTTCTGTCATTTTCCTTACCTGTTGTGTGTTGTTGTGTGTGTGTGTGTGTGTGTGTGTGTGAGTGTGTATGTGTGTATGTGTGTGTGTGTGTGTGAGTAAGTGTGTATGTGTGTGTGTTATGTGTGTGTGTGTGTATGTGTGTGTATGTATGTGTGTGTATGTGTGTGTATGTGTGTGTGTATGTGTGTGTATGTGTGTGTATGTGTGTGTATGTGTGTGTATGTGTGTGTGAGTGTGTGTTTCTCTCTCTCTCTCTCTCTCTCTCTCTCTCTCCCTCTCTCCCTCCCTCCTCCCCTCGCCCCCCCCCCCCCCCCCCCCCCCCTCTCTCTCTCTTTCTCTCTTGGGCTGGATGTTAAAAAGTCTTGTACTTATCTATGACCCTCAGAAAATAAATATCGTTATCCTTACCCCCCCCCCCCCCCCCCCCCCCCCCCCCCCCCCCCCCCCCTTTCTCTCTCACTCTGTCTTCCCCATTCTTGCTCCTCAAAGTGTATTGTGCCAAAGCCGATATACATTAAACCAGTTCAGAGCTCTCTCTCTCTCTCTCTCTCTCTCTCTCTCTCTTTTCTCTCTCTCTCTCTCTCTCTCTCTCTCTCTCCTTTTCTCTCTCTCTGTGAAATGCTTTTTTTCTGCCTACCATGCCAATTCTTCTGCCTTTTTTTTTCGTCAAGCAAAATCCGAATGTTTTTCTTCTAATATTATTATGAACTGGGTTTTTTTTTTAACAATGAGCTGCCCTGAAGCAGAACGTGTCAGCTGAGGCCAGCAGCGGGCAGACCTCCTGCAGAGTGACAAGCCCAGGACCAGACCAGGCGCCACACACGCCACCCCACTATCGTGGCTATACAGCCAGTCCCATGGATGTTGCTGTGTTGTTGTTGTTGTTGCTGTTGTGCGTTCCCCAGCTTAACACTCTTTGGGGTCACTCAGAATGTGCACTCTGAATCGCACATCCCGCCTAGGAATCGCTGTGAGATTGAAAGTTGCACACTGAATGAGAAGTTTGCCTGTGTGACTGGTTTTCATGGATGACAGGATCGTAACCCCAACCACACTCTGCAGTCAGTCTGGGCATTGGAACCATCTACGCTGAGATTTCGAGCGCTGGGGCACTATGATACTATCATTTTTTTTTTTTAAAGAAGAAGAGGATAAAGAAGAAAAGAACGTTTAAAAAATCACCCACAACATGGAGACCATATGAATAGAAGACAAGTACGACTGCATTAGGCACAGTTGCAAGACTAAACCAAAATGATCTCACTCACTCACTCTCACTCATCCCTTGGTCGGGACGACCGTTGGGGTACCCGCACGGACGCTGCAAGTGGACCGCCAAATGGTTCTGTCCTGGGCTGCTTTCAGGAGGTTTGGTACAGTGAGGCCGGTCCACTCCTTGATGTTGGATATCCAGCTTTTGCGTGGTCGTCCCTGCCTCCTTGCTCCTTCCACCATTTCCTGCAGGACTGTCTTTGACAGGCTGTTATGCCTTGTTGTGTGGCCAAACCATTTCAATTTCCTCCGTTTGACTGTATCTAGCAATGGTTCTTGTTTGCCAGCCAGTGCCTCGATCTGCTGCCAGACGTAGTCGTTGGTTTTACGGTCTCTGTAGGTGATGTTCAGGATCCGTAAGCAAAAAAGTAAACGAAAATCATTAAAACAAAAATTCAGTTAAAAAACTAAGCAAATATCCTGAAATAAGAGAAGAATAAAAGTTTCTTAAAAGGATTTTTTTAAAAAGAAAGTAATAAAGACAGGTTTTAAAGAAACCCCATCTAAGCAATCAAACAACAACAACAACAGCAGCAACAAAACGAAACGGACATACACCCGTCCTACCTTTTAGTCGGAGCTGAAAGGTAAAACTGTGTTAGACTGTCGTAAAAGCCAAAGTTAGCGTTAATGTTGAGACGAGTGTGAATTACGCTTTCATCTGATTTTATATTGCATCAATAGGAATAGGATACAGCTGGCAAACACAACAAAAATTATAGAATACAGTTTATGTTTGAAGGATACTTTTTGTTCGTATTCCTATTTTAATTTTCATTTCTCGGCTAGACTTCCGAGTTCACCCAAAATAAACATGTGTACCAGCCGCCATGGCGCAGTGGTTAGCGCCTTGGATTTCAGACTGGAAGGTCGCGGGTTCGGAGCCCATAAGAGTCATGGGGATATTTTGGATTCCGGCCGGCTCCTACCCAGAGTGAGTGTGCT
>CM054142.1:28889346-28891846 GCA_028751875.1 Rapana venosa | reverse complement strand
AATCCAAGATGTAACTCTGCCTCTCTCTCGGGGATAGCCTCGTGGTTAGAACATTGCGCTCGCAATCTGACGACCCGGGCCCGAATCCCGTTCATGGACATTTTCCCCCCTGGAGTTAACATCAGTGCAGACTCCACTCTCCCCTCAAAAGTCCTTCGGATGAGACTATAAACCGAGGCCCCGTGTGCGAACGCACGCAGAACATCTTGCGCACACGTTAAATCCTGTTCCGCTTTTCGAAAGAGTAGGCCATTGTGTGCCGGTGGGAACGGATGACAACAATTACAAAACCGCATACACACGGAGACTAGATGTAAAAAAAGCGCAGGAGTGCTTATTTATTTATTTATTTATACCACTTTAAATCACGGCAGATTTCTCTGCGTGAAATTCGGGCTGCTCTTCCCGGGGAGAGCACGTCGCCACAAGAGCAGCGCCACCCTTTTTTTTTCCTGTCTGCAACAGTCTTTGTTTCCCTATCAGAGTGGCTTTTTTTTTTTTACAGAATTTTGCCAGGGACAACTCTCTTGTTGCCGTGGGTTATTTTACGTGCGCTAAATAATTATCCTCGATATAAAAGAACAAACAAATAAATAGATAGATAAATTAATAGATAAATACTGCTACGAATCCACACTATCAAAAAGTAGTTACGTCTCACATACATGTATGCAAAGAAAGGTAAAGTGGCCGGCCTGCTCTATGCCTCTTAAGTCAGTCCTATACGACCACAAGCCATAAATTTGCAACCAAGTCACGCGCACCTCCGCCGCTAGCCTATAGCCAGCCTACCATAGCTAGCTATGCATGCCTAAGACTTCAGGCCTAAACTCGTCAAGTGAAAAGTATGCGCGGTATGCCCTACTCTCCCCTGTGAGAGAGAGAGAGGGGGGGAGAGAGAGAGAGAGAGAGAGGTCCTTCATTTCAAGGCGAAATCTCTGACCCTTTCATTCCCACGCTCTTTGCAGTGACAGTCACAGTCACAGTCTAGTCCCAGTTGTCGCACGGACAAGATAAGTAGTACGCCTATACCTAGTACTATATAGTAGGTACCACTCGTACCAGTCTGTAACCGCGCGAGTTGGCCTATAACATAATGGCTGCACACTGCAAAATAAAAAATCGCACTTTTCCCCCTCTGTTTTTCCTTTTTCTTCCTTTATGACTCTTATAGTCATACCTCACGTACTAAGGCATCCACAGAAATAAAAACAAGTTGGGTTGTTTTTTTTTTATGAAAGACTAGCGTCTGACCCCAAACTCCAGTGATTTTGAACAAATTCGGCAGGGTCGAAATTTTTTTTCTCCAGCAAACACTGTACCATTTCAGTCCTTCCTCATCTGCTAGCTTCCTTACCACAATATGCGTGTGTGCAGGGTCAGCACTGTAGGAATACAAGCAATCCTCATTTGATGATTATTTCCAACTTTCTCGTGACTTCCTTGGTATTGCTCTATGTCCTTAATTCCCCAAACAAGTACACATTGCATTTGTTGTTGCTGCATACTTTTTAAAAAATCTATGAAAATCACCATTTTCCCCCCCGACTCCCACTCTATACAAGATACTACATGACCCGCAAGCTAATACAGGTGTGTAACCGATACAGCCACGGTTCATATTAGCCAAGGGCTTGCACAAAGCTGTTCATTCAAGTGCAGTGAAGAAAATGATACTGTCGTTAGTATTATGTTTAAAATGTTCATACTGTGTTGTCAAGTTTGTGTTTTGTTTTACGTATAAGGGGGTAGGGGGATAGGGGTGGGGACAAGGGGGGGGGGGGGGGGGGGGGGTTATGGAGGGTGAGTGATGGGAGTGGGGGTGGAGATGGGGGTGCGTAGCGTGTGTGTGTGTGTGTGTGTTTGGTGTGTTTGGGGGGGGGGAGGAGGTCGTGGTGGTGGAGGTATGGTTGTGTGTATGTGTGTGCATGTGAGTGTGTGAAGTGTGTGGGTTTGTGTGTGGATGGGGTGTGCAGGAAAAGTGGGAGGACAATTGGGGAAGGAGTGGTGAGGTTAGAGAGAGATGAGTAGAGAGAGTGAGAGAGAGAGAGAGAGAGAGAGAGAGAGAGAGAGAGAGAGAGAGAGAGTATCTTCTCCTTCAGTGTTGCCTTTGTTGGGATTGTTCTTGCTGGTTCTGTCGTGATCAACATCATCTGTTACTACACACATCGTAATTATTCTCCATAGCAGTTTCATTTCCAGTTTCAAACTAAACATAAAAAAAACCGTACACACTCAAACGCGCTCGCGCGCGCACACATACAATGTACCATCTGGAAAGAAAAACTTGACTTTGCCTTTCACACACACTCCTCAACACACACAACACTCCTCAACACACACAAACATTCCTCACACACCACATTCCTCAACACACACATTCCTCAACACACACACACAACACACACACACACAACAAACACACACACACACACACACTCACACACACACACTCTCATCAACACATACATCTCTATCTCATCTCTCTCTCTCTCTCTCT
>CM054142.1:28881846-28884346 GCA_028751875.1 Rapana venosa | reverse complement strand
CATTAATTTTGGTTACAAATTTGCACACTCGTGCATGGGCTTCTATATTGATTTTGTTGCGTGAACTTACTAGCCTTGTTTGTGTCCGCGTGGTCCCCCCCCTCTTCCACTAGTGTTGTACGTGAAAAGTAGTGTAAAAGTAAACAAGCAACAGGAACTGTATGTTCGCAAGTTGGAGATAGAGAGAAAAAGGCCATTCGACATTAATTTGGTTAGGAAATTTACACCGAAGCTTGTGTGCTCTATATGTGATTTATATGGTGCTACTACTTAGCCTTGTGTGTTGTGTGTGTGTGTTGTGTTTTGTAGTGATAGGTGTGTGTGTGTGTGTGTGTAGGTGTGTATGTGTTACTCAACAGGAAACTGTTGTTCGCAGTTGGAGATAAGAGACCAAAGGCCATTCACATTAATTTTGGTTACGAAATTTGTACACTCGTGCTTGTGTGCTTGTATATGTGATTTTATGGGTGCATACTTCCTTAGCCTTGTGTGTGTGTGTGTGTGTGTGTGTGTGTGTGTGTGTGTGTGTGTGTGTGTGTGTACATGCAACAGGAAACTGTTCGCAGTTGGAGATAAGAGACCAAAGGCCATTCACTTTAATTTTGGTTACGGAATTTGGCAGTAGCCCCTCTTTTCTATCCCTCGCTCCCCCCCCCCCCTTCCCCACATAGATAGACACAGAAAAGAAGACAGAATAAAAGAAAAAAAGAGAGGAGAGAGAGAGAGAAGAGAGAGAGAGAAGAGATAGAGAGAGAGAGAGAAGAAGAGAGAGCGAGAGAGAGAGAGAGAGACAGAGAGAGAGAAAGAGAGAGAGAGAGGTGTGTATAGGTGTTGTGGTGTGACTGTGGGTGTGTCTAAATCACCAAAAAAGTAGTGAATAGACATTAAACAAAACAACACACACACACGGAACATACCCCATGATCTGCATCTTTTCTTTATCGTTTTATTTTGGTTATTTTGTTTGTTTGTTTTGTTTGCTTATTTTTAAGTTGAAAACATCCAGCCCTAAGCTTTAAGCTCGCAATATATTTGCTGGTGTACAAAAAAAAAAGATTAACGTTCCCCATTTTCCCCTCGCTTTCTTTCTTTCTTTCTTTCTTTCTTTCTTTCTTTCTTTCTTTCTTTCTTTTTTATGGTGTTTCTTTTTTTGTCCTTCTCTTTTTCTTCTTCTATCGGTTTTTTTCACTCTTTTCATTCTGTCTCCTTCCTTCCTTCCTTCCTTCCTTCCTCCTTCCTCCCTCCCTCCTTCCTTCTCCTTCCTTCTCTCTCTCTCTCTCTCTCTCTCTCTCTCTCTCTCTCTCTTCTCTCTCTCTCTCTCTCTCTCTTTTCTCTCTTTTATTCTCTTTCTTTTCTCTTCCTGTCTTTTTTCCCCATTTCCTTCCTTCCTTCGTTTTTTCTTTTCTGTTTTTGTCTTCCCCCCCCCCCCCCCACCCCCCCCCCCCACCCCCCCTCCCACCCCCCACCCCCCAGTTCTTTCTTTTTATGTTTTTCTTCTTCTTTCTTTTCTTTTTTTTTTTTTTTAGGGGGATGGGGTTGGGGAGTAAGAGGGAGGAGAAAAGTTAATTAAAAAAAAATTACAAAAATTAAACAAACAAAAAAATTACAAAAATTAAACAAAATTACCGAAATGACCGAAAATTACCGAAACGATGGGGCCAGGACGCAGGAGATCAGCTGAATCAAAGGGGACACACGTTTAATGATGGATCATACAGTCTTTAGTACTTTCTTTGCGCTCTATAAAACGACCGATGGGGGTCTCCGTTGTGCGCTTCTGTGCCTCCGCCTTAATTAGAAGGCTTTTAAGGTCTTGTTCGACTCCTAATGAACTTTTGCGCGTTATTCCCATAAGTTTATGTGTGAGTGTGGTGGTGGGGTGGTGGTGGTGGTGTGGTGGTGGAGGAGGGGGGGGGGGGGGGGGGGGGGGGGGGGGGGGGGGAGGCTATGTATGTGTGTGTGTTGCTGTTGTTGTGTATACACACACACCCCACACATATATAAGTGTGTTGTGTGGTTGTTGTGTGTGTGTGTGTGTGTGGTGTGGGTGTGTGTGGTGTGTGTGTGGTTGTGTGTGTGTGTGGTTGTGTGGTGTGTGTGATGTGTGTGTGGTGTGTGTGGTTGTGTGTGTGTGTGTGTGTGTGGTGTGTGGTGGTTGTGTGTGTGTGTGTGTGTGTGTGTGTGTGGTGTGTGTGTGTGATGTGGTTGTGTGTGTGTGATGTGTGTGTGATTGTGTGTGGTTGTGTGTGTGTGTGTGTGGTTGTGTGTGTGTGTGTGTGTTGTGTGTGTGTGTGTGTGTGATGTGTGGTGTGTGTGTGGTTGTGTGTTGTGTGTGGTAATGTGTGGCTGTGCGTGTATGTGTGTGATGTGTGTGATTGTGTGTGTGTGTGTGTGTGTGTGTGTGATGTGTGTGGTTGTGTGTGTGTGTGGTGTGTGTCGTTGTGTGTGTGTGTGTGTGTGTGTGTGTGTGTGTGTGGTGTGTGGTTGTGTGTGCGTGTGG
>CM054142.1:28866846-28876846 GCA_028751875.1 Rapana venosa | reverse complement strand
CCATGTCATGGAGGCTTTCTTCTTCTTCTTCTTCTTGTTCTTGTTGTTGTTGTTGTTTGTTTCTTTTCTTCTTCTTCTTCTTCTTCTTTCTTTTTTCTTCTCTTCTTCTTCTTCTTCTTTTTTTTTTTTCTCTTCTTTTCTTTCTTCTTCGAACACTCAGACAGCAACTCCCAAGGCCCTGAAAAATTAATGCTGCCGTGCGCTGAAGGCCCTCCAGGGGTCCGAAGAGTTTGTCCCTCTTTTTTGGTGTGTTGGATGGACAGGTCTGGAGGAAGTGTTCTTCCACTGTCATGGGAGAAGTGCCACAGGGGCACGCCTCAGAATTACCAATGTGGAACTTGGTAAACATGTGATGTCTGAGTCTGCTGTTTCAACCCACAATCGTTACCTGGTCTTCTCTGGGGAGGAGGCAGTAATCATCCTTACTGTTGAAATTAGGGTGCTGCTGAAGCCATCTTCTCTTCTGCTTTTCCTTCACAATTGTCTTTGCCTCTTCATACGTCACCTCCTGCTCCTCTTGAGACTGTTTCGATCACGAGGGATGTTCTTTTAAACTTCTTAGGCTTCAGGCGACTAGCAATGTGACTTCAAAATTAATACTTCATCTTCGTCGAACGCTCAGACAGCACTCCAAAATTAATACAAAGTGAGTCTTTTTGTGAGTTTTAGACGTCAAATGACAACAGTTTCAGGCTCTGGAGGTTTTAGGGGAATGGACTGTAAAAGCTCTTTACCACACTCTGTTTGGACATTTCGCTATGGAACTCAGGAACCACGATTTCTAGGCAAGGAGTACTGAACACTGAAACACAGAACACTGAAAGTAATTTTGGGGCCATGAGTATTTGAACTATAAGACAGGGTAAAATGCAGCTGATTGGTATGAAAATTTGAACACAATTCCTTAAAAAACAACCCAACTAGTTTGATTGCTCTATGCAAAGCCACTGTTGCATAATTATTTGGCCCAGTCATTTCATACAGGAGCAGACAGGGCCTGAAGTCATCCTGGTGGGCCTGTTGCAGCCATTACTCCAGGGAGGAAAAATTAAGCGTTTTTAGAACCACAATCAGAGAGATGGAAGATGGTGTGGGCATTGGAAGCTCTGCAGTAGATGCTACATGAACATCTGGCGGTATGAACATGATATACCCCAATATGCGGACAATCCAAATCGACATGGACGGTCGTTGGACAAAGCATTGTATTCTAGGTGACCCCCCAGGATGTTAAGATGAGGAACGTGGAACGAAATCATGAAAACAGTGAGACTTGTGTGTGTGCGAGCTTGTGTGTGTGTGTGTGTGTGTGTGTGTGGTGTGTGTGTGGTGTGTGTGTGTGTGTGTGCGTGTGTGTGTGTGCGTGCGCGCGCGCGTGTGTGTGGAGGAGAAGGAGAGGGGGGGATAGCCTGGTTATTAGAGCGTTGTGCTCGTGAGCTGACGGGCTGGGTTCAAGCACTACTAAGGAGCTCGTTCCAGGGGATTTTTTTCCCCCTGGAGTTGACATGAGTACCGACTCCATCCCACCCCTCTCCCTCCGAAAGTCCTTCAGATTAGACTATAAACCGAGCTTTCGTGTGCGGACGCATGCAGAACATATTAATAATAATATAATAATAATAATAATAAATGGAACTTATATAGCGCTATATCTTGCAAAGACAAATCAAAGCGCATGCATTCAACCTAATCTTACACAGTCATGCAATCAATAATAAATAATCAATAGTTTAAACAAACAGATATTACAAACATGGTGCACTGCAGACAAAATCTATGAAATAACATTTCAATAGTCAAAATGTTTTTCAAAAGCACAGTCACACAGGTCGTATACTTTAGCAAGGTGATAGGACATGGGTTAGTGAAGGTGGGATAGTTCTGATATGAAACAGGAGGGGGAATTCTTAGGTTTGAAATAAATATGTCTTGAGGCTAGATTAAAAAGTGTCATAACTAGGTTTCTGGCGAAGAGAGAGAGGGAGTCTTTCGGAAGGGTAGCCTTTTGTACTGGTAGGAAGGATGACAACTTTTGTTGTTGCTGTTGTTACACGCATGCACACAGGTGTCGTGTATAGACACCATCCACGACATTGGAATGCGGCTACCTCAACTAATGGTGGGTAAAAACGGGCGCATACGGAAAATCTCACCATTTTGGTGAACCTCGGAGGTCTAGTCGAGGAACGATACATATAAAACAATTGCTCTCCCCAAAACAAAACAAAACAACAAAGCAGCAACAACAAAAAGACAACAACAAAACAAAAAAAACACAAAACAACCCCAAACAACAAAACAGCGTGAAATACCTCCTCTCCTCCCCCCACCCCTCCTGAACACACACACACACACACACACAACACACACACACACACACACACACACACACACACACACAACACACACACACACACACACACACACACTTTAGTGACAGAAGGATTTTTTTTTTTTAAAAGGAGAGGAAGAAGGAGCTCAGGTTGGCGCTAGGCCACGTTCTCCCTAGAATCTCCGCTTTCTTCCCAACACGCAAAGAGAGAGAGAGAGAGAGAGAGAGAGAGAGAGAGAGAGAGAGAGAGAGAGAGAGAAGAGAGAGAGAGAGAGAGACTGGACACCCCCAAGTTTCAGTGCATCAGTTCTGAACTCAGATAATACATTTTTATAATAAGCGGTGTCACCTTTGTGAGGACTTGAGCCTAGCGGTGGAACAGTAGTACTCGTTGTGCAATGCTGGCCTGTCCATCGACCTCCAGCCTGGTGTAGCCTGGTACGGGCCAAACTCTTGTGTAAACCATGGTCATGACTGTTTCACCCCCGCATGACTTGTGTGGTGCCATACCTACAGAGGATAAGACTGTAAGCCTCACAGAAACGTGATGCAGACTTGTCGCGTCTGTGCTCCATAACATTTTGTATGGAATCATGATGATGACGTCTGTTCCCAAAATCTCGATTTTATATAACTATGAGATTTTAATGAAAGCTGGGAGTTTTGATTATGAGGTACTGACCTTAGGAAAAGTGGTGGAGGGGCTAAGAAGAGAGAGAGAGAGAGAGAGAGAGAGAGAGAGGAGAGAGAGAGAGAGAGAGAAGAGAGACAGAGAGACAGAGAGACAGACAGACAGACAGACAGAGACAGAGACAGAGACAGAGAGACAGACTGACAGAGACACAGAGACACAGAGAGAGGCAGACAGACAGACAAATAGACACAGAGAGAGACAGAGACAGAGAGACAGAGACACAGAGAGAGAACTGGTTGGTTGGCTGGAATGCAAATATGGATATAGATGCAAGATGCAAATATATGCATATAGATGCAATAGATCCAAATATTTAACCTTTCATCCATTTTGTTATTCTCTTTTCAAGCCTGATGGTCAACAATATAATGACTAGAAGAACACACGTTCGAGTCACTAGAGTACGCTAGCCATGCACTCCTTTTACCTTTCGTATTATTGGTAAATTGAATCAGTATTCTCTGAAGTCGGAATGCGGCTACCTTCATGGCGGAGTATAAAACAGTCGCACATGCAAAATGTCGCTATTGGTGAACCTGGGAGCTCTCTCTCTCTCTCTCTAAGATCGAAAAAAAATCAGTACTACCAATCAGAAAAATCAATCTCAAATCGATCATAGACAATGAGAACACAGAAGCCATACCAGGGCTGATTTGTAGAAAGCAAAACAAAACAATAGAAAGAAAGAAAGAAAGAAAAAGGAAAGAAAAGAAATAAACACTATTTTCTTTTAACAACAGCTACTACCAAAAAACCAACCCTGCTTACTAAAATTAATACGAGACTATCTTTTTTATCTCATAGTTGGAAGTCACTGTCCCTACGTTAAAGGGAGAGAACCCTTCTTTTCCAGGACATGTGCACTGTGCACGTCTGTATGCTACCGTAACCCAGTAGTGGGTAATACGGAGGGAAGGGTTAGTAGATGGTTGGTTACCTTATAGCGGGTTACCCGTAGCGGAAAGGTTTAAATTTGAAGCAAATTTTAACCACACCTTGTAAAAGATACCTCTGGATTTCGACCTTTCAGTCAATGACTCTGTATTCAGTTCTGCTACTGCTGCCGCCGCTGTTGTTGGATGCTGCTATTGTTACTACTGCTGCTGCTGTCATTACTGCTGCTACTGTTACCACTACTGTTACTGTTACCGTGTACCACTGCTGCTACTGTTACTCCTGCTGCTACTGTTACTGCTGCTACTGCTGCTACTGTTACTACTGCTGCTACTGTTACTACTGCTGCTACTGTTACTGTTACTACTGCTGCTACTGTTACTACTGCTGCTACTGTTACTACTGATGCTATTGTTACCACTGCTGCTACTGTTACTACTGCTGCTACTGTTACTACTGCTGCTACTGTTACTGTTACTACTGATGCTATTGTTACCACTGCTGCTACTGTTACTACTGCTGCTACTGTTACTACTGATGCTATTGTTACCACTGCTGCTACTGTTACTACTGCTGCTACTGCTACTACTGCTGCTACTGTTACTACTGCTGCTACTGTTACTACTGATGCTGCTACTGTTACTACTGCTACTGCTTCTGATGCTGTTGTTTCTGATACTACTACTACTACTACTACTACTACTACTGCTGTCACTACTGCAAGAACCCCCTCCCCCCCCCCCCCCCCCCCCCCCCCCCTGCTCCCAGTCACCGCATCTTTGCCTCAGCATGGAAAGTTACAGTTGAGAGGAGGAATCCACGAAAGTGAAGGAACCGCTGGAAACATTCTTCCGTCTCCTCTCCCCCCCCCCCCCCCCCCCCCCCCCCCCGCCCCCCTTATCTGTACGTGCCGACGTCAGTAGGGAGGGAAGGGCCTGTGTGGAAAGGAGAAGGGGAAGGGGAAAGCCGAGGTTACCAACCCAACAACCAAAGGGGCCGTCAGCCTCCAGTGCCTCCTTCTTATCTCCCCTGCCTTGCTGACCTTTCACCTGCAGCCACACACGCCCAACGAAAGTCGTCGTGTCTTTTGGCCCCGGGGGTGGGGGGTGGGTGAGGGGGGGGGGGGGGAGACACACACATGACCACATGGGGTCAGTGTCACGTGTGCTTCACAGAGAGAGAGAATGGTCCACATGGGGTTTAACCCTTTCCCATTTTTACCCGCCGTAGCCCGCCGCTGCCCGCTCGCCCGCATCTATTTATACCCGCCGCAGCCCGCCGGACGTCATTTCAGCCTAGTGGGGATTTTCCATCACGCACTAAGTTCTACCTAGTACACGCACACTATGAATGAACATTCCACTGAGGTCAGCATAAACTAAGGAAGGAATGGACACCAAATTCAGTGCTACACAGCCTCCCTTTCACAAGAAATTGGCCAGTGACTGGCTTTGTCTTTCCCACGCTTTCTTGTAGCTAAAAATGGCAGCAAAGATTGAGCATACAATTTGGGAGGAATATACTGATGTGGAAATTGAAGGTATTTTGGCTCAAGTGGAACAGTTCAAAAGAGAATAAAATGTTGAATCCGATGTTGAAGTAGATGTAGAAGAAGAAGATGAAATAGGAGAAGGTAGTCAGTCGGAAAGTGATGCTGAGGATAACATTCCGTTGGCTTCATAGCAGACGACATGGCGCAGCGCACAAGTGCCTTGCTCAGTGCAAGACTTCACGCTGCCGACTGAGCAGGCACAAACTCTCCCACTGAATGCCAAGCTCTTAGATTACTTTGTTTTGTTTGTGCCCCAACATTTTTTTCAAATTGTAGCAGATGAAACTAACAATTATGCCAGGCAAAAGATCGCTGTGAAAGGCTTAGTCGTAGATCCATTACGGACAGAAACAACACCTGATGAAATTTGGGCTTACCTGTCAGTTTTGATCATGATGGGTATCAAGCGTTTGCTGAGGCTTCATCTCTACTGGTCTACTGAATTGACATTTTCTGAGTCACGGATCAGTTATATTATGACGAAAACTAGATTTCTCAAAATTAATCAGTATTTTCACCTGAAAAACACGCCAACACACCTGGACGCGACACTGGCTGTGACACCTGCATTGTGACAGCCATGTAGCTAGCTATTGGTGAAGGACACACTAGTGTCTGTAAATAGTAGGCGTCAGCATATATTTGTAAATAATGTATATACGCGCATTAGTCAACGTCGTTTTCAATATGTTTGAATACTTTCCACTGAGGAAGTGTAGACTTGGTGACAGTAATTTTGTGACATGTGAATGTTCGATTGGATTACCATGACGGTGGATGCAATGGAGGACACATTCAGGCAGGACCACACATATTATTTTTTTAATCACATACCTATATTGCGCATGTTAGAGGGTAGTTGTAGACTAACAGCATGATGTCACTGCAATGTTACCTGTATTTGGTGACAAAGAGGGGACAGCAGCACGTAACATGTAGGTAGGACACACATCTTGGGGTGCAGAACAAAGTATGACATCATATGAATACTTTGGCCAAATATGACTGCTCTGCGAACAATAGTAACTGTACAGGACTATGTGTACTTAAGGTACCTTATTCTCTGAAAAAAACAGCGTAAATTTCCGAATACTACAGAGAGTTTCTCTGTAAGAAATGCGAATGGTAAAGGGTTAAAAGGGCACCATATCTCTTTTGAAGGATTGTCAAGTCAAGTCAAGTCAAAAACACTTTAATCATCCCATGAAGGGCAATTTCAATACCGACAGGCACATTGATACGCATAAAAAAAATCTCAAAAGACACCCCCCCAAAAAAGCTATATTTCATATTGGTTAAAAACATTCCAAAATGACTTCAAATAAAAATGTCACGAACACACACACGCACACACACACACACACACACACACACACACACACACACACACACACACACACACACACACACACACACATCCGTCTAATATCACAACTGTGAAAAGACGTTAAATGAATTTGAACATACACACACACACACACGTACACATACATACACACACACACACACATACATACACACACACAAACACACACGCGCGCATGCGCATACACACACACAAACACACACATACATGATTGGGTCGTGGTAGGTAGGTGGGTAGGTAGGTTGATTGTACTAAAGTCCCAGCGGGTTGATGATCATTTCCACCCACCCTGGTCAGTTACTCCTTCCACTAATAACGAACGTTGGGTCTGTATTGTATTGTTTTGTTTTGCCTTGTCTTGTAGTGTAGTGGATATATATATTTATACCACTTTTAACCGAAGTAGATTTCTCTGCATACATGTCGGACTATTCTCACTATCGAGAGCGCGTCTTCCCCCCCCCCCCCCCCCCCCCACCACACACACACACACCCATCCCCCTTTTCTATCAACAGTTTCTTGTCTGTCTGTATGTATGTATGTATGTATGTATGTATGTATGTATGTATGTATGTATATATATATATATATATATATATATATATATATAATATATATATATATGTGTGTGTTGTGTGTGTGTGTGTGTGTGTGTGTTTCCCTGTCAGGGTTTTTGTTTGTTTTGTTTTTATTTTGTCCACGGAAATTTACCTGGGACAACTTTTTGTTGCTGTGGGTTCGTTGACGTGAGCTAGCTAGATACGTGTTGCACACGGGACCACGATTTAGCATCTCATCTAAAAGACTAGTATCCAGACCACCTTTCAAGGTCTAGGGGATGGGGGAAAATGTGTGTGTGTGTGTGTGTGTGTGTGTGTGTGTGTGTGTGTGTGTGTGTGTGCAGCGCGCGCGCGATCGTACGCACGAATTGACCTTCATACCCAGACCCCCATAACACTCAACCTAAAAGAACTGAGTCATGCAGACCTACACCCCAACCCCCACATACCCCTCACACACTGTGCCTCCATCAAGTTCTTCTCCCCCCCCCCCTCATCCCCCCAAGAAAAAGGGTAGACCTCCCGGACAGTCTGTGTGATTTACAGGGCTATTGGCACTGCTATAATAGACCCAAGGGGTTCATAAACTGCCTTCACCCCCACCACCCCCACCCATGCACTTGCTGATATTCTTATCAGTAGCAGTGCCTTCTAGCCTTTACCTTTATACACTCACCCTACTACCTTCTCCCCCCCATCGTCACCTCAACGTCCTGCCCCTATACATGCCAACACCTTCAATAGTGGCCAGACGTCTTCCCTTGACCCCCCCCACCCCCCACCCCACCCCCAACCCCCACCATTCCTTGCTGCCCAGCTCCGCCCCCCCCCCCCCTCTCCTCTCCTCTCCCCACTCGCCCCCCACCCTCCACCCTCCTAGCAGTCCCAGTTCCTGGCCTTGGGAAAGTCCAAAGTATGGAGACAATTTTTAAAAAGTCAGAGGGTGGGGGATGAAGGGAAGGGTGGTAGGTATGAAGGATGTCTCTGTGGGCCTACCTGTACTTCCTTCCTTCATTCATTCATTCCTGGTTGAAGACAATTTTAGGGGTTGGTTGTTTTTTTGTTGTTGTTTTTGTTGCTCCTCCGCTACAGCTCTGGGTTTACCAAATGGTAAAATTTTTTTGTTGGCGTAAGAGATCGTTTTTGACCACCCATTTAGGTAGCTGCATTCTGACTTCGGGGATGGTGTCTACACATAACACCTGTGTGCTCAATGGGTTTTGTTTTGGGGTTTTTTTCCTCCAAAATTGTTGTCATCCGTTTTTACTGGCACGCAAGAGCCTACTCTTCCCTAAGGCGGGGCGGGGTTTTAGCGATGTGTGTAAGTTGTTCTACGTATGTTCTCACACCGGACCTCGGAATTACAATCTCAACTGAGCGCTTTGATTTGTTGCTTTACAAGATTCAGCGCTATATAAATTCCATACATTCTTCTTCTTCTTCTTCTTCTTCTTCTTCTTCTCTCTTCTTCTTCTTCTTCTTCTCTCAACTGAAGGACTTTCCGGGTAGGAGCGGAGTCAGTTCTGATGTTAACTCCAGGGGGGTAAAAAAAAAATCTCAATGAACGGGGGTGTCTCGGTGGTGGCGGGACCGTCAGATCACGACACAAGCTCTCCGCTAAGCTCCCCGGCCCCAACTTTAAGATCTCTCTCTCTCTCTCTCTCTCTCTCTCTCTCTCTCTCTCTCTCTCTCTCCTCTCTCTCTTCTCTACTCTCTCTCTCTCTCTCACACACACACACACAATGATAAAGGATGCAATAATGTAGTCTTTCAGTATAATCATTAAGAAATTTGTTCTTAGATAGATGGCTTGATGAAAAAAAGCAAATGCATTGCTTATTCAATGTACCATCTGGAAATAAAATTTTGACTTGACTTGACTTCACACACACACACACACACACACACACACACACACACACACACACACACACACACACACACACACACACACACACACACACACACACTCAAAACCAAAACGCAAGCATAACCTTGGCAGGACCATAAGCCAACTTATAACACTCCTGCCATAATAGACATACATACACACATTGTGACGGATGGCTTCACAGTCATAATAAATATAATCCACAAACCACAGTTGGCTACTTTCCACACTGCTCTCATCTTTATACACTGACTGTGATGCCTGGTGCTGCTGGCCTTTCTTCCTTGTCTGAATTCTCTGCCAGGTGTGAGAAACCCAGACGGTCCATTGAACACAAGCAAAGGCAAGTGGTGGTACCGGGTTCACGAGGTCAGGCTCGCTAGGCTTACCTGAAGACTGGGATACTTAGGAAATGTTAAAAGTGCGTGTGTTGTACCGTAAACACAAAGGGGTATTAATTCAGCTCACAGTAGGGAGAGTCTTGATTGAAGAACGTTAGCACGTTAGAACTGGATTGACGAGGTTAGACTGTTGGTGGGGTTTTTTTCTTCTCTTTTTTTCCTTTTTTTTGGGGGTGGGGGGTGGGGGTGGGGATGGGGTGTGGGGGGAGGGGGAGGGGACTTCTCGGCTAGACCTCCGAGGTTCATCAATGGTCAAATTTTTGCGTATGCGACCGTTTTTGACCACCATGAAGGTAGCCATAATCCGAT
>CM054142.1:28854346-28856846 GCA_028751875.1 Rapana venosa | reverse complement strand
TCTGTCTGTCTTCCTGTCTATCTGTAATATATATATATATATATATATATCATCTTACAGACAGTCAGTCTCTCTCCTCTCTCTCTCTCTCAGAGCTAGCTCTCTCTCTCTCATCTCTCTCTCTCTCTCTCTCTCTCTCTCTCTCTCTCTCTCTCTCTCTCTCTCTCTCTCTCTTCTCTCCTCTCTTTCTTTCTTTCTCAAGAAAATAACAGACAAAAAAAAGAGAAAAGTACGAGACTGAAATCTTTTTTGTTATATAAAAAAAAATCAATCTGATGAAAATAGTCTTCACGGCTCCCCCCCACCCCCCCCACCCCCCCCCCCCCCCCAAGTCCAATACAACCACACCTCAGCTGTTCACTAACAGGTGATACTCCTCCATCCATCCATCTGTCTGTCTATCTGTCGAGTTCTTCTGACTTGTCATTTCATCCACAATGAAGGGGAAAAACAACAAAAAAACCAACAAACCCCACAAAAATATCCAACAATCAGTGGGTAGCAGTAGGTTCAACGTTCGAAGCCAATACCTGGAGTCTGACGGTGTGGTGGGGTATCATGTTGCGAGTTAAACAGGGATGGTGATAACTGAGTGGTCGTGAGTATCGTGTTTACAGCGCATGACTTCAGCCTCTTTAAGTATCTTGATGACCTCATTCAATGCTTGCAGTCACCTCCCCGACAGGCAGCCCTGCTTCTGCTTGGGCGGAGGGGGGGGGGGGGGGGGGGGGGTCTGATGAACGGAGGATCCCTTGTCGCTTACTGGAAGGCGGGACACGGTCTGAAAGTGCCCCAAATCACGGGGTTTCTTTTTAGAAATTAAAACAAAAATTGCAGGATGCAAAATAAATATGGAGATTTGTTCGTGTGAATTTACGGTATTCAGGTTGTAAAATCATATCTGTAGAAAATAGGTTTCTACTACTTTATTATAGATTTTTATAAATAAAAAAAAGGCTTAGGAGTTTGAAACATTGAGATTTGATGGCCGTATTGGAATGTTTCCATGGCAACAGTGCATACAATTAAGTAATTTATTGATTTTTATGCTTTACAAGCGATGCCATTTCAATACGTGGCACAACTTCAAACTTGAGCTTGTAAACTAACATTCCATCAGTTTCGCCCCCCCCCCCCCCCCCCCCCCCCCCTCCCCCCATGTCCCACTTCGTACAACTAACTAACTAACTGCGCGAAACCGATCAAAAAGTAATTTGAAATTGTTTGTTAAACTGATGAACATTATTGCTTCCTACTCTTCGGAAAGTCGAAATGGGTGTTAACGTGTGCATCAGAGCAGATCTTCTGTATGCGTTGGCGCACGAGGCCATGGTTAATCACCCCATCGGAAGGACTTTAGGGGGAGTGGAGTCGGTCCTGATGTTAACTCCAGGGTATGTATGTATGTATGTATGTATGTCCGTCGTTTTCGACGATGACCTCCAAAACAGCAGAGGAGGCAGCTGCTGTTTCGGAAATTGGGCATAAATTTGATTATAGTGGAGATGCCTTGCCCACAGTACATCCCCACTCTCTCGGCCAAGTGGGCATAAGGACAGTCAGCGTTGGAGATGTTCTCCAAAGGCCAACTAGCCCCCAGGGCTGCAGCACATAAGGACTGTGCAAGTCAAGCCTCCTAGTCAGAGAGTCATAGTCGATCACTAAAGACTAAGCTGTAAAGTGGAATTCCATGAGTGGGAAAGCCACTGGTCATACAGCCTCTCACTTTGCTGTTGCCCCCAGCGTGAATGGTTTCATCAAGAACTGTGCTACCCCAGGCGCTGACGGCAAAAGGGTAAAATCCCCTAACACGGGCACCTCCGTGGTGGCTGGATCCCGGGACGCTACGTCAAGAGCACCTGTAACACTCTACCCACCCAACCACCAGACTTACCCCGCCCCCGTGCCACAAAGTAAAGGGGCATCGCTTGTAAAGCCTAAAAATCCCCTGTTTCCTTGATTTCGTGACTGCTGGCATAGAAACAATCCAACTTGATATTAAAGAACAACTTGTAATGTTTAATCTTAAGTAGCTGTTTTTTTGTTTTGGATAACAAGATAAAAGAGCTTTCTCTCTCTTTTCATAGACATGTTTTATAAGCCGAGTTTCTTCTTCTTCTTGTTCTTCTTGTTCTTGTTCTTGTTCTTCTTGTTCTTCTTGTTCTTCTTGTTCTTCTTTTCTTCTTCTTCTTCTTCTTCTTCTTTTCTTCTTCTTCTTCTTCTTCTTCGCGGAACGCTCAGACAGCAGTTCTTGTTGTCTGTCATATGAGCAAACAATTTAATGCGTTGCATGCACTGCAGCCAAGCACCTGACCCAAGTTCTTTAAAGTTACACACACACACACACAAACGCGCGCACAACACACACACACACACACACTACACAAACGCACACACAAACGCACACACACACACACCCACCCACAAACGCACACACACAAGTTGATATCTGCACACAGCAATTCCCCCCCCCTACCTCCCCCCCCCCCCCCCCCCCCAC
>CM054142.1:28831846-28849346 GCA_028751875.1 Rapana venosa | reverse complement strand
AGAAGTGTGGGTTCAATCCCTGTTAAGAGCCCAAACTTTCCCTCCACCTTCTAGACCTTGAAAGGTGTCTGGGTGCTAGTCTTTCGAGTGAAACAGTGAACCGAGGTCCTGTGTGCATCATGCATTCAGTGGAAATTCAGTGCATGCCAAAGAACCCACAGCAACAAGACAGTTGTCCCTGGCAAAACTCTGTAGAAGAAAACTCCCACTCTCATAGGGAAACAAATACACACAGAGAATTTTTTTTTTTAAAAGGTGGCGCTGCTCTTGTGGCGAGACACTCTCCTCAGTTGTGAGCAGCTCAAATTCCATGCAGAAAAAGTACAGTACAAAAGAATAAGCGCTTCGATTTTTTTTTTTTTACAAGATTCAGCGCTATATAAATTCCATATATTATTATTATTATTATTCTTCTTATTATTATTATTAATACAGTATAATACAATACGATAGAGTGCGATACATTTAACACACAATACAAAACTATACCTTATGCCCCCCCCACCTCCCCCCCCCCAAAAAAAAAAAAACCCAAAAAAAAACCCAACCAACCAACCAAACAACAACAACAACAACAACCAAAAAACCCAAACCAAAACCAAAACAAAAAGTGAAACCAAGGCAAAGAACCTCACCCAAACCATGCCAAAACAAAACAGCAACAACAACAAAATAGACCAAAACGCACAAGCAGAAAAAAAAACCAAACAACACAAGGACTCCCATGACAGATTTGAGGGCTAAAACCTAATCTCTTTTACTTGGCCTATTTAAAAAAACCTCTAGATTTTGGTTCTCTATCTTTTTCTCCCAAATCCTGTCTTTCTGCCTCAGTAGCCATGACAAAAAAAAAAAAGAGGCTTAAAAACAACAAAGCAACAGCACAAAAAACCTATAAAAACACAACAATCACCCCAGATAGCCCCTAAATAACACTGACTTACCAATCAAGTCCTTCGGAGGAGACTATAAACCGAGGCCCCGTGTGCGAACGCACAGCAGAACATCTTGCGCACACGTTAAATCCTGTTCCGCTGTTCGTAAGAGTAGGCCATTGTGTGCCGGTGGGAACAGATGACAGAATTTACAAAACCGCATACACACGGGGACTGGATGTAAAAAAAAAGCACATAGGTGCTTATTCCATTATCGTCGATATAAAAGAATAAATAAATAAAATAAATAAATTACACTGATGGTGTGAACAACCATAGCAATCGGCATTTATATAAAAATCTACAAACAGCAGATTTCATAATCACTACTTTGCCATTTTTTTGTGTGAGATCACACACCAAGTGTCAATGACTTCGTTCTCTCGACCCTGGCAGAGCCTTCATGGTCAGCTATAAAAAATAAAAAAAGTGTCCTAACCTTTATCTAAAAAGAAAAAAAAAAGGAAAGGAAAAAAGTCGCCACCTACAATATTATGGTCTGTCTGCTCTACGCTCAAGGCCTTTAACTTTAGGTTGGATGGTCGCAGAGTGAGAGAGATGAGAGAGAGAGAGAGAGAGGGGGGGGGGGGGGAGGGGGGGGGGGGTGGGGGGGGGGGCGGGGGGGAGAGAGGGGAGGAGGGGGGGGGGGTCTAGTTGGTGGGGGGGGGGAGAAGGGTGTCATGGTCAGTTTGCTAGAAACCCCCCCCCCCCCCCCCACAAAAAAGACAATAAGGGTGGTGAGTTGAAGCTGTGTTGGTGGAGTGGAGGAGGGGTGGGGGAGGGGGAGGAAGGGGGATAGGTGAGTGGTTGTGGGTGGTGTAGTGGTGTTGGTGGTAGTGTGGTAGTAGGTTTGGTAGTGGTGGTGGTGGTAGTGGTGGTGGTGGTGGTGGTAGTGGTGGTGGTGGTTGGTGGTGGTGGTGGTGGTGTGTGTGTTGTGTGTGTGTGTGTGTGTACGTGTGTGTGTGTGTGTGTGTGTGTGTGTGTGTGTGTGTGTGTGTGTGTGTGTGTGTGTGTGTGTGTGTTTGTGTGAGTGTGTGTAGTAGTGACAACTAAAATTCGTGAAAAAAAAAATCCTGAGATTTCTGTTGTAAATGACATAACCTTTGGCTTGTTGCATTCAAACCAGTTGATTATTGCTGCAATATGTGTTGTTCTTGTTGTCATTATTATTGTTGAATTAATGATGCTACATTTCAACCTAAACACAATCTTAGCACAAGTGAAAAACTCTCTTTTGTTAGTAATTGATGCAAGACTAGTGCCAAGGCCTACATTAAAAATGTTGTTATGATTTGATATGTTCCGTTAGATTGTCTTCAGCCATAACAAACTGTCAGCATAACAACCTGTACTTTCTAATACAGGAAGGTGAAAATGAGCCTGTGAAGTTGAAGCATGGCTGCTTGTGAAGTGAGGGAGCTTGAAAACAGCCCATACACATGGGAATTCTCATCCACTGTGTGTGTTTGCAGCCTAACAGCGATTGACTCCCAGGTGTGGCGAGGAAGAATACAGAGTAGATATTCTCCTACTTACTCCCCAGGGTGTTATCGCTGGAAATGCTCAATAATAATAATAACAACAACAACAAGCCCTGGCTCTAATGTTTTAATATTATCTTATGGTTTACACTTCTGGAGAATAATAGTACTGCTATCAAGAAGGAAAAGCATTCCACTTCATGACCATGCTATATTCCTTTTTTACCATACTAATCTTAACATTATGGGTTCGATCTGTATGTATGTATGTATGTATGTATGTATGTATGTATGTATGTATGTATGTATGTATGTATGTATGTATGTATAAGTATGTATGTATGTATGTAATGTATGCATGCATATATGTATGTATATATATACATACACGTATATATATATTCGGATGAGACTATAAACCGAGGCCCCGTGTGCGAACGCATGCAGAACATCTTGCGCACACGTTAAATCCTGTTCCGCTGTTCGAAAGAGTAGGCCATTCTGTGCCGGTGGGAACAGATGACAAAATTTACAAAACCGCATACACACGCATAAATTTAAAAAAATTCATCTGAGCGCTTTGATTTGTTGCTTTACAAGATTCAGCGCTATATAAATTCAATACATTATTATATATATAGTGTCTGATAAGTTTTTTCTCTTGTGTTCATCAGATGGAACTCAGTCTCTGCACTGAAGGCAGCAGTATGCTCCAGCTCTTCTTTCAAGCCGCCACAAAGCCTCTTGGCCACTGGGGTGGGGCCAGGCTAGATCCTCTTCCAGAGGGCTTCACGTGTAGCGGGCAGGACTGCATGCAGCACATAATCATTCTGTTGTCTGGAGGCCAGTTTTGCGACAATCAAGGATGAGAATTCTGGCTACAAAACACGAGCATGCATAAAATGTACAATACCTCATGCACACAGTGACTGGATGGAATAAAGTACATGAATGCTTATTTCATCATCCTTGAATTAAAATAACAAATAAATAAATCGGCGTGTTTGCATTTCAAGGATGGTGGAATAAGCATTCATGTGCTTTTTTGTTTTTTTACACACAGTCCCTCTGTGCATGAAGTTGGTAAATTTTGTCATCTGGCACATAATGGCCTACTCTTTTGAAAGGAGAATGGCTTTTTACATGAGTACAACATGTTCTGCATGCGTTCATACATATAGCCTCAGTTCATAGTCTCATCAGCTCAGTTGTTGATCCTCTGAGGTCAAGAGTAGCGCATTTACCCGACCAAAGCTTATTCAGACTTGCTATCGCACTGACTGCATGCTGGGTATTTTCATGTCATCCATTCCACTGGTCATTACTTGTTTTGGCCTGCTAGGAAAGAAAGACAGGTGTATAACATGAGCAAAAGAAGATGTTGTGTGGGCATTTATACAAAGGACCTCGGTTTCTAGTCTCTACCGAATGACTTCAAAGAGAAAATTTCATCAAACAGACAGCTCAGATGAGACTTGAACCTGCACCCTCAGATCAAGAGTCTGAGTCAAACAACCAAGACACCAGCCCTTATGTTGACCACTGAAGAAGAAGACGGATGAGGAAGAAGAAGGGGAGGATGAAGAGAACAAAGAGAAGAAGGATGAAAATGAGAAGTAGGAGAAGGAGAAAGAAGATGGGGTAGAGAATTTTTGCAGCTATGTAATGTCACATGTAATTTTTAACATAGTAGTATCAAAAACTACTGATAAAAAAGCTACTTTTACACCTTTTAAACAAAGAAGGGGGCAAGAAAGCTTAGAGGTTACAGCAGTGCACTTGCAAGTTGATGGCCCAGGAATAAGCCCAGATTTGAATCACCACTGAGATACCTGTTCAAGGGGATTTTTTTTCATCATTACTGATTCCACTCCCTCAAAAGTCCTTAGGATGAGACTATAAACCGAGGTCCCATGTGCCAATACACGAAGAACGTCTTGTGCAATGTTAAAACCCTTTCTGCCGTTTGGAACAGTAGGCCATTTGTGCCAATAAGAACGGATGACAGAAAACAACAACAACAATAACCAAAAAAAAACCCACAACCAATAAACTAATGCCAAACCCACATCCAAACTGGTGTCGTGATTAGACATCATCCCTAAAGTCCTACAGAGGCTAAACACCAGTCGCTTATGCTAAAAATCTCACCATTAGCCAACCTCGAAGCTCTAGCTGAGGAATGAAAATATAAAAGCAAAACCAAAAAATACCCCAACCCAAAACAATACAAAAGACAACAAAACAAAAACAAAGAAGAATACTGAATCATGTGAGAAAGAAAGAAAAATCGACCTAAGTCATTTCATCTCATTCCCAACAAAATTTGATTTACTACTTCTCCCTAAACCTCAAGTTTCCTTTAAGGGTTCGCCACAGGAGCTTAGTCAACCAAAGTTACGGTTAACCCCCCCCCCCCCCCCCCCCCCCCCCCCCCCCCCCCCCCCCCCCCCCCCCCCCCCCCCCCCCCCCCCCCCCCCCCCCCCCCCCCCCTTCATCCCGGACGTCAGTTCTTACAGACATCAACAATACACCAGAGGGATCCCAGGAGTGTGTACCATTTCACCAACCTGAAACCTTAGCTGTCTGCACGTGATGCTTGCTTCTGTCTGATTGGACCAAGCTGTTGGTATGGGATCACAAGCAGTGACTTAATCCACCGCCCACCCAATTTTAACCAACATCTGTTGCCTGCGTTTAATTCCCGGTGTACACTTACTGTCAAGGTCTACTTTCTATCCCAAGACGTTCCAGAAGGAAATCTGATTTTTTTTTACATATTCCACCACCAAGGTCACAACAACAGCATTAACATCTTTGGTTGGCTTAACTTATCAAGTCGATGAAGGTTTAGAGTTGCCAAAAAACACTCCTTTAGAAGTGTTTGGATATTTGTCAGTAATCTTTGTTCTTTGTGCAATCCTTCTTCGTTTCCCTGATTAAAAAAACAACACACCCAACAACAATAACAACATCTAATCTTTGTTGTTCTCTTCTCATTCTTGTCCTTATTTTTCAACTTGATCTTTGCCTTATCTTGACCCTTGTCTTTGTCCTTTGCTTTCATTTTGGAGCTGGTCCCTGAAAAAGTTCTTTCCTTCTTACTTGATTGGATCCTTGTCCCTGTCATAGACCTTGCCCTAATTCTGGACATCATATTTGTCAACAAGTCTTGTCCTTTTTCTTATTGTTGATCTAACATGTGTCTTTATCACAGACCATGTCTTTACCCTTCATTCTTGATCTGGTCTTTGTCTTTATCAGAGACTATGGCTGTACTCTCATGATCAGATAGATCCTGGTCATGATCCTGATTGAAATCTTTATTCTTTTGCCCAGGTGATGGACCTGGTCCTTGATCTTTCTCTGATCCTTATCCTGCTCCCTGTTCTTACCCTGTTCCTTGTCCATATCCTGATCCTTGTCTTTATTCTGATCCTTGTCTTTGTTCTGATTCTTGTCTTTATCCTAATCCTTGTCTTTATCCTAATCCTTGTCTTTATCCTAATCCTTGTCTTTATTCTAATCCTTGTCTTTATCCCAATCCTTGTCTTTATCCTAATCCTTGTCTTTATCCGAATCCTTGTTTTTATCCTAATCCTTGTCTTTATCCCAATCCTTGCCTTTATCCCAATCCTTGTCTTTATCTTGATCCTTATCTTTATCCTAATCCTGGTCTTTATTCCAATCCTTGTCTTTATCCTAATCTTTGTCTTTATCTTGATCCTTGTCTTGTTCTGATCCTTGTCTTTATCCTATTCCTTATCCTTATCCTAATCCTTGTCTTTATTCTGATCCTTATCTTTGTTCCAATCCTTGTCTTTATCCTAATCTTTGTCTTTATCTTGATCCTTGTCTTTGTTCTGATCCTTGTCTTTATCCTATTCCTTATCCTTATCCTAATCCTTGTCTTTATTCTGATCCTTATCTTTGTTCTAATCCTTGTCTTTATCCCAATCCTAGTCTTTATCCCAATCCTTGCCTTTATCCCGATCCTTGTCTTTATCCAAATCCTTGTCTTTATCCCAATCATTGTCTTTATCCTAATCCTTGTCTTTATCCTAATCCTTGTTTTTTTTAAAAATCCTAATCCTTGTCTTTATCTTAATCCTTGTCTTTATCCTAATCCTTGTCTTTATCTTGATCCTTATCTTTATCCTAATCCTTGTCTTTATCCTAATCCTTGTCTTTATCCTAATCCTTGTCTTTATCTTGATCCTTATCGTTATCCTAATTCTTGTCTTTATCTTGATCCTTTTCTTTATCCTAATCCTTGCTTTTTTTAAAATCTCAATCCTTATCTTTATCGTAATCCTTGTTTTTTTTTATCCTAATCCTTAACTTTATCTTGATCTTTGTCTTTATCCTGATAGTTGTCTTTATCATTAACCTAATTCTTGATAAATCTTTCTGTTTTCCCCTGGTTCCTATTTTTAATGTTATGATTAGTGTGTGTGTGTGTGTGATTACTTTTTTTTAAAAAGTACTAGTGAAAGCAACTAACTAAACAACAACAACATTAAAGAGCATGGAGAAAAAAATAAATCTGCCTTGACCAGAATATTTTATTTAAAAAAACACAAGAAAGTTCATGAGTCAATCAGGAAATGAGAGACACAGAAAAAAACAACAAGAGGCACGAAAAGATCAAGAAAAAAGAGAGAAAGACAGAAAAAGACAGACAGATAGACAGACTGCAAAAGAAAGAAAGAGTCTAGGGACATTTTTTTAAAACTACACACACACACACACTCACTCACACACACACACACACACACAAAGAAAAAAAGCAAGAACAAAACAAACAAAGCAGCAACACAGACAAAAACGATAAGGAAAACAGCAGCAGCAACAACAACAACAATATCAAAAAAAAAGTTTAAAAAAAAAGTAAAACAATGAAAAAGAACGAAAAACAGACAGAAAAAAATCCCACAGAAGAAAAAATAAGGAAAAATCACCACAGAAAGAGAAAACAAAAAAAAAAGGACACAAAGCGAGAAAAAGACAAGAAGAAAAGTAGAACTACCAACAAAGTTACTGTCAAAGAAAGACAACTGAAACAACAAGGAGAAAGAAACAGGGAAAGAACAAACAAAACACAAAAGAAAACAAAAAAAAACAGAACATCAAAAGGAGAAAAAGAACAAGAAAAATGAAACAATCAATAGGATAACCCCCATCCCCACCCCATCCTAAAAAAGAATTCAACCCCCAAACCACCCAAAACAACAACAAAAACAACCAAAAAGAAACAAAGCAACAGCCCCCAACACACAACACACACACACACACACACACACACACACACACACACACACACACACACACACACACACACACACACACACTCAAAAGAAACTTACAGAGTCACACAGACACACACACACTCTTAAAAAAAACTTAGAGTCACACGCACAATTCAATTCAATTCTTTTGTTGTTACCTGTTTTAAGGAAATGTGTTTTGCAGTGATTAAAACATATCTAAAAAAGTGATAGAATACAGAGATCTATAGAAATGAATGCACGTGATAAAAGGTAGCATTTGTTAAACACACACACTCACACTCACACACACGCGCACTCATTCACACACAACTTTGAAGGGAATATGTTGTACAGTGACTAAAACATATTTAAACAACTAATAGTATATGGACATATGTAAATTTGAACACACGTGATAAAAAAGTAACATTTTGTTAAACACACTCACACACTCACGTGCGCACTCACACACACACACACACACACACACACACACACGTGCGCATATGCACACACACATGCACACATGTACGCAAACACGCACACAAACACATGTACACATACACCTGCGCACGCGCACAAACACACACACACACACACACAAGCGCGCACACCCCACGCTCGCACGTGCGTGCGCACACACACACACACACACACACACACACACACACACACACACACACACACAACACACACACACACACACACACACACCCACACACACACACAAAGCTAAAAAGAATAAAAACAATATATATAAAGATAGCAGTCAAACATTAAGATGAAAATGATGTTCAAAATATCAAAATAAGAGATACAAAGAATCAAAACAATATAAAGATAGCAGTTGAGTATTAAGATGAAAATGATGTGCAAACATACCCCCCCCCCCCCCCCAAAAAAAAAAAAAATTACAAAGAATCAAACATTATAAAGATAGCAGCTGAACGTTTAAGATGAAAATGATGTTCAAACCTATCCAAATAAGAGATACAGTGGAAGCGCTAAAATAGCACCCAGCACAAAGTACAAGAGTCCCACAGCCAGATACATGTCCTCTGACACAGATAGCACAGCCGCCACACTGCACCCCCCCCCCCCCCCCCCCTCAAGCTCCTTCTGTCCCTCAGCAAACCCAAACCTCCCGCCACACCTATCTCTCCCCCCCTCCCCCCCACACACACAGACACACACACACACACAAACAGATGACAGAATTTACAAAAACGCATACACACGGGGACTGGATGTAAAAAAAAACCCACATGAGTGCTTATCCCATTATCCTCGATATAAAAGAATACATAAATAAATAAAAGAAAAATAAATAAAATAAAGAAACACACACACACTAAGAAACACACACACACACACCCACACACAGAAACACACACACACACACACACACACACTAAGAAACGCACACCGCCCACACACACACACACACAGAAAACACACACACACACACACACACTAAGAAACGCACACACACACACACACACACACACACACACACACACACACACACACACACACACACACACACACAACACACACTAAGAAACACACCCACACCCACACACACCCACACACACCCACACACTCAGAAACACACACACACCCACACACCGCACAAAACACACACACACACACACACACACACACACACACACACACACACACACACACACACTAAGAAACACACACACACACACACAGAGAGAAAACACACACACACACAGAGAAACACACACATACACAAAGAAACACACACGCACATACATACTGGCCTAAAAGTGCATCACACAATAAATTACAACGGTACTTCCAGACCCTCTTGTTTCGATTTGGACCCTACCTACCTGCCTGCCTACCTACCTGCCTGCCTACCTGCCTGCCTGTCTGGCCTCTCCTGGTTAAAGTACGTGGTGTGTGGGCAGCAGCCCCAAAGGTCAGGGACAGAGGTTGAGAGGGGGTACAGAACGAGAGAGAGAGAGAGGAGAGAGGGGGGGGGGGAGCAGGTAAGGGGGAGAGAGAGGGGGATAGGGAAGGGGGAGACTGAGGGGGATAGGGAAGGATTGAGAGTGGGGTAGAAAAGAGAGAGGAGAGAGAGGAGAGAGAGGGGGGGGGTAGGTAAGGGGGAGAGAGAGGGGGGATAGGGAAGGGGGAGACAGAGGGGGATAGGGAAGGATTGAGAGTGGGGTAGAAGAGAGAGAGAGAGAGAGGGGAGAGGGGGGGGGGGGGGGGGGATAGGGAAGGGGGAGAGAGGGGGGATAGGAAGGGGGAGAGGAAGAGGGGGGATAGGGAAGGGGGAGAGACAGAGGGGGATAGGGAAGGGGGAGAGACAGAGGGGATAGGGAAGGAGATAGAAAGAGAGTGGGGTAGAAGAGAGAGAAAAGAGAGGAGAGAGAGAGAGAGAGAGAGAGAGAGAGTAGGGTAGAAGAGAAGAGAGAGAGAAAGGGGAGGGAGAGAGAGGGGGGGGGAGGAGAAAAGACAGAGTGGGGGGGGGGGGAGGGGGGAGGGGGAGGGGGAGGGAGGGGAAAGACAGAAAGGAAAAGAAACAAAAATGGGAGAGGTTAGAAAAAGAGGAGAGAGAGAGAGGAGAGAGAGAGAGAGAGAGAGAAACAGAGAGGGGATAGAGATAAGGGCGAAATGGGGGTGGAAGTGTAAGGAGATTGGAGAGAGAGAGGAGAGAGAGAGAGGAGGAGAGAGAGATGAGAGAGAGAGAGAGAGAGAGAGAAGGAGAGAGAGAGAGAGAGAGAGGAGCGAGAGAGAGAGAGAGAGATCTTGTGGGATCTTTTTTTTTTTTTGGTAACTAGTATATAATATATTATGTATTTTTTCTTCTAACATCTACTGTCATACTACTCCTTGCCAAGGGTGGTGTATTTATGAACACACACGTGCGCACGTACGCCCGCACGCACACACGCGCACACACGCACACACACATACATATGCACGCAGGCACACACGCACCAAGGCACACACACTCAAGTATGCAGGCACACACTCACACACATACTCTATCTCTCTCTCTATCTCTCTCTCTCTTCTCTCTCTCTCTCTCTCTCTCTCTCTCTCTCTCTCTCTCTCTCTCTCTCTCTAAGGGCGGGGACTGAATGTAAAAAAGCACATGAGTGCTTATTCATTATCCTCGAAATAAAAGAATTTGTCATTGTCATTCTCTCTCTCTCTCTCTCTCTCTCTCTCTCTCTCTCTCTCTCTCTCTCTCTCTCTCTCTCTCTCTCTCTCTCTCTCTCTCTCTCTCTCTCTCTTCTTTCTTTCTTTCTCCTACTGGCTCAACTCTCTCTGCCTTTATTTTAGCTTTTTCTTCAAACTTTTTTCTTTCGTTTATGTTTGTTTTGGGTGTGGTTTTCTTGTTGTTTTTACTTGTTTCTTTGTTGGTTTTTGTTGTTGTTCTTTTTTTTAAAAATCGAGCATATCTTTCCTGCCCGGTCAAAAATGACAAGCCAAAAACCAGACCTCGACCCCTGTCAACCTGACTAGTTTTTTTTTTTCCTTCAATCCTCTCTCTCTCCTCTTCCCATCCTCCCCCCCCCCCCTTCGTCCCCTGCCCTACCACCCCCCCCCCAAAAAAAAAAAACCCACCCCAAAAAACCCCAAACAAAACCAACAAAAAATCCCCCAAAACGAAGAGATAAAACTGTCCTTACTACTAATCCAAATCAAGAAATAAACGCGTTGTGAAAGGGGCGACACTAATTAAAGATGCAAATCAAAGATGTCACCGTCACTTTGCTGTGAGCAAATTGTGCTCCGCAGCCACTAATGCATTGACAAGGTGACATTTATGGCAAAGGGAGGACAGGAGGGTGAGGGGTGGGGTGTGGGTGTGGGGGGGGGGGGGGGGAGAGAGAAAAAACGAGGACAAATAAAGTTAGTAACGTTTTACTTGTCTGTTGTGACATAAGGTAACTATGTACTTTTTGTCAATGATGACCTGGCAGGCAGACCTTATCTAGAGTGCATTATTTTATTCCTTTTCCTTCTCCCTTGTGTTTCTGTATTTGTTTCTGTGTGTGTGTGTGTGTTAGTGTGTGTGTGTGTGTGCGTGCGTGCTTGCGTGCGTGTGTGTGTGTGTGCGTTTGCATGTGTGTGTGTTGTGTGTGTGTTAAACAGAAAAGAAAGGGAGCAGGAAGAGAGAGAGAGAGAGAGAGAGAGAGAGAGAGAGGAGAGAGTGGTACATGGTGCTTGTGTGTGTATGTGTGTTTGTTTGTGTGTGTGTGTGTGTGTGTGTGAGAGAGAGAGAGAGAGAGAGCGTGTGCATGCATGCGTGTATGCGTGTATGTGTGTATGCGTGCGTGTGGCCTGTGTGTGTTTGTTCACACGCGCGCATGTGTGCGTACGTGTGTATGTTCGAGCGGGGGGAGGAGGGGGGCAATTTAAATAGTATTTTGACTATGGTTACGCCTACTCAAAACAGCGGCAATGCACTTATAAGTACTGTCTGCCTCATTGCCTTCATCTTGACATTATTTTTACCACCCCAAACTTCTAACAAACCTGGCTATTTTAGACACTCCTTTAGTCAGCCATACAGGGTACTGTACTTTGGTCTGGTGGTAAAAACAAGAGTGATACAAAGATACTTAACAAGAATCATCACACTGTATGTGTGTGTGTGTGTAGTGTGTGTGTGTGTGTGTGTGTGTGTAGTGTGTGTGTGTGTGTGTGTGTTGTGTGTCTATGTGTGTATTGGTTTCTCTGTGTGTGTTGGTTCCTCTGTGTGTGTGTGTGTTGTGTGTCTATGTGTGTATTGGTTTCTCTGTGTGTGTTGGTTCCTCTGTGTGTGTGTGTGTGTGTGTGTGTGTGTGTTTTCTCACTGTGTGTGTGTGTGTTTAAGTGTGTGTGCGTGTGTTGTGTGTGGTGTGTGTGTGTGTGCACGCATGCCTGTGTGTGTGTGCCCATGCCTGTGTGTGTATGTATGTATGTGTTGTACTTTATATTTATTCTGTAATTTCGAGGATAATGGAATAAGGACGTGTGCTTTTTTACATGTAGTCTCCATGTGTATGCAGTTTTGTAGATGTTGTCATCCGTTTCCACCGGCACACAATGGCCTACTCTTCTGAAAAACAGAGCGGGTTTTAACGTGTGCGCAAGATGTTCTGCGTGCGTTCGCACACGGGACCTCGGTTCATAGTCTCATCCGAAGGGTGTTGTGTGGTGTGTGTGTGTGTGTGTGTGTGTGTGTGTGTGTGTGTGTGTGTGATGTGTAGTGCCTTTTGTGTGTCTGATTGTGTGTGTGTGTGTGTGTGTAGTGCCTTTGAGTGTTCTGATTGTGTGTGTGTGTGTGTGTGTGTGTGTGTGTAGTGCCTTTGTGTGTGTGTGTGTGGTGTGTGAACGTTTGTCTGTCGCTGTCTGTCACTGTCTGTATCTACATTGGATTATCTCGCCTTCGCCCCCCCGCCCCCCTCCACCTCGCTCTTTTCCACTCTTATCTTCTTGTCTTGTATCCTTAAAGTGTATGGGTGCATTACGTTCAATGACCTTCACAGGGTGGGTGTTCAAATCAGTGTGTGTGTGTGTGTGTACATGTGCACACGCATGTGTGTGGGCATGACTGTGTGTTTGTGTGTGCAAGAGTGTGTATGTGTGTGTTTTTGTGCGCGCTAGTGTGGTATGCATGCACGAGTGTGTGTGGTGCGTGTGTGGTGTGCATGTGTGCGCACACAAGCGTGTGTGGTTATATGGGCATGAGAGGAGACAAGAGTTTGCAACAGTGCAAAGCATCTTGCACAATTAGATTTATGGAGAAAAGAAGTTTGTAAAAAAAAAAATCAAGATAAAACATGAGAGAGAGGTGTGATAGAGAGACGAGACAGCAAAAATAGATAAAGGAAGAGACAAAAGAGAGTCAGAGGAGGTACAAAGACAGAGACAGACAAAAAAGAGTACAAAGAGAGACAGAAGATAGAGAGTACAGAGAGAGGACAGACAGACAGACAGAGACAGACAAAAAAGAGACAAAGGAAGAGACAGAAGATAGAGAGTCAGAGAGAGGCACAGACAGAGAGACAGAGCAGAGAGAGAAACATAATGAACGGATCCTTATTATCGTTTTACACACAGAGACAGACAGACAGACATACACACAGGCAGACAGAGACAGACAGACAGACAGACAGATAGACAGACAGGCAAAACAAGGTGCCATAAAGCTTAGGTGACGACCTCTCCTTTGGCACAAGAATACCGGCATCCCTATGAGCAAGAAGTGTCCCTCTTACACCCTCAGCCAACCAACCAACCAACCAAACAACCAACCAACCTACCAACCAACCAGGCACCCATCCAACCAACCAGCCAACCCACCAACAGCCAACCAGCCAGCCAACCAACCAACCAACCAACAAACAAACAAACCAACCAAGCAGGCACCCATCCAATCAACCAGCCAACCTACCAATCAGCCAGGCACTCATCCAACCAGCCTACCAACCCACCAACCAGCCAACCAGTTAGCCAACTAACCAACCAGTTATGCAACCAACCAATTAACAAACCAACCAATCAACAAACAAACCAGCCAACCAGCCAACCAGCCAACCAAGCAAGCAAGCAGCTAAGCATCAGAGAAGGGACAGTTCCAGCAGTGGTCACATCACGCCTCCCTCTCTCTCTCCTCCCCCATCTGCTCCTGCTGTTGTTGTCATGTTGTTGTGCTTACAGAATTAGCTGTGTCTGTCGACCGTTCCTTGATGCTTCGGTGATCAAAGATTATGGATTATACACCATTTACTTATTTATTCTTTTATATCGAGGATAATGGAATAAGCACTCATGTGCTTTCTTTTTTACATCCAGTCCCCGTGTGTATGCAGTTTTGTAAATGTTGTCATCTGTTCCCACCGGCACACAATGGCCTACTCTCACGAAAAGCGGAACAGGATTTTAACGTGTGCGCAAGATGTTCTGCGTGCGTTCGCACACGGGGCCTCGGTTTATAGTCTCATCCGAAGGACTTTTTGGGGAGAGTGGAGTCTGCACTGTTAACTCCAGAGGAAAATATCCCCCTTGAACGGGAATCGAACCCGGGTCGTCAGATTGCCAGCGCAATGTTCTAACCACTAGGCTATCCCGTCCCCCTGCCTCATTAAGAAGAGATACAATAGGATTAAAAAAAAAAAGGTAAAGGAGTCCCATAACCTATAAGGTCGTGGGGGAGCGAGGCGTCAGAGACCTCACTTCTCTAGGGCCAGCATATTGAGGGCGGCGCCCATCTCCTCTCCCTCGCTGCTTTACCTTCCCTGACCCTAAAGAGGGCAGGTACCCATTTACAGCTGGGAGAACTGGGGAACTGTACTGAAGCCAAGGCGCGCAAACGGTCACCCATCCAACTGGTAACCACGCTCGATGCTGCTTAACTTGGCTGGGGGAAAGCGAGTGCTCCGACCACTGAGCTATCCCGACAATAGGATACAGCAAGACAAACCACAGCTCACAACACAACAACACAATACCAACAAGATGGTACAATACAAACCAACGCAGCACAACACAACAACACAATACCAACAAGATGGTACAATACAAACCAACGCAACACAACACAACACAATACAAACAAGATTGTACAATACAAACCAACACAACACAACACAATACCAACAAGATGGTACAATACAAACCAACGCAACACAACACAACACAATGATGTTAATACAACACTCATGGTTCAATCCAATCAACACGCTAAATTCCACACAACACCACAACACAGAAACCTTGGCATCAATAGAAAAAACCCATCCCACCCACGCACCAATCATTATTCTTTTTTTTATATATACTTTCAAAGCACAAAGAAAGAAAGAAACAAGAGAAAGATAGAAAGAACGAAAGAAAGAAAGAAAGAGAGAGAGAAAGAAAGAAACAGCAACAACAGCAACAATAACATCAGAGAAGCCACAGTTTCAGCAGTGGTGGCATCAGACTTAGTCTCTCTCCTCCCTCTCTTTCTCTCCCTCCCTCTCTCTCGCTCTCTCTCTCTCTCTCGCTCTCTCTTTCTCTCTCCCCCCCTCTCTCTCTCCCTCTCTCTCCCTCCCCCACCCTCTCTCTCTCCCTCTGCTCCTGCTGTTGTTTCCATGTCACGCTTCACCGCCGTAAGTAAACTGTTTCTTCAGCCTGTCTGCTGATGCTTCAGTGATCAAAGAGTTTGGATTAAAGGCTTACACTGTATTATGATGTGATGATGCATGACATCAACCCCAATACACTACAGTAGATGAAAAAAAAAACCGACACACTATAGACAACAGCCACACGAGACTACACGGACAGCACAGAACAACTCAGTGCAGTACAGTACAGTACAATACAGTACAGTACAGTACAGCACAGTATGCTGCCATGCACTATCCTACACCAAACTACATTGCACTGTATTAGAGTACACTGTGCTCCTCTTCACTATACTGCGATTATCATGTAATATGATACAATAAAATAAATGCCAGATCTTCCCCCTGAAGTTGATGTCAATAATTATTGACTCCACTCCATCAAAAGTCCTTCAGATGAGACTAGAAACCGAGGTTCCAGGTGTGAACATTCGCAGAACATCTTGCTCACACATTGAAACCTGCTCTGCTCTTCAGAAGAATACGCTATTTTGTGTTGATACGAACGGATGATAAAATGTAACAAACCTCATATTATGCCCCCTTTTCACTCTGCTCCTGTTTCTGTCAAATGTCTGCTACTGCTTTCAGGGATCAAAGATTGTCCATGTTACGCAAGCATTCACGGGTCAAAAGGTTTTTAATTTTGCTCTGTTTCTTTTTTGTTGTTGTTTTTTTTGGGGAGGTCAAAATAATGCACTTTTGTCAATAAACGTGTGCGTTGTGTATGTGTGGTGTGTGTTGAGAGAGGAGAGAGAGAGAGGATGGAGAGAAGAGAGAGAGAGAGAGAGAGAGAGAGAGAGAGAGAGAGAAGAGAGAGAGAGAGGAGAGAGAGAGAGAAAGAGAGAGAGACTTTCCAAGTTATGCAAGCTTTTACGCACCAAAAGGTTTTAATTTTGCTCTTTTTTTCCCTTTTTTTTTGGGGGGGGGGAGGGGGGCGTTGGGGGGGGGGGGGGGGGGGGGTTGGTATCAAATAATGCACTTTGTCAATAAATGTGTGTGTGAGACTTTCCAAGTTATGCAAGCTTTTTCGAGTCAAAGGTTTTAATTTTGCTCTTTTTTTGGTCAAAATAATGCACTTTTGTCAATAAACGTGTTGTGTGTGTGTGTGTGTGTGTGTGTGTGTGTGTGTGTATGTGTGTGTGTGGTGTGTGTGTTTGTGTGTGTGTGTGTGTGTGTGTGTGTGTGTGTGTGTGTGAGAGAGAGAGAGAGAGAGAGAGAGAGAGGAGAGAGAGAGAGAGAAGAGAGAGGAGAGAGAGAGAGAGAGAGAGAGAGAGAGAGAGAGAGAGAGAGAGAGAGAGAATGACTTTCCAAGGTATGCAAGCTTTTACGAGTCAAAAGGTTTTAATTTTGCTCTTTTTTTGGTCAAAATAATGCACTTTTGTCAATAAATTAATGTGTGTGTTTGTGAGACTTTCCAAGTTACGCAAAGTTTTACGTACCAAAAGGTTTTAATTTTGCTCTTTTTGGGGGGTGTCAAAATAATGCACTTTTGTCAATAAATGTGTGTGTGTGTGTGAGACTTTCCAAATTATGCAAGCTTTTACGCACCAAAAGGTTTTAATTTTGCTCTTTTTGGGGGGTGTCAAAATAATGCACTTTTGTCAATAAACGTGTGTGTGTGTGTGTGTTGTGTGTGTGTGTGTGTGTGTGTGTGTGTGTGTGTG
>CM054142.1:28819346-28821846 GCA_028751875.1 Rapana venosa | reverse complement strand
ACACGGGGACTGGATGTAAAAAAAAAAGCACATAAGTGCTTATTCCATTATCCTCGATATAAATAAAAAAAAATAAAATACACACACAGAGAAAGATCTTTTGTAGGTAAATGTCTTCGCTTAGTTAACAGACTGCTTTCACCATGAAACAAGCCTGCATTAGCACATTTTAGCAGGGCACTACTTCTGGTAACAGTGCCTGTCTGTGTGTGTGTGTGTGTGTGTGTGTGTGTGTGTGTGTGTGTATGTGTGTGCTGTGAGTGTGCTGTGAGTGTGTGTGTGTGAGTGTGTGTGTGTGTGTGCTGTGAGTGACTCTTTTGGTATGCAGATCTGAATCCTGTCAAAGAAGAGGGGATATCAGACGTCTCTCTCTCTAGCTCTCTAGAGTCTCTATCTATCTATCTGCAAAGTTCTGCTGGGAGAGCGATCTGTCTAGCCTGAACTTCCAAATAACGGGGAAGCTAGCTTTGTGTGTGTGTATGTGTGTGTGTGTGTGTGTGTGTGTGTGTATGTATGTTGTGTGTGTGTATGTATGTGTGTGTGCGCGTGCGTGTGTGTGTGTGTCTGTCTAGCTGTTCTCTCTCTCTCTTTCCTCTCTCTCTCTCCTCCTCTTCTCTCTCTTTCTCTTCTCTCTCTCTCTCTCTCTCTCTCTCTCTCTCTCTCTCTCTCTCTCTCTCTCTCTCTCTCCTCTTTCTCTCTTTCTTTCTCTCTCTCTCTCTCTCTCTCTCTCTCTCTCTCTCTCTCTCTCTCTCTCTCTCTTCTCTCTCTCTCTCTCTCTCTCTCTCTCTCTCTCTCTCTCTCTCTCTCTCTCTCTCTCTCTCTCTTTATCTCTCTCTCTGTGCAATGTCTTCTTTCATGCTTATAACATATGGTGTCCCCCAGGGATCAGTTCTGGGACCACTCTTATTTTCCATTTATATAAATGATCCTCCACTAAATGTTTCATCTTCTTGTGAACTGTTTGCTGATGACACGACAATTCATACTAAGGGTACTAATGCAAGTATAATATGCAATGTGTTACAGAAAGATATAGATAAACTTATCTCTTGGGCTGATCTTAATCATATGGCTCTTCATCCTGATAAATCTAAGTTTATGATAGTAACAACAAGGTAGAAAAAGACAAAATATCAAATCAATGTCAAGAACTCTAAAAGTTTATGATAAGGTATTGGAAGAGGTAGATTCTCACAAGTTACTTGGCTTAATTGTAGACAACAATCTTTTCCTGGTCAAATCACATTTCAAAACTATCAAAGAAGCTATCTCAAAAGATATTCCAGCTAAACAGAATAAAGCATTTACTTGATGAACATAGTCGGAAGTTATTTTTCTACGCTTACATACAGCCAGATATTGATTATGCGTCAACTTGTTGGGACTCAACAAGTAAAAACTGCTTAAAAAGACTTGAGAGCTTATACAGACGTTCTCTGAAAGTGATACTCCTCAAACCTTCCTTGCAAACTGAAGGTTACAAGAAATTAAATATTTTTCCGTTTAACCTCAAATGCCATTTTAATAAAGGTATTTTCATGTACAAAATTATGAATAATCTAGCACCACCTTACCTGAATGAAACATTTTTGGTCAAGATTTCTCGAGGTAAACGTGTTCTATTTCTTCCCCGCCCAAGAATTGACCTTTTCATGTCATCTTTGGTATACTCAGGTGGTAAAATATGGAATGAAATCCCTGATAATCTCAAGCAAAAAGGTAGTCTGTCATCATTTAAGAAAAGTTACCACAGACATCTATTCAAAACGTTTTGATTGAAATTATTATTATTATTATTTGTCTATAGAATTTGATTGGTTGTATTCCATATTATGCAAGTCATGTTGAATGTCTTTCAATTTCTACTCCTCCTTGTCTGTTGTCTGTCTGTCTGTCTGTCTGTCTGTCTGTCTGTCTGTCTGTCTGTCTGTCTCTCTCTCTCTCTCTCTCTCTCTCTCTCTCTCTCTCTCTTCTCTCTCTCTCTCTCTCTCCCTCCCTCCCTCCCTCCCTCTCTCCCTCTTTCTTCTGTTCGACTGCTCTCTCCGATTTAATTTTTTTATATGCATATTTGTTGTGTCTGCATAGGTAGGTGTATGTGTATATGCAAACACATGTGTGTAATTTGTATGAAAAATGTATGATTAGAGATGGTATGGGGAGATGAAGGGATTTTCTAAAAGTAGTTTGAAATGGATGTCAGTGTGTTAAATCATAATTTCAGGTTTGTTTATTAGCTCATTTGTTTGTTTGTTTGTTTGTTGTTTGTCTGTTTGAGTCTTTTATTTACTTGAAATTTTTTATGCAATTATTTACATTTGAGATGTTTTGGGCTTTTTCCTTTGCGTTTTTCTTTGGGGAAAGGGAAATGGGTGGGTGGGGTTGAGGGCATGGTGTAAAGAAGCTGTAAGCTTATCCATTTACCCTCAATAAAAAATTTCGTATTCGTATTCGTATTTTCTCTCTCTCTCTCCTCTCTCTCTCTCTCCTCTCTCTCTCTCTC
>CM054142.1:28806079-28813579 GCA_028751875.1 Rapana venosa | reverse complement strand
TCTCCCTCTCTCTCTCTCCCCTCCTCTTCTCTCTCTCCTTTTCTCCTCTCTCTTCGGAAATCGATTTTAGTAGCATTGTAAAGCGAAAATTTTCTAACCACACTTTTTCAGCTTCCGAAATTTTTTCTGGGATCTCTCTCTGTCTCTTTGTCTCTCTCTCTGTCCTGTCTCTTTCTCTGTTTTTTCTCTCTCTCCTCTCTCTTTTTCCCCCCCTCTCTCTCCCTCTTTCTCTCTCTGTTTTTTTTCTTTTCTGCTTTCCTCCCCTGTCTATCTCTCACTCTTTCTCCCCCCCTCTCTCTTTTTTCTACCCCTCCTCCCCTCTTTTTCTCTCTGTCTTTCTCTTCCTCTCCTTTTCCCCTCTCTTTCTCTTTCTCTCTTTTCTTTTCTTTTTCTCCCCTTTTATCTCTCTTTCTCTCCGGTCCTTTCTCTTTCTCTCTCCCCTCTCTCCTCTCGTCTCTCTCTCGTCTCTCCCTTTTTCCCCTCTCCCTTTTTCCCCCTCTCTTTTCTCCCCCTTTCTCCCCCCCCTCTCTCTCCCCTTTCTCCTCCCCTCTCTCCCCTCTTTCTTTTTCCCCTCTCTCTCTCCTCTCTTTTCTCTCTTTTCCCCCCCTGTCTCGTCTCTCTTTTTTTCTATCTCTCTGGGCCCCCCTCTTTCTTTTTCTCTGACCTCCCCACTTTCCCCTTTCTCCCTCTCTGTCTTTTCCCCTCTCTCTGTCTCTCTCTCTGTAAGGCGGTAAGGTAAGCGACCTCCGAAAAATGGCAACGATTAAGCCTTTTTTATTGGTTTTACAGTGCACGGTTTCAAGCCCAAATTTAAGAAGGAACAACAAAAAAAGAAAGAAAAAAAAAAACGAAAGAATGAATTGGGTAAATTTAAAATTTTGTAGAAAGAACAAGAAAAGGAACAAGAAAAAAAAGAGAGAGAAAGGACTGGATAAATATGTGGAGAGAGAGGGAAGAGAAAGAGAGAGAGAGAGAGAAAAGAGAGAGAGAAAAGAGAGAGAGAGAGAGAGAGAGACATAGAAGAGAAGATAGAGAGAGAGAGAGAGAAAGAAAGAAAGAACGAAAAAGAAAGGAAGAAAAAGGGAAGAAAAACACGACAAAAGAAAAAATAAGGAAGAGAAAAAGAATTAAAAAGACAGAAAGAAAAGGGAAAAGAAAGAAAAGGCAAAGAAAAAAGAAAGAAAACAGAAAAGGGTTTAAAAAAAAAAAGGGAAAAAAGAGAGAAAGAAAAAAAAGACAGAAGAAAAGAACAAAACAAAAGAAAAAGAAACAAACAACGAAAAAATTAAAGAGAAAAGGAAAGTAAAAAAAGAATACAGATGGGACAGAAAAATCAGAGAAAAAAAATAAAATGAGAAAACATAAAAAGAAAGAGGAAAATGGAAGTTTGGAAAGAGCAGGCAAAGAGGAAGAGAATTAAAGAGAAAAAAAAAGTCAAAGTCAAAGTCAAACTTTTATTTCAGATGGTACACTGAATAAGCAGGAAGGAGGGGGAAATGAAAGAGGAAACCCAGACATACACACAAACAAACACATAGACAGACAGACAGGCAGGCAAAAGACGACAGACAGACAACAAAAAAAACAAAGAAAGAAAGAAAGAAAAAAGTCTGAAAAAAACCCTAAAAAGATAGAAGAGAGAATAAAAAGAAAAAGAGAGAACCTGATTAAATTTTGAGAAAAAAAACACCCAAAGCGAGATAGAAATATCTATCTATCTATCTATCTATCTATCTATCTATCTATCTATCTATCTATCTATCTATCTATCTATCTATCTATCTATCTATTTATCTATCTATCTATCTATCTATCTATAAGTGTGTGGAGAGGCAGAGACAGAGAGACAGAGGCAGAGACAAAAACAGAAAGACAGACAGAGAGATAGAGAGAAACTTAAAGGTCGGGGTAAAAAAACCAACACCGCCCCCCAAAAAAAACCCCGAAAACAAACTACACAAAACTGAATTGAAGCCTCACAACTTCATTCACAGAGACTCGGAACTGTGAGAACAAAAAAAGGGAAGATCTAGTGAAACTTGAGAGATGGGAAAAACTTCTACGAAGAAAAGAGGGTGAAACAAACGAATAAAAAAAAAGATGGAAGTGAAGGGAAGGGAAGAGAAAGGGGAGGAACAGAATGCCCACTAAGGACCAATCATACTAATCTGGAAAGCTCAAAAACGGGTGAAAAAAGAATTTTCTCCCATCCTATTGTCCCCCCCACAAAGCCCAGAAAAAACAAAACAAAGAAACAAACCACAAAAACAAATCACACCAAACAATGGATGAAAGGGAAGAGGCAGGAGCTGAACAAAATCCTCCATTGAGATCAAAACTTCAAAGCTCAACATAGGAGAAAAAGAATCTGTCCCACCTCACTGTCTAAACCAAAAACAAAATTTCAAAAAATAATGTCAAGAAAAGAGAAGAGCGAAGGGAACAAAGCTGGTGTTTGAGTTGATGTTATTGTTCCATTGATTTTCGGATGTCCTGCGAATCTGATATCTTCTGGTAGCACATTAAATCCTGTTCCGCTTTTCGTAACAGTAGGCCATTGTGTGCCGTGGGAACAGATGACAGAATTTACAAAACCGCATACACACGGGGACTGGGTCTAAAAAAAAAAGCATATAAGTACTTATTCCATTATCCTCGATATAAAAGAATAAAAAAATTTTAAAAAATAAATAAAAATAAATAAATAGATTTGGATCCTCAGTCAGAGGGGCTTGTGTCTAGGGCGTGATGAGTGTATGTACACTTGCTCATGCATGTGTGCGCGCAAGCACACACACACACACACACACACACCACACACACTACACACACATACACACCTTACAAACCTCACACACACACACTCTCTCTATCTCACTTTCTCTCATTCTCTCTCTTTCTCTCTCTCTCACTCTCTCTCTCTCTCACTCTCTCTCTCTCACACTCTCTCTCTCATTCTCACTCTCTCTCTCTCTCTCACTCTCTCTCTTTCTCTATCTCTCACTCTCCTACTCTCTCACACTCTCTCCTTCTCTCTCTATCACCGAAATGGACACCACAGTTCTTGTCTATCTGCTAAGACAAAAAACAACAACAACAACAATAAATTCTTCTATCGTCCCCAAAGCCAGAATACAGTTACCTACCTAAACGATGGGTCCAAAACCATGGCATACACAGCACCCCACCACCAGTGGCGAACCTCGGAGCTCTAGCTGAGCAACAAAACCAAGACCCCCCTCCCCCTCAACCCCCCACCGCCCTACCACCCCACCCCCCAAAAAAAACCATCAAAAAACAGCCCCCCCAAAAAAACAACAACAACAACAACCAAAAACAACAACAACCATCCAAACCCTCCCACACCCCCCCCCCCCCCCCCCCCCAACCCAACAACAAACAAAACATCTAATCAACTCTTAAGCTAGTCAGGAAGCTGACAGACAGAAAACAGAGAGAAAAAAATAAACACTCAAGCCCTCCCCACCCACCACCCACCCCTCACCCCACACACCCACACCCAACCCCATCTCCTACCCCCCCCCCCCCCCCCTCCCTCCTCAACAAAACATGACTCTAGATGGAAAATAAAAGGAAATAATGATACTAAGATCCAGAGGATGGGGAAGGAGGGAGGGAAGGGCAAGGAAGGGAAGGGAAGGTGGGGCAAGGGAAGTGGGGGGGGGGGGGGGGGGGAGAGAGAGAAACAGAGATACGAAGAAAAAAACAACAACCCAAAACAAGACCCCCCCAAAAAAAAGCCCAACCCAACAACAACAACAACAACATTGAAACAGATTGCTTCCGATTTCAACCTCAAACTCACTTCGGGAACTTCTTCACTTCCTGTTCCTGTCCTCAACACGCGTACTAATAATACTGTTGTTAAATAGTATGTTGATGAACTAGTTGGGATTTTTTGTTCCAAGATAGATGGCTTGATAAAAAAAAAAGCAAATGCATCACTTACTCAATGTACCACCTGGAAAAAAACAACATTGACTATGACTTTCACACATAAAAATTTGAATTTGGACTGTGACTTTAACACACACACACACACATAAACACACACACACCACACACATCACACACACACACTACAACACACACAAAACACTACACACCACTCCCCACACACCACACCACCACACACACACAACAACACACACACACCCCAAACACACCCACACACACACACACACGCCCTCCTTCCATCTACACTAACCTTTCCCCCTCCCCGCCTTCCCCTCCCGCTCCTCCCCCCCCCCCCCCCCCCCCCCCCCCCCGGAAAAAAAGTGCAAAAAAAGTCAAAAGAATGATTGTAAAGTGGAAGCGAACTGCAAATAGCAGGCTGAAAGGTACAGCTGATGGATTAGGAGAGGATGGTTTAGCGGAGCAGAAAACCTATAGAGATTGACTTCGCCTCTCTGTCTGTCTGTCTCTCTGTCTGTCTCTCTGTCTCTGTATCTTCCTTCCTTCGGATGAGACTATAAACCGAGGCCCCGTGTGCGAACGCATTCAGAACATCTTGTGCACACGTTAAATCCTGTTCCGCTTTTCGAAAGAGTAGGCCATTGAGTGCCGGTGGGAACAGATGACACAATTTACAAAACCGCATACACACGGGGACTAGATGTAAAAATAGAAAAAAAGCACATGATTGCTTATTCCATTATCCTCGATATAAAAAAAATCTGAACGCTTTGATTTGTTGCTTTACAAGATTCAGCGCTATATAAATTCCATACATTATTATTATTTATTATTATTATCTCTGTCTGTCTGCCCTGTCTGCCCTACTTCTCTGTCTCTGCTTCTCTCTCTCTCTCTCCCCTCTCTCTACTCTCTCTCTCACTCTCTCTCTTCTCTTTCTTTTTCTTTCTTTCTCTGAGTCTTGCAGTGAAGAGTCCATTGACCAAAAGTTTGTAAACACAGTGTGTGTGTATGTGTATTTTTTTTAATGTGCATTTTTACATCCAGTCCCCGTGTGTATACAGTTTTATAAATTCTGTCATCTGTTCTCACCGGCACACAATGGCCTACTCTTACGAAAAGCGGAACAGGATTTACCGTGTGCGCAAGATGTTTTGCGTGCGTTCGCACACGGGGCCTCGGTTTATAGTCTCATCCGAAGGACTTGTGGGGAGAGTGGAGCCTGCACTGATGTTAACTCCAGGGGAAAATATCCCCCTTGAACGGGAATCAAACCCGGGTCGTCAGATTGCCAGCGCAATGTTCTCATCACTAGGCTATCCCGTCCCCCCAATATGTGTATGTTTGTTTGTGTGTGTGTGTGTGTGTGTCCGTGTGCGCGCGCGCGCGAGCGTGTACGGTTTGTGTATGCGTAAAGTAATGTGTGTGTATGTATGTGTGTAATCCCTCTATCCTGTCTGTCCCGTCTCTCTCCTCCCTATCTCTGTTTTCTCTGTCTCTGTCTGTCTCTTCCTGTGCCTCTCTCCCTCTGTGTTTCTGTCTCTCTTTCTGTGCCTCTCTCTGTGTGTCTCTGTCCTGTCTCTCTCTTGCCCTCTCTCCTTGCTCTCTCCATGTCTCTCTCTGTGCCCTCTCTCTCTGCCTCTCTGTGTCCTCTCTGGTTTTCCTGTGTGTCTACTCTCCTGTCTCTGTCTGTCTATCTGTCTGTCTGTCTTTTCTGTCTTCTTCTCTCTCTTCCCCTCTCCTCTACTCCCTCTCTCTCCTCTCTCTCTCCTCCTCTCCTCTCTCTCTCTCCTTCCCCCTCTCTCTCTCTCTCTCTCTCTCCCCCACGATCTTTACAATCAAAGATTCCGACACAGAATTCAGGACAATATTAGATTAGGTTTTTGCCTCCCACCAATTGAAATCCTCAGGGATGATTATCCTTGCCTGTCGTCTGCAGAATTACTCTAGAAACATTGTTGAGGGTGGGGTGGGGGTGGGGGTGTTATACTCTCTCTCCAACTGGAAAAATACACATAAATACATACATACATACAGACATACATGTATACACACATACATACATACACACATACATACAGAGAGACACAAACATGCACACAGAGTGAGTGACACACACACATACACACACTGTACACACACAGACAACACACACAAACACACACACACCCCACACGTATGCACACACATGAATACACCCCCACATCTCTCCCCCCACACCACCCACAACACACACAACACCCACATACACACACACACAACCCCCACACCCCCCCCAAAACCCCCACACCCCCCCACACACACACAAAAACACACACACACCACACATACTGCGATCAACGACCTTTCGGTCAATGGACTGTTTTCCCTTTACAGTCAAAAATTCACAAGCTTTTGTGCTTTTTTTGTTTATTATCCTTCTTTTTCTGTCTCTTTTTTCATTCCTTCTGTGCTTTCTGATTTGATTTGATAAAGTATTCTTTTTTAACACCCCCCCCCCCCCCCCCCCCCCCCCCCCATGTTTTCGTCTTTTTGTCACCACATCCATAGACTTAGGGACGGGATAGCTCAGTGGTCGGAGCACTCGCTTTCCCCCAGCCAAGTTAAGCAGCGTCGAGCGTGGTTACCAGTTGGATGGGTGACCGTTTGCGCGCCTTGGCTTCAGTACAGTTCCCCCAGTTCACCCAGCTGTAAATGGGTACCTGCCCTCTTTAGGGTCAGGGAAGGTAAAGCAGCGAGGGAGAGGAGATGGGCGCCGCCCTCAATATGCTGGCCCTAGAGAAGTGAGGTCTCTGACGCCTCGCTCCCCTACGACCTTATAGGTTATGGGACTCCTTTACCTTACCATAGACTTTAATCCTCGTGACCACTCCCCCCTCCCCCTCCTCTCCCTTCCCCCTAGCAAATCTGAGCAAACTGTCTTCAGTAGGCTGTAAGTATAAATCTTCGTAAACTTTTCTTGTGTGTGGAATTTTTGTTTTTGTGTGCGAGTGTTGTGTGGTTTTCTTTTGTTTTCTTTCTTCTTCTTCTTTTTTGGGTGGGTGGGTGGGTGGTTGGGGGGGGGGGATCCTAATTCAGATATATAGGTAACTGTACTCCGTCTTCGAAATGTTTCTAATACGGTTGAGTTGGGGTAAATTTCTTTTTAACTGGTTTTGTTTTGCTTTTGTTTTGTTTTTCTTTTCTCTTGTTGTGACTTTTGTATTTCGGTTTTCTTTCTGTCTTCTTTCTTCTTTCTTTAAATTTTTTTTTAATTCGTTGTTCACTCTTTTTCTTCGTTACTTTTCTTCTTTCTTTCTTTCTTTCTTTATCTTTCTGTCTTTCTTTCTGATCTTTCATCTTTCTGTTACTTTGTATTTTCGTTTATCTCTTCTTTATTTCCTTTCTTTATTTTAATTTTTATCTTTACCTTTGTTTGCTTTTGTGTTTTGCTTTGTTTTGCGGGACTTTTTCTCTCTTTTTTGGTTGATTTTCTTCTTGTTCTTTCTCCTCCTTCTTTTTTCTTCTTCTTCTTCTTCTTCTTCTTCTTCTTCTTCTTCTTCTTGTTCTTCTTCTTCTTCTTTC
>CM054142.1:28768579-28803579 GCA_028751875.1 Rapana venosa | reverse complement strand
GGGGTAAGCGGTGGCTAAAGCAAGTGGTGGTGGTGGTGATTGTAGAGATAAGGGTTGGGGGGGGGGGATGGCTAGTGGAGAGTGGGGGGACCTGTCTTTACTACCGTGTATAGTTGTTAAATCTTCCTGTGAGAGGAGTAATGGCAGTTATTGTCATGCTGCTAATGGCACATTTATAGCGAAGGGGTGATGGAAATGGCTTGCAAAAGAAGCTAGCTAGCTAGCTGTAGGAGGAGAGGCCGTACGGAGCAGCTGCAGCAGCAGCAGCAGCAGCAGTAGTAGTGCTGGGAACACAAGAGTTTGAAGATTACGATGATGAAGAAGAAGAAGAAGGAGGAGGACGAGGAGAAGATGATAATGATGATGAAGGAGAAGAAGAAGTAGAAGGAGGAGGAGGAGGAGGAGGAGGGAGAGGAGAAGAGACAGAGGAGGAGGAGGAGAAGGAGGAGGAGAAGAAAAAGGAGGAGGAGGAAGAGGAGAAGATGATAATGATGATGAAAGAGAAGAAGAGAGGAGGAGGAAGGAGAGAAGAGGAAGAGGAGGAGAAGAAAGAAGGAGGAGAAGGAGGAGAAGGAGGAGAAGAGAAGAGAAGAAGAAGAACGTGAGGAGAAAGAAAAGAAGAAGAAAGAAAAAAACGAAAAACTAGAAAACAGAAGAATAAGAATGACATCAACAGCAACCACAACAACACACATACCACCATGACCAAATATCAACAACCAAATATAGCCTGTGTGCTAAACCTCCCCTAAAACGACAAACAACAATAAAACATGCACACCACCACCACCCACCCCACCACCAAAACAACAACCATCTAAAGCTTGTGCGCTAGATGTTCCCCTAAAAGGAGAAACAAAACCAAAAGAAAAAACCCTAACAAACTACTACTACTACCACTCCCCCTACCATCACCACCACTAACCACCACCACCACACCAACAACACACCACACCACCACCACCACCACCACACACCACCACCACCAACCACCACCACCACACTAACAACAACAGTCAAATATAGCGTGTGCACTAGAGATCTTCCCACACACAAAAACCAAGACAAAACAAAACAAACTTACCACCACCATCACGTCATCATCACCACCATTGCATCACCAACAAAAACCAATAACAGCTAAACAAAAAAATCTTTTAAAAAAATCTCTAGCCCTATATTCCAAAACATAACAAAACCAAACCGGAATGAACCCACCTCCACCACCCTCTTTACCATGACTACCACCACCATCAACACCACCACAACACCACCATCACTAACCACCACCACCACCACACCACCACAACAAAAACAATAGCCAAATACTGAAATTGTCCAACTCTTGCTATTATTCCATAAAACAAAACAAACCCACACCCATCCCACCACCTCCACCACCACCACCACCGACAACAACAACAAGAACAACAAAACAGCCAAATATAGAAATGCACAGGCAAATCTTGTCTCCATTCAGATTTTCTGCTCGCTTTAATTTGCGTCAACCTGTTCCCTGAATTTTTCAAGAGCAGAGTTCCACGTTGCAGGGAAGCGCGAAACGCACTCTTGTCTGCTGCGTGTCTCTGAAATTCCCCGATAAAACCAACGAATACAAATGTCTGTCCGTCCGTCTGTCTGTCTGTGTGTCTGTCTGTCTGGATGGCTGTGTGTGTGTATGTGTGTGTGTGTGAATGTGTGTGTGTGTCTGTCTGTCTGTCTTGTCTGTCTGTCTGTCTGTCTGTCTGTCTCTCTCTCTCTCTCTCTCTCTCTCTCTCTCTCTCTCTCTCTCTCTCTCTCTCTTTATCTTTCTGTCTCTCTCTGTCTCTGTATTTCTTTGGCTGTCTGGCTGTCTGTCTGCATGTTTCTCTCTCTCTCTTTCTCTGTCTGTCTGTCTGTCTGTCTGTGTATCTCACTCTCTCTCTCTCTGCAAAATCAGGTCAGTGACCGCAGATGCTATAGCAATTAAGCCTCTATTCTCTCACAGTATTTCACGCAAAAGGAAAAGTAACACACACGCGCGTGCGCGAGCGCGCGCACATACCAAAAAAAAACCCCAAACAAGCCCTAGTAAAACCAACAACAATAACAACAACAAACAAACAACAAACCTACGGAAAGAGAAAAGGCAAAGAAAAAGAGAAAAAAGAGAAAGCATAGGAAAGAAAACTTGTGAAAGATTGAATGAAAGAAGGCAAAAAGAAAGAGGGAAGGAAAGAGAGAGAGAGAGAGAGAGAGAGAGAGAGAGAGAGAGAGAAACTGACAGACAGACAGACAGACAGAGAGAGACAGAGACAAGCATATAAAAAAGGGGGAAAAGGAAAAGAAAGAAAAAAAGAGAGAACGCAAGAAAGAAGGAAGGAAATATAGAAAGAAAAAGAAACAAAAAATAGATGAAAAGACGTGAAAAAAACAAAAAGAATAAGCGGGGTGGGGGAAGAGATATACAGAGAAAGAAAGTCAAAGAAAAAGAAACCAAAAACCCAAAACCAAAAAAGGAAGACAGACAGGAAAAAAAAAAAAAAGAAAGAGAGAAAGACAGAAAAAGATACAGAGAAAGACAAGAAGAAAAAAATGAAAGGAAAAGAAGAAAAGCTGATAGAAGAACACACACACTCACACACAACACAAACACAACACCACACACACACAATACAACACAACAACACAACACCTTATTCTGCACTCTGAGACAGGACTTGAATACATAAGAGCAAAACAGAACTGGAGAGAAGAGGGGGAAAAACCAGAACGAAAGGACTTCAATGATAAGCTGGTGGGAAATAGAATTTCCATTCAGACCAATTCAAACTAAGCTGCGAGAATAACAACAAAAAATGGATGTAAAAAATTATTCCCCATTCAAAACATCACAATGAAATTAGCGTTCCAAGAGGATTCAACTAGTAAAATCTGTCCAAGGCCAAAGAGCTCATTCAGTCAGGGGTGTAAGCCAAGTGCCAATGTCTACAGTAATGAATGCCGTTACGGTTTGATATGTTATGTTGAGATTGTCCTTACCATCCCTGACAAGCTCTTCGCATAACAAACCTACATTCTCCATATAAAAAAAGGAGACCCAACAATTCTTCTGACGTCGGAGTGGGGCTGCCTATAATGGCAAGGACTTGGAAAATCCCTTGAGTTACGGAGACCCAGACTGAATAAGGAAAAGCTAGTATGACTGGTCACATACACAAAACCTCACCAATGGTGAACTGTAAAGCTTAAGTCGAAGAACGATCCCCGTTCAAGGGGATATTTTCCCCTGGAGTTAACATCAGTGCAGACTCCACTCTCCCCAAAAGTCCTCGATCGGATGAGACTATAAACCGAGGCCCCGTGTGCGAACGCACGCAGAACATCTTGCGCACACGTTAAATCCTGTTCCACTTTTCGTAAGAGTAGGCCATTGTGTGCCGGGTGGGAACGGATGACAAAATTTACAAAACCGCATACACACGGGGACTGGATGTAAAAAAAGCACATAAGTGCTTATTCCATTACCCTCGATATAAAAGAATAAATAAATAAATAAAATAAAAACGAAAAAAAGAAACCTAAAGAACCAAAAAACATCCAACCAAACAAACAACAACAAACCTCCCAAGCAATAATATATTTTTTTTAAAGTGCCAGACTTCTTTAAAACCTCTTTTTAGCTTTCCGTTTTGTTTGTCTGTTTCTTTTTCTCTTTGTGGTTGGTTCCACCTGCTTTCAGTCCTGCCAGCCAAATGTGCGTCACCTGGTTCTCTGACTCTCTGACTGTTATCAGGAGCAGAGTCCATGTTACACGGTGACAGTGATGGGAAAAGCACTTGGCAGCTTCTCGAATTCGCCACCCACACCGGCTAACACTGTCTCTCTGTCTCTCTCCGTCTCTCTTTCTCTGTCTCTGTCTCTGTCTGTCTGTCTGTCTGTCTGTCTCTCTCTCTCTCTCTCTCTCTCTCTCTCTCTCTCTCTCTCCGTCTCTCTCTGTCTCTGTCTCTCTTTCTCTGTCTGTCTCTCTCTCTGTCTCTCTCTCTGTGTCTCTCTCCGTCTCTCTCTGTTTCTGGCTCTCTTTCTCTGTCTCTGTCTCTCTCTCTGTGTCTCTCTCCGTCTCTCACTCTCTGTCTCTCTCTATTTCTCTCTCTGTGTTTATAATCTGGTCAATGACCGCAGATGCTAACGAGTACGCCCCTGTTCTATCACTGAGCAACTAACAAAAAAAAGAAAGAAAGACAGAAAGAAAAATGATGCGAAGAAGAAGAAAAAAATAGAGAAGGACAAAAAAAGAAAGAAAGAAAGCATACCAAAATGAAAAAAAAAGAAAAAAACCACAAAAAGGATAGAAAGAAGAAAAGAAAAGAAAGAACACAGAAAGATAGCAGTATAAACATTAAATAAAAAGCAGAAAGGAAGACAGGAATAAATACCAGTAAGGAAGAACAGAAAAAGAAATGAAAAAGAATAAAAGAGGGGGGGGGGGGGGAGGGGAGGGGGGGGGGGGGGGGGGTGGGAAGGACAATAAAGAACAAAGAAAGGAAAGAACAAAAAAAAAGAAAAGAAAAAGAAAACCTTGGCTAAGGCCAGTTATTTCAATTACGAATGACACACAGCTGAACAAGAAATAGCGATGGAGACTAAAATGGATGGGAGATTTTTTCCCCTCCTTTTTTTGTTTGTTGTTGTTGTTATTGTTGTTGATGATTCTGGCTTTTGTTGTTGTTGGTGGTGGTGTGTTTTTTTCTCGTTCCTCGGCTAGAGCTCCGAGGTTCCCCAATGGTGAGAGTTTCGCCTCTGCCACCGTTTCTGCCCACCATTAAGGTAGCCACATTTCGATTCGGAGATATAGTGTCCATGCACCTTTTTTTTTCTCAATGTTGTCGTCCGTTCCTACAGGCACAAATTGGCCTACAACTTCCGAAAGGCGGAACAGGTTTTAACGAATGCACAAGATATTCTGCGAGTTTTTTCGCTCATGGGATCTCGATTTATAGTCTCATCCGAAAGACTTTTGGGGAGACTGCAGGAAGGAGGTTCTGATGGTGAGTTCTGGGCAAAAATCCCCTTGAACGAATCCCTCGGTGGGGGCTCCAGCCTGACCATCAGACCACGAGGGCAACAAAAACAACCCCCCAAAACCCCAAACAAATATCCCCACCTCACCTCACCTATCCCGTAGTCCCTTGGACCGTGGGGGCACTAGTGAAGATTTTGCAACCAGCTTCCTCCACTCCTTGCGGTCCTCTGTGAAAAGACGAAAACTGAAGTGGTTCGGGCACGTCACACGAACATCTGGATTGGCCAAGACTTGTCCTACAGGAAACAGTACAAGGAGGGAGACGAAGGGGCAGAGAGAAAGAAAATGATGGGAAGACAATATCAGAGAGTAGACTGGCCTTGAATGGAATGAACTGCGATGGAAAGCAAAACAAACATGAACAAGACAAAACATCACAAAAACAAAACGAAACACTCAACAACAAAATAGAGAAAACAGAGCAGGACGGAAGTGGAGGAGGGTGGAGGGGTTGGACGGAATTCCCATGGAGACCAATCACAATATGATGCGAAGCCAAACCAGGAGAGGAAAAGGATATTCACCATCCTCACGTCAAAAGAAAGGTTTGCGTTTGATAAGCTTTGTTTGTTTTCCATTGTCATTGTTTTCCATTGTCACTGAATGCCATACACACAAACCAAAATAGATATGCATATAACTCTCACCGTCAAGACTTAGTCCTTATAATAAAAATAAAAAAAACCAAGTTGAAAAAAGGTAAACTCTCAATTCCAGAGAAAAGAATCAAAGCAGAAAAAAACAAAGCAATAAGAAAAAAATCCCTCCCCCCCCCCAACCCTAAAACAAAACATTTAGTAAAAACAAAGAACCTCTCACCCTCCACCTCCCTTCCAAAGAAAAAAAAAAGAAAACACTGACTTGGGAACAAAGATAGATGTCTTGCCACTATCCCACCCAAAAAAGTAAAAGGGGGGGGAGGGGGGGGGGTTAAAAAAAGAAAAAAAACACTTTCTCTGGAAACATTGTAACTGATTGCCTTCCGACCACAAATCTACCTCATTTCTGGAACCATTTTTTTCTACTTGCAGTCACCCTCCCACTCCCTTCCCACCTCACCTCACCTCCCCCATCCTCTCCCCCAAAACATAAGCAAAAAGAAAAAATCACCAAAAAGTCCGGAGGAGAATAATAAGAGAGTAGGGAAGGAAAGCCAAATGGTAGGGTGAAGGAAGGAAGGAAGGACGGAAGGAAGGAAGGGTACTCTGATGGACCACAGAGAGAGAGAGGGAGGGAGACAGAGACAGAGAGAAACAGAGAGACAAGACAGAGAGAGAGACAGAGACACACAGACACAGAGAGACAGAGAAGACGGAACGAAGCGGAAAACCAACAGGGATTGACTTGGCTCTCTGGCTCCACGATCCACACAATTAAACAACCGGACACGGAACTCAGGACAGTATTAGATTAGGTTTTCCCGCCCACCAATTTAAACCTCCCGGGATTATCCTGAATTATCCTGAAAAGCTGGAGGGGGGGGGGGGGGGGGGGGGGGGGGGGGGGGGGGGGGGGAAGGTGGGTGGGGGGGGGGGGGGGGAAGAGAGGGCGGGGTAAGGTTCCGGTGGCGGGAGGTTGTCGGCGTTGTACTCTGACTGGAGTAGGGGGAAAAAAAGCACAAAAAAAAGGGGGGTGGGGGGTGGGGGTGGGGGGTAGCGACTGTGATCAATGACCTTCTGGTCATTGGACTCTGGCTGTGCTAACAGTCTGGAAGGTCACTGAGATTTGGGTTTTGTTATTTTTTTGGTTATTTTTTTATTTCTTCTTCTTCTTCTTTTTTTTTCTTCTTCTTCTTAATTCTTCTTTGTAATTCTGCTTTTCTTCTTCTTTGTAATTCTTCTTTTTCTTCTTTGCAATTCTTCTTCTTCTTCTTTATCTTCTTCGTTTTTCTTCTTTGTCATTCTTCTTCTTTTTCTTCTTCACAAGTCGTCTTTCTCGTCTTCTTCCTTTCACAAGTCTTCTTCTTCTCTTTTTTTTTTCTTCTTCTTCTTCTTCTTCTTCTTCTTCTTCTTCTTCTTCTTCTTTGTAATTCTTCTTCTTAATATTTCTTTCTTTTCTTGGATTCTTCTTTGCATTTTTTCTTCTTCTTCTCGTTCTTCTTGTTCTTCTTCTTCTTCTTCTCCACAATTCTTCTTCTTTGTCACCCCTCTCTTCACAATATTTCTTCTTTCCCTACTATTTTCCTCTCTACTACTTATCTTTTTTCTCCTCTTCTACTTCTCCTTCCTTTTTCTCCTTCTCCTTCTACATTAATTACTTCTCATTCTGGCTCCTTTTTCTTCTCCTCGTTCTTTCTCTACCTCTTGCATGCTTCCCCCCAAACTAGCTACATTAATTCACGGCGATACTAAAGGTCTACCTTCCTGAATTTCCTGGCAGAATTCTGGTGTTATGCAAATTCTCACCCTCTGTCTCTATTTCTTCGTTTCTGTCTCAACCCTCACCCCCCCCCCCCCCCCTTCAACTTCTTCTCCTTCTTGTTGCAATTGAGGGGGGGGGGGGGGGGGAGTGGGAGGGGGCGAAACTTTATACAACCAACTCTCTCTCTCTCTCCCCCTCTCGCTCTCTCTCTCTCTCTCAGAGTTGACATTTCGGTGTGTACCTCTTAGGAGCCAGCCTGCCCCTTAATTCAATGGACAAACACAATTGGACAGACCTAGTGCAGAGAGGTCTGTTACACAAATCCACTGCGCCTCTCCATGTAACTAAACATGATCTTGGCGCCGTCTGATCGATTGCTGTTGCTGCTCCTGTTGCTGCTGCTGCTGCTGCTGCTGCTGCTGCTGTTGCATTCCCTTCTGGCTGTTTTTGGAAAGTTTTCTTGGCTGTCTGTCTGTTTGTTTTTTTCTGTTTGCCTGTCGGTTAGTTGGTACGTTGGTTTAATCTGACTGTTTTATGTGTTCATTTTGTCTGTTATTTTCGGCAGGTCTGTACATGTTTGTCTGCGTGTCTCTTGTCAACTTTTTCTGTCTCCCTTTCTTTCTCTCTCTCCTCCCCCACCTCCAACTCTCTCCTCTCTCTCTCCTCTCTCTCTCTCTCTCTCTCTCTCTCTCTCTCTCTCTCTCTCTCTCTCTCTCTCGCTCTCTCTCTGTCCTCCCCCTCCTCCAACGTTCTGTGTGTGTGTGTGTGTGTGTGTGTGTGTGTTTTGTGTGTGTGTGTTGTGTGTGTGTGTGTGTGTGTGAAGAACAATGACAAAAAACCAGAACAAGAACACGATTTATTGCCACAGAAGCCCAGACGGCTTATAGACACAAATAAACAAGCTTGTACAGGAAAAGGTTACGGAAGATGCATGCAATGGAAAGGATACTTTGCTAATGGTCCCTGAAACTCATCAAACTGCAGTAAGTCGCCTAGAACCCAGTAATCGATCAACACTGACTGGATTGATTCAGAGAAGCGGTCAGATTGCTGAGCTGCTTTCGGTAATTTCTTCGTAAATAATAACACAACACACAAGCATCCTCAAAATTGAATTCATCCTCTGTAACTCCACACACATCGCACAATCTTTCTCCTCTGTGAGGATGCCGTGGGCCCGCCAGGATAAATATCATCTCCATCTTTTGGTAATTCTGTGCTAGGAATGATCTATTTTCTATCTCTCTCTTTGTTTCTGCCTTGTCCCTTTTCTGCCTGTCACCTCCTCTTTGTCTATTTTCTGCCTTTTGGGGACTTTTGTGGAGTAAGTATTGATGTTAACTCCAGGGTAAATATGCCCTAAAACGGAGCCTCCATGGTGGCTCGATCCTGGGCCGTCTGATCACAAGTACATGCTCTACCCACTAGGCTATTCTTTCCTCTCTCCTCCCTGTGTCTACAAGATGTTTTCCCAGTGTATATTCTCATCCAAAGAGAGAAGAGTCGGTACTAATGTTACTCCATGGGGGAAAAAAATCCTCCCAACAGACACCTTAGCTGAGATTCGAACCTGCTGGCTCACCTACTGTCAGATCACGAGGACAAGACTTTTAACCACTAGTCCACCCCTCCCCCTTTAAAAAAAAAGAAGCAAACGGCAAAACGTTAGCCACTAGCTGAAGACACACTTTCACCCTGAGCTGTGGAGGCCTATTCACGTGAAAATCGGAAAGGAAAACTCAAAACAAAGTCTCCATTCAACGTGAGGTGAGGTGAGCTGCTTCCAACTGGTCACTTCACAGGCCAGACTGCTGCAGTGGGGACCACTTCCAACATCGACTGCTGGCGCGTTGTACAGAAGAAGAAAGAAGATTTGAATTTTTGCGACAAATATGTTATCTACAGCACTCTGTCAGCACCAACTTGTAAGTACTTTATATATGTAATTTTAAAGTAGATGAGAAGTAATAAAAGGTCATACTGTAACAATCAACCTAAAGCAATAAAACTTTTTTTTTTAGAAATTCGCCACATGGAAAATCTTAATATTATTATGAATGGAATCCACCAAAATCTTAAGAAAAATTGGTTTACAAATGATTTACAAAACTGTTCACGTATTTACTATGAAAAATTCGGTGTGAAAGAACTATTCACAATCTTGGTCAAAAGAGAGTTAACACCTAGAGACAGGTGGCAATGTTAAGTTATTTTTGTTGAAATCTATTTATTTAAATCCACTCGATAGTTTTCGACACTTTACAAAAGTACTGTTATAAATTTTGCATGGAATGATAAACGAGACAAGATAAGTTGAACAAATATCACACGAGTGTTCAAAATGGTGGACTTGGGTTACCAGAACTGGGAACATTTGCAAATTTACTACAATTGATATGGTTAGGAAAAATCAAGACAAGAACTCGGTAATGGAAGATCATTGTGGTCAACTTTCGAATTCTTGAAAATTTTCCAAAACACGGGCCTGAAAAATGTTCAGAATTTTCAAAGGGAAATGTTTTCGTGTTTTGTCAAGATTTCCATCCACTACGGCAACAAGAGAATTGTCCCTGGCAAAATTTTGTAGAAAAAATTCACACTGGTAGGGAAAAAAACACCTACAGACATGACTTTAAAAAAAAAAGGTTTGTGCTGCTCACATGGCACGCAATCTCCTTGCTATCATCATCATCATCATCATCATCATCATCATCATCATCATCATTGTTTTAATCATCATTGTTGTTGGTAGTAGAAGTAGTAGTAGTAGTATCAGTAGTGTTCAGTTAGCAAGAATATATTACCTACTTTAATCGAGACAAAACACCCAAATGTAAGACGCCACTGTATCAATTTTTGTTTCCAGATTTACCCGATCAACCTGGCACACAGACCTACCACCCTGGCACAGGACAGAAGACGAGAAGACACAGCCCAGATCAGACCTTCAGCACGGTTCCACACTTTCACATGGCAAAAATCAGTGAGTTTTTTCTATAGATTTTAAGTACATCGTGTTTTGTCTAAATCAGATAGTTCCTTTTACACATCTAAATTAAGCGGCGACTATTTTCACTCATTGCTTGCTGAAACTTTGCGTGTCATAAAAATAATGAGGTCCTGTGTGCAGAACATCTTGCGCACATGTTAAACCCTGTTCCGCCTTTCGGAAGAAGAGGCCATTGTGTGCCGCTGGGGAGGGTTGACAAAATGTACGAAACTGTATGCACACTGCTGTGGTTAGACATCCTTGAAGTCGGAATATGCCTACCGTAACTGGACAAAAACAAAAACTCCCCCCACCCCGAAAACCCCCCCAACAAAAACACTGGTCGGATAGGGAACATCTCACGGTTGGAAAACGTCAGAGCTCTAGACGAGGAACACACACACATACACGCACACGCACGCACACACACACGCACACACACACACACACACACACATGCACACACATACACACACACACACACACACACACACTCACACACACACACACTCACACACACACACACACACACTCACACACACACACACACACACACACACACACACACACACTCACACACACACACACACACACACACACACACACTCACACACACACACATCACACACACACACACACACACACCACACACACACACACACACACACACACACACACACACACACACGAGCTCATCATTTGTAGAATAGACTCCCAGTGGCTAGAGACATATCTAGCTTTCAATTTGGGGTGGTGATCCTAAGGTCCAGACAGAAGGTGGCAGAACGGTTAAGATCACCCGCCTAACAAGTAAACTGTAAGGTTCTATGTTCATTCCAGCCTTGCCCTTTTTGTCCCCCAGTTTGACGAGAAAATCGAACTGAATGTTTTGAGGCCATCAGATGAGATAACCGAGGCTTCGTTTGCGAATGCATGCATAACATCTTGCTTACTCGTTCAAAAACCTGTTCAGCCCTTCGGAAGAGTAGCCTTTTTTTGTGCCGGTAGGGACGGATGACAAAATTACAAAAACGTATGCACACAGGTGTCTAGATAACCATCCACGAAGGCGGAATGCGTCTGCCTAAATAGAGGGGAAAACGGTCGCATACGCAAAAATTTCACCACTGGTGAACATCGAGCTCTGAGGAACGAAGAAGTTTTTTTGGTTTTTTTGTTTAAAATATGGTCTCGATGAAAAAGTACAATTCACTTGGGGCAATACAATACCGGCACTCGAATACCCGACTTAAGTTTATAGCGAAGTGACTCGAATCTTTTTTAAGAACACTTGTCAGGTCAGACCCGAGGTAGGGTTGGTGGAGGGGAATTATCAGCCTAGCGGTTAGAGCGTTGAGCTCGCGATCTGACGGCTCGGGTTTGAGCCAGCACCAAGACATCTGTCTGACGGGATTTTCCCCCCTTGGAGTTAACATCGTCGTTACTGACTAGCCTTACCCCCCCCCCCCCCCCTCCCACCCCTCCACGCCCCACCATCCCCCCAAAGTCCTTCCGATGAGACCCGAGTTTCCGGGTGCGAACGCATACTGAACATCTTGCGCACAAATCAAAACCTGTCCTGCCTTTCGGAAGAGTAGGCCATTGGGTGCCTGAAAAAACGGATTACCATATTTAAAAAATAAATAAAATGCATGCACACTGGTATGTTTAGATATATTCTCCGAAGTCAAATTCGGCTACCTGAATGGTGGGCAAGGAACGTCACTTACGTAAAAAAAATCTCACCATTGGTGAACCTCGGAGCTCTAGCAGGGAAAAGAAATAAAAAGACCCAGGGTAGAAAGAAATAATGTTTCCTCTGGTGTATGCTAAAACAAGCTGTTTCTGGTTGTTGTCTCCAGATGGTTGCTGGTCATCGTGGACCTTCTCACCAGAGACACCGGAGACACCAGCGCCGCGCGCGATATTGGATGACATGACCACCGGACTGGTGTCCGTGACCACAATGACTTGACTAGCCTTCATCTGTGTTCGACCAAGGGGATGAAGGGTGCAGCATGGGAGAAACAGGGAGTGCTCTAAAGAACTACCCTGAAGGGTAAAGCCAGTGCAAGGCCTGGCATCTTCGCTCTGAGACCTAGGACAAGGGTGTCTGTTATCAGATCCTGCTGGGTAAGAGCAGCGAAGCTCACGAGAAACGACTTGGAGCAACCGTCTAAAGGGATTGGTGCGTAAGGGCAGCAAAGGGCCTGGCGCCTCTGCCCTAGGACGAGAGATGCGGGCAGTGCCTCAACCAAACCCTGCAGGGCAAACAGAGCCAGTGCAGAGGTGGGCATCTGTGCTCTGGGATCTAGGACATGGACGCATGTCAGCAGATCCCACCGAGCTGGAGCGGCTCAGCTGATGAAAAACCACCAAGAACTTCCGTATCAAGATGTTCCGAAAATGTTTGGGGTTTTCCACATCAGAGTGGTGTCTTCAAGACCTCCCACCTCTGATTCGCTTCAGGGACCAGATGCGATGAAAGCAGTGGGAATTGTGGCCGTCGTGGATATTCGCTTTCCGACATAGAATGCAGTATAGGTAGGAAAGAGAAGCCTCTGGCATCGCGACTGTGCCTTGCACACTTTATACGAGTCGATACAGTGTGTGTGTGTGTGTGTGTGTGTGTGTGTGTGTGTGTGTGTGTGCGTGCGTGCGTGCGCGCGAACAGCGTTCGCAAGTGACTCGTGTCACTTTCCACATTCCCTGAGCTCGAATCACATGACTATGTCCCTGAAGTTCTGCGCAAGCGTATTGAGCACAGATTTGGAAAACTCCGTCCGCAGCCGTTCAACCTTCCCCACTGATCACAAAGTGGGTGGCCAGTCTTAGCACTGGACACGAATGTTGATGTCCTTTAAGGGCACAGCCTGTGAACCCTGGCACTCGGTGCTGATGAGGGGAAGGCACACAGGGGACCCCCAAACACGTTCTTCAAGCACTTTCTGGACCTACTGGGTCTCTTCCTTCTGGCTCTGATTCCTTAGAAGTCGTGACTAGGTGTTGGAAGTCGTCGTGTGGTCCATCTGAAAGTTCTCTGGTCATGTCTATCCAATATCGTGGCGCGTGTCAAGACCTCAGGTACGTAAGTTCCATGATTTTTGTTCTCATTTTATTTGTGTGTGTGTGTGTGTGTTGCTGAAAAACCTTAAGTGGGTGCTGAAATGTTTGTAAACCTAATGCTAGCCACAAAGTTAGGATCTGTTCTCACTCGTAATTTCCCCAGTGGTGGTGCCAGGAGCCTCTCAGTATAAACAGCATCCTCACATTCTGAAAATTCCGTACTAGGATTCCTCGTTTCTATCCCTCTCTTTCTTTCTACCTTGTTCTTTTCCCCCCCTGTCACTCCCTTCTTGTCTATTTTCTGCCTTCTGGGTCCATTTCCCTTCCCATTTTTAAATTAAAAAAAATATATTTTACTGATAACAAATCTATGCTGAAGTCGGATGAGCTGGGCCTGACTTGTCAGGTGCTTAACTGCAGCGCAACACATTTTCGCTCAGACCATATGACAGACAATATCAGTTGCTATTTGAGCGTTTGACGACGAAGAAGAAAGACTCGATTGATCTTTAAGCTTGCACTTCTACACAAATGGATGTAAAACTGAAGAAGACAGCTGATTTTGCTGGAAGATAAGTTTGTAACCCACAAAAAATAGGAACCTAAGCTTGGCCACTTTTGAGTGTTGTCTAAAGTGAAGAAAAGAGGAAAATACACCATAGATGAAGACACCGCTTTTACATATATCGTTAAATGGATTTGCTACATACATCTACTCTAATTCTGTGATACTAGTCATGTTGGTAGATACGAAAATAGAGGAATTTCAATAATTGACTGAATTTCAAACTGACAGGATTAGCAACGTTGCTGACTGATGGCTATTGTTTTCAGGGAAACTTGTACCGAGAACCAAGCAACAAGAACCAAGCAACAAGAACCGAGCAACAAGAACCAAGCAACAAGAACCGAGCAACAAGAACCAAGCAACAAGAACCAAGCAACAAGAACCGAGCAACAAGAACCAAGCAACAAGAACCAAGCGACAAAGAACCCAGCAACAAGAACCAAGCAACAAGAACCGACCAACAAGAACCAAGCAACAAGAACCAAGCAACAAGAACCGAGCAACAAGAACCAAGCAAGAATCGAGCAACAAGAATCGAGCAACAAGTACCTAGCAACAAGGACCAAGCAACAAGAACCAACAAGAATCGAGCAACAAGTACCTAGCAACAAAAACCAAGCAATAAGAATAAAGCAACTTGCCAAAACAAGAACCAAGCAACAACCAAGCAACAAGAACCGAGCAACAAGAACCGAGCAACAAGAACCGAGCATCAAGAATCGAGCAACAAGAACCGAGCATCAAGAATCGAGCAACAAGAATCGAGCAACAAGAATCGAGCAACAAGTACCTAGCAACAAAAACTAAGCAATAAGAATCGAGCAACTTGCCAAAACAAGAACCAACAAGAATCGAGCAAAAAGAATCGAATAACAAGAATCGAGCAAAAAATACCAAGCAACAAGAACCAAGCAACAAGAATCAAGCAATAACCAATGACCAAGCAATAAGAACCAAGCAATAAGAATAAAGCAACAAGAACCAAGCAACAAGAATCAACAAGAACCAAGCAATAAGAACCAAGCAACAAGAACCAAGCAACAAGAACCGAGCAAATAGAATCAAGCAACAAGAACCCAGCAACAAGAATCGAGCAAAAAGAATCGAGCAACAAGAACCAAGCAACAAGAACCACGCAACAAAAATCAACAAGAAGAAACATCCAAGCAACAAGAACCAAGCAACAAAAAAATCGAGCAAGAACCAAGCAACAAGAACCAAGCAACAAGAACCAAGCAACCTTGCCGAAGAAGGTACCAAGCAACTGCACCGAAACCAATACCGAGCGACCTGCAAAAACCAGTACCAAGCAAAAAGTACTAAACAATCTTGCCAAAGCAAGAACCGAGCAACTGTGCCAAAACAAGAACCGAGCAACTGTGCCAAAACAAGAACCGAGCAACTGTGCCAAAACAAGAACTGAGCAACTGTGCCAAAACAAGAACCGAGCAACTGTGCCAAAACAAGAACCGAGCAACTGTGCCAAAACAAGAACCGAGCAACTGTGCCAAAACAAGAACCGAGCAACTGTGCCAAAACAAGAACTGAGCAACTGTGCCAAAACAAGAACCGAGCAACTGTGCCAAAACAAGAACCGAGCAACTGTGCCAAAACAAGAACTGAGCAACTGTGCCAAAACAAGAACTGAGCAACTGTGCCAAAACAAGAACTGGGCAACTGTACCAAAACAAGAACCAAGAATTAAGTACCCAGCAGCCATGCCAAAAAAAGTATCACCTGTGCCGAAGTATCTATGTCAAAACAAGATCCAAGCAAGCAACCTCGCCAAAGCAAGAGCCAATCAACTGTGCAAAATCGAGTACCAAGAAACAAGTACCTAAAGTAACTGTGCCCAAACCAGTTTCAACTGTGCCAAAACAAGTACCAAGAAACGAATACCCAGCATCCTGCCAAAACGAGCCCGCAAGAACTCTGCCAAACAAGTACCCAGTCAACTATCTGGCCGATAAAAACGGCAAAAATCTCGATTGCAGGTAAGATATCTTTGAAGTCCCACTTTTTTAACAAAATATTGCTCAGACAGAAAGTCGTACATATTCACATTCAAATACGAAAGAGCATCAACGAGGCAACAGCCTACAGTGTGCTTCACAGCAATAATAATTGAAGCTTTTACACGAGGCGGCTGGTGGCCATGAACAATGACAATTGTTTTGCTGAAACACTTAGAGATTTAGTTCATTTCATATGGGTTTTTTGTTGGGTTTTTGGGTTCTAGCCTAAATTTTTTTCCCTGTTCCTTGGCCAGAACTCCGAGGTTCACCACTGGTGAGATTTTTGCGTATGCTACCGTTTTTGCCCACTGTGAAGTTAGTCACAATCCGACTTTGGATCGGTGGTCTAGAGGGAACGCGCCTGCCTACAAAGCAAAAAGTCCGGCTCGGCAGTGTGCGGCAATTTCCCCCGTTTGGGCAAAAAATTTTTTGCCCCCCATCTATTTTAGACCATGAGTGGTGGTCTGAGTGCTAGTCTTTTGGATGAGACGATAAACCGAGGTCCTGTGTGTTAAACATAGTTATTTAGCGCACGTAAAAGAACCCACGGAAACGGTTGTCTCTGGCAAAATTCTGTAGAAAAAAGCCACAAAAATATAGTTGAAGATAGGAAAAGAAAAAAATGGATGGGCGTCGCTGCTCTTGGGGCTACACACTCTCCCCGGAGAGAGCAGTCCAAACTTCTCGCAGAGAAATTTGCCGTAACTTAAAATATTATAGATAATAGAATAAATAACTTTGGGGAATTTTTGCCTAAATAATCTTAGTCTGATGCTTGTAATGGTTATTTTTATTCCCTGTACAGATACTTTTGTTCTTTTTCCTATCAAGCTTGTCATTATCTCACTTTAGCTTTAGACAATAATTTTTTTCATTGTTCTGCTAGAGCTCGGTCCACACATTCTCGACTTCAGAGCACCTCATTTCATTGTACAGGTTACATGCTGGGTGTGTTAGTGTTTCCGTAACGCTGACATGAAATACGGGATCTTGAACGTTAATATTTGATCTCCTGCATGTGTATATACACAAGGGAATTTTGAGGCACAGCAGGCCTGCACTTGAAGCTGAGCTGGGAGATTGTATAAATCCCCACCTTTAATTCACAACACCCCGCCACCGAGATTCGAACCCCCGGACTTCATGGATCCATGGGAGGGAAGTCAAGCGATCTTAACCACTCAGCTATAGCGTTCTAAATATGTTTCAAAACGTCCACTACCATGACTTTCGCGTGGTGGAACAATCTTGTTTACAGATACTTTGTCAATATTTAGTAGTATACTTTTTTTTTACTTTTCTTTGATATGTAGTTTAATAGGCAACTGTATTTGTGTTACGATGACTGTCCACAGAAAAGCTGCTACCACGCCCTTCCTTCCTTGATGACCTGTTCTGACCAGGTGGAATCAAGGAGTTGCCTGCCCTTCGTCAAAAGTCCAGGTAAGGGAAAGGGATTTTCTTAGGATTATTTCCCTTTTGCTTGGAGTTATCATCAGTACTGCTGACTCCATTCCCCTGAAAGTCTTTCTGATGAGGCTATAACCGAGGTCTAGTGTGCGAAGGCATGCAAAACATCTTACACGCACAAGTTAAAAAAGCCCGTTTCACCTTACATACGAGTAGGCCATTGTGTGCCGCTAGAAATGGGTGGCATTTAAAAAAAGCATGCACACTGAATCGTGTTCAAACATCTCGGAAGTTGAAATACGACTACCTTAAGTGTGGGCAAACGGACACATGCGCTAATTTTCACCATTTCATATAAATTATCAATCCATTTTTTTATTGCACAAAAGGAAAACAAGTGCAATTAGAATTAGCCTATTAAGCATCCATGGCTACACATGTTATTACGCCTTTAAAACAAAAAAAAGCCTAAAGGCTGAAACCTTTGACAAAAGAGTACACTGACACGCGCACACAAAAGCACACTAACACATATTGTGTGCAAATACGTATGTGGGTACTTTCCTGCCAGTCTCTGACCAGTAGTAATTATTAGAAAATCCCTCTGAGCTAGGGATTTGCCCCCAGAGTTCTCAGTACTTAGGAAAATGTCCATGACATACATTTTACACGCACACACATGCGCGCGCCCGCATACAACCATACACACACACGCGCACGCACACGAACACGCACGCACGCATGCACACGCACGTACGCACGTACATACACACAAATTGTGTGCATGATGCAAGCATGCTGGTACTTTTCTTCCAGTGTGATCAGTAATATTCATTAGAAAATTCCATGGAGCTAGCAGATGACTTTTTCCTCTGGAGTTAAGAATCAACTTCACTCTCCAGAAAGTCCTTTCAATTACACTGTAAGCCTAGGTCCTGTGTCCGAACGCACGCAGAAAATCTTGACCGCCCATTAAAAAACCCGTTCTGTCTGTCGGAAGAGTAGGCCGTTCCAGATCATTTTTGTGCAAAAAACCCCAACAAAACCAAGCTCAATTAGCCTATTCAAACCACTCATTATTACAAAAAGTATTTTCTAAAAACTCCAACGCCCCCCCCCCCCCCCCCCAAAAAAAAACAACAACAAAAAAACAAAAAAACAACCAACAACCCAACAACAACAGCAAAAAACCCAACAAAACCCCCAAAAACCAAATCCTAAAAGCTGTCAGGATTGCTGAAAGTTGCCTGTTGTTGATGCTGCTGTTTTCAGGGGTTTGGGTGCCAAAGCCAAGTATCAAGCAGCCAACGTATCCGCAGTGACCGATTCTAGAAGTGCAGGTAACGAACGGTCAAGGACGAGGAGGAAGGAGAGCGCCACGCCCAGAGCATGTCTGTCCATCGGCTAACTCCCTGACCAGCAGAGTAGACTGGAATAAAAGAATAAATGGGATTGAGAAGGATGTGTGTGGTGTTGGCGGAATTAGGCTGCCGCCACCACCACCACTGTGACGATTAGTCCTGCTGTCAAAAGTAATGCATGGACCTGTCGGGGATTCCGGACAAAATGTATCGATGATAGGAGCTCTTTCGTTTTCTGTTAAGTCTTTTAATTTTTTTTAGGAGGATTTATTTGAGAGAGCGAGAGAGAATATAGCAGATCCGTATGTCAATGGAAATGGCCCTAAAATATTGTCAGAGAAATGTGTGTGAAGTAATAATAATAATAATAATAATGGAATTTGTATAGCGCTATATCTTGTACCAGTGAAGAGGCGGCAAATCTGTCAGTCAAATTGACAAAATGAAACTTGTTTTAAAAAATCAATGACAAGATAGGTGAAGTAAATTTCTCCTAAAACACAGTGGTCATTTATTTGTGGTGCTTTAGAAAAATTTAATCACTTTTTAAAAGTTAACGATTGTTTGTGAAAGCACTCTTATCCGAATACGCTTTGTAGGACTGAAGAAAAGTGTTTTTCTGTGAATGGAATTGAATGATGAAGAAAATACTTTGTTTTTGAAAATCTGTCCCTTATGCTTGTATAACTGGCAATGTTTTCAAATGTTTGTAATAGGAAAATCAGATTGGAAAAAAGATGTGTTCCATAACCTATGCAGTCGCTGGGAAGCAAAGTGTCGAAAACCTAGCAAAAAATAATAAAACTTATACAATTTAATAGCCAGAGTAGAATTATGTGCTTACAAATCCTAAACGATGATTTCCCCAAATATCCTGGTCAGGACTTTTCATCGCCGTTAGCACATCTTGTACATCGGTTACATTGAATAGTAGTGTGCGTTTTACTTACAAGCCAAAGTCATAAATGAGGGGTTTCATTTCACAAAGCAGTGTTACATAACTCTTGGGAAGTGTGTGCGTGTGTTTGAGTGCGTGTGTGTGTGTAAGTGTGGGGGTGTGAGTGGTGTGTGTGTGTGTGTGTGTGCGCGCGCGCGCTCAGGTGGTTGTGTGTGTTTGTGTGTGCGCGCGCGCTCAGGTGGTTGTGTTTGTGTGTGTTTGTGTGTTGTGTTGTGTTGAGTAGATGTTGTGCGTGTGTGTGTATAAGGGCGGGCGCGAGAGCGCGCGCGCGCGTGTGTGTGTGTAAAGGGAGTAGCTGTGGGGAGGAGACATCAGGTTGGAAGAAGAGGTAAGGAAGGGAAGGGGTTATTCAAGAGGGGGTTGAGAGGGGGGGAGGGGGGCGTAAGGATACACACTTAGAGCAATGGGGAAAGAAAAAAGATGGTTGGGCGTTACTTTTTTTTTACACGGTTTATTTTGGACTCTTTTTTCGGAAGCAATTTATGAAAAATCTCTCGCATTTGAAATCGATTTGACTGGTCACATACGTACGCAAGATCTCGTCATTGGTCAACTTCGGAGCTCTAGCCAAAGAAGGAAAGAAAAAAGCCTTTGATGCTAGCAAAACTGGAAGTTTGCGGACACTATACACAGCCTTAGCTGTTGACAGGACTGGTAATTCCGATGAAAAGTTCCGTACTGTTGCGAGGTGTGTGCCACTGTGTCCATAGATCCCTACCATTTGTCTGTGCTATGGTGTCCACATGATCGCATGCTAACATTCAGACCGACCAGCTGACAGACAACCCTTACCCGCTACTAACTCTAACGCTAACCCTAACCTCAACTCTAACCCTGGCCCCACATGTGGACACAATAGGCAGGTGGATACTCGGTGTATATGCTGACACAATGGCTAATCATTTCGTTTCGGCTGTATAAAAAAAATTTTTTTCGAAGGAAATAGAATAAGCGCCCATTCGCTTTTTTGCACGCAGTCCCCGTGTGCATGCGATTCTTTCAATTTTGTAATCGGTTCTCACAAGCACAAATAGTTTACTCCTTCGAATCGGGTTTTAACTTGTGCTCAAGATGTTCTGCATACATCGACACACAGGGCCTTGGTTTATCATAGTCTAGACAGCGGGTGGTTGGAGGAAGGGTGCCAGAATTATAGAAAAAGGGTGCTAGGAAAGGAGGGTAAGAGGAGTGTAAGAATGGTGTGGCGTGGCATGGATGGGGTAAGGGGAGCATGCAATGAGGATGGGGACAGGAGGCAGACGGTCACACTTTCTGTGGAGGGTTAGGGGGAGGGGGTAGCTGAGCAGCAGTGCATAAACATTTGTAGGAAAAGTTCATTTAAAAGCAAAAGCAGACGGTGCTGGTTTTAAAATGTCCGATTGAGTAGCCATTTGAAGGGGTGGCGCACTTTTAGGGCTAAAATCATGTAATTTAAGACCAAAAGTAGATGGTGTCGATTGTAGAATGCATAGCTCAGTCATTGGGAAGGTAGTGGGACACAGTGAAGATACATAACAGAAAAGGAGCGTAGGTAGAATGTGTTTTCAGGTCACTGGGAATGGGTGTGTGTGTGTGGGTGCGCGCTCGTGGTGTGTGTGTGCGTCTTCGATTTTACGTCTGTTACCTTTAAGTGATATAAGAGGAATGTGTGTGCATGTGTGTGCCTGGTATGTGTGTTGGGAAGGGGGGGGGGGGGCTATTAAGTGGAAAACAATTTGTTACTGAAATAACATGAATTTGAGTTATCAATGCGTGTGTAGTTTCAAGAGGCCTTTTTTAAACTTTAAAGATTTTCAGCAGTAACCAAAGACTGATTAAAAAACAAAATGCCGTAATTTTGGAAAGAATGCAGGTGGAAGAAGTACTGGAGCATCACATTAAAAAAAAAAAGCAGTTAGTTAGAAAAAAATCTGTGTACATCTTAAGAATCTTGCATTAGGAATTGCAGGACAGCTCAGTGGTCAGAACACTCGCTCTCCCCAAGCTAAGGTTAAGCAGCGTTGAACGTGGTTACCTCTTGGATGGGTGACCGTTCCTGCGCCATAGTTTCAGAGCCAGTCCCCTAGTTCACCCAGCTGTAAATGGGTTCCTGCCCACTTTAGGGGAGGGAGGGGAGAGTGGCGTCGCCCTCAATATGCTGACCCCCTAGAGAAGCTGAGGTCTCTGACACCTCGCTATCCGACGACCGCATTGGTTATGGGAACATCTTTACCTTTTTTTTTTTATTTAAGAAAGGGCATTTTTTTCCATGTTTTTTTTAAAAACTCTGGTTGAAGTTATGTTTTATTCTGTATTGTGTACAAGATTACAGGCATTGTATTGCATTGTGTTGGATGCCACTTTAAGTCACCTGGTCTTGGTGTATCCTGTTACCTCATTTCTTTCTTACCTGTTGGTTTGCCATAGGTCAGGGACATGCCCATTACACAGGTCATAACACTCCCAGCCCTTTGATAGTCTACTCTGCATCCCCCCTTCCCCCCGAAGCTTTTGATTTCCATTGTCAGCACAAGTGCACTCTGTCACAGCCTTTTTGGGTGTGTTTTTGATTAGTTTAAATCTGAAAAGCAAACAAGTGAGAAAAAAGAGGTGGGAGGCCCCACATTGTAATAAAAAAGTAGAATAATGGGTAAATGAGGAAACGGGCGAAAGGAAAGAACGAAAGGAGAAACAATTGGGGTAAAGAGGTTAAAGCACACCCCCTAACAAAATGTGTTTATAGTGGCAAGACTAAAGTGAACAGTGTTACAAAGATCAGTGCTCATTGCTGCATGGTTTGTCTGCTTTCTTTGTGCTGTTGGCGGAATTAGGCTGCCACCACCACCACTGTGACGATTAGTTCTGCTGTCAAAAGTAATGCATGGATCTGTCGGGGGTTCCGGACAAAATGTATGTATCAATGATAGTTTTCTGTTAAGTCTTCATTTTTTTCAGGAGGATTCATTTGAGAGAGAGATAGTGAGTGAGAGAGAAATATAGCAGATCCGTATGTCAATGGAAATGGCCCTAACATTGTCAGAGATAATGTGTGCGAAGTACCATTGAAGGTTTGCAAATCTAGAAGTCAAATTGACAAAATGAAACTTGTTTTAAAAAATCAATGACAAGATGAAGTAAATTTCTCCTAAAACACAGTGGTAATTTATTTGTAATGCTTTAGAAAAGTTCATTTCAATCACTTTCTAAAAAATGAGTTGACGATTGTTTGTGAAAGCACTTTTATCCGAATACGCTTTGTAGGACTGAAGAAAAGTGCGTTTTTCTGTGAATGGAATTGAATGATGAAGAAAATACTTTTTGGGGAAAATCTGTCCCTTATGCTTGTATAACTGGCAATGTTTTCAAATGTTTGTAATAGGAAAATAATCAGATATTGGAAAATAGAGAAATGTGTTCCATAACCTATGCAGTCGCTGGGAAGCAAAGTGTCAAAAACCTAGCAAAAAATAATAATTATAAAATGTAATAGCAGGAGTAGAATTATGTGCTTACAAATCCTAAACGATATTTCCCCAAATATCCTGGTCAGGACTTTTCATCGCTGTCAGCACATCTTGTACATCGGTTACATTGAAAAGTAGTGTGAGTTTTATTACAAGCAAAAGTGATAAATGAGGGGTTTCATTTCACAAAGCAGTGTTACATAACTCTTGGGAAGTGTGTGCATGTGTGCGTGTGTTTGTGTGTGTGTGTGGGGTGAGAGTGTGTGAGTGAGAGAGTGTGTGTGCGCGCTCAGGTGGTGGTGTATGTGTGTGTGTGTTGAGTAGATGTTGTGCGCATGTGTGTGTATGCGCGCGGGCGTGTATGTGTGTGGGTGTATAAAGGGAGTAGCTGGGGGGGGGGGGGGGGGGGGGGGGGGGGGGGAGACATCAGTTGGAAGAAGCAAGGGAAGGGGTTTATCAAGAGGGTTGGGGAGGGGGGTGGCGTAGGGATGCGCACTTAGAGCAATGGGGAAAGAAAAACGATGGCTGGGCGTTACTTTTTTTACACGAGGTATATTTTGGACTCTTTTATTTTCGGAAGGAATTTGTTAAAAATTTCTCGCATTTGAAATCGATTTGACTGGTCGCATACGTATGCAAGATCTCGTCATTGGTCAACTTCGGAGCTCAAGCCAAAGAAGGAAAGAAAAAAGCCTTTTATGCTAGCAAAACTGGAAGTTTGCGGACACTATACACAGCTTTAGCTGTTGATAGGACTGGTAATTCCGATTAAAAGCTCCGTACTGTTGCGAGGTGTGTGCCACTGTGTCCATAGATCCCTGCCATTTGTCTGTGCTATCGTGTCCACATGATCGCATTCTAACATTCAGACCGACCAGCTGACAGAATGATGACCCTTACCCGCTATTAACTCTTTAACACTAACCCTAACACTAACCTCATCCCTAAACCTGGCCCCACATGTGGACACAATAGGCAGATAGATGACTCGGTGTATATGCTGACACAGCGGCTAATAAATTGGTTTCGGTTGTTTATTTTTTGACGATAATGGAATAAGCGCTCATTTGCTGCTTTTTGGGGGGCATGCAGTACCGGTATGCATGCGATTTTGTCAACTTTGCCTTCCGTTCCAACGGGCACAAATGGCCTACTCTTCCGAAACGCGGAACAGGTTTTAACTTGTTCTCAAAATGTTCTGAATGCGTCGACACACAGGGCCTTGGTTTATCATAGTCTAGACTAGATAGGTGGTGGGAGGAAGGGTGCTAGAATTATAGAAAAAGGTGCTAGGAAAGGAGGGTAAGAGGAGTGTAAGAATGGTGTGGCATGGCATTGATGGGGAAAGGGGGGCTTGCAATGAGTGAGGATGGGGACAGGAGGCAGACGGTCACTTTCTGTGGAGGTTTAGGGGACGGGGAAGTGAAGCGGCGTTGAGCGCGATGCATACAGATCTTTTTGTTGAAAAAGTGTATTTATAAACGGAAGTAGAGGTGCTGGTTTTAGAAGAACCGATTAAGCAATCAGTTGAAGGGGTGACGCATTTTAAGGAAAAACGTTAATTTAGAAACAAAAGTAGGGTCGCTGGTTTTGGAATAGGTCGTTGAATGATCATTGGGGGAAGGCACTGGGAGACGGTGAAGATGCAGGTTAGAAAAAGGCCTTAGTAAAAGAGGGGTAGAATGTACTTTCAGCTCAGTGGGAGTGGTGTGCGTGCGTGTGTGCGTGCGTGCGTGCGTGTGCGTGTATGTGCATTTATGTCTGTGTTGGGGGTGGGGGAGGTGGTCTTGTATGTGTGTGTCTGCACGCGTTTGTGCATATGCAATTGTGTGTGTATGCATGTGTGTGCGGGGTGTGTGTGTGTGCGTGTGTGTGCGCGCGTGTGTGTGCGCGCGCGCGTGTGTGCGCGCGCGCGCGTGTGTGTGTGTGTGTGTGCGTGGGTTTTTGAGGGGTGGGTTGGGGGGATTAAGTGGAAAACAGCAGTTACTGAAATAACATAAATTTAAGTTATCGGTGCGTGTGTAGTTTTCAGAGGTCTTTTTAAACTGCTAGATTTTCAGAGGTATCCAACATTGATTAAAAAACATAACGCCGTAAAATCTGTATACTGTTTAAGAACCTTGCATTAGAAAAAGCAGGATAGCTCAGTGGCCTACCACTCATCTCCCCAAGCTAAGGTTAAGCAGCGTTGTACTTGTACGTGGTTGTCTCATGGATGGGTGACCGTTCGTGCGCCAAGGATTCAGTACAATCCCCCCAGTTCATCCATCTGTAAATTAATGGGTTCCTGCCCTCTTTAGGGGAGGGAACAGAGATTGGTGTCACTCTCAATATGCTGGCACTTAGAGAAACTAAGGTCTGACACCTCGCTACCTAACGGCCACATAGGTTATGGGAACATCTTTATCATCGTTTTTTAAAGGTCATTTTTTTCCGTGCTTTATTTTACAAACTCTGGTTTAAGAAAAATTGTTTTTATTCTATATTGTGTACAAGATTACAGGCATTGTATTGCATTTTATTGGATGCCACTTGTCACGTTGTATTTGTGTCCTGTTACCTTATTTCCTTCTTGCTTGGTTTGCCACAGGTCAGGGACATACCCATTACCCAGGTCATAGCACTCCCAGCCCATTGATAGTCTACATAGTCTACTCTGTATCTCCCCTCAGTCTTTGATTCCCATTGTCAGCACAAGTGCACTATCACATACTCTATTAAAAAAACACTATTTTGCTAAATCTGAAAAGCAAATAAGTGAAAGGGGGGTAGAAGGCCCCACAATATAATAAAAGTGTAAAATAACTGATAAAGAATGAAAAAGTAAAGAATGAAAGAAGGAATAAATGGGATAAAGAGGTTCAAGCACACCCCCTGACAAAATCTGATAAGTGGCAAGATTAAAGTGAACGATGTTGCATCCATCAGTGCTCACTGCTGCATGGTTTGTCTGCTTTATTTCTCCTTCCTTTGTACTGTAGCTGTTATCTCTGTTGGTGCTTTTCACTGCAAATACAGAACTTTGAAAATGCGCATCCCAAAACTCCAGTTGTGAAATAATGTATTGTAGAAGATCACAGTAATACAGTGTGATACAGGCTGTTTTTTTTGTTCAGCCTTTTTTCTCTTGCTTTCACATTTGTGTTCACACGAAATCTGTGTTGTGTAACACTAAATGGTTTAGCAGCTGTGATTTAAAAAAAATTATGGTTAGTCGTAAACTGTTTACAAGGACTTACCACGAAACATTTGACTGTGGTTTTTTGTGTGCATGTGCTGTAAACCACTTTGTTCATGTTGTAAAAAACCCTCGCACACAAAATCTAAAAGGTACATTTCAGCAAGGACTGCTGGTGATCAGCTATCTTGTGTTTAAAAGTGCTTGCCTTTCCCACTTTTTTTCTTCTAGTCTATCACAAGTTGGACATTTTGATATGAAGCATTCATTATAATTTTCATGAAAAAGCTGATGTTCGTGTTCTTGATTTTTATTACTCGATTTGAAGTACTGAGCGCAAAGTGAAGCAGTTTGTTGAGCCCTTTTTCTTTTTATTCCAGATGGCAAGAGTCTGGGTATTGTCAACTGTTGTGTAATCACTGTACCTAAAATCATTCCATATTTGGGTATTTTCACAATATGTGAGTATTATAATACCCACTTTACCTGCATATTTTTACACAAAAGCTGGCTATTGTCACAATATTTGAGTATTGTGATACACACCATACCTGCAAGTCTTTTTTCCTGGCTCTAATAGTACATCTCATTCAAAACCTTTTTGACCCTGACCCAGTTAAGCTTGTTCCAGAATCCCACCTGGAAATGTACAAGGTAGAAAAATGTTTACAACCTAGTTTGGTTACCTGTATATATCGATATGCGATGATGAATTCAAGACTGCCCACCTGAATGGTTGGAGGAAATGTTGCATGTTCGTTTTTAGAGGATCAGCAAGAGCGTTGTTTGTAACCAGTTTTGCTTCTGTTATTCCTGTATGTCGAAACGGCCCTGTATAAAGTTTGTACAATGTTTACCTTAGAAAGTTTGAACATCAAATGGTGAGCACACACCACTGACACTTTGACTGCCCAACTGACTTTCTTCCCTGAGCAAAATGCCAGCTCTGCACAGCTCCCTACTAAAACTTCGAAGCTTCTGATGGTTTGCCTTTGCTCGTTCAGTGTCTGTGCTTTCTGGCCTTTACAAAATATGGCTGGAATTAAACAGCTTTTTGTTACCTCTGTACTTTAAATGCACAAGGGAATGAGCATAATTATAATAATTCTGGTCTAAGCTGTTTTTAAAGAAACTTTAAACCACTTAAGTCACAGCAGATTTCTCTGCGCGAAATTCGGGCTGCTCTCCCTGGAAGGAGTGTGTCGCCACAAGAGCAGCGACACACATTTTTTTCTTTTCCTGTCTGCAACTGTATTTGTTTCCCTTTCAGAGTGGCTTTTTCTACATAATTTTGCAAGGGACAACTCTTCGTTACCGTAGGTTTTTTTACGTGCGCTAAATAATTGTAACACACGGACCTCGGTTTATCGTCTTGTCCGAAAGACTAGCACCCAGACCACCACTCATGGTCTAATGGATGGGGGAAAAGTTTCGAGCCCAAACAGGGATCGAACCATTGCACACTTCCGACGCGGTCAGTTGGTCAGTCATTGTGTTACTGCTGGTCAGAGCATTGGGAAAAGCCTACCTCCCCCTTCAGCCAAAAAAGAGGCTGGAGTTAGGGTTGGGTAGCCGGCTCGCAGCTGGAACAAAAATGAATGAAAGAACTTCAGAATGACTGGACTTTAAAAAAACCTGTCAAAACTGCATGATTGAATAATTATGTAAATATGTGCAAAAACTTATTTTCTTCAGCTGCCAAATAATGACTGGTTTTGTTTGATAATGAACTACACTAAAAGCTATTAGTTTGTTGCTGCTCCAAATGTATTTGTGCACATTGTTTTTTTCTGAATAAACATTTGTTTAAACCAAAACCTTGAACCGAAAATAAAACAAACTTGATCCAGGTATTTATTTCATTAATGAATGAATGTGTGTGTGGAAGTGTAGGGTATGGGCACAAGATCTGGAATGCATGTGCACCTTCCATCTGTTCTTCGCTCTTGCCCCCTCCCTCCTCTCTCTCTCTCTCCCCCTCTCTCCCCCCCTCTCTCTCTGCCTGCCTGCCTGCTTGTCTGTCTGTCTCTGTCTCAATAGTCCCTTTTTGACATTCTAGTATACAGTCCATCAGATACACGCAGACGGCTCTCTGACCCATTCAGGTGTATCTTTTAGTCTCTGTATATTTCTTTGTTGTCGTGATCAAGAACAAAATTCTATTATTGGACTTTTGTTATCATTGTTGCCCTTGTTCTTAAGCTACTTGGTGGTGGTGGTCTTCTTCTTCTTCTTCTTCTTCTTCTCCTTCTCCTCCTCCTCCTCCCTTTTCTTCCTCTGTTCTTGTTCTTCTTGTTGTTCTCCTTCCCCTTCTTCTTTTCCTCCTCCTCCGCCTCCTCCTCCTCCTCCTTGTCCACCTCCTTGTTCTTTTTTTCCTCCTCCTCTCCTCCCCCTTCTTCTTTTGCGCAAGTAGGATTTCGACCTTTGCGACCATCCCTAATCTAATGCATTCATAACTTATCTTCCGATCTGAATTTGGACTGGATTTTTGCACATTCAAATAGGGCTTTTTGAGGTATTATTTTAAGAAACTCATTCTCCCTTTTCAGGCTTTTTCTTCTTTTTAGAAAGAGAGAGAAAGAGAGAGAGAGGGAGAGAGAGAGGGGGGGGGGGGGGATTGAAAACGCATGTAACAGTTTTAGATGCATAAAAAGTCTACAGCACTTCATATTACTTTTTTCTCGAAAAGTAGATTCATTAAAAAAAATTTTTTGGAAAAAATCATAAAATCTTATGACGTTACAAAAACATATATGGAGCTGTTTTACTTTTTTTTTTCCAAATGAGTCATCCATCCATTTTGCGACTTTTTTCTCGTGCTCTTTTGTTGTTGTTGATGTTGTTTATGTGCTTTTTCGCACGTCTGATGAAGTGAATGGCCTTCCAGACAGACAGACAGACGAAACAAACGGACCCAGACAGACAGACATACAGAGACGAAACAGACCTAAACAGACAGACAAGCAAACAGACCCAGACAGACAGACGGACAGACGAGCACTCAGACAGGCACGCGAACATGCCCAAGAAAAGTTTGAAACACTCCACAGGGAAGGTCAATGTTCTCTCCAAACATGCCATCACCCTCCTCCTCCCTCCTCAGCTCCCTCCCCCCTCCCCATTTCTCCAACCCTCCCCCCTCTCCATCTCCCACGCTGCTCCATCCCCTCCTCCCCCCTCCCCCCCTTTTGCCCTCTCCATCCTCGCTTCCTCCCTCACCCTTCCGTCATTTTTAAATTTTTACTTTTTTTTGGTTTAAACTTCACTAATTTTCCTTAACCGCACGTTCCTTGACCCTCTCTCTGCCTCTGTCTGTCTGTCTCTGTGTCTGTCTGTCTGTCTGTCTCTGTGTCTGTCTGTCTCTTGTCTCTCTCTCTTTGCGTCCCTCTGTCTCTGTCTCCATCTCTTTCCTCCCTCTTCAAATCCTCGTAAAAAAATACTAACCCCCCCCCCCTCCCCCCCTCCCCCGCCTTTGTCTGTCTGTCCTCTCTCTGCGTCTCTGTCTGTCTCTCTTTCTCTCTCTCTCTGTCTCTCTCTCTCTCTGTCTCTCTCTCTCTCCCCGTCTCTCGTTCACCCTTCTCTACTCACTGTTTCGATACTCCTCTCTCATGCCTCTCTCTCTCCTCTCTCTCTCTCTCTCTCTCTCCCACCCACCCTCTCCCCCCCAACTTCCTCCCTACAAGATTCCCCCCCTCCCCGCTCCCCCTACTCCCCCCTCCTTTTCCCCTTCCTTCCGCCCAAGATTTTGTCTCCGTTTAGCTCAGTTTAGAGGTTGGTAGAGGGATGAGGGGGGGAAGGGGGGGGGGAGGGGGGGAAAGAGGTGGTGATGGTGTGTGTGTGTGTGTGCAAGCTCTCTTGCCACCTAGCTCACTTTTTGGGTCCATGATCGATTCTTTTCTTTTTTGCAAGTCTCCCGCGCTATGGTTCTTTAGTCTCCACCCTCCCCCTCATCCCTGTCTGTCTGTCTGTCTGTCTGTGTCTGTCTGTCTTTACTGTTCTTTTACTATGTCTTTTTTAAAAAAAATCAATCGTTGATTTGATCTGCAACCTTTTTATCTATGGGCCGACGACCTTTTTATGAGTGAATAATTTCTCAGAGTTCTCTGTCTCTGTCCCCTTGTCTGTTTGTCTATCCCTCTGTCTCCTGTCCCCTGTCTGTCTGTCTATCTCTCTGTCTCTGTCCCTGTCTGTCTGTCTATATCTCTGTCTGTCTATCTCTCTGTCTGTCTATCTCTGTCTCTGTCCCTGTCTGTCTCTCTGTCTCGTCCCTGTCTGTCTATCTCTATCTGTCTGTCTGTCTGTCTGTCTCTCTCTCTCTCTGTCTCTGTCCTCTCTCTCTCTCTCTCTCTCTCTCTCTCTCTCTCTCTCTCTTCCCCCCTCCCCCCTCCTTTGGTATCTGTTCTGTGTAGGTGACTGTCCGCTCTCTGTATTTTGGGGGGTTAATCTTCTGATTGGGTTGGGGGTGGTGTTGTTGTTGTTTTTTTACGTTATTGTCATGTTTTTTACCTCCCAAAAAAATTCTTGGATGCAGAGGATTGGTTAATTGCTTCATTAATTGAGTGATTAGTTGATTTATTTTCTTTATTCCACCTGATTGATTTAATTTGACTTCAGAGCCGGATAAAGAAAAATTGCCACCATTGCGCTTATTCTTTTCCTCTCGATGAACTGGTTCAGTTGTTCATTCAGTCATGCACTGTTCAATCTGTCTGACCGTCTGCCTCTGTCTGTCTGTCTGTCTCTCTCTCTCTCTCTCTCTCGCTCTGCCCGCCGCTCTCTCTCTCTGCCTCACTCTCTCTCTCTCTCTCGCTCTCTCTCTCTCTCCATCTCTCTCTCCCCGTCCCCCCCTGTCTCTCTCTTGCGAATCTGATACAGCATGCTCTTTGTGCAATGAAGCAACAGAAGATGAAGTACACTTTGTTTTAGGTTGTCCAGCCTGTCTGTAAATAACATCGGGCCCAAATTAAATGATATATTCCAGCAACATGATAAAAATATACTAGCCAGCCCTGGTGCAGTTTAGACTCTGTTTGCCCTTGAATGCAGTGGCCTGATTCATTTAGAAAAATTAGCCTTATATCTTATGCAAAGGTCTTAGAATAAGACATGAATAATTATGATATCGTAAGTTTGGGGTTTTATATGACTTTTAATTTTTTTTCCAGAAGCAGTTATTACTTTCCTACTGTGGGTTTATGGTGCATTTAGTAAGCACAGCTGTTCTTTTACTGTGTGTTTTTTTTTTAAAAATCATTCAATCGTTGATTTGATCTGCAACCTTTTCATGTATGGGTCGACGACCTTTTTATGAGTAAATAATTTCTATAGAGTTCAGAGTTCTCCTCTGTCTCTGTGTGTCTGTCTGTTCCTCTATCTGTGTGGTGTGCCCTGTCTGGCTTCCCCTCCTCTCTCATTTCTTGTTATCTTAAATTATTGTCTTATTGATGATTCGTTACATATAAACTTGTTGTTGCTGTTGTTTTGTGCCCCCTTTTTTCCTCTCCCTCCTCTCTCCCTCTCCCTTCTCCCCTCTCCTCCCTTCTCTCTCTCTCTCTCTCTCTCTCTTCTCTCTCTCTCTCTCCCCTCTCTCTTTCCCCCTCCCCCATGGGTGTTTGTCTGTGTGTGTCTCTGTGTGTGTGTTTTTGAGACACAGAGAGAAAAAGAAAGAAAGAAAGAAAGAAAAAGAGACACGGAGAGAAAGAGAGACAGAGAAGTTGTAGATACACAGACACATGCACCTAAATAAACCATAGACAGAGAGACTGACCAAGCAAGCAGGCATCAGATACACCGGCCTGGCAAACAGACAACCCAAAGACTCCTAATCCTACACAGAGACAAAGACTCCTAATCCTACACAGAGACAAAGACTCCTAATCCTACACAGAGACAAAGACTCCTAATCCTACACAGAGACAAAGACTCCTAATCCTACACAGAGACAAAGACCCTAATCCACACAAGACAAAGACTCCTAATCCTACACAGAGACAAAGACTCCTAATCCTACACAGAGACAAAGACTCCTAATCCTACACAGAGACAAAGACTCCTAATCCTACACAGAGACAAAGACTCCTAATCCTACACAGAGACAAAGACTCCTAATCCTACACAGAACAAAGACCCTAATCCTACACAGAGACAAAGACTCATAATCATACACAGAGACAAAGACTCATAATCCTACACAGAGACAAAGTCTCCTAATCCTACACAGAGACAAAGACTCATAATCCTACACAGAGACAAAGACTCATAATCCTACACAGAGACAAAGACTCCTAATCCTACACAGAGACAAAGACTCCTAATCCTACACAGAGACAAAGACTCATAATCCTACACAGAGACAAAGACTCATAATCCTACACAGAGACAAAGACTCCTAATCCTACACAGAGACAAAGACTCCTAATCCTACACAGAGACAAAGACTCCTAATCCTACACAGAGACACACGACCCTGACCGGACTCGGCCATGCCGCTGAGTGGCAAGTAGAGGTCAGCCACACTTTTACTGTTAAAGACAGACCATCAACACAACCCTATAATTATTATGGCAATGTGCTGGATATTGTCTATACATAAAAATCCCAACTATATTATTCCGCGTACGCGCACGCCCTACTATAAATCCCACACCCTCATTTAAAAAAAAAAAAAGAAGAAGAAAAACACACAAAAAACCCGCCTCCTCACCTCTGCCCCCCTTCCCCTCCCCCCCCCCCTTCCTTATGTCACACAAATTTAAAAAGCCATTTCAAACTGACGCCGTTAAACCTACATTGCAGCAAAAACCATAAACTGGTGGAAACTATTAACAGAAGAGAATAGTCACCCTGAAAATATTGGACTTGCAAGTGTCAAATGTCAAACCTCTTTTTAAAAAACAACAACCAAAAAAACAAAAACAAAAACACCCCCACAGTTACAAGTTACAAGTTGTGTAGTAGTAGTAGTAATAGTACGTCGCTTACTACTACTCGAAATGTCATTATTCTATGGTCTCTCATCTCGGTCAAAAAGAAAGAAAAAACGGAAAAGAAAAAAAGGAAAGATCATAATTTTATCCCAGAGAAGTGTGTGTACTTATTATAACCATACCCCCCCCCTCCCCCCCCCCCCCCCCCCCCCCCCCGTCTTTGACTGAATGTTCGTTTGTAACAGTCTTGAGTTATAACGGAAAGAAGCAAAAAGTGACACACAGAGAGACAAACGAGACAGACAGAAAGACAGAAAGCCATAGAAAGGAACCCATGCTAATATTAGCTCATTTTTCTACGCTGTTAGACTTAAGTCATCTAGGCTAAAAACACATTAATTTTTTTTTAAACCACAAAAAAACCCAACAACCCCGTGCACACATAGATATCAAGCCTCTTTGCAACAGGAAAAAACAAGTTTGTAGAGAACTCTGTTTGAAGGTTAATAGGTTAGAATGACTAGCTTTCTCGGATCTAATCGGTCCTCAGATCAGATTTGAAGGCATCTAAAAGTTTGAATATTTCCTAGAGAGGATGGTTGGTGGGTGAATGGGTGGGTGGGCTTCAGATAAAACAGAACCTTCGTAGGAGAATGATCTTTAGCCAAAAGAAAAGAAAAGGGAAAAAGTATTTAAAAACCATTGAGGGGGGGGGGGGGGGGGGGGGGGGGGGGGGGGGGGGGGGGGTTCAGGGTAGCCTAGTGGTTTGCCATCCTGGATCAAGCCTGGGTTTAAACCATCACCAAGGCACCCACCCACCCGTTCAAGAAGGTTTTTCCTCTGGAGTTAACATCAGTACTGACTCCATTACCCCCGAAAGTCCTTCGAATAAGACTATAAACCGATGTCGCGTGTGCGAACGCTTGCACGCACGCAGAACGTAGTACACACACGTTAAGGCAGGACATGGGGGTCGAAACTGAGAAATGTTATTTACAAGCTCATGTTACAAGTTTTGCCATACATTGAAAGGGCATCACTTGTAAATGCTAAAAATCTATAAATTACTCATTTTTATGCACTGTTGCCACGGAAACAATCCAAAATGGCTGGCGAAACTAAATGCTTGAAACTCCTAAGCGTTTTTATCTATAAGAGGTACAAGAAACCTGTTTCTTCAGACATGTTTTACAACGTAAATTCTTTAAATTCACGCCGGGAAATCTCCATATTTGCATCTAGCAATTTTTAAATTCTAAAAAAAACATGATTTTGGCCCCTTTTAGACCCGTTCTACCTTGGAAGAGTAGGACAATTCATGCCAGTAAGAACGGATAACCCAAAAACGACAACAACAACAACAACAACAAACCCTAAGAACGCATGCTCGCCGGTGTCGTGTTAAGGCACGTCCCCCCAAATCGGGATGCTGCTATTAAAATTAACTTAATGACAGGTAAAATTGGTCACACACACGAACACCTCTCCATTGGTGAATCTCGGAGTTTTTATTCCGCGCACGCACACACACACACACACACACACACACACACACGTAAAATTGAACACACACACACACACTCACAACAAACACACACACACACAACGAACAACACAAAGACTGTCTGAAAGAAAAGTACATTCAAAGTAACATGAAGCTACC
>CM054142.1:28746079-28766079 GCA_028751875.1 Rapana venosa | reverse complement strand
CAGAAGCAATAGCAGCAGCAGAAGTAGTAGCAGCAGCAGTAGTGGTAGCAGTAGCAGAAGCAGCAGTAAAACTAGCTGGCAGGTCGTTTTTAATCAGTGGTAGTCTTCCTTTGATGTAGTTCTTTCAATATCCCCCCTCTCTCTCTCCTCCCTTTTGTACTTCTCCTTCATGTCTGTGAGCTGTGTCTTCATATCCTTTCAATATTATTGTTGCCCTCTACGTACATCTATCTTCCTTTCACACGCAGAGTCTGAAATGTATTTGTGAAAACCTATTCGTTATTATTTTATTTTTGTAATAAATCTTTTTTGTCCGCTCTAACCTTTAAAGTCATGACTGTAAAGAGTACAGCACACACGCACGCAACGCATGTGTGCGCGTGTACACACACATAGATACACACACATACAGTCACATGCACACACACACACACTCACACCACACCACACTTTATAAACACACCACACCACCACACACCAAACACTCAACCCACACAGCTAAACCTCACCCCCCCACCAACCCACCCACCACACACTCCCCACCAACCACCCACCCATAGACAGAGACAGAGAGAGAAGAGGGAGAGAGAGGGAAGAGAGAAGAGAGAGAGACGAGGGAGGGGAGAAGAGAGAGACCGAGAGACCGAGAGAGAGAAGACAGACAGAGACAGAGTCAGAGAGAGACAGAGAGGTAGAGAGAGAAGAGAGATGGTAGGGCAAACAACCGGGAGACATTATTCAATAGATAAGATAGATACACCAGAGCAGAGAAGCATAAAGCCAATACTATCACTTACTTAACTTACCCGAACCCAGCATGAACCAAGATGAAAACAGAATGCAAACGCAAACCTGGTGTCATTTTTTCCACTCCTAGATAAGTCCAGGCAGTCCTTAAGGCCACATTTTCACTTGCTAGAAAATACACACCCCGTCATGAACCCATACTGCACACACCAAACCTACGTGTCACTCTTTCCACTCCTTTACAGCGTACCTTTGTCCATTTTTTTTGCATTTGAAAAAATAAACACCGCGACAAAAAACAGCAACATATATTACGTTGCATGAGTTTTAGTTTGATTGCTTGCAATACAGCTATACTTCCATTAATTATTATGTATAATTATTATTATTATAATCATAATATTATTAATATATATTATTATATTATATAATTCATTAATATCTTGCAAAAACAAATCAAAGCGCTTGCATTCGATCCATTCCCACACATGCAACCAACAATAACTAATTATGATGATGATGATGATGATGATGATGATGATGATGATCATTATCATTATTATTATTATTATTATTATTATTATTATTATTATTATTATTATTATTATTATCATCATAATGTCAACGGTGCTAAATGGCGGCAGTGCTTTTTTATCTTTCAGAAAGAGATGATTACACATACCTCCCCTTGTGTCCTAAATTCTTATTGCTGGAAGGGGAAAATCAGGTTGTTGAACATGTGCAGAGATTGTTCAAGTAGGTGTTTTAGGGTTGTGTTTTTTTTCTTCTTCTCGAGTTTGGTGAAAGAAAGATCTTGTCCAAGTGGTTTACTACAAAAAAGCGTCCGTTAAAGTTTGCTGGAAATACATAAAGAGAGAGAGTTACCGCCGATACACAGACAGATAAATGCATGCACATGTGCGTACATATACGTAAGTACACACACAGACACAGATACACAAACACACACACACGTCCACGCAAGCATTCGCACACACATACATACACATCCTTCCGTACGCACAAACATACATACACGCACAAACATACAGACACACGCGCGTGCGCGCGCACATAGGGAGAGAGAGGGACAGAGACAGACAGAGAAACAAAGATATAGACAGACACACAAACACCCTGCCTACCCCCCCCCCCCCTCACCAGCCCCCCTCCACCCCCCCCCCCCCTCCCCCTCCACCACACACACACATACACCCTCCCACCCACTCTCACCCACCCAAAAGAGAAAACGCCAAGAAACCACGTTTTGTGTACTTTGGGATGAAAAAAAAAGGATGGGGAAAAAAAGAAGAAAGAAGGAAGAAACCCATTAGTAACTTCTACACATACTTACCCGTAGACCATCAGAATAATGGACGTTAATCATACCAGCCATCCAGGGCGACCATGTACTGATGCTGATGCTGATGCTGATACTGATGCTGTGGCTGAGAACTGGCTGGCTCTTGCTTTGATGCTGCCTTCACTCTAGCTGGTACTTACTGAACATCTTGCGCACACGTTAAAATCCTGTTCCGCTTTTCGTAAGAGTAGGCCATTGTGTCTGCCGGTGGGAACAGATGACAATTTACAAAATCGCATACACGGGGACTGGATGTAAAAAAAAAGCACATAAGTGCTTATTCCATTAAATCCTCGATATAAAAGAATTTTTTTTAAATACTGTCTATTTCTCACCGAGTGTAAACATATCTTCAAGTCAACAACAACAACAACAACAAAGCAAACAACAACAGCAACATCTCGTATGAGACTACATGAACCGAGGCCCCCGTGTGCGAAGCACGCAGAACATGTTGCGCGCACGTTCAAACCCGTTCCGTTTTTCGGAAGAGTAGGCCATTGTGTGCCGGTGGGAACAGATGACAACATTTTTAAAAACCGCATACACACGGGGACTAGATGTAAAAGAAAAAGCACATGAGCGCTTATTCCATTATCCTCGATATAAAAGAAAACATAAATAGAATAAATAAATAAACACATACATAAACATGACATACAATACCACGATACAATGCAATACGGTACAACTATATCATATACAGAACAAAACATAATACAAAGTAGACAGCGTGTTGGCTGAAAAGCAATCATTCTATTCAGAGAGTCCGACATCTTCACATACTTACCAAAAGAGCATCAAACAAGCTACAAGCTCACACTGTGCTCAACAAGCAATAACTTTTTCTTCAGGGGTGTTTTTTGGTTGTTGTTTTTTTACAATACGCGGATGGATAGTAGACATAAATCATGACACTTTTTTCTAGGGTAGTTCCAAAGAAAAAAGTTTTCAATTTACAGAGCCAGACACAAAGAAAACAAAAGCCTACGTAAAGAAGAAGAAAGAAGACATACGAAAGACAGAGAGACTATACAGTGAAGACCTGACAACACACACACACACACACACACACACACACACACACACATATGTTTAGTTGTTTTGTTTGTTTGGTTGGGTTATTTGAGGGGGTGTCTTTTTGTTTTGTTTTGTTTCCTTTGGTTTTGGTTTTTATTTTGGTTGTTGTTTGTTTTTGGTGATGCATTTTTTACAAGAATTTTTCCCCTTTGTTTAATTGGTATGGTTTAATATAGTTTAGTTGGGTTTTTTTTATTTAATATCATTCCATGTCTGTATATATCAATTGTTTCTTTTGTCTCATTTGTATGGCTTATTCTAGTTTAGGTTTGTTTTTTTAATTCTATGTATGCATATATTAGATAGCTGGCTTGCTTTTTTCGATGTACCATCTGAAAATAAATGTTTGACTCTGACTTTCAATTTTACACACACACATACACACACACGCACGCACGCACACACACACACACACACACACCACACACGCACGCACGCACGCACGCACGCACACACACACACACACACGCACGCACGAACGCACGCACACACACACACACACACACACTCTCAGAGGCAGCAGCTGCGCTAATCCACACAAAAAAAACGCTACACCGGTAACAACTGGTGTCTCCGGAGACGGTTCTGGGTTTTTTTGTTTTTGTTTTTTTTCTCCGATTAATTCCTACAGGCAAGGAAGAGGTCGTTGACCTGAAGGCAAAGTGGATTTCCCAGCGTTCCCTATCAGCGATGGTAAAAGCAGCCGCAGCAGCAGTATCAGCAGCAGCAGTAGTAGTAGCAGTAGCAGCAGCAGTAGTAACAGCAGTAGCGAGCGCCCTACCCTCGGGAGGGTTAGAATGCGCGTGTTAAGGAGAGAGGAGGGAGGATGAGGATGCTGCCTGCCATTCATATCGCTATCAGTCTACTGTCGTTGGGTCTACCCTGCATGTATACATACATGTATATAAGGGAGTATTGGGGTGTGTGTGGGGGTGGGGGGGGGGGGGGAGGTGGGGGGTGGAGTTGGAGGGGGTGTGTGTGTGTGTGCGTGCGTGTGCGTGCGGTGCGTGCTTGTGTGTGTGTGTGTGTGTGTGTGCGCACGAGAGCGCGTGTGTGTGTGTGTGTGCGTGAGAGAGAGAGAGAGAGAGAGAGAGAGAGAGAGAGAGAATGTGTGTGTGCGCGTATGTGTGTGTGTGAGAGAGAGATAGAATGTGTGTGTGTGTGTTTGTGTGTGTGTGTGTGTGTGTGTGTGTGTGTGTGTGTGTGTGTGTGTGTGTGTGTGTGTGTGAGAGAGAGAGAGAGAGAGAGAGAGAGAGAGAGAGAGAATGTGTGTGTGTGTTCTGTAGTCAGTGATTCATCAGAGGTTCCAAGTCTTTTACAGCCCATAGAACATAATCAGCCTAACATAAAGGGAACATTTCCGCCAGATTGCAAAGTGGCTGTCAACCTCGACCTTTAAATGCCGAAGAATATAAAACAGGATGAAGAGAAGAAGAAGAAGAAGAGGAAGAGGAAAAGGAAGAGAAAAAAGGAAGAAGAGGGAGGAAGTGGATAACAAGAAAGAGGAGAGGAGGAAGAAGAAGGGGAGAATGTGGACGAAGAGAAGAAGAAGAAGAAGAAGAAGAAGAAGAAGAAACAAGAAGAACAAGAACAAGAACAAGAAGCAGAAGAAGAAGAAGACGAAGAAATATTCCAAAGAAGAAGGATGAGGAGCAGAGGAGAAGAAGAAGAAGAATGAGGAGGAGGAGCAGAAGAAGAAGAAGAAAGAAAGAAAAAAGAAAAAAAAAAAAAAAAAAGATGATGGTGATGATGATGATAATGACACCGATTTGTCAGGATACGAAAATCATTTCTTTATCTTTGTTGACGCGCGCGCGCGCGCGAATACGCTTATTGAGCACTCTCACACACTAACATACACGCGCACATGCGCGTCCAGAGAGAGAGAGAGAGAGAGAGACAGAGAGACAGAGAGAGACAGACAGACAGAGACAGACGGACGGGCAGGCAGACAGAGAGAGAGACATAAAGAGAGAGAGAGAGAGAGAGGGGGGGGGGGGGGGGGGCTTTGACATATCGCGTTGGAATTTCTGGTACTTTTCAAGACAGACTTATTCTATAAAGGAATGCTGCTCTCGAACCCAGAAACTCTAGTAGACTGGTTAAATGGAGGAATCAGTGACATACATAGCCCTTAAGTGATTAGATCTATGCTATTAGGGCCTATGATTTTTCTTCTCGGGGTTTGGCTGAATAGTTTGCCACGGTGTGAAGACGCTATTGCTGAATACTTGACAGGGAATGACTGAGCCTCGCCAAGGTTTGAAAATGTGTGTGTATATATATATATGTGTGTGTGTGTGTGTGTGTGTGTGTGTGCTCTGTGTGTGCTTTGTGTGTGTGTGTGTGCATATGTGTGAGAGAGAGAAAGACAGAGACAAAGACAGAGACTCAAGACTCAAATGTTTAATGTGTTCGGCCATAGGCATACATACACATTGAGTAGGATTGAGTGGGGTCGTCCATTAATATAATTATGACAACAGAAAAATAACACTTTCTGAATCAGAATACAAAGGTACAACGCATTTAAAGTTGCACAAAAAAAACCATTTAGATATTCCACATTCAGAACTTTCTGGTATACAAATTTGTAAGAAAGAAAGAAAGAAAGAGAGAAAGAAGAGAGAGAGAGAGAGAGAGAGAGAGAGAGAGAGAGAGAGAGAGAGAGAGAGAGAGAGACAGACAGACAGACAGACAGACAGACAGACAGACAGACAGACATGGCACAATTTGTTTCTGCAACCTACCAAACCCTCAGAGGAATTTTTCGAGATAGTTAATGAGCATAATTACAATTCCTTCCCGGTCCAGTCCAGATGCTTGTGTTTCTTCTCTACAAATCACTGAAGTTCAGCACACTGCCAAGGCCTGCAGGACAATGTTGAGGTTGAGACTTTGAGATATAGGACATTGTCTTCGTTCGCGACAAACAAGCTTCTAAGCAAAAGAGCATCCTGTATTCTTCCTCAAAAAGAGAACACTAGTTCTGAAGTGGCGTATTTTTTTTAAAAGAGCATAATGGAATAAGCACTCAATTTGATGTTGATTATATCAACATGAAAAAGAATGAGAATCCAAATATAATGGCAGTTAATGTTCATTTACATATACAACATAATTACTGTCATTGTCTTAAAATTTATACAGATGGCTCACTTTTAGACAATCATCAAGCAGGTTCAGCATTTGTCATACCAGCACTAAAAATAGAAAAGTCATATCATGTTGGTAAAAATCGATCAGTTTTTACAGCTGAACTGATCGCTATTGTCATGGCTTTGAATTTCATTTTAGATCATCCATACTCTTTTTTTCATATATTACTTTGTGTGGATTCAAAATCAGTACTATATGCCTTAAAGTCTACAACTTATAAGCAACCTACTAAACTTATACTAAACGTTAAATACTTCATAAATCTTCTGCGTTTAAGAGGAATCCATGTTTCCTTTTGCTGGATACCTTCACATATAGGATTATTTTCTAATGAGTGGCTGATCGGGCTGCGAAGAAAGGTGCACGTAATGAAAAGGGGTCTATAGAATTGCATGTCCCTCTATCCATTGCAGAGGCGTATCGGTTGTTAGAAGAAGCATCCTTAAACAAATTTATAGAAAAGCATCAGCAAAATAATCCGTTTTCACATTCAACTCCCAGTAGTAATAGAGTAGTTGAATACATTGATCACTTAGAGATTCATACAAATGCTGTAAAGGAAAGACAACTCAAGGCATTATTTTTCAGGATAAGACTAAATGCATTCATGACCAAATTCAGCAAGGATGTTAAATGTTTATGTGGTGAATATATTTCAAATACCCATGTCATACTTGAATGTGAGAAGTTAAAACCTCATCTCCCTGCCTTTTCTGAGAATTCCATTGAAGAAGTTTTGAACAATGTTAAGTTAACAATTGACATTGCCAAAGGTTTATTGTTAAGTCCTATAGGGCATTTGTTGTAGTTCTTTTTTACTTTCAATTTTTATTATTATTATTTTTTTTATTATTATTTTTTTAAAATTTCTGTTCCTTATCTGTTCATGTTAAGATAACTATTATTTGTGTGTTGGTTATTATTATTTTGTACACACATGAGCACGCACACGCATGCATGCAGGGACACACACACACACGCACATGCACTTACACAAAGTAGAATCTCTCCCCCACCCCCTCTCTCTCTCCTCCCCTCCCCCCCCTTCTCTCTCTCTCTCTCTCTCTCTCTCTCTCTCTCGCTCGCGTCGCTCGCTCTCGTATTCAGTCTCCTATTTTAGGTTTGTCTGGTATCACTTTAAGTGGAAAGACGTTAAAATTGAAGACTTACTTACTTACTCATGTACTTTTTTTACATCCAGTCCTCGTGTGTATGCGGTTTTGTAAATTTTGTCATCTGTTCCTACCGGCACACAATGGCCTACTCTTACGAAAAGCGGAACAGGATTTAACGTGTGCGCAAGATGTTCTGCGTGCGTTCATACACGGAGCCTCGGTTTATAGTCTCATCCGAAGTACTTTTGGGGAGAGTGGAGTCTGCACTGATGTTAACTCCAGGGGAAGATATCCCCTTGAACGGGAATCGAACCCGGGTCGTCAGATTGCGAGCTCAATGTTCTAACCACTAGGCTATCCCGTCCCCCCTACAGCACGAGGTAGGTAGCCTACTTTGAAAACAACCATGCACGCACACTTCTCCCATCCCGCGTGTTGTCCTTTCGGTCCCACAGAGTGTAAAAATAATGAGAAAGCATGCTGTGGGTACCTTCCTCCCCCCCCCCCCCCCCCCCACAACACACACACACCAGTGTGCTTTAAAGCCAGGAAACAAGCAGCACCAACAACAATAACAACAGCAACTGTAGCAATAATGCTGCTGCTACTGCTGCTGCTGCTTGCTGCTATTACTCCTGATTCTGCTGTTGCTGTTGCTACTACTACTACTACTGTCTACTACTACTACGTCTACTACTACTACTTCAGCAATAATGCTACTACTACTACTACTACTACTACTGCTGCTGCTGCTGCTGCTACTACTACTGTACTACTACTACTACTACTACTACTACTACTACTACTTCAACTACTCTACTACTACTACTACTACTACTACTACTACTACTGCTACCACTACTGCTGCTGCTATTACTACTACTACTACTACTACTCAACTACTACTACTACTACTACTACTACTGATAATAATGGCATTGCTTGTGTATATACCAAAAAACTGCATAAATCCACACCACGAAGCAATCAAATCGAGATTTGACCCCATCTTAAATCAACTATACTTTACTATGGACACGTGGAACTCCCCCCTCTCCATCTCTCTCTCTCTCCCTTTCTCTCTCTCATCCCCCCCCCCCCCCCCCCCCACCCCTCTCTCTCTCTCCCTCCCTCCTCTCCTCCCCCTCTCTCGCCCTCTCTCTCTCCCTCTCTCTCTCATCACCGTCATATTACCTACTTGTCTACGATGACGCGATGTTACGAGAAACTGTTTTTTGTAAGGAAACATTTAGGTGTCAGATACTCAGAGCGCCAGCTTGCGCGCGCTCTCTCTCTCTGGCTCCCTCCCCCCCCCCCCCCCCCCCATCCCCCCTCTCTCTCTCTCTCTTCTCTCTCCCCCCCCCCCCCCCCCTCTCTCTCTCTCTCTCTCTCTCTGATTAACTCCGGCCGGTCATCGACCTTAGACACACACACTCTCCCTCCACACACACAATGCGAATTCCTATTTCAACCATCATCTCACTTTTCCCTATCCCAACTCCACACACACACACACATACACGCACGCCACACACACACACACACACACACACACTCACATACACTCACACGCACACACACGTACACACACACTCATACACACACAATGCCAATTCCTATTTCAACTACCATCTCAGCTTTCACTAGCCCCCCACCCCACCCCTACCCACCCCTCCCCATTACTTATAGTCTTCCTTCAATTCCATAAGTCTACGTGTCATCACGCTGTTAACGTGTGTGTGTGTGTGTGTGTGTGTGTGTGTGTGAATGTGTGTGTGTGTGTGTGTGTGTGTGTGAATGTGTGTGCGTGCGTGTGTGAGTGTGTGTGAGTGTGTGTGTGTGTAGTGTTTATTTTCTTTTAATTATTTTCTTTTATTTTGAGGATAATGGAATAAGCACTCATATTGTTTTTTTACATCCAGTTCCCGTGTGTATGCAGTTTTGTCAATTTTGTGTGTGTGCTTGCTTGCTTATTTGCTTAAGTTAATTATTTGTCCGTCCGTCCGTCCGTCCGTGTGTGTGTGTGTGTGTGGGTGTGGGTGTGTGGGTGGGTGTGTGTGTCCGTCTCTGTCTCTCTTCCTCCTGTCTTATATGCATAATTCATTGGTTTGATATTTAAGTTTGCTTTGTGACTACTTAATTCATAACTTCTGTGCAGGCTGGATGTAAAAATGCTTTGTATGTTATTCTGTTTCTTTTACCTTAAAGAAATCCCCCCCCTCTCTCTCTCTCTCTCTCTCTCTCTCTCTCTCTCTCCTCTCTCTCTCTCTGCTCTCTCTCTAGCCTAGTGGTTAGAACATTGCGCTCGCAATCTGACGACCCGGGTTCGAATCCCGTTCAAGGTGATATTTTCCCCTGGAATTCACATCAGTACCGATTCCAATCCCCCCAAAAGTCCTTCGGGTGAGACTGTAAATCGAGGCCCCATGCGCGAACGCACGCAGAACATCTTGCGCACACGTTAGATCCTGTTCCACTTTTCAAAAGAGTAGGCCATTTTGTGCCAGCGGGAACAGATGACATGTACAAAACCGCATATACATGGGGGCTGGATGTTAAAAAAAAAGCTCATGAGTGCTTATCTCATTATCGTCGATATAAAAAAGAATAAATAAATAAATAAATAATAACCGTCCCCCCCCCCCTCTCTCTCTCTCTCTCTCACACAGCCAGACAGCCAGAGTCAGGGACAGAGAGAAACTACACAAAGAGAGAGAGAGAGAGAGAGAGAGAGAGAGGAGAGAGAGAGAGAGAGAGAGAGAGAGAGAGAGAGAAACAGACAGGCAGACAGACAAACAAAACAGACAGACAGACAGACAAACAGACAGACAGAGACAGAGACAGAGAGAGGAGGTAGGTAGCAGGAAAGGCGTATCTTAACCGCCATCGGTATCGCTACATTTTATGCGCTTATCTCATTAACCTTTTGGGCGCGCAGCAAAATAACTGGTAAGGTAGAATCAATCAATATTCCCCCTGTCTGCTGGGAGCGTAACGCATCCATCCATCGTATTATATAGACACTGTCAAACTACTGTCAGTCACGGCATAGTCCTCTGCCTGAAATTTGGGCTGCTCTTCCCCCGGGAAGAGCGCGTCGCCGCAAGAACGGCGCCACCTATTTAAAAAAAACAAAACACACCACACCTTCTTGGTTGCATGCGTATTTATTTCCCCATTTCCCTGGCATTTTTTTCAACAAAAATTTTGTCAGGGACAGCTCTCTTCGTTGCCGTGGGTTCTTTTACACGTGCACTGAATGCGTGTTGCACACGGGACCTCGTTTTTATCGTCTTATCCGAAAGACTAGCACCCAGACCACCACTAGTGGATGCGGGGAAAGTTTAAGCGCAGACTGGGAATCGAACTGAACCTTCTCGCTGTCTAGGCTGGTGCGTTGCCATGCTTCTAGACCACCTATCCACTGTCTGCAGTCTGTCGCCTACGTACACAAAAATCGGACCAACTCTGAACACCACGTATTATTATTCTTTCTTTCTTCTCCTGTCTGCATGTGTATTTGTTTCCCTATCAGAGTGGCTTTTTTTTTCTACAGAATTTTCCCTAGGACAACTCTCTTGCTGCCATGGTTTCTTTTCACATGCGGGACCTCGTTTTATCGTCTGATCCGAAACACTAGCACCCAGACCACCACCACTCATCACGGTCTTAGTGGATGCGGGTGGAAGAGAAATTTCCGGGCAACACAAACAACGATTGGAACCAGCCGGGACTGCTCGCTTTCGAGGCAGGTCCGTTACCTCCAGGCGACCAGTCCACTTCTGTTATACACACATGTCTCGGTTTGGAGATGATAACAAGTATTTGGCATTGAACTAGGAATGTTCTTCTCCTCCATGTATGTATTCCGCGTAGACTTCCTCCCCCACATACATGAATAATGGGACGACGCTTCCTGCATTTTACATGATTTTACATTCAGGCTGATGACATTCTACTCTTTGGCTGGAAGGGCTAAGAAGACTCGGGCCAAGAACGAGGCTGAAGAAAGACCTTGACAGCAAAAAGGCAGGGCAATACTCACTCCCAACTCTCTCGGGAGGACCTCAAAACCCAACCCAACCCAACCCAGCCCAACCCAAGCCAAGCCAAGCCAAGCCAACCCAATCCCGAGGCGTTGAGGAAAAGACAGCAGGACCCGTATCCCCAGGGGGCAGGTCTGATGACATGAGCGCGGTGGGTAACGCCAAAAGAATGACATTTCTGGCCGCCTAAGTCATGCAAACTCGATTAGAGAGTCACCTAGCTAACCAACCCTACCTACCGTGCTTTGTTTGAAGACCTTTTTTGCGTGTGGGTCAATGCACGAAGTGGTGGTAGTAGTAGTAGTAGTGGTAGTAGTAGTAGTAGTAGTAGTAGTAGTAGTAGTGGTAGTATTGTGTATATCTTTTGAATGCAGCGAGTTTAGGGGGTGGGGTGGTAAAGGGGGGTGGGGGGAGGGGTAAGGGTGAGGTGGGGTGGGGGGAGGGAGTTCCTTTCCCTTTTTTTCTTCTTTTTAACTTGGTCAACCTCTTTCTGTCTGTCTCTCTGTCTGTCTGTCTCTCTGTCTGTCTCTCTCTCTTCTGTGTGTATATGTGTGTGTGAGAGAAAGAGAGAGAGAGAGAGAGAGAGAGAGAGAGAGAGAGAGAAGAGACAGAGAGAGAGAGAGAGAGAGAGAGAGAGAGACAGACAGACAGAGAAGAGAGAGAAGAGAGAGAGAGAGAAGAGAGAAGAGACAGACACAGAGAGAGACAGACAGAGACAGACAGACAGACAGAGAGGAGGGAGGGGGAAAGAGCCGCGCGCGTGTATGGGTGTGTACAGTACACGCGCGTGCTTGCATGCGTGTGCGCTTGCATCTGTGCGCCATGTAAGTGCGCGCGTACCCGCACGTACGTGTGTGTGTGTGTGTGTGTGTGTGTGTGTGTGTGTACGCCTTCACTAAGATTTAATAACCCTAGAGTGTATCTATATATGCAGACCCTTTCACAAAGGGCAATGACCTCTTCAAAATAATCCCCCAACCTCTCTCTCTCTCTCTCTTGTCTCTCTAATCTATTCTCCCTCCCTCTCACACATGAAAAATGTCTGCATTTCTGATTACCTTTGTAAAGGGGTCACAAGAGAGGATTGCTGGGCAAAGAACATGACGTCTCGTATCAAATTGACGTAAACATACACCTATGTTTGTATGTCCAAAAAAAAAGTAATAAAAAAAAAAGCGGGTCTGATTACTGTACCCGCATGAGATTGAGGACTGTGTGCGTGCGCACGCACGATAGCGCGCTAGTACCACACACACACACACACAAACGCACGCACGCACAGAGGTAGAGAGAGAGAGAGAGAGAGAGAGAGAGAGAGAGATTCTTTTATTTCGAGGGTAATGGAACAAGCACTCCTGTGCTTTTTTTTTACATCCAGCCCCCGAGTGCATGCGGTATTGTCAATTTTGTCATCCGTTCCCACTGGCACACAATGGCCTACTCTTCCGAAAAGCGGAACGGGTTTTAACGTGTGCGCAAGATGTTCTGCGTACGTTTGCACACGGGACTTCGGGGTTTGTTTTTTTCTAGTCTCATCCGGACATTTGAAGGGAGTGGAATCGGCACTGATGTTAACTCCAGGGGAAAAAATCCTCTTGAACGAGATTCGAACCCGAGTCAGCAGATCACCAGGCTATCCTGTCCTCCGAAGAGACAGACAGACAGGCAGACAGTCAGAAAGACAGACAGACAAGGCAGACAGGTTTGAAACTTACACAAAACTGCATAAACATCATCATCATCATTAGCCATTACACCCAGCGGTGTGGAGGGCAGCAACAAAGCGCTTCCACTCCTGCCTATCCTGGGCCAACCTAGTCACTGATCCCCAAGAGTGCTGCATGGCCTTCATCTCACTTTCTACAGTTCTCCTCCACGTTGCTTTTGGTCTTCCTTTCTTTCTCCTTCCTTCTGGGGTCCAGTGCAATGCTGTTCTTGTGATTGGTGTGAGGATAACACAGAATACGTTTCAGGAGGATGAGAAAATAACCAAATAAGCACGCACAAAACCAAACCATACCTAACGAAAACAAGACCAAACAAATAAAGCATGCAAATAAGTCAATGCAATTACATAAGAAGGTCATGTATATTCGTGTGCGCGGAAATGAAAATGAATTATTACCACAAAACGAGAGAGAGAGAGAGAGAAGAGAGAGAGAGAGAGACACACACACACACACGCCGCACACACACACACACGCGCACACACACACACGCACACACACACACACACACACACACACACAACCATTTTGGCAATAGATTCCATGAAGCGAGGCGGGATGAGGAGGCACGGCACGGCAGGAGAGAAACTGCCCTGATCATCACAGCTGCAGTGTTGTCAAGCCTGGAGTTGGTTTCACTACTGGCACTACTGGATCATCAGAGCCACCAGTGTTGAACTCCTTAATAGACAAAGAGGAGTCAGAAAGAAGATAACCTAGCCCGGAGTGTGGCTGTGATGATCCTTAAGTCTTAGCAGGTAAAGCATTCCACTTCTGATTCTAACGGTCTTTGGTTGGGGTGGCAGGTTCGAAATTCCTGATAAGCCCGATGGATTTAGAATCTGCGATTTTTTTTTTTTACACAATTATTTTTCCCTTGCAGCAGCAATTTCGGTGTTGACTTTCACGTGGAGAAGTCTCGTGCTGCAACAGTTCAGAACTGTATGTGTGTATAGGTGCGTACAGTTGAATTTTGTTTAAGCTTTTGATAGTTATTGGCTGCATGACTCTGTAAGAATGTGTTGAATGCAAGCGCTCTGATTTGTCTCAGCAAGATATAGCGCTATACAAATTCCATTTCTTATTATTATAGCTGGATACATGTTAATACAAGACAACACAAACTCAGTGCAATAATATAACACGGTTTGCAAAAACAGCACAATGCGATGCAATACAAAACGATACAATACAATGCCGTGCAATACAAAACAGTTCTTAGGATAATTATAAAAACTACCATTTTTCCCGGATTTGGGTGCAGTTTTGTATTTTTTGTTCCTCGGACTAGAGCTCTGAGGTTCACCGGTGGCGAGCTTTCGCATAATTAAGAGACCGTTTTCCATCCCTCACCATTGAGGTAGCTGCATTCCGACTTCGGGGATATTTTACGGAACAGAAATGACTGTATAGTTTGATTATGATACAAGTCACCCCGACTTCAATCATGATTTCACATCTTTCACCCATACTTGCTCATGATGATTTCCCACCCCGTCTAAATTTGTCTTCCCCCCCTCCTCCACACACACACACACACACACACACACACGCACACACACACACAACACACACACAACACAACGACACACACTGTGTGAATAGACGTTAACTGAAGATATCACACACACACACACACACATACACACACACGCCTTTTCTTTTTCTTTTTCCCCCTCACCCAACTCCGGCCTCCTCACCCTTTCCCTCCCCTTCGAGCCCGAAGATTGTTAGGATGAATAACAGCAGCAGCAGCAGCAGCGGCAGCAGCAGGAGGCAGCATCAACATTATTTGGGGGTGGCTGTGATGTGATGTGATGTGATGTGATGTGATGTCCGGTTTTGGGCGCTTTATGCAAATGTGTCCATGTAATCTAATCACTTCGGCAGCAAAAGCTGGAATCTAATCCACTTATTTGTCCACCCCCATCTTTGCTTTACTTCCTTTTCTTCTTCCTCCAGTTTTCAGATGGCTTTTTTTTTTACTCCTTCTTTTTTTCTTTCTTCTTTATTTGCGGTGGTGGGGGCTTCTTGTGTTGCTTTGTCTTTTTCTTTGTGTGTGTATAAAGGGGGGGGGGGGGGTGGGGGGGGGGGGGGGGGTGGGGGGGCGTGGGGCAGTAGAATGGGAAGGGAGGATTTTTACACTTCCGTTTCATCCTGGCCTTTTCTTCTCTGCACTCACTGAACCCCCCCCCCCCCCCCCCCCCCCCCCCCCCGCAAATTTTTCCATTCGCTGTCTGTATCGCTCTCTCTTTCTCACTGTTTTATTCATTTATTGTTATTTTTACTACTGCTGTTGCTGCTACTACTACTAGAGAAGTAGTAGTAGCAGAAGCAACAGTAGTAGTAGTAGCAGCAGCAGCAGCAGTAGTAGTAGTAGTAATAGCATCATCATCATTTGTTCTTTTATTTAGAGGATAATGGAATAAGCACTCTTCTGTTTTTTTACATCTAGTCCCCGTGTGGAAGCAGTTTTGTAAATTTGGTCATTCGGTTCCCGTTCACCATGTTGTTGTTTTTTAAAGTATGGAAAACAGAGAGAGGAAGCTCGACCAAAGAAACAGGACGAAGGAAAACTATCATAATCAAGAATCCATTGCAACACATAAACCAACAATTACAAAACTTCAGACAATGTAATACGTTGTTGACGTGCGGAGCATATCCTTTTGATCACTAAAGAACATCTGCTGACAAAAGTCATCAACTGAATATTGGGATAAAGATAGTTTTGACGAATACCTGGGTTTGGGGCGGGGGGTGGGGGTGGGGGGTGGTTGCAAATGAATACAGTGTGAGCTTTTCTTTATAGGGAATTGACATCCCTCACAAACCACAAGCAAAACATACTTTTCATCACAAAAGCATTCTTCTCTTGGAATAGGGAAACAACAGTCGCTTCGGCTCTTTAATTGCGTTGTAAACCCCCCCCCCCCCCCCCCCCCACCCCTACCCACGCGCCCACATACACACACACAAACGCACACAACAGCGCTCAAACTCCAATATGCAGTAAAATGACTCCCAAATAACCAGCCCTGTCGTAACATGCACTACTGACTACGTAATAATATAAAACTCCATCCTCTCTGGAGAGAGAGACAGACAGACAGACAGACAGACAGACAGGAATAGAAGAGACAAATACAGAGAGACAGACACAGAGAGACAGACAGAAAGACAGAGAGAGACAGACAGGAGTAGAAGAGACAAATACAAAGAGAGAGAGAGACAGACAAACAAATAAACTGAAAGAAACTGGCGCGAAATTATTATTAAAAAAAAAAAGGGGGGGGGGGTGGGGGTGGGGGGAAGGGACGGAACTGATTCCAGATTAAAAACACAAATGGAAACCAACGATTGGCTCAGCGGCAAGGCGGGAGAGCCAGCGAAAAAGGGCGAATATCTTGACCTAGATCGGCCACCCTTCCGCCATGTTTGGCCTACTTGCATAAAACCCCATCTCTCGTGACCTCTTTTGGGGCGGCAAAAGCTGCTTTGGGGCCGCCATGTTTGTCCCAGAATGCACAAAGGGGGGGGGGCGAGAGGAGAGGAGAGGGGAAGGGAGGAGAGGAGAGACCAAAGCAGGTCGGTGAGTTCGAGCGCGCTAGGCTAGAAGGGGTTGGAACGTGAGCTTCCGTGTGAGGGAGGTGGGGGTGTAGTGGAGTGGAGAATAGTGGAGGGTAGTGGAGTGGAGTGTGTCAACTGTGTGCTGTACATTGGGGTGGTTTAGACAAGAGGGTCTATTTCAGACTAGGTTTCTTGGGTGTGTGTGTGTGTGGAAGTCATCTTACTGTGTGTGGTGTGTGTGTGTGTGTGTTTACCCTGAGCACTCTTTTGATATTCTTATCCCTTCTCCACTTCCTCCTCTTCCTCCTCTTGCTTCTTTTCATGATTAGCTTTTGTAACTTTGTTTTTGTCTGACTTTCTGTCTTAAATGTCTGTCTGTTTGTCTCTCTCTCTCTGTCTCACTAACTCACGCACACATACAGGTCATAGGGCGTGTGTGTGTGTGTGTGTGTGTGTGTCAGAGAGAGAGAGTCACAGGGGGAGGGAAGGTAAACGTATAGATATCTGCAACGCCCACACTCGTTTGCAAACCATAAACACATACCGAAACTTCGTAAAGAAAATGATAAACCTGACAAGACTAACTGTTAAGCATATAATATCATCATACACTGCCTAACTGTTAAGCATGTAATATCATAATACACTGCCTAACTGTTAAGCATGTAATATCATAATACACTGCCTAACTGTTAAGCATATAATCTCATCATACACTGCCTAACTGTTAAGCATATAATATCATCTGCCTAACTGTTAATCATATAATATCATCTAACACTGCACCACAGAGTAATAATAACAACAGAAACATGCCAACATACATAACCTAAACCCACCATAATATACCTTTATTCTTCACTGTCTAGGTTAACAGAAATATAATTCCCAATCAACCAGCCTTAACACACACACACACACACACACAAAACACACGCACACACAACACATACACAACACACACAGAACTTTAACATGGATACCCTTCACCAAACACAAATTCCTAAAACAGCAACACCACCACCACAATGCTGCGAGCATGTATGTAGCAGCGGCGCGGTCGTGTCAGCGCGGCAGAAGCGGCGCGGCGGAAGCGGCGCGGCGCGGCGCGGCAGAGGCGGCAGCAAAAGGTTTCAAGTTGCAGGATGCTTCCTTCCTTCCATCAGCTGCTGCTGCTGCTGCGGAGGCAGGCCCGGCAGGTACGTGCGTGCTGCGCGGCTGCGTCTCCAAGAAAGGAAGCAGCCGGCGCGGCGGCAGCGATGATTGTCAGGTAACAAAGGTCTGGAACATTCTGCCTTTCTTCCCGCCAACGCTGATCTGCTCCCTACTATACTAGAGCCTGGTGTTCTAGCCTACCTAGCCTGCTTCTTCTTCTTCTTCTTCTTCTTGGGGCGGGGGTGGTGGGAGATGGATGGATGGATTATATATATTAGCTGAAAAGTCGATAAGGGTGGTGGTTTGTGATGTGTGTGTGTGTGGGGGGGGGGGGGGGGGGGGGGGAGGGGAGGGCACATGGAGGGTTGGGTTTTTTGGAGGGGGGGGGGGAGGGAGCGGGGGTTCAGAAGTGAGTGGGGGGGGGGGGGTGTAGGATGGATATGGTGGTACCAGTGGAATGTGTGATTGTGTGTGTGGCAGTAGTGGTGGTGGTGGTAGTGGTGTGTGTGTGCAGTGTAGTTGTGGTGGTGTGTGTGGGGGGGGGGGGGGGGGGGGAGGGGGTAGTTTTTAGTGGTGGTAGCCGTGGTGTATGTGTATCTGCGTGTGTGTCTGTGTGTGCGTATGACTGAGAGAGAGTAAGAGTAAAGAATGTCTTTCTGTCTGTCTGTCTGTCAGTATCTCTCTCTCTCATTCTCTCTGTCACACACATACACACAAGCATACACACACACACACAAACAAATATACACACACTCACTCAAACACACAGCTTAGTTTCGTTTAATATCACTTAAAAAAACAAAGTTTTCCAATATCACTTTAAGTGAACAGACGTAAAATCGAAGACGCACACAGCAAAGTAAAAAGCAGTTAATTTCACAAAAGGTGGGGGGAGGCAGGGGGGGTGGGGGTGGGGGGGGGGGGTGTGAGAAAGGGCGCCAAAAGCTTCGAATTGACAGCCCAATGTTAGTAATACAACAAACACACAACGGCGCAATGATAGCTGGGGGTGAAAAGGTGAATGAAGAGAGAGAGTCAGACAGAGAGAGAGAGAGAGAGAGAGAGAGGAGAGAGAGAAATAATACATACATGCGTACGCACGCACGCACGCGCACGCACACACATACACACACACCACGGGGGAAGAAGAGAGAGAGAGAGAGAGATATGCAGAGACAGACAGACATACAGACAATTAAAGAGACACAGACAAGACAGACAATTAAAGAGACACAGACAAGACAGACAATTAAGAGACAGACAAAACAGATAATTAAAGAGACACAGACAGACACAAACAGACAGATAGAAACTGAACCTGTTTATCCTCATGGCAGACCAAAAAAAAAACCCAACAACAACACCCTGCAATGTGACACAGGGCTGTGGCGATTTATTGACAGCACAAAAAACATCCAGTAAAGCAAATGAATTACTACCGTGCACCCACCGCCAGTCTCTTAACCTGCCACTGTTCCCATCAAAGGATGTATCAACACGACAGGAGTGTGTGTGTGTGTGTGTGTGTGTGTGTGTGTTTGCCTCTGTCTGTCTGTCTGTCTCTCTCTCTCCCATTCACTCACCAAAGAGAGAGCGGGAGGGAGGGGGGGGGGGAGAGGAAGGGGAGGGGATTGACAGGTAGAAAGGGCACAGGAGAGAAGAGAGAGAGAGAGAGAGAGAGAGAGAGAGAGAGAGAGAGAAAGAGAGAGAGAGTGGGTGGAGAAAGAGAGAGAGAGTGGGTGGCAATGGGATCTGAGCAAAATAATGGAAGATTTGGAAAGAAAAGGGGGACCATAGTATTGGCGGGAAATTAGACATGAGAGAGAGAACAGCGTATGTGTGTGTGGTATGTGTGTGTGTGTGTGTGTGTGTGTGTGTGTGTGTGTGTGTGCGCGCGCGCGCGCGTGTGTGTGGTATGTGAGCTAGAAAGAGAGAGAGAGAGAGAGAGAGAGAGAGAGAGAGAGAGAGAGAGCGTGTGTGTAGCTAGAAAGAGAGACACACACACACACAGACACACACACACACAAACACACACACA
>CM054142.1:28738579-28741079 GCA_028751875.1 Rapana venosa | reverse complement strand
CTGACAGACAGACAGACTGACTGAAGCCTGGCTGACTGACAGACAGAGTGACATATAGAAGGAAAGAAGGAAAAGGGCAAAAAATGAGGAGGAAGATAAGACAGAAAGAAAGAAAGAAAAGAAAAGAAAGAAGAAAGAAAGAAAAGAAAGAAATGAAAAGAAAAGAAAAGAAACGAAAAGAAAAGAAAGAAAAGAAAAGAAAGGAAAGAAAAGAAAGAAAAGAAAGAAAGAAAAGACAGAACGAAAGAAAGAAAGCAGAGGAGGAAGAAGATGTCTGTAATCACCAAGATCCGTAAAGAGAGATGGAAGAGGCGGAGAGAGAACACAGACTTGTTCTTACATGCAGTTTAGATGCACACACAGGCGAGCGAGCCAGCACACACGCAAAGCGTCAGATCCTCTCTCTCTGTCTGTTTGTCTGTTTGTCTGCATGTCTGTTTGTCTGTCTCTCTCACCTGGCTGTTTGTAGATGTGTCAGTCTTTGAGCTTTCTGTTTGTCTGTCTCTGTATGTCTGTCTATCTGTCTGTCTGTCTGTCTGTCTGTCTGTCTTCTCTCTCTCTCTCTCTCCTCTCTCTCTCTCTCTCTCTCTCTTCTTTTTGGACCTAACCCATCACCTTCACACACATATACCACCACACCCCCCCCCCCCCCACACACCACATCCTCCACCCACCCCACCCCACACCACCACACCACATTCACAAACACACACACCCCAACACCACCCCCTACCCCCACTACCTACCACACCCATGCATGACACACAACAAACAACACAACGTCAACAACCAACTCCCCCAACCCCATCACCAAAACATACTTACGCAGGAAAAAGCACAACAAGCCTAGCAGGCAACTTTTCTATACTCCGCACCGCACTCACGCGCTTAGTATATGCAAACAGAAATAATACAGCGTGTGAAATAACTACACGTCTTGACCTGTGGTGATGTGCTGAGTCGGCCTGCTGTCTTTTTTGTTCCGCAGCTGCTGCTGCTCTGCTCTGCGCTGTTGCTGCTGCTGCCCTGTTTTGGCAGACGCGACTCACCATCTGCTGTCTGTGCCGCAGCATTGCTACCTATGTTGCACTGGCTTCCATTTGCTGCCTGTTGCTGCTGCTGCTGTTGCTGCTGCTGCTGCTGTTGCTGTTGTTGCTGCTGCTGCTGTTGTTGCTGCTTCTTCTTTCTCTGCTGCTGTTGCTGCTGATACTGCTGCTGCTGTTGCTGTTGCTGGTTCTTCCTCTGCTGATACTGTTGCCACTTTAGCTGCTGCTGCTGTTGCTTCTTCCTCTGCTGCTGTTGATACTGTTGCTACATAATAAATGGAATTTATATAGCGCTATATCTTGTGAAAACCAAATCAAAGCGCTTGCATTCGATCCACTCCTACACATGCAACCAACAATAATTTACAGTTTTATCAAACACACACACACACACACACACACACACAGAGATTATACACTTCGGCAGGATGATGGGAATTTTAGTCATTGAAGGCAGGGATAGATACTTATGAGATGAAACAATAGGGGAGAGTCTTAGGTTTGAAATAGGTATGACTTGAGGCTGGATTTAAAAGCTACATCTGCTGCTGCTGTTTGCGCTCATTCCTCTTCTGCTGTTGATACTGTTGCTACTGCTTTTGTTACATTTGCTGCTGCTGATACTGTTGCTACTTCTGCGTTGAGCTGATGTGTGTATATTATAAAACTAAAAAACAAATACTACAAAAAGAGAAAGAAAAGAAATGTTCGAAGGAAAACAACAGCAAAATCTGAAAAGCACACAGAGAGAGAGAGTCTTGGTGTACTTGTATGTATACATGAGTACGAGCAAGTGTGTGTGTGTGTATTTTTGTGCCTGCCTGTCTGTCTGTCTGTCTGTCTGTCTCACATAGAGTGCGCGCACGCGCGCATGAGAGAGAGAGAGAGAGAGAGAGAGAGAGAGAGAGAGAGAGAGAGAGAGAGACACACACACAGAAAGAGAGACAGAGACAGACAGACAAAGAAAGAAAAGACAGACAGACAGACAATCAGACAGACAGAACCAACCAAGCAACCAAACAGAAGACACAATTTACCCCAGAGACAGCTCAAACAAGCAAACAAACAAGAGAGAGAGAGAGAAAGACAGACAGAGAGAGAGAGAGAGAGAGGGGAGAGGAGAGAGAGAGAGAGAGAGAGGAGAGAGAGAGAGAGAGGAGAACTCGAACTCGAACTCGAACGATTTATTCACAAAAAGGCCATTGGCCCATACATGAAGGGGGTTGCCGAACTGCTTAGTATTTTGGTTTTAACACATACGCACGCACACACACACACACACACACGCGCACACACACACACACACACACACACACACACACACACACACACACACCAACATGTTACTGTATAACAGAGAGAGAGAGAGAGAGAGAGAGAGAGAGAGAGAGAGAGAGAATGAGGAGAGAGAGAGAGAGAGAGAGAGAGACAAAAAAAAAAAAAAGCATACAAAT
>CM054142.1:28728579-28731079 GCA_028751875.1 Rapana venosa | reverse complement strand
ATTCCATTTCTTGTATATTATCTTTTTTAATTTCGTTCCTCAGCCAGAGCTGCCAGGTTCACCAACGGCCAGATCTACGCGCGTGCGACCGATTTTTACCCCGCCATTTAGGTAGCTGCATTCTGACTTCGGGGATTATAATAATAATAATAATAATAATAATAATAATGTATGGAATTTATATAGCGCTGAATCTTGTAAAGCAACAAATCAAAGCGCTCAGATGATTTTTAAAAAATAAATTTATGCGTGTGTATGCGGGTTTTTTTTTTAAAATAAAATTTTGTCATCTGTTTCCACCGGAACACAATAGCCTACTCTTTCGAACAGCGGAACAGGATTTAACGTGTGCGCAAGATGTTCTGCATGCGTTCGCACACGGGGCCTCGGTGTATAGTCTCATCCGAAGGACTTTGGAGTATGGCTAAACTAACGCAATCATCAAAGAGACGGGCCAGTCATTGCCACAAAATCGTTCACCCATTGTTGGCACTATGAAAGAAGTGACCCTATTGTATGTTTTTGTTGTTGTTGTTCAAACCATGACCATGTATGTATTTTTTTGTTTTGGCCTGTTGAGAAGAGTATCGATTTTTTTTCTCTCTCTCCAGTCTTGTCGAAACGAACTCGTTAATGTATAAGCGGAACTAATCAGTGTGACATGCTGATCAAATCGAAACATTTTTTTCATCTCTGAGGTCACTAGAACCAAGGCAATAAAGTGGGGGGAAACCTCCCAACCCGCAGCTTATCTTCCTAGATCGTATTGACATCAGCAGGAGATAGCTTACCAGTCTTACTGGGGCTTCCCCGAAGCCTGAATGCGGCTACGTTAATGATGGGCAAAAACGGTGGCATACGCAACAATAATTATCTCCATTGGTGAACTTCGGAGCTCTAGCCGAGAAACAGAAGGAACAAAATTGCACACACACACACATACACACACAACATACACACAACACACACACACACACACACCACACACACACACACACACACACACACACACACAAACCCAAAATAAATCAAAACAAAACAACAACATTTGCAGTTTAATATACATATGTAATCGTGGCTGGCAAGTTCAGAAACACCAAGATAATGATTATTATAAACTTTATAATGTGCTTTAAAAAAATTTTTTTGAAACATCCCATGGCTTTATAGTGACGGGATATAGCTCAGTGGTCAGAGCACTCGCTTTTCCAAAGCCAATGTTTTAAGCAGCGTTGAGCGTGGTTACCAAGTGGATGGGTGACCGTTTGCACTCCTTGGTTTCAGTACAACCCCCCAGTTCACCCAGCTGTGAATGCGTATCTGCTCTTTTTAGGGTCAGGGAAGGTAAAAGCAGCGACGGAGAGGAGATGGGCGCCGCCCTTAATATGCTGGCCCCTGGAGAAGTTGAGGTCTATGACACCTCGCTCCCCAACGACGCAATAGGTTATGGGACACCTTTACCTTTACTTTTTAAGGCTGTAACGATGGACTGTTTGGTTGGTTTTTTTGTTGTTTAAAAAATAAAGAAGAAAATATGTGATGTGCGAATCTAGTGTAAGCGCTTGACGAAACACAGTAACTGATGCTCGATAATGATGCTGATTATCACCCTGTTCGTCACATTCATCACCATTCTTCCATCTCCCTTCTTGCTTTCGTAAGACAGCCCACACACAAAGAAACAAACACTGGTTCACAGTACAGTGACTCATTAACAAATAACGCAGCTGACTAGAATAATTTTAATTGTTTCTTCGTTCGTTCTCCTCTTGAATACCAAAGAGTGAGTATCAGTACAAACACTAGCACCAACCGTCCGTCAGCATTACAAACCAAGAAAGCACGCATCCCACCAACGACGCAGAAATACACGTCTATAACATTGCTTGAGAAAGCCCTACACACCCATCCACACACCCACACCCACACAGAGTGATTGATTGATTGTTCGATAAATATTCTTTTTTTCCAAGTGTGTTTGTGTTGTGTTTGTGTATGAGGGAGAGAGGAAGGGAGAGAGAGAGAGAGAGAGAGAGAGAGAGAGAGAGAGAGAGAGAGAGAGAGAGAGAGAGAGAGATGCAGGGAGACACATACACAATACAGACACATAAACAGACAGATAGACACAGACAGAGACAGAGAGACAAAGACAGAGACAGACACACGGAAAGTTGTTTCTTGCCATTGGCATTACTGTCCTATTGGCTAGAAGCGCACAATCAACTCCTGTATAGGCCACATGACATTGCACTGGGGAAAAAAAGAAGCAATAAAAATCACCACTACAAGAGAGAGAGAGGGGGGGGACAGAGAGACAGACAGACAGAGGGACAGACAGAGAGACAGACAGACAGACACAAAGAGAGAGAGAGAGAGAGAGGCAGAGACAGAGAGAGACAGGGAGACAGACAGACACAAAGAGAGAGAGAGAGGCAGAGACAAAAGAGAGAGAGAGAGAGAGGCAGAGACAGAGAGAGACAATGAACCATGAGACAGAGAG
>CM054142.1:28686079-28723579 GCA_028751875.1 Rapana venosa | reverse complement strand
TGTGTGTGTGTTTGTGTGTGTGTGTGTGTGGGTGGGTGTTAGTTTTGGCTTACTTCCGTTATCTTTTATCTTTGTATGTGGATGCGCTCGCGGTGTGTGTGTGTGGTATGTGTGTGTGTGTTGTGTGAGCGCGCGCTCTGTGAGCAATTTGTGTGTGTGTTCGCTATGTGTGCACGCGCACTGGTTGTGTGTGTGTGTGTGTGTGTGTGTGCTTACTATGTGCGCACTGTGTGTGTGCACGCAATGTGCACACTGTGTGTGTGTGTGTGTGTGTGTGTGTGCGCGCGCGCTCTCTCTCTCTCGCTATGTGGGCACTGTGTGTGTGCGTGTTCATTTTATATGATCTTTATTTCATGTTCACTTCCTTTTTGTGTGTTTTCTTTTGTTTTGTGATGTGATATGTCTGGCAGTCGCATTAGGCGGAAAGATCAGATTTCTAACCCTATAATTCTAATGATCCTTGAAAGTTGAGAACCGATAGCAGGTTCCAGACTCAAGGACAAGAACCACTCTCTTGCCGCTTTGGGTTTCTCTGGCATGCATGCTGCAGACTGTAGCCTACCAAGGCTTTAGTTACCCTTTCACCCAAAAGACGACGGACGCTACAGCCGAGTGGTTAAGACTTCAGTCCTATAAGTCTATGAAGTCGTGGGCTCGAACATCGGCGGCACCTGGTCAGTCAATGAAGGGTGGGGACTTTTACGATCTCCCAGCCAGGGCAACTTCAAGCGCAGACCTGCCAGAGCCTTCGTTTCCCTGGGTGTATAGATTATACACATGCAGAAGATGGAACCTGCACGTCTAAGATCCCATCATTCATGTCAGCGTTCGGTGGGTTACGGAAACACGAACACACGCCCAGCATACATCCCTGAAGTTGGAATGTGGCTATCTTCATTGTGGGCAAAAACACAAGGTCGCATAAGCAAAGCATCACCCTTGGTGAACCCTGGAGCTCTAGCTTTAGAGGAACGACACCAAGAAAAAAGAATCCAAAAGCCTAGTACTCATTATCCAGCAGATAAGGGGAAGAAAACAACCCAAAAAATCCGGCTTTGAATAGGATCAAACATAGAACAACATCCCTCTCTCTATAACGAAAAACAAAACCATTAATCTACATTCAGATTCACCCACCCCACCCACCCTTTTGATCCCTTCATAACAACAACAAAACCACACACAAAAAAACCCACACACGCAGAAAATTAAGCCCCAACTACAACTGATAATACATACACACCATACAGAGGACGCATGGCTAAGTCTGGTCAATAAACTTTAGGCGAGTTATAATTATGTCTCTAACTACTAGGCTTAACTGAGAGAAACAGGCATTAAAGGAAAACATGACGAGTTAGATCAAGGTGGGAAGATCTATAGACACATGCTATTTATTCTTTTATTTATTCTTTTATATCGAGAATAATGGAATAAGCACTCATGCGCTTTCTTTTACATCCATTCCCGTGTGTATGCAGTTTTGTCAATTTTGTCATCCCTTCCCATACCACCGGCACACAATGACCTACTCTTCCGAAAAGCGGAACGGGTTTTAACGTGTGCGCAAGATGTTCTGCGCGCGTTCGCACACGGGACCTCGGTTTATAGTCTCATCCGAAAGACTTTTGGGGAGAGTGGAGTCGGCACAGAGGAAAAAACCCTTCTTAACGAGATTCGAACCTGGGTCAGCAGATCACGAGCGCATCACTCTAACCTTCAGGCAATCCCGTACCCCGCCCCCCATAAAGCAAGTCAGTCAGCCAGTGCAAAGGAACGATAAACAAGTCCGTTGACATCCATCTCCTATAGCTGGAATGTTCGAAGTGCACAAACAACTTTGTTGTGGGTGTTTTTTTTGCCTGACGTGTTAGTGTCAGGTAGTCAGGGTTAGCACGGGTAGGGGTGGGTGGCAGTGGTGGTGGTGGTGGTGGTGAGGGGGGGGGGTGAAGGGGTAGTGGGGTTGGGGGAGGAATGAAAGAGGATGGGGGTTAGGGTGTGTGTGTGTTTGTGTGGTGAGTGTGTGTGTGTGTGTGGAGAGAGAGAGAAGAGGTGGGAAGGAGAGGCAGGGAGGGGGACAGAACGCCAAATGACGACATTCATTGATGAAAAGGAGGGTGGGGTGTGTATATATCACGCAGGTTTTTCTGTCTGTTTATTGAAATAGTTCTTTATTTGTTGTTGTTGTTGTTTCCTCGCCCATTGGGCGTATATACGGCTGTAACCAGATGACGTGAAGGCTGCTGTAACAACTGATAATAATAAACGTATGGCGGAATTTCAGTCCCCCTCAAGTGTCAAGGGATACATTATAATTATACCTGCTTTTTATATTCGTTCTCCTTCAGCTAACACAGCGTTGATGTCACAAAACCAAACAATAACAAAAACAAATAAAAAAAATAAAACAACAAAAGAATTAAAGCATAAACAGAGTGGCACAGGGTGAATGACATTTCAACATTCCGATCGGATTGGTCATGGATGGTTTCCTTCTAGTTTTGTTGTTGAGATTTCCCAATTGTTGAGGACAGTAATTCCGGCTTCAGTTGAGTGGATTTCTTAGTAAGAATAAACAAACAAACAAAAAACCTTTTCCTTTCCTTCACAAGGTCGGCTGCTAATGCACAGACTGCAAATAAATTTAAAGGTAAAGGTGTCCCATAACCTATAAGGTCGTAGGGGAGCGAGGCGTCAGAGACCTCAACTTCACTAGGGGACAGCATATTGAGGGCGGCGCCCATCTCATCTCCCTCGCTGCTTTACCTTCCCTGACGCTAAAGAGGACAGGTACCCATTTACAGCTGGGTGAACTGCGGGACTGTACTGAAGCCAAGGCGCGCAAACAGTTACCCATCCAACTGGTAACCACGATCGATGACCACGCCAGACTGCAAATACCAAGACAAACTCTGACTATGCCTACTACTGTCTTTGTGAGCGTGCGATTGGGGGGAAACAACAAATTTCCCTTTTTCATCTTCTTCTTGTTGATGTTGCTGCTGCTGCTGTGATTCTGAGGGTCACCCAGTGTATGTGTGAGAGCACACGGTGGATAAAAAGTTCGTGCGATTCGTTTAAAACACACCATAATTTATGTTGATGTCGTTGTTGTTGTGTTGTTGCGCGTTCCCCAGCTTCAATGAACTCAAGAGGTCACCCAGAACAAACAGAGGGACTCAACTCAACCCACCAGTGAATGAATCCCTTTGAGACTGAAAACAAAGCTGGATGAGATGTTTTTTGCATGCATGTATGACTCGTGTCCAGTACCTCACACTATCTACAGACAGTCATGCTCCCACTTCAGACAAACACCAACATGCTCAGTCAATGTTAACGTAGTAAGAACCTAGGGCCTGGGTATTTCTGCTTACAGACACCCCTAACCCCGTAACTTACGCAGCTTTTGGCCTCAGCCACCAGAACGCCTCTGACCTTCCTGGTCTGTTTATCCCTGACCATTAGCCTACTACTACTACTACTACTACTGAAGCCTAGTAGCACCTGTTGTACTTTTCTGAAAGCAGGGGAACTAGCTGACCCTTCCTTCCTTCCTCTTGTTTACAACCACCACAGGTTGGAGTGGAGTGGTGTGGTGTAGTGTGGTGTGGTGTGGTGTGGTGTGGTGTGGTGTGGTGTGGTGTGGAGTGGTGTGGTGTGGTGTGGTGTAGTGTGGAGTGGTGTGGTGTGGTGTGGTGTGGTGAGGCTGTAGTGTAGTGTAGTGGGCCCTTCATCCGATCCGATCAACACATTAAAGTCTGTTTATAGGCCCTGACCTTCTCAGGCTAAAAATAAGGTAGGGACATAGGTACTAAGGATAGTGTGTGTGTGTGTGTGTGTGTGTTGAGGGGGATGGGGGCGGAGGAGAGTGGGGTTAGATAAAAGTGTGTGTGGGGTGGGGGAAGGGCCGCGCGTGTGCATGCGTGCGTGTGCTTGCATGTGTGATACCTGCATGTATGCATAACACAATATAAATATTCCATTACTTCATAGATATCAGCAATCTCTCTTGAGTGTGTTTACAAAGATCGATGCAGGGACATAGGTACTAAGGATAGTGAGTGAGTGCGTGTATGTTTGTGTGTTGGGGAGGGGGGGGGGGGCGAGGGGAGGGGGGGGGGGGGCAGGGAAAGTGGGGTTTGAGAAAAGTGTGTGTGTGGGGAGGGGGGGGATGCGCGTGTGCATGCGTGCGTGTGCTTGCATGTGTGATACCTGCATGTATGCATAACACAATATAAATATTCCATTACTTCATAGATATCAGCAATCTCTCTTGAGTGAGTGTGTTTACAAAGATCTATACAGATTTGGCATCCCCCACTTCCCTCCCTCTTTTCCATCCAATCTCAACCCCCACCCCCACCTCACCCCTCCCCACTCCTCCCTGAGTTACAGGAGGGCTAAAAATAGCTGCTGCTGCTGTAATCTGTTCCAGAAATAGCTGTGTGAGCCAGGGCGCAGTACCCCAGTGATGAGGAACTAACTGTAATCAACAGCTTTAGCATAGTGGTGATGGAAGACTTTGGTTACACTTTGCTGTACTAATGAAGACAGAGAGGTGCCCACAGTATGGTGCTTTACTTGCGTCGAAAGATCTGCTTATATCATTATTTGTTTTTTAAGTTTGGAAAGCGGAAATGATCACTTATGAAAACAGTTTTGGTTCGTTTTCTTTTTTTCTTTCTTCTTCTTCTTCTTTCTTTCCTTTGCCTTCTTTCTGTCTGTCTGCCTGTCTGTCTTTCGTTGTAAACGGTCGTAATAACCCCACAAACAACGATGGTCATTATTACACAACATTTTCTTTGATAATGATACTGCTTCAAACATCAGACAAAGAGTCTTGAGACTTTACAGAAAGGTTGGAAGAGAGAAGGGGGCACAGCTTCACCACACACTTTACATAATTATAATTATTCCTAGGCATGCACGCCTTGACGGCGTCGGCTCACGTGCTGATGTGGTCACGGAATCACAAAGGTCAGATAACAAGGCGGGGGGGAGGGGGGGGGGGGGGGGGGGGGGGGGGGGGGGGGGGGGGGGGGGGGGGGGGGGGGGCAAGCTAAAAATGCCTCAAATACAGTAAAACAGCTTGCACATAAAACACAAAAATTCACATTATCTAATGAGCCAACAGTAAACAAAACACACGTGAACAGAATCGCTGTTATTCTTGTTGGGCTTTCCCCAGCTTAACATTATGGGGAAGAGATGGGTGATGGGGGTGGGGGTTCTTGAATAATACACTCTGTTTTGTTCATCCCACTTGAGAATCAGTCACCTTGAGACCATAAGTAAGTAAGTTCACACTGTGTAAGAATTGTTTGTGTGTACACGGCTGTCTGTTGTTTGCTTGTTTGGTTGGTTGTTTTTAAAGTATCTCGCCATACAGACAGCCATATTCTGACTTCGGAAGATTGTTTTCCTCCTTTACTGGACAGAGTACAAGTTGCTGCGCTAAAGAGCATATTTGGGATGAAAACAGTCTCCACGTAAACATATTAAAGCATATCATGCAACATATTAATTCTACAGACCTTCAGTCTTTTGCATCAATCAACAAACGGCAAAGCTTTTGGGGCCTGATCCAACAGAACTTTCTTTTTCTTCTTTTCCTGTTCGATCTTCGGCTAGAGAGAGCTGCAAGATTCACCAGTGATGTGATTTTACATACGTTTCCGCTTTGTCACCCCCCGTTTTTGTGCACCCCACCCCCCAACCCCCCTCACCCCCCCCCCCCCCCACATACACACACACCATTAGGTAGCCGCGTTCCGCCTTCGGGGATAGACCTTTTGAAACTGGTCATTTTTCCATAAACCGTGAAGGACTTCGTTATGTACAGCAAAAGAAAGCAGGACCACTAGGCTACATACAACCTGTCTAAATCTGGCCGGCTAAAGTGTGGTCTAATGAGAGCGATTATCCCTCTAATCTATCTCCCTTCCCACCTTACGCCACCCTCGTTAGTCCCGTGCTTAGTTTGGCTTCCCAGTTACGCATGTTCTCCAGCTATTTTCATCATGATGGTTAGTTAGGCTAAGTGCAGGGGTGTATCTCCAAGTTCGCGCGAACCAAGAAACATTCCATGTTGTTAGTTCTGTACTTTGCTCTTATATGTATATTCTATTCTATATGACTCGTGCCCAAATACATTGTGTCCTTACTATCTTGTTTGTTTGTTTGTTTGTGAAGTCTTGAGAATTGGGCCAGAGCTTCAATGTTCATGTACATAAGTTAAAACGAAATGGTGACGCCTATGTATGATGCGTTTTTTTAGTGAGCAACCGATTTTTAATCTTCTGTGTGTGTGTGTTTGTGTGTTGTTTCTCGTGTGTGTGTGTGTGTGTGTGTGCTGTGTGTGGTATGTGTGGTGTGTGTGTGTGTTAAACTTTACGTCTCTTCACCAAAGTGATATTAGACAAAAATGTTGTGAGGGCATGGGTACATCATGCGTGTGTTGTAGTGTTTACATGCAAGTATGTAAGTGTGGATAGCGCATGCGCTCAAACACATGATTTATACCAATATATATATCGGTACAAATCATAATATATATTATATATAAAATATTATAATATTATAATATATATGATTATAATTTAGTAATATATATAAATATACACAATAACACAGAGGGAGAGATATAGATATAAGTATACTTGTGCCTCGAGTGTGTGTATGTGTGTTGTTTACAAGTCACCTACTATCACGTGACTTTGAATGCCATGTTGTTGTTTTACCACTTCGGTCACACTTAGATCATAACTAACCTTTTTTAAAAAATACGAGGAGAATAACTGCAACATCATCTTCAGCTGAAGCCAATGACCCTAGCGAGGAGGACTTCACCTTGAAACAATTAGCCAAAAATTGCTTTCTTCCAACTCAGGAAAAGGCTGGTTAAAAGCAAGACAAAGTCAATATTTTGTTGTCATTGTCAAGGGAGTTGACATGGGCGTTCCTCGCGGTGTCAGCGTATTGACATCCCCAGCTCACGGTTTTCAAGCACGTACCAATGCATTTACTCTCACTCATTTACGTAGACCGACCCCCTCCCCCTTCCCCCCCCCCCCCTTCCCCCCCCCCCCCCCCCCCCCCCCACCCCCTAAACACCCACCCGCATATTTTCATTAAAATTCTTGCGCGAGCGTGCGCGCATCTCGCACACACGCACGAACGACACACACACACACACACACAACACACACACAAACCACAATCGCTTACACATCCGCAACACATATGCACCATTATGCAAACACATACATATCCGCTTACGCAAACGCAACACACACACACACACACACACACACACACACACACACACACCACACACAACACACACACACAGAGTAAAACAGCTGGTAAAAGCCCGTATTTTCATCATAATTTTTATTTTATTTATTTATTTATTTATTCTTTTATATCGAGGATAATGGAATAAGCACTCGTGTGCTTTTTTACATCCAGTCCCCGTGTGTATGCGGTTTTGTAAATTTGTCATCTGTTTCCACCGGCACACAATGGCCTACTCTTCCGAAAAGCGGAACAGGATTTAACGTGTGCGCAAGATGTTTTGCATGCGTTCGAACACGGGGCTTCGGTTTATAGTCTCATCCGAAGGACTTTGACATTCAGTTCGATTTTGGGGGGTCAAACTGGGAAGAAAGGGCGACGCTGGGAATCGAACCCAGAACCTCACGGTTTACTTGTTGGCAGGCGAACGTCTTAACCATCCTGCCACCTTCCTTCCATAATCTAATTGTGTGGTGTGTGTGTCTTCTGGGATGAATGCCTCCACTCTGTTGTTGTGTGTGTGTGTGTGTTTAGTGTGTGTTGTTGTGTTACAAGTGTTCTTACATGCAGTGTGCAAGTCTTTGGTACATATGTAAGGAAATAAGAAAGTAAGTAATTAATAAGTAAATAAATAAGGAAGGGAGGAAAGGAGAAAGAAAGGAAGTGTGTAGTAGTAGCAGTAGTAGTAGTAGTAGTAGTAGTAGTAGTAGTAGTAGTCTTCACATATTATTATTAAAGTGATGCCTGTGTGTGTGTGTGTGTGTGTGTGTGTGTGTGTGTGTGTGTGTGTGTGTGTGTGTGTGTGTGTGTGTGTGTGTGTGTACTGTCTGTCTGTGTACGCGCGCGCATTCCCAGCTTCTGGAAATTCTGTGCTAGGAATTCTCTCTTTTCAACCCTCTATTTGTGTCTGCCTTGTTCCTTTTTCTTCCTGTCACCTCCTTGCATATTTTCTACCTTCTTGGTCCATTCTCCTGCCTTTGTTTTCAGATAGACTTAAAAGATATCTACTCTTTCCCACGCCAAAGTAGGATGCGCTGGCCTGACATGTCAGGTGCTTAACGGCAGCGCGACGCACTTTCGCTAATACAATATGACAAACAACAATAGTCGCTGTCTGAACATTCGACGACGACGACGAAGAAGAAGAAGAAGTCGTTAACTAGAAAGAGTGACCGTTAGTTTGTTTCCCAAGTATAGCTTGATTATTTCTATCACTTTAAAACAGTTCTGGTTATCTTGTTCTTCTTTTAAACAGTTCTGTTTCCTCGAAAATAATCACAGACTAGAGACGGAATGAGAGATGGGGAACAAACTTGCTAGCCTGAGGCGTTCATGTAAGAAGGGGGTGGAGTCAGTCATAACGATATTACTGTTCTCTGCGGGTCCAAAGCCTCTCTCGGGATGTTTGTTCCTTCTTTCTGGGATTATCTCAAAGCCCCAGCGGAGTTATCCGATTTAGGGACTGTATCAACCACCCACCACTTCTCCCACCAAGGATCTCTCTAGGGATGCTTAGGCCTAAGCCTAGTCCTAATAGGCCTACAAACCAGTGGTCATTTAAACTCTGCCCACAGCCCTTCTCCTCCTATCTCCTCCCTCCCCCTCCCTGATTGCAGAAGACCTGTAAATAGCTGGGCTTCTATTCCTTGTGGTAGGTTCTGAAAATAGAAGGATGGGCTGGCTGGTCACATCCCTGGGGTTCCCATGATTGTAGGCCTGATCAATGGAGGCCTCTGTCCACTTTGGGGGAGCAGGGGAAACATGAACATTCAGAAGCTGTCTGTAGAGACTTCTTGTTACTTACTTACTTAGGCCCATCACTCCCCCTGGAGCATAGGCCGCCGACAACAGTCCAGTCCGCCAGAGTCCTCTGTCCTGGGCTATTCTCTCCAGCTGTCTCCAGGTTTGTTGGCTAATGTGATTTTTCTTCTTTTTCTTGTTTCTGTTATTTAAAAAAAATCTTTTTTTAAGCAACGAAATGACAGGGATTTTCAGTAAAAATTAAACAGATCACACGCTTGTTTTGTTTCAAAATCATGCTTGTTTTGTTGAATTAAAATCCTGGATTTTTTGGAACAGTTTTGACATCTCTCTCTCATTGGTTTGGTTTGATTTTTATCACAGTCCCAACAGAGTTATCGGATTTAGGGACTGTGCCATCAACCAACCATCACCACTACACTCTCTCTCTCTCCACTCCTTTCCTTCCCCCTTCCCCCTCGCACTATTTCTCTCCTCTCCTCATGAGTAGTTACAAGAGACCTAAAGATAGTTTACTTTTGTTGTCAAGTTGTTCTATAAATAGCCATGTGAGTCACAGGATGGCACCCCAATAGGTGTGACCAACAGACTGATTGTTCCACTTTGGGGGAGACTGAGGTGTTTAATCTAAAAGTTAAGGAAGACAGTTCCTTCCGCGTGATAGAATTTGTTGTTAACGAAACGAGTTTGTCAATTTTGTTACAGGAAAAAACCGACTTGCTTCTTTACTTGATTTGGTTAGGGTAGTTGTTTGGAAACACCATTTCTTTGACAGAATTCTCCTCCCCCCCCCCCCCTCTCTCTCTCTCTCTCTCTCCACATTTTCATCTTTTTATGTCTGTCTCCATAATCCGTTTGCCTACGTTCAGTTTCTTTTTGCCATATATTTCTTTGAAGTTATTGGAAGACGGAGTATGGCTGTCTTTAATGGCATGACTCAAAATATCTGCTGTTTTAAAATGCCTTGCTAGTTAGGCATCCATATTCCAACTTCAGAAGACATTGCAGATCTTAAAGACACGGGTATTTTGCCATAGGTATCAATATAATGATAATTATTTATGTCAAGGGTTGGAAGCCCTAAAGCTAGTCCTAATCTACCCCTTAAAGCTCTGACCTGAAAGAACTTGGGTGTTTGTTGCGGTCACTTGGCAAAATGTCATACCTGTATTTTGAAAGTTGGTGAGGTCAAATTCTAAACGGTTTAATATGATTTAAAAAACACACACACTATCCATGTCTTTTTTGTGTTCACTATAGTGTGTTGTCAGTTTGGTGATGTGGTATGAAATTAGAAAGCCTCTTTCCTTTAAAAAAAACAACAAAGGCAACAGAATCATAATTTTCAGTTTATTTTTTTCTGACCTTCTTCCTCTGCTTCCTCCTTCTCCGCCTCTTCCGTTTCTTCTTTGTCTTTTGAGTACTCAACTTCAGCACATCAATGTGCAACTGAAAAACCTATTGCTACTGCTACTACTACTACTACTACTACTACTGCTGCTGCTACTGCTGCTGCTGCTGCTGCTGCTGCTACTACTACTACTGCTGCTGCTGCTGCTACTACTGCTACTGCTACTGCTACTACTACTACTACTACTGCTACTACTACTACTGCTGCTGCTGCTGCTACTACTACTACTTCTGCTGCTGCTACTACTACTACTACTACTACTACTACTACTACTACTACTACTACTGCTACTACTTCTACTACTACTTCTACTACTACTACTACTACTACTACTACTACTGCTGCTGCTGCTGCTGCTGCTGCTGCTGCTGCTGCTGCTGCTGCTACTACACTAATGTGAACAGATTTTCCGGCCTATGGGTTTCTTGATCCCTTGCTTTTTGTTTTTGTGTTTGTTTTGCTGCTGTTGATGCTGCTTTATACAGGAATTTCATGGCAGCATAACTTGGTCCTCAAGAAGAAAACCTTTGAATGATTATCCAAGCTGATGAAATCAGTAAGGCGATTGTCGATGTCAAAATTAACATGAATCAAAGACAAACAAGCTCTGGACTCTTCTGAAAGTCAGTGATGTGGGGTTACGATTGCATGTGCTCTATATTTGACGTGTCATGTACTAACCAAGCGTACTGTACACGGATGTCCCGGTTCAGGTGTACCGATAAATACCTGGACATGGACTTGTGTACTTTGCTCTGCCGGACCTGTCCGTGATAGTGGATGGTATGGGCATTGTTGATCAAACCAGGACAATGTTTGTTTCAAACAGATGAGTCATGGAGTGCTTTGGGGGGGGGGGGGGGGAGGAGGGAGAGAAGAGAGAGAGAGAGAGAGAGAGAGAGAGAGAGAGAGAGAGAGAGAGAGAGAGAGAGAGAGAGAGAAAGAGAGAGAGAGAGAAGAGACAGAGACAGAGAGAGAGAGAGGAGGAGGAGGAGGAAGCTGTAGATAATTAAGCCAGTGCTTTAGTAAAGTAATGATGTTTACATTTTCCAATTTCTTTGCCTTTCTTTTCATGGGTGTTTAGGAAGCTAGCGATGTTAATCAAATCTTTTTTTGCAATGAAGTAGATTCCCTATTCAGTACTCCCGAGACTGCGCATGTGATTCTATCGTACCGTAGTTGCTGACAGGAAAATAAAAGAAAACCTGATCTCAAAACAGAAAAAGAAATCCTTTTTTCATCTTGTTTTCATGATCGATGTGATGTTGGCTGGTTCCTTGCATATGAGGAGGATCGTGGGAAGAAAAGAAGATGGTTTTGGTAGTTACTGAGATGTTTAGTAAACTGACTATAGTTAACCGTTCTTTTTATGTTGGCCGTAGCTCTTTTTCTATTTCTCATCCGTCCATTTGGAATGATCTCCCTCTCTCACTTCGCCAAAAGCCTTTATTTGATACTTTCAAATCCAGATTCAAGACACAGTTATTTCCGACCTAGTGCCTTCTCCCATAGCTACATCTTTCTACCTGTTCCTACTTTCAAGACATCCCCATCACCCTGCTTAAATAATAGCGATGTGTGTGTGTGTGTGTGTGGTGTTTGTAGTGTGTGGTAAACTTAATCTGTTAATTTCCATTGTTGAAGGTCACGCAAGCATTTGATGGTTTGCTAGTAATTTGATTATGTTTTTAAATACAGTGCTCTAAAAATTCCATATAATATTATCTTCTTCCTTCTGCGTGGATGTGTAGTTTCTAATGACAAAAGAGAAGGACGTCTGTGTAAACCAAAAGCCGAATTTCTGTACATTATGTTCCATAAAACATTGGATTTTGGATTAAATAAAAATCAGCCAGAAATTCTGTCTTTTATTTGATTAATTTCTAGATCTGCTGTCAATTAAACGCGGTTGACACTTAGGAAACATCGTGCTTTGCAAGTCAAGTTATGCAAAAGTCTGTAATCAAAAGTTTAGAATTGGGTGTTAAGATTCTCTTCAACCTAAGATAATTAAAGACATGGGGAAATCGAGTCTTGGGAGCACTTGATGGATTAAGGGTAAAGAGTTTTACAGCATCCTGAGTAAATAGGTATGCAAACCTGTCCGTGCCTTACTTTATATTCGTGTTTTGTTGTAATTCTTGTGCGTTCCTCAGCTTAACACTCTGGGGGCCACCCAAAATGTGCACTCTGACTCACTCATCCCACCTGGGAATCACTGTGAGATTGAAATTGCACACTGAGTGAGAGGTTTGCGGTGTACGACTGTTTTTAAGTACCTCGCCATATAGGCAGCCATACTCCGACTTCAGAGGATTTTTCTCCTTTCAAGAAGAGTGCAGGTTGTTATGTGAAGAGCTTGTCATGGCTGAAGGCAATCTCAACACATTTTGCAACATAACATTTTAGTGTAGTCCTTGGCAATCGGCTGACATCAATAACTGACACAGCTTTTGGCCCAGGCCAAATATTCGTGTGTTGTTGTTGTGGTGGTGATTCATATTATATTATTGTTCCATTAGAAATTTCTGATGTAGGAGTATTCGTGTCTACACGCATCAGGAATATCGAATATGCTTATTAAGAAGTCTGTAAAACATGTAAGCATTGAGTAGGCTGAGAAAATCACAAAAATATCCTAACGTTCCACTTTAGGTCAGATCAAGCATACGCTAGACTGGGTTTTAATCTTGACAGATTCCTTGTAGCGAATAAGTTACGGAATATTCTGCACGACTGTGCCATCTCTTCTTTGAGAAAGAAAGGGAAACCAAGAGGATGAATGTCCATCCATACTTTTCATACAGTTAGCTGTTGTGTTCGACTTAATATCGCTTTCGTGTTTATCAACAAGAGTTATGATTTGAAGCTTCGCTGTTTTCCATCTTATTTTTTAAATCAGAAAACTGCTTCATAAACTCCATATTTTGTTGTAAATAACTATTTGGGGATATTCAGTATGAAAAGCCTCAACTTCAGTTTTATTTCATGACTGGTGCTTGATAGGCATTTAGGGCACGTAAGAGAGCCTATGGCAGCTAAAAAGTTGTTTTTGGCGTTTCCCAGCTCAACTCCCCAAAACATACACTCTGACTCACCCATCCCAACAAGGAATCACTGTGGGAGTGTAAGAACACACTGGATGAGAAGTTAGTACGTATTATGACCGTTTTCAAGCATTTCGCTGTTATAGGGCAGCCATACTCCAATTTTAGAGGATGCTTTGCCCTTGAAAGTACAGCGCTGGCTGCATATACTGGGAGCTTATGACTGAAGACAAATTAATATCAACTTTTCAAAGCACACACAGCACTCTATCAAAGCAGGTATTGGCATTTAGCTTACATCAAATGCTGACAAAGCTTTTGACCTGGACCAAGAACGCACTAGCGTAAACCCAAAAAATACCATTTAGAAAAAAAAAGAATCTAGTATGCATCATATACAGACTTAAATTCGCCCCTTTGTCAAAATACAAACTCAGTACCCACCATCTGGGCAAGGCTACTACTAGACCAAAGCCTTAATGTTGTGGTCAAAGTGCAACATTCCTGTCTTGTGAGTCATCATTAATTTGTTTTGGTACAGAGAATTCCCAAGTGACCAGGATACACATTCTGGGGCTGCTGATCATCAGGATACGGCTGTTGTTACAGTAGGCTAGTACCTCCAGTTAACTTAAGAGTCTTCATACCAACGTCACGTTTACCCAGGGGCAATGGCCTGAAGTTGGGGTGTCAAAATCGCTTTTCTTTACTGCTGAAATGAGCAGCCCCCTTCCTTCCTTCCTTCCACCTTCCTCTCTCTCTCTCTCTCTCTCTCTCTCCCCCCCCCCCCCCCTCTCTCTCTCTCTCTCTCTCTCAAAAATCCCTTTTCTTTACTGCTGTGGGCAGCCTCCCTCCCTCCCTCCCTCTCTCTCTCTTTTTCTCTCTCTCCATCCCTCCTGTTTTGCGTAACTTTAACCACCTGTCCACGGCAGAAGCTCATGCAGTAAGGCCTAGGCCTAGGGGTGTATATAGAGTATCTGTGAGGGAGGGAGAGAGGGAGGGCAAGAACCCCCCCCCCCCCCCCCCCCCCCCCCCTCCCCCCCCCCGTGAGTCCAATGTAGGTCAGGGCATGCGCCCTGCTCGTGACAGTGGACACTTTGGCCACGCTTGGAAGATTTGGAAGATTCCCTTTCTGATCCCTCCGCTTTTATTCAGACACAAGCACAGCTGTTTTTGTCAGAGATAATGTTATAAAGTACACTACTACTACTACTACTACTGCTGCTGCTGCTGCTGCTGCTGCTGCTGCTGCTGCTGCTTCTGCTGCTGCTTCTCCTGCCGCTGCTACTGCTGCTGCTTCTGCTGCCGCTACTGCTGCTGCTGCTACTACTGCTACTGGTACTGCTGCTGCTGTTGTTATTGTAAGTAACGTTATCAGTACTACTACTACTACTACTACTACTACTACCGCTGCTGCTGCTGCTGCTGCTATTACTACTTCTACTCCCACCACCACCACCACCGCGTACTTGGATCATGGATTAATTTAAAACTGCTGAGGTTCACCAATGGTGTGATTTTGCGCATGCGACTGTTTACCCATTATTACCATATCCACAATCCGCCTTCGGGGATAATCACCCCTGTAAAGATGGCTTCACTTCTTTTGGACTTCTTGTCTTTGGTATTACGTTTTTCAAATAACAATGTCTCAGGTCAGTTTGAAGCTGGCGGAGCCTGTTCCCTCTCCTGATTGCATAATGCATGCTAGGTATGTTCCTGTTCCACATGCACGTGGCCCCACTGCTGGTCTGTTCTTCTACCAAATAATGGAGAGGTGTTAACGTGTGAAAAAGATGTTCTGCCTACCTTTGAGCGAGGGAACCAAACTGTTCTCCCATCCTGTAGACCTTGAGTGGTGGTTTGGGTGCTAGTCTTTCGGATGAGACGATAAACCGAGGTGCCGTGTGCCAGCTACACACATTTTACGCAAGTAAAATAGCCTCAACATCAGCTCTAGCGGTTTGGCTGACATAGACAATCATCCCAACTAATTTGGTCAAATAGACCTATCTAGCGATACGTTCACTACCTGAACAACAACCAACACACAAAGATGTATAGCAAAACATAGCATTTTTCGTGGGCCCAATAAAGATTCACACTTTTTAGTAGAGAAAAAAGGTAAGCCCAGGACGTTGTCACTCAGGAGCCCCGTGCAGTAACATAAAGCCCAGTTTATTTGTTTGGGGGTGGTGGGTGGAGGGACGTGTTGCTCCTTGGTTAGAGCTCCAAGGTTAACCAACGGTGAGATTTTGGGTATGGGGCCGTTTCTTCCCATCACGAAGGTAGCCGCATTCCGACTTCAGGGATGCATGCTGGGTATGGTATGTTTGTGTTTACGTAACCCACCATCTTAAACGCACATATTTGATCGCCTGTATGTGCATATATACACGAAGGGAGTCAAGGCACTGGCATGTCTGCACTTGAAGTTGACATGGGAGATGGTAAAAAATCCCCACCAGACGCCACAGTGATTCCAACCCATGACTTCTTTGGACCCATGTGGAGTGAAGTGGAACTGTCTTACCCCCCCCTAGCCTCCATGGTTTGTTTGTACACAAAGGGTCCAGCCCACTCTACCACCACTACCACCACCACAGCCCTGTCCAGTTGGAACTTTTAAACAGGCCATTACAACATATAACAACAAAGGACCTACCAACCTATCCCCTCCCTCCCTCTCTCCTTCAGTCAGTCCAACAACTTTTAAGGGCAAGAGAAAGGGAGAGATGGGGGTAGGAGGCAGGGGAGCGGAGAGAAGGGAGGGAGGGAGAGGACGAGTAGGACACAGAAGATGTTCAAGCAAAAGGTGAAAAAAAAACCCTCTCTCTTCCCTCCCCTCCTCTCCCCTGCTGATTTACGATTGGTCCCCTAAGGTGCTTCATGTGGAGGAGGACCCTAGCTGCAGGTTGTGTCACATTTCTGCCTAAGCTGATGACCTCTTATGCAAGGCTCCCTCTCCCCCCATCTCCTCCCCCACTCCCCCTCTGGCCTTTGACCTTGCCCCCTTTAACTCTCCCAACCCCCCTCCCTCCCTTCTTCCTCTTGACCTCTCCTCTATTCCTCAGCCCCCCCAACCCCCCCCCCCCCCCCCCCCCCCCACTCTTTTGGACTTTGCCTCTTCTCTCTTGCTATTACGTCCATCCTTAACACTCTTACGTGACAATCCTCTCTTCCCTCATGTTTGTTGATATACTTGTTACAATAACTAAGAGTTGTTGTGTTACTACAAGTCTACATCTTATGAGAGAGAGAGAAAGGCAAACAATAGCTAGGGTGAGGAGTATAGTGTCGTGAAGTGTGTAGTCTAGAGAGAATTACCATCCTTTAGTCAGTAGCTCGACAGAACATGTTCTATGTATACATGTCGCTTCTTTTCACTTCGTTTACATCACCTGTGTACTCCCTCTCTCTCTCCCTCTCTCTCTCTCTTCCCCCTACCCCCTCCCCCCGCCCCCCCCCCCTCCTCTCTCCCCCCCCCCCCCCCCCTTTCTCTGTATTTCACAATCTGTGTTTATGGAAGGAAATTATCATCAACCACTTACTCCTCCCTTCTCTTTATTTGACACAATCTTTGTTTGTCAAAGATAATTATCATCAGCTACTTTCTCCCTCCTTCTCTTTATTTCATAATCTTTGTTTTATCGTCGACCATTATCATCAGTTACTCGAGTACTTACTTACAAAGCTCTCGTAAGTTGTTGTTGGGATAGTAGACACGGTTCTTAGGTACGTGCTAAATGAATGAAGTCCTAAGGTGTCAGGATACTGGAAGGAGAGAGAACCCGTGACAAGTTTGTGTTGACAGGTTTTCTTGGTTGTAACTGTTTGTCGCCTTTCTTTGCAAACATTTTGCTGCCAGTCTGATTGAACACCAACTGTAACAGACTTTCTTCTTCTTGTTCTTCTTGTTCTTCTTCTTCGTTGTCGTCGTCGTCGCTGTTGTTGTCGTCGTCCAACGCTAAGACAGTAACTATTGTTGTCTTGTTTTATATATGATCGAAAATGTGTCACGTTGTAATAGGCTTTCAAAGAGAGACTGATGTTTTTGTGTGTGTGTGTGTGTTTGTGTGTGTGGTGTGTGTGTGTGTGTGTGTGTGTGTGGTTGTGTGTATATATGTGCGCGCGCGCGTGCCTGTCTGTCTGTCTCAAAGACACAGACAGACAGACGGGGCACATGCACATACGCACACACACATGCACACACTTACACACAAACCCACACACATACACACAGAAACCCACATACGCACGCGCACACACACACTCACGCTCGCGCGCGCACACACGCACGCACGCGCACGCACACATATTCTCACACGAGTGCGCGCACGCACATACACACATTTGTTATAGTTATATCATAAGCTATATTAGCATTTCTCGTGTATTTAATTGTTGTTATGATTGTTTAGTTCTTTTCTATGTACTGTTTAATTAAGTTATTTAGGAATAGATATCCATTCCACTGCATACATCCATCAACTTAAGTCCCCCTCCCCTTCCCGTCGTCTAATATCACTTTGAGTGAACAGACGTAAAATCGAAGTAACAACAACAATAACAATAACAACACACACACAGGAACACGCGTGTACACACACACACACACACACAGGAACACACATTCACACACACACACACACACACACACACTCACACTCACGCACAAACACACATTCATCCATTGATTAATTCATTCACTCACTCACTCACGCACACCCAAATACACTCACGCAGATGCACACGCACGCACGCACACGCGTTCGCACACAGACACACACATACTCACATATACACACACGCAGGAACACGCGCGCGCGCACACACACGCACAGGCGTGCGCGCGCACACACACACACACAAACAGACACACAAACAGACACACACACATACACATGGTTGATTAATTCACACACACATAATTGATAAATTCACACACACACACATACACACACACTCACACACACATTCATTCATTCATTCTTCGTTCGTTCGTTCGCTCGTTCGTTCATTTACAAATGCACAAGCAAATGCGAAAAGGGAGACAGAAGGATGCAGGAAACAGGCAGGAGGTGGAGGAGGGAATACGATTCGCCATTCTGCTCTCAGTTTCCCTTTTCTGACAGAAAAAGAAACGCACGGAATTATGAAATGAAATATCAAAGTGCATAGATCTACTAGGCCTACACTACACGAGCAGCCAGGCACATGTGAAACAAGACTGTGTAGGCCTAACAGAACTCAGAGTTCAGTATTTCTCTCTTGCCAACAGGCTCTACTCTCTCACTCCCTGTCCTCAACTTCTGGCCAATTTCTGTTTTCGACACAATTTTAATCCTTTTCACTTCCATGTGATGGGGTACCGTCTTTATACTGCTGTAATAAAACAGGAGATAAGGGTACCATCTTTATGCTGCTGTAATAAGACAGGAGATGGGTACCATCTTCATACTGCTGTAATAAGACAGAAGATGGAGGGTACCATCTTCATACTGCTGTAACAAGACAGGAGATGGGTACCTTCTTTATGCTGCTGTAATAAGGCATGAGATGGGTACCGTTTCCATACTGCTGTAATAAAACAGGAGATGGGTACCATTTTTATGCTGCTGTAATAAGACGGGAGATGGAGAGTACCATCTTCATACTGCTGTAATAAGACAGGAGATGGGTACCATCTTCATACTGCTGTAATAAGACAGAAGATGGAGGGTATCATCTTCATACTGCTATTACAGCAGTATATTTGTCCTAGCAGAGGTTGGGTATCATCTTCATACTGTTGTAATAAGTCAAGGGATGCGTACCATCTTCATACTACTGTAATAAGTCAAGGGATGCGTACCATCTTCATACTGCTGTAATGAGATAGAAGATGGAGAGTACCATCTCCATACTGCTGTAATAAGTCAAGGGATGCGTACCATCTTCATACTGCTGTAATAAGTCAAGGGATGCGTACCATCTTCCTACTGCTGTAATAAGACAGAAGATGGACGGTACCATCTTCATACTGCTGTAATAAGGCAGACGGGAGATGGGGGTACCATCTTCATACTGCTGTAATAAGGCAGACGGGAGATGGGGGTACCATCTTCATACTGCTGTAATAAGACAGAAGATGGACGGTACCATCTTCCTACTGCTGTAATAAGACAGAAGATGGAGAGTACCATCTTCATACTGCTGTAATAAGACAGAAGATGGAGAGTACCATCTTCATACTGCTGTAATAAGACAGAAGATGGACGGTACCATCTTCATACTGCTATTACAGCAGTATATTTGTCCTAGCAGAGGTTGGGTATCATCTTCATACTGCTGTAATAAGTCAAGAGATGAGTACTGTCTTCATACTGCTGTAATAAGTCAAGGGATGCGTACCATCTTCATACTGCTGTAATAAGACAGAAGATGGACGGTACCATCTTCCTACTGCTGTAATAAGACAGAAGATGGACGGTACCATCTTCATACTGCTATTACAGCAGTATATTTGTCCTAGCAGAGGTTGGGTACCATCTTCATACTGCTGTAATAAGTCAAGAGATGAGTACTGTCTTCATACTGCTGTAATAAGTCAAGGGATGCGTACCATCTTCATACTACTGTAATAAGTCAAGGGATGCGTACCATCTTCATACTACTGTAATAAGTCAAGGGATGCGTACCATCTTCATACTGCTGTAATGAGATAGAAGATGGAGAGTACCATCTTCATACTCCTGTAATAAGACAGAAGATGGAGAGTACCATCTTCATACTGCTGTAATAAGGCAGACGGGAGATGGGGGTACCATCTTCATACTGCTGTAATAAGATAGAAGATGGAGGGTACCATCTTCATACTGCTGTAATAAGACAGAAGATGGGTACCATCTTCATACTGCTGTAATAAGACAGAAGATGGGTACCATCTTCATACTGCTGTAATAAGATAGAAGATGGAGAGTACCATCTTCATACTGCTGTAATAAGACAGAAGATGGGTACCATCTTCATACTGCTGTAATAAGATAGAAGATGGAGAGTACCATCTTCATACTGCTGTAATAAGACAGAAGATGGAGAGTACCATCTTCATACTGCTGTAATAAGACAGAAGATGGACGGTACCATCTTCATACTGCTATTACAGCAGTATATTTGTCCAAGCAGGAGATGGGCACCATCTTCATACTGCTGTAATAAGACAGGAGATGGACGGTACCATCTTCATACTGCTGTCACGAAAGATAAGATGGACATCGTCTGCATACTGCTGTGGTAACGTATGAGACCAGCATCACCTCCATTCTGCTCTAAGGCAGCAAGCAGGAGATGGGTCTCAAACTCATTCATTCTGTAGGTTCAGGGGTTCTCTTGATATTTGCTCTCAGTATCGTTTTTTGACAGAAAGAAATGCACGAAATTATGAAATGAAATATCAAAGTGCATAGATCTACTACTATACACGAGCAGCCAGGCACATGTGAAACAAGACTGTGTAGGCCTAACAGCCCAGTTCACTATTTCTCTACGATAACTGATTAACTTACAGGAAAAATTTACACACTTACATACCAGCTAGCAAGGAGGAGATCGATTTCATGATCATTCTATAGGGTGCAGGATAGCCAGTGGTTAGAACGTTGCGCTGGTGATGTGTCGGCCCGGGATCGAGCCACCACCAGGCCTGTTCTGCCTGTCGGAGGAGAGGCCATGGTGTGCCGGTAGGAATACGATACATGATAACAAAGGCGGCGAGAAAGAGAAGGAGGAGAAGGAGGAGGAGGAGAGAAGAAGAAGAAGAAGAAGAAGAAGAAGAAGAAAGAAGAAGAAAGAAGAAGAAGAAGAAGAAGAAAAAGAAGAAGGAGGAGGAGGAGGAGAAAGAGGAGGAGGAGAAGAAGAAGGAGGAGAAGGAGAAGGAGAAGAAGAAGAAGAAGAAGATAATTCACACTTTTAATCAGTATTCTCTGTCAAACTGGACTCAGCTGCACGCTGTCGATATTAGTCACTTGATTTGGCCACACACTGGAACTATGGCGTAACCCATTGAGGGACAGGGGACACTATCCATCTGTCCACCATCTGCCCCCCTACCCCCTACCCCCTCTCCTACCAGTCCCCTGCCGTAAATCGACTCAAACTTCCTTGAACCCCCTACCCCCCAGTTTTGCCCCCAGGACAAATTTGTTATATACTTCTAAACACGCATGACATCTTTCTGCATTCTTAATACAAGGGTAAGGGGGGGGGGGGGGGAAGGGGGGGGGGGGGGGGGGGGGGGGGGGGGGGGGGGGGGGGGGGTAGGGGAGTTCTTGTCGAGATGCTGTCAGCTATTTCATAGCGATCTGGGGGTGGGGAAGGGGGTGGAGGGGGGGAGAGGGAGAAAAAGAAGAAGAGCTGTAAGCGGGAGAATTTTTTTTTATTTAAAGAAAAATGAATTCCGAAGAGGAACAATTGAGACGAAGAAGAATTCCGAAGAAGAACAAGAACAACAACAATAACAACAACAGCAAGAAGAAAAAAAAGAAGAAGAAGAAGAAGAAGAACAAGGTGTGCATTCATTTTTCACGACCAGTGGAGATTGATTAGAACAGTATTTTATATTTGCGGGCTTATTTCTCTCAGTTTTTTTCACCCAAAACTTCCTCCTAGCAAACCTGCCCCTCCTCTTTCATTTCTGACTTGGTAAAAGGTAAAGGTGTCCAGTAAACTATGTGGTCGTAGGGAAGCGAGGCCTCAGAGACCTCAACTTCTCTAGGGGCCAGCATATTGAGGGCGGCGCCCATCTCCTCTCCCTTGCTGCTTTACCTTCCCTGACCGTAAAGAGGCAGGTACCCATTTACAGCTGGGGGAACTGGGGGACTGTACTGAAGCCAAGGCGCGCAAACGGTCACCCATCCAAGTGGTAACCACGCTTGACGCTGCTTATCTTTGGCTGGGGGGAAAGCGAGTGCTCTGAGCACTGAGCTATCTATCCCGTCCCCATGGACGAAACGAAATTCTTTAAGTGTATGAAAAATAAGCCTAATGATCATCAGCATTCACACTTTACCATCTCGTACATAACGTTTTGCTTAGATGTGTGTGTGTGTGTGGTGTGTGTGTGTGTGTGTGTGTGTGTGTGTGTGTGTGTGTGTGTGTGTGTGTGTGTGTGTGTGATAAGATACACTTGTTAACGTATCATCAATCGATTGAATGTAAATTTGTCATATCGGTTCATGTACAATGCAATTTACATTTAAGAGTGCATACTTCTTATGACATGGGCTTTCAAGTTTACATAATTTCAGGCATTTACATTTTTCTTGTGTAACATTATCAGTCTCGTCTTGATTCTCTCTCTCACTAAAAATTTATATGACTGTTTACTATGATTGTATATATTCATAATTTCATGTAACTTTCTTTGTGTGTTGCCATTTCAGTTTGTTTTCCTCTTGCTTTTAAGTGATTGGGTTTTTTCCCCTCTTTATCCTGGTATAGTTTACAAACATCCTTCTACGAGACCAGGTCTAAACTCTATCCTCCCTCCAGTATTCAAAATTATTCCTCCCCCCCCCCCCCTCCTGCCTTCTCCCTTCCTCCTTTACACCCCCTTCCCCTATCTTCCCTCCCTCTTCTCTCACACTCTCCCTTCCCTCCCCCCCCCCCCCCCCCCCCCCCCCCCCTAATTCCAGCAGAGAAAAGTGAGTCAGTTACGCAGTCTTGGAAGTAGAGGCCATGGGGACCTCAGCTGGCCAGCCCCACAACACAACCCACACCATCCTGCTATAGGCTGGCCTAGCCGTGGCAAGAGGCTGCTAGAGCAAGAGAGAGCGAGAGAGAGAGGCCAGTACTACTACTACTACCTCTGTTATGTCAGAGAGGGAGGAAAAGGCGGGCAGTACAGCAGGGCTAGGCTACAGTGCAGAACAAGGTCACTCCTACCCCCCTGACGCAATGTTTGGGTGTCTGGGTCAACTGCTGGCCACCCACCCTGCTGGTACAGTAGCTTAGGCTAGTGGAGGCACACAGCAGCTACTAGGCTAGAAACAGCTAAGCACTTCCAAGGGAAGGAGGGAAGGGGGAAAGATTCTCATGTAGTAGGGATTAGAGTAAAACTCTAAACTCTATCCTCCCTCCAGTAGTCAAAATTATTCATTCTCCTCCCTCCTGCCTTCTTTCTCCCTTCCTCCTTTACACCCCCTCCCCTTCCCCCATCTTCCCTCCCTCTTCTCTCACACTCTCCCTTCTCCAACTAGAAGTAACTAGGCCTACTAGAAAAGGAAAGATAGTCTTTTTTCTGTGTTTTCTTCTTTGTTGTTGTTGTTTTGTTCCTCGGCTGCAATTTCGAGGTTTACCACTGATGAGATTTTCTTTGTTTGTTGTTGTTGTTGTTGGGGTTTTTTTCCGCATAATTTTATATGCAAGAAGAATACGACCCTATTTTGCTTACCAGTAAGGCAGCCGCATTCCGACTTCAGGGATAATGTCTACGCACGACCTCAGTGTGCATGCATTTTTTTTTCCTTCATCCGTTCTTAACCAGTACAGATGGCCTTCTCTTCCAAAAGGTGGAACGGGTCCTAACGTGTGGGTAACATGTTCTGCGTACGTTCGCACACGGGGCTTTTGTTTACAGTCTCATCTGAAGGATTGGGGGGAGGGGGGGGGGGGGTTGCGGTCTGTACTGATGTGATGTTAACTCCATGGGAAAATCCCCTTGAGTCGGTTGTGGCTCAAACCTGGGCTACCTCCTCCCCCCCCCCCACCCCCCCCCCCCCCCCCACCCCCAATATTCTTATAAAAGTGAGAAATGGTTTAGAAAAGGAAGGACTTTTAGAGTCAAGAATTTTTTGTTGTTTATCGACAGTTTCGACAAAGAAAGGTTAGAAGACAATTTTATGTGTAAGAGTGAACAGCTGCAGCAAGCAACAAAGACATTCTTGTACAGTAGTAGCCAATAGTTCGGGTAAAGGAAAGATCTTTAGAATCAAGATCTGTAAATTGTTTTCTCGTCAGTTTTGACAAAGAAAAGTGAATCGCAAAGTATGTGAATAGAAGGTGAGCGCCTGCCACGGTAGTGGCAAAAAACACTCTTGGGGTAGTCAGCACAGGAAACGTAAAGTACAACCCTCACGAGTCAACAGTCTTTTGATGATAGCCTAGCTTTGACACCGAAAAGTAAAATCATGTATTACAAGAGGGTAAGGTGACTAAGAGTCTACAGAATTCCTCCTTTCCCTTGCTCTCACTACCATCCAACCAAGCTGCTTGTTCTTGTTGTAAATATAATCAAAACAGTAACGAGCAACTTACCGCTCTAGTGGGAAATGGAGGAACATTAGAAAGTCTGGATCTGTTGTTATTATCAACCATTGCACAGTTTTAACGAGGTAAAAGTAAAAGTCAGACAGGGTAGGGCAAGCGAACAACTAGCCTAGTGTAGTACAGCCTGCTAGGCCTAGCTTAACGAACAAAGGTGATAAGTAACAGCAACTTTCCAATAGTGTAGTGAGAAAGAAGAAAGAAAGAAAGGAAGAGTGTTAAAAGTGGAGGTCTGCTGTTGACTGAGGACTGTCGACAGTTGGGTGACAAAAGAAGAGGAAACAGAGAGAGAGGAGAGAGGGGTGGAAGGGAGGAGAGAGAACGAGAGAGAGAGAGAGAGAGAGAGAGAGAGAGAGAGAGAGAGAGAGAGAGAGAATGACAAATTCTTTTAATTTCGAGGATAATGAATAAGCACACATGTGCTGTTTTTACATCCAGTCCCCGCCCGTTAGGGATACATCTTAATAAAATAACCCAATAGAGAGAGAGAGAGAGTGTGTGTGAGAGAGAGAGGGGGGGGGGGGGGGAGGGGGAGGGAGAGGGAGAGAAGAGAGGGGGGGGGGAGAGAAAATGAAAGGGATTTTTATTTTATTTATTCTTTTATATCGAGGATAATGGAATAAGCACTCATGTGCTTTTTTACATTCAGTTCCCGTGTGTATTCAGTTTTGTAAATTTTGTCATCTATTCCCAGAGAGGGAGAGAGAGGGAGAGAAAGAGAGTGGTGGCTAGCACTAGCTATACTACGAGTGGTCACAGACTGGCCTGCACACACACACACACACACACACACACACACACACACACACACACACACACACAACACACACAACACACACACACACACAAACAGCCATCAAAGGGACTCGAGCTCTTGCCCATCACCAGAAGCTTGTTGACAGACAATCCTTTGACTAGGAACTGGTATATTAGCCATCACATAGTAAGGGCATCAGGGGGTGGGAAGGAGGGTAGGGTGGGGGGCGGAATGAAGGATGGAGGGGGGCGGAGGGGGGAGGGGGGGGGCAGGAAGGAGTCTGGGTCAAGATCTGTTGATTGTTGACAAGTTTGTGACTGGGAGAGGTGGGGGTAGGGGTTGGGGTGGGGGGTGGGGGGGATGGGGTGTGTGAAAAGGGATGAGGGTGGTGGTGGTGGTGGTGGTGGTGGTGGTGTGTGTGTGTGTGTGTGTGGGGGGGGGGGGGGGTGGGGGTCAGGGTTGTTAATCTTTGTATGACGATGTAATGCGGGCTATTAGAGGGTGGTGAACTTGAGGGGGGGTGAGCGGGGTGCAGGGGGGGGGGGGGGGGGGGGGTGGAAGAAAATTACCATGACTGGTTCATCTTTGCAGGGTGTGTGTGTGTGTGTGTGTGTTGGGGGAGGGGGGGGGTGGTAGGGTAGTTTAATGTTTGTAGGGTGGATCGGTGGTCTAGAGGTAACGCGCCTGTCTAGAAAGCGAAAAGTCCGGGTCTGAAGTGTGCGGCGGTTCGTACCCCGTTTGGACCGGAAATTTTTCCCCCATCCATTAGACCATGAGTGGTGGTCTGGGCGCTAGTCTTTCGGATGAGACGATAAACCGAGGTCCCGTGTGTTACACGTAATTATTTAGCGCACGTAAAAAACCCCACGGCAACAAGAGAGTTGTCCCTGGCAAAATTCTTAGAAAAAAGCCACTCTGATAGGGAAACAAATACAGCTGCAGAAAAAAAAAGAAAAAAAAAGAAAAAAAAAGGGTGAAAGGGTGGCGCAGCGCTAAGTAGCGACGCGTTCTCCCGCTTTCCCCGGGGAGAGCAGCCCGAATTTCAACTTAAAGTGGTATGAAATAAAATCTGAGCGCTTTGATTTGTTGCTTTACAAGATTCAGCGCTATATAAATTCCATACATTATTATTATTATTAGGGGGTGGGGGTGAGGTGGGGGGCTTTACGTCATTTTTTGTTGATATTTTTAAGACAACCAGAGCTGTGCATGAGCGGGAAACACTAAATCCGAGGAACAGTTGTTGTTGTTATTGCTATTATTGTTATTGTTGTTGATGATGTTGTTGCTGCTGCTGCTGCGTTGAGCGTTTATCCAGCTGCACCTTGGGGGGTGACCCTGAACACGCACTCTTTCTCACACATCACCCATGACACTCTCTGTGAGAGTTCACAGACACTGGAGGAGCGTGTACGACTGGTTTCAAATACCCTGTCATAAAGGCAACCATACTCCGACTTCAGAAGATATTTAAAACGAAATGACTGGATTTTTTTTCTCGGCTTCGCTGAGATTCCCTCGAAAGCCATAAAACTGTTAATCAGTTTTTGGTACTAAAATGAATGTTGATTCAGCTGTGGATAAAGATATAAAGGCTTTTATCATTGTTTGCAAGCCACTTTAAAAAAAAAGATCATACCGTAAACAAAGTTCTCTCTCTCTCTCTCTCTCTCTCTCTCTCTCTCTCTCTCTCTCTCTCTCTCTCTCTCTCTCTCTTTCTCTCTGTCTCTGTCTCTCTCTTTGCTACTGCACCTTCTCCCAGTCACGTGTTGAAGCTAGACTAAAGGCAATATCTCTGTGTGATTTTTTAAGTTTCATTTAATTCGATCAGTTCATGAGCAGGAATGCATCTAAAATTACACACACGCACACACACACATGTATGCGCACGCAGGGGCACACACACGTTATATATATCATTTCAGAGTTCAGAGTTCTCTCTCTCTCTCTCTCTCACTCTTTCTCTCTTAAATAGCTCAAGCAAACAGAACAAGATAGGCCTAGTGTTTGGTCTTTGACAAAATTACCTCGAATGACATTTTGACGTTGTTGGTAGGCCTACCACATTTTCCAGACAAATAAATATTGCTTCATCCGCGTGTTTCGCCTTCCTTGAAATTACCTTGAATGATATAACGTTGTTACCCAACATCAACTTTTCGGTACCAAGAAGGTTGCTTCATCAAGTATGGTTATGAGAGTTTAAAGTGTGTTAGTTTTCCCTTCTCGTCATCTGTGTTGATAAACTAGCTATAAGGTAAACACGGCTCTTTCTGAACAGGACAACTCAAACAACTACAGCAAGGGGAAGGGGGGGGGGGGGGGGGGGGGGGGAGATCCGTTGTCTAGAGGTAACGCGCCTGTCTAGGAAGCGAAAAGTCCGGGTCGGAAGTGTGCGGTGGTTCAAATCCCGTTTAGACCCAACACTCCCCCCCCCCCCCCCCCCATCCATTAGACCATGAGTGGTGGTCTGGGCGCTAGTCTTTCGGGTGGGACGATAAACCGAGGTCCCGTGTGTTACGCATCATTATTTAACGCACGTAAAAGAACCCACGGCAACAAGACAGTTGTCCCTGGCAAAATTATGTAGAAAAAAGTCACTCTGATAGGGAAACAAATACATTGCAGACAGGAAAAAGAAAAGAAAAAGGGTGGCGCTGCTATTGTGGCGACGCGCATTCTCCGGGGAGAGCAGCTCGAATTTCACGCAGAGAAATCTGCCGTGACTTAAAGTCATATAAATAAATAAATAAATAAATAAATAAATAGTGGTAAGAGCGTTGCGTTTGTGATCTGACGGCCCAGGATTGAGCTACAGTTGAAGCGCCCGTTCAAGGGTGTGTATCTTTCTTTTTCGCTGGAGTTGATTAACACCAGTACCGACTCCTTCTCCCCTGAATGTCCTTTGGGATAGGATTATTATAAACTGAGGTCTGTGTGTGAACACAGGCAGAACGTCTTGCGCATATGTTATTCAAAACCCGTTCCGGCTTTCGGAAGAATAGGCCTTTCCATGCCGGTGGGAATGGATGAAATTTTTTTTACAAAACTCCATGTACACTGATAACGTGTTCAGACATCATCCTCAAAGTCGAAATGTGGCTATCTTAAAATGGTGGGCAAAAACGGTCGTATGTGCAACACTTTTATCATTGGTGAACCCGAGAGCTCTAAACAGAGGAACAACAACAACAACAGCAACAACAACAAAAACCCACAAAAAATCCCAACCAACCAAACAAACCAAAACATAACAACCAAGACTTCTGTATCACCTTGTTGAGGTTTTTACCCAAAATAATGTCGTAAAAGGACATACAACTCAACACTAATCAACCATATGGCTCGTTTAGGTTCTTCAAAGTACGCCTGGGTCAATGATATGTTTCAATAGGATGTTATACCCAAGGTCTTGGCATGGCCTGTTGGTGATGTATGTCCCGCATGCCCAGTGGGTATGCATGTAGGGAAGATAGGCCACAAGATCTGTGTGGCCGATGGTCGTCAGAGGCCATTGAAGACGTCCCTACATGGTCACTTTGGCAAGTGTCTACATTAGTGCTAGGAACATAGACAAAGCTTTCGACGATAATGATTGTGTCTGGGGTCAGTTACAGCTCTGTAACTTTTGTTTGCGTAGCTGCTGGGTGCTAGTAGCAGTTATACCAGTTGATGTTGATCCTGTATTTTAGCCGAGAGGCAAGAATCTGTAATATCAAATTCAGCCATTATATCAGTCATTCATTCATTCATTTATTCATTCATTGGTTCGTTCATTCATTTTTCCATTCATTCTATCGTCTATTTAGTTTACAGCTTAACCAGCTACTGAGGCCTAGAACAGGGCTCATATCCCGTTGACTAAAGTGGATTGTGTAAACAAGTCAAAGTAGAACACTTCTGTGCTATATATACATTGGGAAACATAATTTTAAAAATTGTGTTAGATCGTCGACGTAGGTAAATGCTTTGTTAGTTAGTCAGTTTGTCGTTTAGTTAGTTACGTAGCTAGTTTTCATGTTTGTTACACAGTTAGCTAACTAGTTAACTGGTTGGATGGTTGGTTGGTTAGGTTTGGTTAGTTTTAGTCACCTATTTATCTAGTTTGTTAAGTTAATTAGTTGCACTGTTAACTAGTGTTTATGTCTTAATTTTGATAATTTGTTCAACCATGAAACGATCAAAAGTAGAACCGTTTCCTATTCATTGGGGTATAGAAAAGAAGGAGGTGTGAAGTAAGCAAGATTGTGCATCTCACAGCATGGACAACATTAATAACAACTTCCCTAAAAGCAAAAATCACTCCACCATTCCCCACCCCCCCAAAAAAAAACAAAAACAACAAACAAAACCAAACAAACAAACAAAAAACCAACAACCCAAAACAGACCCCTCACCAAAAAAAGAACCACAAAAAAGAGAATGAAGATAATATCCAGTTGACCTCTTTGTTTTTGAAACCGATGCATTTTGAAAATATATATTCTTGTTATCAACTATTGACAAAAGCGTAAAACCGCTCTTTGTTTTTTAGTTATGATGGGGAAAGAAACCACGACATTAAACAACGTATAACAACTACCCAAACCGACCACAAACAACAACAATATCAACAACAATAAACAAGAAAACCCCAAACCCAACAAACGAAAACAGAAAGACCAACCAACCAACCAACCAGCCAACCAACCAGCCAAACCCCAAACCTCTTAGTTCAGGTTGCAGAGTGTCAGACTCCTTGATGCCGTGCCGGGGTAGTATTAGAAAGGTACCCCCACCCCTTACACTTACTTCCTGGGGTGATTATCCTTGTTGTTATAGTATCATTAAAGTGATACAAAGATAGTGTTATCTTTGGTGAGTATCGAATGAAAAAAAAGTTACTTTGGTGAGAATGAAAAAAAGGTTAATGTAAAATGCTATTCTTTTTGTTCTTCGTCTTTCTTCTACACTTCTTCTTCCTTCTCTTTGACTTTTTTCTTCTTATCAATTTTCTCTTTTCCACCTCCATCTGTTTCTTTCTTCTCTCTCTGCTCGTCTTGAAAAAAAAGTAAACGAAAGGATAATTTTGGAAGTGTTTTCTTCTTCTTCCTCGCAATTCTTCTTCTTCCTCGCAATTCTTCTTCTTCTTCGTCTTGTTCTTCTTGTTCTTGTTCTTGTTCTTCTTCTTCTTTCGCAATGCTTCTTTTTCTTCTTCTTCTTCTTCTTCTTCTTCTTCTTCTTCTTCTTCTTCTTCTTCTTCTTCCTCCTCCTCCTCTTCTTCTTCGTCGTCGTCGTGGTCATCATCATCATCATCTCATCATCATCTTTTTCTCCTCTCCTCCTCCTCTCTTCTTCTTCTTCTTTGTCGTCATTCATCATCATCATCATCATCATCTTCTTCTTCTCCTCCTCTTCTTCTTCTTTGTCGTCGTCGTCGTCGTCGTCGTCATCATCATCATCATCATCATCATCATCATCTCCTCCTCTCCTTCTTCTTTCTGTCCTCCTCCTCCTCCTCCTTTCATTTCGCTTTTCCATCCCTTTGTTCTTCCATCTCTCCATCCTTTACAGGACGGTTTTACGTGGACCTTGTTGGTCTTTCTTCTTTCTCTCTGTTGTGATTTATCGGCTAGCCGCTGAATAACAAAAGACAGCGCGAGGAAGCTTTCATCACTGACCGCAGCAGTAACGAACTGAGGTCAGTCAACCTACATAAAATTCTAATTGAAATCTCTCGCGCTAGTTGAGAGAAAACATCACGATGAATCCATCAGTCCGGTTGTGTCTGCAAGTTTCTTTGGTGCTGAGAGACTTGAGCTGCGTGAATGTATCTGATGCGTCGTTTTGTTTTGTTTTGTTTTGTTTTGTTTTTTGCTTTTCTGTTTTAAAAAAAAAAAGGGGCGGGGGAGGTTGACTCATGCTGTTTGAATTGATCTGATTTGATATTTGTTCTGTTTTATTTTTAAGATTTTTGTTTGATGTCTTTTCTTTTTTTCCTCGGCTTGAGCTCCAAGGTTCAAACGATGGTGAGGTTGTTCCTCAATGTAACGTCTGTTCACATTAAGTGATATTAGATGGTGAGGTATTGTGTGTGTGCATGTGTGTGTGTGTGTGTGCGCGTGCGCGCGCGCGACCGTTTTGCCCACAGGCGACAAAATTGACAAAAACCCCATGCACAGTGGTGTCGCGTTTAAACTCAACCAACAAACTCGGAATGCGGCTACCTTAATAATGGTCCCACACGCAAAAATCTCACTCTTGGGGAACCTCAGAGCTCCAGCTAGCCGAGGAACGAGTAAAAAAAAAAATCGACCCAAACCCAAGACTCCCACACTTGCCTACCACCCACCACTTGTCCTCTTTGGTAGCAGAAAAAACAACAACAAGGCAGGCAGCTATCTCTTCCCCACCAACCATCTACTTTTCTCCACCTTGCCTCACCCGACCCCACCCTCACCTCACTCCAGCCTCTCTTCTCATTCCCTGCCCCTCCTCCCCACTCCACTCCACTCCACCCCCACCCCTCCCCCTCCCCACGAGGACAGAGGTCAGGCAGCTGCGCTTGTTCTGTAGCAGGGTCACGTGTCTTACTGACCCCAAACAGTGCACGTGCTGTCCACTACACCCCACGTCACCGTGTGGATCGATGGCCACTGTGACCTCACTTGGGAACTGGGTCTGCTGATGACTTCATGTGGTTTGTTGTTTATCATCTGTCTTCGCTCTTAGAGCTACAGACCTGCCAGTGCCCCATTCCCTTCGTGTATAAAAAACAACAACCTCGCTCTGCTGCAGATACCTTGTGCTTTAGAATACCTAGATTCAACCAGTCCACCGTTGGCCGTCTCTCTTTCTCTGTTTCTGGTCCATCGATCTGGAATGACCTCCCTCTCTCTCTTCGCCAAAAAGCCTTCTTATGACGCTTTTAAATCCGGCCTCAAGGCACATTTATTTCAGTTCTAAGATTTTCCCATCTTGTTCCATTTCATTTTTGTCCCTGCCCTCAACAGCCCAAACCCCACCCCCCTGCCGGAGTGTACAACCTTTATGTGTGTGCGTGAGTGTGCATGTGTGTGCGTGCGAGCGTGTGTGTATACATTTGAATTTGTAAAAAACAAAACAACAAAATACCCTATTAATTGTAACTGGCTGCATGTGAATAAGTAGGATGAATGAAAGCGCTTTGATTTGTTTTCTGCAAGATATAGCGTTATATAAATTCCATGTATTATTACTATTATTATTATTATTATTATTATTATTATTATTATTATTATTATTATTATTATTATTATCATTATTATTATTTAATTATAATAGTTATATACCCACATATAATGTCCACGTTAAAGATCCTGTCATTTATGTCACGACCTGTGGGTTACAGAAAAAATCCCCAGATACCTAGCATGCATCCTGTAAAAAAAAAGGGGGGAGGGGCGGCGGCTCCTCTTAAGTCGGAACGTGTCGGCTGAAGCCAGTGGGCAGAACTGCAGTGCTCTCTCTCTCTCTCTCTCTCTCTCTCTCTCTCTCTCTCTCTCTTCTCTTCTCTATATATATATATATATATTATATATTTTATATATGTATACATTTTTTTTTTTAATTCTTTTTTTATCGAGAATAATGGAATAAGCACTCGTGTGCTTGGTTTTTTCCCCGTCCAGTCCCCCGTACGCATGCGGTTTTGGTCAATTTTTTTTCATTCGTCCCCACTGACACACACGCAACGGGTTACTCTTCCGAAAAAAGCGGAGCAGGGTTTTAACGTGCGCGCAAGATGCTCTGACTTGATGTGGGTGTGTTGTTTGCAGTCTGCCTTTTCGCTCCCAGTGCTACAGGTCTGCCAGATCCCTGACTCCTCCCTCTCCTGTATAGACAGACCCACCACGCAGAAGATCAAATTAACGTTCACCTTAAAGAGTCTGTCATTCATGTCAGCCAGCGTTTTGTGGGTTACAGAAAAACCGGAGATACCTAGCATGCATCCTGCAGCCCAAATTTCACGCAGAGAAATCTCGTGACTTACAGTGGTATAAATGAAATGAAATAAATGTATTTAATAAAAGAAGCTGGGCTGCTGTCGGAACGTGTGGGCTGAAGCCAAGATGCAAATCTCCTGCAGAGTTGCAGGCTGAGGATAGGAGAAAGCATCCCCACCCAATAAGGGAATGCAGAGGAGAAGAATGAAGACATCAACAAAAAAAAGTGTTTTTTGTTAAATGAATAAACGAAAGTGCGTTTTAAAGAATTAGCAAAAAGAGCAAAATACAGTAACAACAAACAAGAAGTCACACAACACCCACGCGCGCGCGGCGCACACACACACACACACACACACACACACACACACACACACACACACCACACACACACACACACACACACACAACAACAGAAAAGACAATACAACAAACAAAGAAACAAAAAACCAGAATGGACATTTTCTTCCGCAGTATGTACAAAACTTTATGTTACACCCATAGGAAACCTACAATATTTTACCACAAGCAAAACAACTCCCCATCCCCAAACACCCCCCCTAAAATTTGAACATGCATACAAAAGCTATTCCCAGAAAACACCACCACCAACCACCCACCACCCAACCAACCAACCAACCAACCCAACCACCAAACCAACCAACCCAACCAACAAAAACAAACACAGAGAAATAAATAATACAACTAAAGCCACACACACAAAACCAAAAGGAAAACCCGAATCCTAACCACGCTACGCTGCTGCGAGAGGAGTCCTCGTTTTTCCATCAGACAAACTATTCGGTCAGTTACGGCACAGGTATACTGAGGTATCGGGGTATCGGGGTATCGGGTATCGGGGTAGTGGTGACACCTGCACAACCCTGGAGTGCTGTTGGACAGAATCGATCCACAACTCAGCAGCGTTATCTGCCTGCCTCTGTACCCACCCGGAGAAAGCAGCTGCTGGCAGGCCACACGGGAGAACGGGAAAACGCGGTCAGTTACATCAGTCACCAGGAAAGATGGGTGCCACCCGGTCGGTAGTACTGCTGTGCAGGAAGCCTCCTTTTTTTAAATAAAAAAAACCTCAAACACACACACACGCGCGCGCGCGCGCGTGGGAGTGCGAGCGCATGGTGTATGCGAGCACAGACACACACACACACACACACACCACACACCACGTGTGTGTATGCGCGTACAACGCGCACATAAGGACTCTCTCTCTCTCACTGTCTCTGAGTCTCTTTGTCTGTCTCTGTCTGTCTCCTCTCTCTCTCTCCTCTCTCTTTCTCAATTCGGTTTTTTTTTCTTTTTAGTTAGTTAATCATGTTGTGTGCCCAGTCCCCCCTTCCCACTTTCTTCTTGTGAATGGGTTTGAAAACTTACTAGAGTTAATTAACTATCATCATTGTTATTGTCTCTGTCTCTCTTTGCTTGCCTCTCTCTCTCTCTCCCCCTCCCTCCCCCCTCTCTCTCTCTTTGTGCGTGCGTGCGTGTATGTGTGCGTGTGTGCGTGCGTGCGTGCTTGCGTGCGAGTGTGTGTGTGTGGTAACAGTTCAGAGGATTAACACACATTCAACTCAGTGGCTTCAGCCCGATATCATTCATGTCAGGAATAGTGTTGTTATCACCTCACCACGCCATGGCGTTCGTTCATCTGTTTGTCAACACCACACAGACCTTGAGCCTCTTCAAAGTTCAAAGTCAATAAACGTGGCTTCAACTGAGAAGAATCGAACAAAAAAAACACACACACACACCAAAAAACCAACTTCCATAAATGAGGACATGACAACACGAATCATCAACATGAAGCTAGGAATCGGTTGATAGCTTAGTTACCGTTTCTTATTGATATATCAGAAATCTGACTAACGAAGAGAGAGAGAGAGAAGAGAGAGAGAGAGAGAGAGAGAGAGAGAGAGAGAAGAGAGGAGAGAGAGAGAGAGAGAGAGAGAGAGAGAGAGAGAGAGGAGAGAGAGAGAGAGGAGAGAGATCGATCTATATATCTACTATATCAGAACTTGACAGTCTTTGAGATGAACTTGTAGGGGTGTTTTTTTTGGTTAGGATTGGTTAGTGGAGTAAGATTCAAAAGTGTTGAAATTACTTCAAAAGTAAGCAATTTCAATCTCACGGCGATTGCCAGGTGACGAACGTCAGAGCACATTCTGGGTGACCCCCAGAGTGTTAAGCAGGGGAACGCACAGCAACAACTTTAAAATCTAAGTGGTATGATGTAGGAAAGTTTTCTAACTATGTCATATTTAGAAAGCAATCACAATATTAGTTTCAGGATGAGTTTCAAAACCAGCCTTATTTAGCTAAACAAAAAAACACAGTGCTGGTCACAAGATAAATCTGAAAACAATCTTACTTAAAAATATAAATTATAGTGCTGGTCACAAGATGTGTGTGTGTGTGCATAGGAATTTGTTAACATTGTTAAGTGTTATTGGTTGCATGTGTAAGACTAGGTTGAATGCAAGCGATTTGGTTCGTTTTTAAAAGATATAGTGCTATATTGATTCCATTTATATTATCATTAATATTATTATTATTATTGTTGTTATTATTATTAAGATGAATCTAAACGCGATCTCATTTTACAAAACAAACACTATGCTGGTCATAAGGTGTCATTATTTTAGAAACAATCAATAAACAGGATCTGATTGATCAAAAAGTTAGTTTTTGCTTGGTTTCTGAGCTGGAATCTGAAAATCAGTCAATTCTTTAAAAAAAAGATCTACACTGGTTAGTAGAAAGTTTTGTTTTCTCTCTCTCTCTCTCTCTCTCTCTCTCTCTCTCTCTCTCTCTCTCTCTCTCTCTCTCTCTCTCTCTCTCTCTCTCTCCCACCTTCTCTGTGAGGCAACAACAATGGCCGGATTAACACACAGGGGACTCAATGACTCAAGTGACATATCAGGCACACGGTGTTATCAACATGACACAGAGCTCATCTTTAGTCACTACTACCAAACTTTGATCCCCTTCATAGATAACAATGAAATCCACGTGGCTGCCACGAGTACAGAAACAAAAATCCCGATACGAGATTAAAAGGTAAAAGGTGGTCGTAGAGGAGTGAGGCATCAGAAACCTCAACTTCTCAAGGACCCAGGACTATATTGAGGGCGGCGCCCATCTCCTCTCCCTCGCTGCTTTAACTTCCCTGACCCTAAAAATGCAGGTACCCATTTACAACTGGATGGACTGGGGGACTGTACTGAAGCCAAGGTGCGCAAACGGTCACCCATCCAAGTAGTAACCACGCTCGATGCTGCTTAAGCTTAGCTGGGGGAAAGCGAGTGCTCCGACCACTGAGCTATCCCGAGATTACTAGAAGAAGAAATCCCTCAAATAAGAACACAAACATCATCCAGTGAATTGGATTATCGATTTGATATAATAATGCTGTTTGGGTTACCCCTCATAGACAGTATAGCTCTTAAACCATCTCTTGAAGAGTCGGACTAACCCAGAGAGAAATCACACATTGCTAAGATGTTCTGCGAACTTTGATGAGCTTAACTAATCGTGTTTCTGACAATCTTGGATGGAGCAAGCTTCAGCTGGTATGACACTACTTCAAGTCGTACACAGTATGTTGCTGCTGCTGTTGTTGCTGCTGCTGCTGCTGCTATTGTTGCTGCTCCTGTTGCTGTTGTCCTTCGGATGAGACTATAAACCGAGGCCCCGTGTGCGAACGCATGCAGAACATCTTGCGCACAGGTTAAATCCTGTTCCGCTTTTCGAAAGAGTAGGCCATTGTGTGCCGGTGGAAACAGATGAAAAAATTTACAAAACCACATACACACGGGGATTAGATGTAAAAGAAAGGGGGGCGACTGAGTGCTTATTCCGTTGTCCTCGATGACAAAAAAGTCATCTGAGCGCTTTGATTTGTTGCTTTACAAGATTCAGCGCTATATAAATTCCATACATTAT
>CM054142.1:28658579-28681079 GCA_028751875.1 Rapana venosa | reverse complement strand
CCCCCCACCCCCCCACTCACCCACCCACCCCACCCTACCCCCAACCACGGACCAAACGGACAAGGAACGAGAAACAAGAGAAGAAACTGGTATCAGTGACAACACCCATAGATAATACACGTTGGTTCTTCCAAGCAGGCAATTCACCTGCCCCCACAGACCTTACTGATTTTTCATCCATGTTAGGAAGAATTAAAAGAGAGAGAAGAAACAGAGAGGCTGGGGAAGAGTGGGGATGGGGAGAAGTTGAGAGATGGGGAAGGGGTGGGATGGGGTGGTGGGTGGGAGGAGGATGAAGGATCTTTACCCTGGGTATTGTAGGTGATCCAGTGTGAGGAAGATCAAGGATCTATACCCTGGGTATTGTAGGTGATCTAGTGGGAGGAAGATCAAGGATCTATACCCTGGGTATTGTAGGTGATCTAGTGGGAGGAAGATCAAGGATCTATACCCTGGGTATTGTTGGTGATCTAGTGGGAGGAAGATCAAGGATCTATACCCTGGGTATTGTAGGTGATCCAGTGGGAGGAAGATCAAGGATCTATACCCTGGGTATTGTAGGTGATTCGGTGGGAGGAGGATCAAGGATCTATACCCTGGGTATTGTAGGTGATCCAGTGGGAGGAAGATCAAGGATCTTTACCCTGGGTATTGTAGGTGATCCAGTGGGAGGAGGATCAAGGATCTATACCCTGGGTATTGTAGGTGATTCGGTGGGAGGAGGATCAAGGATCTTTACCCTGGGTATTGTAGGTGATCCAAAAGCCAGGCAGGCTACCAGCTTCTTTCTGTTCTTATTTCATCCTTCCTCCGCCACCCCTCGCGCAGAAGGCTGGAAATACGGGTACTGGTAGGAGGAAATGAATACCTGGCCATACCTACAGTCGACTCATTCCCCCGCTTTCTCTCAACAATGATGGCCTTTTGTTTGAGACCGAGTTTTTGCAAAAGAAAGGACCACCTGCTTCCTCCCACTCCTCCTCCTCCTCCATCCTCCTCCAATGGCTGTCACGCTCTTTTGCAAAGCTCGTGGATTTATTAGTGTACATGAAGTACTTGCTACTACCGTACGTCGTATTATCCCTACAATCTAAAGACATTATTGAACAGTGTCAGTGTTGTCCTTTCCGCTCACACTGTCCAGTTTCAGAGGCAGTGAGCTTTGAATTAGCAGAATTATTTACAGGAAAGAAAGTGGGCAGCAGGTGGGTTCCTTGTGTTGGTTTTAATCATTATTGATTCCTTTGTGATGGAGGGCTGAAATAGACATTTCGATTTCGTGTGTTGGTGGGTGGGTAGGTGGATGGGTTGGGATGGGTGGGGTTGGGTTGGGTTGGGTTGGTTGGTTGGTTGGTGTGTTTAGTCGGGTTTTGGTTGACCGGCTGCATTCTGAATTTTCTATCAAGAGAAGAGTGGTGGTGTGTGTGTTGTGGTGTGTGTTGTGTGTGTGTGTGTGCGCGCGCGCGCGCGTGTGTGTATGTGTGTGTGTGTGAGAGAGAGGGAGAGAGATGGACAAAATTATCTACTTTTGGATTTTAAAAACGAAAAGCCGAAGAACATCATCACATGCAACCATTGAAACATTATAGTCTTCTTCTTCCTTTTCTTATTATTACTGTTGTTGTTGTTGTTGTTGTTGTTGTTTTGTTCTTCTTTTTGTTCTTGTAGTTGTAGCTGCTGATGCTACACTTGTTGCTGCTGCTATTGATGGTGTTATTATCACCGTCATCATCTCCAGCCATATCATCATCATCACCATCACCATCATACTACGCTAACAGCAATCATCACGTTATAATGGATGAAAACACGACCATATTCTTTGTTGCTTCACAAAATTATTTTTTTTATCTAAAACTAATACCTGTATGTAAAACTTAAAGACAAATAAACCGATGGTTATTGAGTAGTGACGGTTTTCTTCTTCTCCTCCTTTTTTTGGAGTAGTGACGTCTTCTACGAAGCTGAAAAGGACGATATCATTCCAAATGTACTTTTTCCCTATTTCTATTTTCTTTAAAAGCATCGTGTATCCATTCCTCTTTTCCTTCTCGTCCTTTCTGCTCAAACTTCTCATTGTTCGTTCAGAAAGGGCAACATATCTTTGGCTGTTCTCGTCACCATCTTCATGACTGTTAAGAAGGATGCTAATGTTGTTATCATGACAAAAGAGATCTATTCTCGTCTGAGACTGCGTGACGACAGAATTGCTGCTACACTCTTCGTTGTCACCGGATATTAACTGCCGTCGTCTCATCTATATATATATATGTATATATATATATATATATAGATATAGATATATGTGTGTATGTATGTATGTATGTATGTATGTATGTGTGTATGTATGTATATATGTATGTATGTATATGCGTATGTATGTATGTATGTACGTACGTACGTATGTATGTATGTATGTATGTATGTATGTATGTATGTATGTATGTAGGTATGTATGTATGTATGTATGTATGTATGTATGTATGTATGTATGTATGTATGTATGTATGTATGTACGTACGTACGTACGTACGTACGTAGGTATGTATGTATGTATGTATGTATGTATGTATGTATGTATGTATGTATGTATGTATGTATGTATTTATATAACTTGAGAACCTGGAACTGCAGAACATTGTGAAGTTTTGTGATGCCCTAGGAAACTCGCGCGATAATCAGGAAACACATTTGATTAGCGAGCGGCTAAGGGCGAGCAGGGTAAAGAAAACGTAACAGGAAACATTCCTCGTTGCCTGGTAACATTAATTGCAGTCGCTAGAAATACATCTACACAACTATTTTCATGTTGATGGGGACATTTTGTCCTCCTCCTCCTCCTAATTGGAAGGGTACAAGCTTGTGATGAGTGTCTGATTCACCAGAAAGCTCTCCCGATAGTCAGGCAAAACTAGCGAGTGGTTATTGCCAGCTCAAAGAAAAGCCATACTGAAACTATGCGCTAGAAATTGCACATGATGGTAATTTGCATAACGTCATGCGCATATCAACTTCTCAGAACACTGGCTTTCCCCCAGCTAAGCTTAAGCAGCATCGAGCGTGGTTACCAGTTGGATGGGTGACCGTTTGCGTGCCTTGGCTTCCGTACAGTCCCCCCAGTTCACCCAGCTGTAAATGGGTACCTGCCTTCTTTAGGGTCAGGGAAGGTAAAGCAGCGAGGGAGAGGAGATGGGCGCCGCCCTCAATATGCTGGCCCCTGGAGAAGCTGAGGCCTCTGACGCCTCACTCCCTCACCACCACATAGGTTATGGGAGACTTTAACCTTTACTTTATCCACTACACTATCCATGTATTTATTTTTTTATTTATACCACTTTAAGTCGCGGCAGGTTTCTCCGCGTGAAATTCGGGCTGCTCTCCCCGGGGAGAGCGCGTCGCCACAAGAGCAGCGCCACCCATTTTCTTTTCCTTTCTGCAACCGTATTTGTTTCCCTATCAGAGTGGCTTTTTTCTAGAGAATTTTGCCAGGGACAACTCTCTTGTTTGCGTGGGTTCTTTTACGTGCGCTAAATAATTCTGTGTAGCACACAGAACCTCGGTTTTTCGTCTCATCCGAAAGACTAGCACCCAGACCACCACTCATGGTGTAATGGATGGGGGAAAAGTTTCGTGTCCAAACGGGATTCGAACCACCGCACACTTCAGACCCGGACTTTTTCGCTTTCTAGGCAGGCGCGTTACCTCTAGACCACCGATGTATGGAGTCACACATCTGCGAAGACAGAGACCATGATTACCAAACCGTGATCACGCTCCTTAACTTCCTATGTATCTGGCATGAATCTACCCCCCTGAACCCCCCAGAAAGCCATTCGATACTTTCTTCTTGTCCTGCAATTGTTGTTGTTTTATATCACACGACTATTTTCCTATTTCTACCACTTGCGCCAAGTGCTGCATGTAGCCTTTCGCTTCTCAGGAAAGGCATCTCGCTTCTGATCATTTCCATATTTTAATATAACCATGTGTTGCCTTCATGAAGAGTTGAACCCCCGATCCCTCTTCCCATCCATATCCTGCACAAAAACATGCAAAGACACGAAAAATTATATAAAACAAGAACATCACTCCAAATGAAAAACAACCATAAAAAAGGAACCAACACAAATAAGAACTGACCCCTACCACCCCCTCCCCCAAACACACATACATACATACATACATTCATACACACACACCACAAAAAAAGTATGAACTTTGCCTGCTTGGCGAGAAATTAGCTTGCCTAGCAGGGGGGTGACCTAAATCAAACCAAACTAAAGCATGCCTAATCAAACCAAAAATAAACCAAAAACAGTCCAAGGGACTCTCTCTCTCTCTCTCTCTCTCCTTCTCTCTCTTCTCTTATTATATATATAATATATATATATATATATATTATATATATATATAAAGTTGAGATTTTGGGACTCCTTGTTACATGCAATACTCTATTCAAACCCACATCTTCAACATTCCAAATATGTCATCGTTCTCTCGGTTCTGTCCACTCCAAACCCTGGCACAGCCCCAAAACTCCAAAAATGGATTACCGGGGTACTGTCCTTATCATCATAATCCACACTATTCATCACCCAAATATAAATGCCTTTTAGAAAAAGAATGTTGAACAAGTTCATATATCTTTTTCTGTACAAATAAATCCGCGATAAGACCAGATTACGCAATGAAGTAAAGAGAGCCTTAGTTTATAAATACCTCATAACAAATCTCAGATTTGTGGACTGATAACTACAGAGACAGACAGAGGTGAAAGCTGAAGAAAATTGCTTCTTCAGAGTAAACATCTATTGCGAGGGATGACGAAAAACAGCTAAATAAATATATATCAAACAGCGCAACTTTGAGGCTACATGAATGGGACATGAGTTTTAAACTTGCTGAAAGGTATTTTCCTGAAGAAAATAGTAAACAATACAAAGCGCAGTGAAAGAAAGAGATCTATTACATAGACACATCAAAATAGTCAAAAATCTTTGTCAAGCAAAATAATCATAGTTCATTTTCTCTTTTTTGTTGTGTTTAAAAACGTATGAAATATTCATGTAGCACAGTACGAAGTCAACAAAAAGCTGACCGAACGAAATGTGGGTGACTTAAAAAAAATTGCGTTGTATTTTGTTGCGTTTACGTCTCTCTCTCTCTCTCTCCTCTCTCTCTCTCTCTCTCTCTCTCTCTCTCTCTCTCTCTCTCTCTCTCTCTCTCTCTCTCCTCTCTATCTATATATATATATATATATATATATATACACATACATACACACATATATATATACATACATACACACACCACACACACACACACACACATACATATATATATATATATATATATATATATATATATATATATATATATATATATATATATATATATATATGACCTGACAGTCAGTTAAACATATGAATCACTTTACATCACTTTTGAGCCCGTGGACATTTTCTACCCCTTAGTGACACTGTTTCTTATTCATGACCCACCCCCTGACATCTTCTCAGAGCCCCACATCCTCTCAGTCAGTCTGCCTTTGCATCTTTAATTAGTGTCTCACCTAACTTCATGCGCGGGAAGAAGGCGGGAGGTACAATACATTCCACCCCACGCATCCTTTGTATGTGTCCCTCTCTCTTTTTAACTTTCATGCTAAAACATTTAGTCTGTACCATAACCAGGGCCCATTGCATCCTTCATTTTCTCTCTCTCTCTCTCTCACCCCACACGTCGTCCAAAATGCATTGTCTGCCGCCATCACAATAATATGTCAGTAGGTCACTCTTTGTAGACCTACTGTATTATCTTACACAAAGAACATTTTCATAGTTGGTTTTTGTGTGTCCCGCTTTGGCTTCTGTGTCCATAACGGTCTCTAACTTACTTTTGTCACTGATACTAGCAGGTCGCGCTGGCATAATGTTCCGCGGATAAAGACACACACACACACACACACACACAATCACACACACACACACACACCATATTTTTTATATACTCAGAGGACTCGGAATGTTAGGAGGCGGTTCAGTCGTACATGATTCTTTTCTGGCTTGACCTTTATGGCGTGTAACTGGGTCTCCCCAGAGATGATGGAGAACGTAGGACGAGTGTCTTGCGCGCCTTGCTGGTTTATTCTTTAATTCCCCCCCCCCCCCCCCCCCCTTTGTAATTCTATGATAATGGAATAAGCACTCATGTCCTTGTTTACATCTAGTCCCCGTGTGTATATGCAGTTTTGCAAATTTTGTCATCTGTTCCCATCAGTACACGATGGCCTACTCTTCCGGAAAGCGGACAGGTTTTAACCTGAGTGCAAGATGTTCTGCGTGCGTTCGTACACGAGACCTCGGTTTATTGTCTCATCCGAAGGACTTTTGGGGGGAGTGGAGTCGGCATTGGTGTTAGTTAACTCAAGGGAAAACATATCCCCTTGAGCGGAATTCGAACTCGCGTCAGCAGATCAAGAGCGTAATGCGCAACGCTCTAACCACCCAGCCTATCCCGTCCCCCGGGTACATGTATAAGCATGTTTGCAGCGGTGTGGCTTGGAAGTTCAAAGAGTTCTTGCACCTGTTCAGGCAACCTGATTGGAAAATACAGTTGTTTGTTAACCTTTCGTTTGATTTTGACACAATCTGGGAGACTCAGAGAGAGAGAGAGAGAGAGAGAGAGAGAGAGAGAGAGAGAGAGAGAGAGAGAGAGAGAGAGAGAGTGAGAGAGAGAGAGACAGAGACAGAGACAGAGACAGACAGACAGACAAACGCACACAGGCACACTTTTAAATATACTCATAAACACACAGAAAGAGAAACACACAGAGATAGAGATACTAAGACTGACAGAGTGATAGAGAGACACAGACAGACACAGAAACAGACAAAGAGTGAGACGGAGACAAAACGAGGCAGGGAGAGCTAGATAGAGAAATACACAAAAACAGAGAGAAACAGAGAGGGACAGAGACAGAGACAAACAGAGACATACAGAGATAGATCGAGAAAGAGCAAAGAGACAGACAGACAGACAGACACAGATACAGGGTGAGAAGGAGACAGAGAGAGTCAGAGAGAGATAGAAACAGATAGAGTGAGGCAGAGAGAGAGACAGAGACAGAGAAAGACAGACAGACAGACAGACACAAAGACAGGGAGAGAGAGAGACAGAGAGACAGAGAACTCGAACTCGAACTCAACTCGAAATGTTTATAGAGAGTAAATGGATAAGCACAGGGCTTCTTTACACCATGCTCTCACACACAATAAAAACAAGAGAGAGACAGACAGACAGAGAGACAGAGCGAGACAAAAACAGACAGACAGACACAGTGAGAAGGTGGGTGGGTGGATAGGGAGGAGGCAGTCAAGCTTTAGACAGGACGCAGAAAGAACTACGTGAGAAAACTACAGCCACAGGATACAAGTTTGGGTTTTTTTTAAACAGAAAAAAAGGAGTGGTATTAATATAGGAAGTATGTTAAAAGATGCAGGGAGAAGGGGCAGACCATCTGCTGCCTTCTGTGGCCCTTAAACCTTAAAACAAAGACAGGGCTTTCTTTGAACTCCTTTCTTGTCTGTCTGTCTGTCTGTTTGTCTCTCTGATTCTGTCTCTTTTTGTTTTTCTATTTCGCTCCCTTAAATTATAGCTTGATTTAATTTTGTATTGTAGTCCCAAACAAGGGCAAGGGCTGAACGGGGAAAAACCCACAACAAGAATATAAATGCTTATCTGTATGTAACCCTTGAAAACAAAGAAGAAAGATTCATTCATTCATTCATTCATTCAATTATTCTTTCTGTGTGTCTTTCTTTGCTTCTGTCTGTCTCTCTGTGAAAAGCCTGCCTTATCAAGCCATTTTGCATGTGAATACTCTGTCTCTGTCAGTCTGTCTGTCTCTCTCTGAGAGATCATCCCTAATCAGGGCAAGGGCCGGGTGAAAAAAAGTATGCTATGTTTATTCTGTTACCCTTGAAAAATAAATAAAAGAATAAAGATTATTTAATTAATTCTCTCTCTCTCTCTCTCTCTCTCTCTCTCTCTCTCTCTCTCTCTCTCTCTCTCTCTCTCTCTCCTCCTCCAACTGTCATTCACTTTCTGTCTTTCTTAGTCTCTCCCAGTCTGCAGTCTGTCTGTCCGGCTCCCTCTCTCTCTCTCCCCCTCCCTCTTCCGCCCCCCCCCCCCCTCCTCTCTCTCTCCTCTCTCTCTCTTTTCCTCTCTCTTTCACCCTACTCCTCCCTCTCTTCTCAACGTACGTAGCACAGGCTGTAGACGAACACAATTTAACCATTTATTTTCTTCTAAAAGTTAATCTTTTTAAAAAAAGCCACTAATACACAACACAAGTTGAAACAGCACTCTTTGACATTGACTGGCCCTAATGGTATCCTGTTATCATTAATTTATGGTTTTTAAAATTACATCCTTGTCAGTGTTTACGATGATTACGTCTGGAGCTTGTGTCCTTGTTTCCAGACATAATGAAGTTTGTAGCTGTCGTCCAATTAGAATTAAATCGTCTGTTTGTTCATTTGTTCATCTTCTCTGTCTATTAAATTTTTTGTATGTCTGTCTGTCTGTCTTTCTGTGTGTGTGTGTGTGTGTGTGTGTGTGTGTGTGTGCGCGCGCGTGCGTGGTGTGTGTGTGTGTGTTTTGCCTGCCTGCCTGCCTGTCTGTTTGTCTGTTTCTCTCTCTCTCTCTCTCTCTCTCTCCTCTCTCTCTCTCTCTCTCTCTCTCTCTCTCTCTCTCTCTCTCTCTCTCTCTCTCTCTTTCTGGATGACGTGACGGGACGAGAACTGAACAGGTGTGCTGTTAGTAAGCTGCTGCAAATTTTTGCATCTTAGCTTCAAAATGTCAGTTACTGGCCTTCCAGCAACTGTAATAACAACTTTAAACGCCCTGCTGATCGACAACGTCGTATCGAGCTGGAAAGTCGCGGGGGAGAGCGGAAGCGTTGTGTTCGTCTTGCGAATGAAGCCAGCTGACAAGTCAGTGTCAACAGAAATGGCGGACCCAGTGCTGAACTCCCGAGTTCAGTACTATCGCAAAAAGCCCCCATGTCAAATCCGTCGCGACCTCCAAAGAAGCAGACAACACCAAGAAAGACAGGCAAGTCGCCAATGTGACAATGACAGTGTCTTGGAAGAGCCGGTCTTGTGTAACATTGACTCCCTGCTCGATGTGGAAACAGAAGAAAAACAAACCAGTGTGTACACAGAGCTGTGTGTCAGCAGTGCAGTGAATGCCTCCGCCACACCAGATTCACTTGATCTACTGTGTGATCCAGCAACAGACAGCAAGATCGGTGTGTCTTCTGAGGCATCTGATGTGCATGAAGAGCTGACAGTTGGCTGCACAGTGGATGACTCTGATACTGGTTTTGTGAAACAGTATGTGTCTACTCTAACTGACAAACATGTGCAGCATCGATTACGGGACAGCAAGAGAAACACACGGTTTCGAAAGGTTGTGGTACATAGTTCAATCGATCAAAACATTGTGATGTGTGAATCAGATGACATCGCCCAGGAATACTCTTGTAATGGAGATACTGGCGAGGAATCTAAGTGTGTGTTTTGGTACATCAAGCTAGAAGAGAAAACCATGTTGCCAGAAGAATGTGTCAGGCTTGCCAGACTTCGTAAAGGGAAGCAGCGTCCTAACACACAACATGCAGAGACAGTGGGGCATGCTGAGCGGGAGTTACATCATCTTTGGACCTGGGACCTGATTCGGTTTACATGGGCTGACTTCGCTGGCTGCAGACTGGAAAAGGAAAGGCTGTTTTGAAAATTGAGACACGGACAATAATGTATCGAATCTTGATGTACATACCACTACTGCCATGGTTTCCATGTCATTGTAATCGCGTCGCGTTGGATATCGTTTGTTACTGCGCCGCAGCACTATATGGCTTGATTGCTAAATAGCAATACATTTTGTCAATTGTCAATTGTCTCTCTCTCTCTCTTATGGTTTTCAAACTCTGGTCACATACTTTTAAAAAACAATTTTCGTTCCTCGGGCTAGCACTCAGAGGTTCACCATGTGAGAGTTTTGGGGTAAACAACCATTTTCTCCCTCCATATAGGCAGCCGCATTCTGACTTATGGAATGATGTCTACACACGACACCAGGGTGCATGTGTTATATATTATATATATATATATATATATATATATATATATATATATATATATATATATATATATATATATGGGGACGGGATAGCTCAGTGGTCAGAGCCCTCACTTTCCCCCAGCTAAGGTTTAGCAGCATCGAGCGCATGGTTACCAATTGGATGGGTGACCGTTTGCGTGCCTTGGCTTCAGTACAGTCCCCCAGTTCACCCAGCTGTAAATGGGTACCTCACCTCTTTAGGGTCAGGGAAGGTAAAGCAGCGAGGGATAGAGGATGGGCGCCGCCCTCAACATGTCGGCCCCTTGGGAAGTTGAGGTTTCTGATGCCTCGCTTCCCTATGACCACTTAGGTTATATTGTGCACCTTTGCCCTAGCCTTTAATACATACAAATATATATATATATATATACAATATAATTATGTATGTATGTATATATATATATAATTATATATATATATTCTTTCATTTAATTTACTTGGTTTTGTATGTCTGTTATCTATTCTTACCGGCAAGAATGGGCTCTCTTCAGAAAGGCAGGAACAGGTTTAAGGCGTTGGCAAGCTGCTCTGTGTGCGCTCCCACATGGGGCCCTTGGTTTATAGTCTCATCGGAAGGACTTTCGGGGGAGATTAGGGTCAGTACTGATGTTAACTCCTGGGAAAAAAAAATCTCCTTGAAGGGGCGGGCGTCTCTTTAGTGGCTTAATCCTGGGCTCTCTATCCCGGGTCGTCAAATCGCGAGCGGAATGCTTCATCTTAAACCGCGAAGCTTCTTCTCCCCCCCCCCCCCCCCCCCCCCCCCCCTCGCCCTCCATGCTTTGAATGAAAAGTAAGAAATAAGTATATGAAATGAATAAAAACCACATTTGCTCATTTTCGCAAAAACCTTTCAAAGTGAAGGCTCTGTGATTTGCTTTTTTCAGGATGCTTGGGAAATGTACTCGATGTTATTTCCCCCCTCAACTGAAAAGGGGCTGTAGCCTATTCAATAATAGTGTTGGTTTCGGAGTTCATAATTATAAGCCTCTCCCTCTCTCCCTCTGCTCCCCCCCCCCCCCCCCCCCCCCTCATGCCCCCTCCCCCGCTCTCCGCCCCCCTTGCCCTCTTGTCTCCGGATATTTCATATCTTGTCTGTCTGTCTCCGTCCTCTCTGTCTGCTGCTCCCCTCCCCCCCTTCCTCTCTCTCTCTACCTCTCACCCCCCCCTCCCCCTCCCTCCCCCTCCACTTCTTCCCTTTCCCTCACACTTTAAAAAAAAAAAAAGGTGAATGGGTTCAGAAGGCCACAAGGCTCCACCCATCATAAGACGCCCAGACGCCGTCTTTGCTGGACAAGTCTGCTTCAAAGCACGGAACAAGACTGTCGGGTCTGTTCTGCAGCTGTCGAAAAGATGGCACATAGGCCAAAAGTTACAGTAGTAGTAGAAGAAGAAGAAGAAGAATTTGAAGAATTGAAGGAATTTCAGAAATTTTAAGAAGAGGAAGATGATGATGAGATGATGATGATGATGATGATGAGGATGATGATGATGAAGAAGGAGGAGCAGGAGCAGGAGAAGAAGAGAGGAGAATAAAAACAAAACAAAGAAAGAAAGAATGAATGAATGAAAGGGAGAAGGAGCGAGAAGAAGAGAAGAAGAGAAGAAGAAGAAGAAGAAGGAGAGGAGGAGGAGGTGAAAGAAGGAAGAATCAGAAGAAGAATCAGAAGAAGAACAACAAGAACAAGAAGAAACAAAAAGAGCTAGAGAAAAAAAAAACAAGAAGGAGAAAAGCAAAAGAAAACATACAAACAAACAAACAAACAACAAAAACCCCGACATCAACACCGAAAATATATGCAAAGTAGCGGTCATAAAACATCCATCAATCTCCCACAAAGACGAACAATGAACGGTGGTAATATATGCAATAAAATCTATATTGTGTTCTCTGGACGAGTCAACGGCCTCGTAAAAAGGGAGACAACCAGACAGGGAGATCAGCTGGATTCCAAGGGCAGAGGGGAAAGGCACCCGGCACACCGTTTCATCAGAGCACGTCTCCACCCTTTCCCCCTACCCCCCTCCCCCCCCCCCCCCCCCACCCCCGCCCCTCCCTGTTCATCCCTACCTACAACGCCACGGCATGGCTTGCTCATTTGTAAAGAACAAAAAAAGAAAGAAAGAAACGAAAGGAAAGAAAAGAAAGGAAGAGGAAGATAGAAAGAAAAAGAAAAAGAGAAAGGTGGAGGAGGAGGAGAAGAAGCAGAGGAGAAAGGAGGAGGAGAAGAAGAAGTAGGAGGAGGAGGAAAGAGATGAGGAGAAATGAAAGAAAGAAAGACAGAAAGACAGACAACAAAATGAAAGAAAGAAAGAAGGAAGAGAAGAAGAGGAAGATGATGATGAGAGATGATATGATGATGATGGGCAACGGGAAACAGAGGACAACGACGACATCGATAAAGACGAAGAAGAAGAAGAAGAAAGTGAAGATGCTGCTGGGTGCTGGTGATGCTGATGACGACAACAACAATGATGATGGGGAAAGAGAAAAGAAGCAGAAGATGGTGATGGTGATAAAGATGCTGACTGGGGTGGTGGCGGTGGAAGAAGAAGAAGAAGAAGAAGAAGAAGAAGAAGAAAAGAAGAAGAAGAAGAAGAAGAAGAAGAAAAGCAGAAGCGAGAAGAAGAAGAAGAAGAAGAAGAAGAAGAAAAAAGAAGAAGAAGAAGAAGAAGAAAGCAAAAGCAGAGAAGAAGAAGAAAAGAAGAAAAGAAGAAGAAGAAGAACAAGAAGAAGAAGAAGAAGAAGAAAGCAAAAGCAGAAGAGAAGAAGAAGAAGAAGAAGAAGAAGAAGAAGAGAAAAGGGGAAGAAGAAGAAGAAGAAGAAGAAGAACAAGAACAAGAACAAGAAGAACAGAAAGAACAAGAAGAACAAGAATAAGGAGGAGGAGGAGGCAAGAGCAGAAATTCTTTATTTCAAGGATAACATATTATAAGTACTCACACAGTACTCACGCACTTTCTTTTACACCCAGCCCCTACCAAGCAGAGGAAAGAAGGATGAAGAGCAGAAGGACGGAGGAGGAGATGAAAGAGAGAGAGAGAGGGGGAGAGAGGAGAAGAGAGAGAGAGAGAGAGACAGACAGACAGACAGACAGAGCGAAAGAGAGAGAGACAGAGAGAGAGAGACAGAGAGAGAGAGAGACAGAGATAGAGAGACAGAGAAAGAGAGAGAGAGAGAGAGAGAGAGAGAGAAGAGAGAGAGAGGAGAGAAGAGAGAGAGAGAGAGAGAGAGAGAGAGACTCCACCATCTCCTAGTCTAGTGCTTCAACCCGACAGAATATCTCCAAGCGACCCTAACCCTCCTCAGGTCAAAACGGTAAAAACCGTTCTGTTTAGGGTCGGAACGCGCTCCCGACGCCGTCGGATGGCGGGAGTTTCCAGGCCCCAATAATCCCCCATCCCCTCCCCTCCGCCCTCAGAGCCCCACAAACGGGCCCCAGTCTGGGTAGGAGGGCTGAATCTTCCTTGGGTCGAGTCCTCGCCTCCCCTCCCCCATTCCCCTGCCCGCCCTTCTTCCTCCAATAATAAAAAGAGGGGAAAAGGCGTATTACACCGCTCTTTATTGGGTTATATGGACTCTCGTCGCGCTGACGTGGTCTTTTTCGTTGAGGTCGTTTTTATTTGAAACTGCTGCTGGTGCTGGTGCTGGTGTGCCTCCCGTCTTCTTTTTCTTTTTCTTCTTCTTCTTCTTCTTCTGTTTCTTCTTCTTCTTCTTCTTCTTCTTCTTCTCTTCTTCTTCTTCTTCTTCTTCTTCTTCTTTTCTTCTTCTTCTTCTTCTTCTTCTTGTCTTCTCTTCCTTCTTGTTCTTCTTTTGTTGTTGTTGTTGTTCTTCTCTTCTTCTTCTTCTTCAGAATTCTTCTTCTTCATCATCATCATTTTCGTCTTCTTTCTCTTCGTCTTCTTCTTCTTCTTCGTTCTTCTTCTTCTTCTTCTTCTTCTTTTTTGTCTTCTTCTTCCTTCTTCTTCTTCTTCGTCTTCTTCAGAATTCTTCTTCTTCATCATCATCATTTTCGTCTTCTTTCTCTTCCTCTTCTTCTTCTTCTTCTTCTTCTTCTTCTTCTTCTTCTTCCTCTTCTTCTTCTTCTTCTTCCTCTTCTTCTTCTTCTTCTTTTTCTTCTTGTTCATCTCTTTTTTGTGTGTAGTGTAACGGGGAGGGCACAGACTCCCTAGCTTCCGAGATGGGGGTGGTATGTCTGGGTCATGGAGGACCGGGAAGGTGGGGGTGGGGGGTATAGGGGGGTGGGGAAGGTGGGGGGGGGGGGGGGTAGTCTTGCGGTTGGAGCGTCGAACTTATAATGTGAGGGTAACTGACGGTCTGAGTTCGAAATATTGCTGAGATGCCTGTTTGAAAGTGTGTTTTTTTCTTCTCTTTCCTACAGTTGGCATTGGCAAATATCTTATTCCCCTGAAAGCCCATTCGGATAAGACTGTGTAAACTGAGGGGTCCCGTGTGTGTGTGAATGCGTGGGAAACGACTTGCATATAGTTTACGTGAAAAACCGTGTCTATCTTGTTTTTTCTTACGAGAGTAGGTCAGCTATGATTGGTGGTATGTTATAGACAAAGACTAATAATAATAATAATAATAATAATAATAAATGGAACTTATATAGCGCTATATCTTGCAAAGACAAATCAAAGCGCATGCATTCGACCTAATCTTACACAGTCATACAACCAATGACAAATAATCAATAGTTCAAACAGATATTACAAACATGGTACTGAACCCCAAATCTATGAAATAAAATTGCAATAGTCAAATGTTTTTCAAAAGCACACACACACACACACACACACACACACACACACACACACACACACACACACACACACACACAGGTCATATACTTTAGCAGGGTGATAGGACATGGGTTAGTGAAGGGTGGGATAGTTCTGATATGAGACAGGAGGGGGGAAATCTTAGGTTTGAAATAAATATGTCTTGAGGCTTGATTTAAAAGTGTCATAGCTAGGCTTCTGGCGAAGAGAGAGAGGGAGCTCATTCCAGGTCGATGGACCCGAAATAGAGAAAGAGCGGCGGCCAACAGTAGATTGGTTGAATCTAGGTATTCGTAGGCACAAGGTATCTGCAGCAGAGCGGAGGGAACGTGAAGGAGTGTACAGGTTAAGACATTCACAGAGGTAGGAGGGTGCAGTTTTGTGGAGACATTTGTAACAGAGGGTACTGATCTTATATTCTACTCTCTGTGGCACAGGCAGCCAGTGGAGAGATCGCAAGAGGGGGGTAATGTGCTCCGACTTTTTCTTTCTGAGAACTAGTCGAGCTGCCGAGTTTTGTATACGTTGAAGGGAGTGGATAGATGATGCTGGCAGACCAGACAAAAGAGAATTGCAATAGTCCAGACGTGAAAGAATGAGAGAAGTGACAAGTTTTGCTGTTGCGTCTGTGGACAGGTACTTTCGAATTGCACTAATACGCCGTAACTGATAGTAGCACGACTGACAGGTCTGGGTGATGAATTTTTGCATAGAGAGTGTGTTGTCGATAACAACACCTAGGTACTTCACAGCAGTGGATAGAGGGACTGATGCATTGCCAAGTTCTATTGAAGCTGTTGTAATGGAAGAGAGTTTGTGTTTGGTCCCTACAAGCATGGCTTCGGTTTTATCTGCATTTAGCTGTAATTTGTTCTGTGTCATCCAATTTTGAATATCTTCAAAGCAATGGGCCATATCTGACAGGAGAGAAGACTAGACAGACATACAGACAGACACACACACACACACACATATCACTTTAAGTGAACAGACGTAAAATTGAAGACACACACACACACACACACACATATATATATATATATATATATATATATATATATATATATATATATATATATATATATATATATATATATATATATGGAGAAAGAGAGAGAGAGAAACAGACAGATAGACACAGACAGACAGACACAGACAGAAGAAACAACAAAACAACAACAAACAACCACAAAAAAGCAACAACAATACCACCACGATACTAACTGAAACTCTCACCTAAGCCTTAATGGTGCTGTCAGTCCTAGCCTACAGTGCAGATGATTAATGACACAACACACACAACACACACAACACACATACACAACACACACACACACACACTCACACACCACACAACTCACACACACACCACACACTCACACACACACACACTCACACACACAACACACACACACACACACACACACACAACACACACACACACACACACACACACACACACACACAGAGTCGGGAACACTTTCTACGACACTTCTCTGTGTGTACAGGTGATGAATGGCCAGAGCAACCTACTGCCTGTCACAACAAAAACCCACCCCACAATAGATCATCTGGAGTGCCAGCCCCTCCACAGCTGCACTTTAAAGTACAGGCCCACCACACTCCAGGATACTGTGAAAACAAAAAGAAAGATAGGAAGAACAAACGAACGAAAGAAAGAAAGACAGAACGACAGAAAGAAAGAATGATCGAAAGAAAGAAAGAAAGAAAGAAAGAAAAGAAAGAAAAGAAAGAAAGAAAGAAAGAAAGAAAATAAAAGAAAAAAAATAGAATGAAAGAAAGAAAAGGAAAAAAGAAAGAAGGAAAGAAACGGAAGAAAGAAAGAAGAAAAGAAAGAAAGAAAGAAAGAAAGAAAGAACGAAAGAAAGAAAAAAAAAGATAAGATAAGATAAGAAAGAAAGAACGAACGAAAAGAAAGAAAGAAAGAAAGAATGAAAGAACAAAAGAAAGAATGAAAGAAAGAAAGAAAAAAGAGACATCAAAGCAACAGCGCAGCAGTGATGACAATCTAAATTACTGTGTGTGCAAAACAAAAGAAAAGATATAAACAAACAAACAAAAACGAAAAACAACATCAACAACCAGAAAAAAAAACAAAAACAACCTAAACCATCATTCTCTTACATGTAAAAAAAGACTGAAACTACGTCTTGCACTTAAAGTGCAAAAACGACAGAAACTGCATTTTGCACTTAAAGTGTAAAATGACAGAAAGTGCATCATGCACTTGAAGTGTAAAATGACAGAAATTGCATGTTGCACTTGAAGAGTAAAAGAACAGGAATTGTATGTTCCTCTTGAAGTGTAAAAAACAGGAATTGCATCTTGCACTTGAAGTGTAAAAAACAGGAATTGCATCTTGCACTTGAAGTGTAAAAAACAGGAATTGCATCTTGCACTTGAAGTGCAAAAACACAACAACAACAAAATGCATCTTGCATTTGAAGTGTAAAAAGGCAGACACTGCACCATGCACAGTGCCTGTATAAAAAAAAAAGGACAGAATGTGTATCATAAGTGTAAAAAAACAACAACAACCAGAAATGATATCTTGCACTTAGAGTGTAAAAAGACAGAAATAGCATGTTGCACTTGAAGCGTAAAAAGACAGAACTTGTTTCTCGTATTTGAGGTGTAAAATGACAGAAACTACATCTCTCTCTCTCTCTCTCTCTCTCTCTCTCTCTCTCTCTCTCTCCTCTCTCTCTCTCTCTCTCTCTCTCTCTCTCTCTTCTCTTTGTTGCTTGTGTGTATATGTGTGTGTGTGTGTGTTTCTTGTGTGGTGTTGTGTGTGTGTGTGTGTGTGTGTGTGTGCACGCGTATGTGTGTGTGCCCGCAAGCATGCGTGTGTGCGTGCATGCATGTGCGCATGCATGTGTGTGTATGTGTGTGCGTGTGAGCACACGCGTGGGTGCGAGCATGTGGGTAGTTCAAAGAAGAGTAGGCTAATTGTTTGACATTGTAACAGGATTCATTACTGCTGGGCATAAACTTGAACTGACAGTCGCAGCTTGACGAGGTTATTCACACAGCGGTGGAATCTGTGGTCTCCTGTTGCTTTAACACTGTATCACTGCTCCGTATCGTTTGTGTTTTTGCTTTTGCTGTTTTTGTTTTCCTCTGACAATGAACTACAAATTAACTGCGTACACTTGGCAAGAACTGGCACACACACACATACATATATACACATACATACATACATACATACACGCACGAACACACACACACACACACACACAACACATATATATATATATATATATATATATATATATATATATATATATATATATATATATATATACATATATATGTATATATATATATATATATATATATATATATATATATATATATAACACATATATACACATATATACACATGCATACATATGCACACGTACGTACATACACACATACCTACACACACACACATACAGCCTCACTTGCACCGACCAAAGCCCAAGAAGGTTGCAAGATTATGCGTGCTCTGTGTGTGTGTGTGTGTGTGTGCGTGCGTGCGTGTGTGTGCGTGTTGTATTGTGTTTGTATGCGCATGTGTTGTGTTGTGATGTGTTATGTGTGTATGTGTGGGTGCATGCGTGAGTGCGTGCGACCTCAAGCCTTGAATGTTGCCATGGGAATGATGTGTGTGTGTGCGCGCGCGCGCGCGCGCGCGTGTGTGTGTGTGTGTCAGTACGCGTGCATGTGTGTGCGTGCGTGAATGTGCGCTTGTGTCTGCACGCGCGTACGTGCGAGCATGTGGCTAGTTCAAAGAAGAGTAGGCTAATTGTTTGACATTGTAACAAGTATCATTACTGCTGGGCATAAACTTGAACTGTCAGTCGCAGCTTGACGAGGTTATTCACACAGCGGTGGAATCTGTGGTCTCCTGTTGCTTTAACACTGTATCACTGCTCCGTTTGGTCATTTCTTTTTTTTTCGTGGGTAGTTTTTTGCAGTGGGTTGTTTTCTTGCCTCTGACAATGAACCTACAAATTAACCCTGTACACTTGGCAAGAGCAGTGCAGACACACACACACACACACATACACACACAAGCACACACGCGCACGCACACAGCGCACACTAACATATTCACACATACCTACACACATAGACTAACACGCACACACACAAACACACACACACACACACACACAAACACACATACACACACGTACGCACAGATACTCACACACTCACACACGCATACAGCTTTCACTTACATGCACCAAAGCCCAATAACGCTGCAAGATAATGTTTGCTCTGTGTGTGTGTGCGTGTGTGTGTGGGCTTGTGTGTGTGTGTGTGCGTGCGTGTGTGTACGTGTATGTTTGTGCGTGTGTGAGTGTGTGCGCGCGCGCGTGTGTGCGTGCGTGTGTGTGTGTGCGTGCGCGCGATTGTGTGTGTTTTTGTATGTGTGCATGCACACGTGGGCTTCTGTGTTTTGTTGCACGTGCACCTATATACAACTTTGTTATTCTTTTTTTCTTTTTCTTTGTTTTGTTTGTTTCTTTCTTGTCTGTTTTTACCCTTTAGTTTCCTTTTGTCTCTCTCTCTCTCTCTCTCTCTCTCTCTCTCTCTCTCCCTCTCTCTCTCTCTCTCTCTCTCTCTCTCTCCCCTTCTCTCTCTCTCTCTTATGATGGTTATTTGGGCAGTTGTGAATTGTTTTTACTTATTGATTAATATGTGTCTGTGCCCATTCCTCTTCCCACTGTCCCCCTTGTGAATGGGCTAGTAAGCTTACCACAATAAACCATTATCATTGTCATTGTCATTGTCATTGTCCTTCTCTCTCTCTCTCTCTCTCTCTCTCTCTCTCTCTCTCTCTCTCTCTCTCTCTCTCTCTCTCTCCCTCTCTTATGATGGTTATTTGGGCAGTTTGCATTGTTTTTACTTATTGGTTAATATGTGTCTGTGCCCAGTCCTCTTCCCACTGTCCCCCTTGTGAATGGGCTAGTAAGCTTACCACAATAAACCATTGTCATTGTCCCCCCCTCCCCCCTCTCTCTCTCTCTCTCTTTCTCTACCTAGACTATAAACCGAGGTACCGTGTGCGAACGCACGCACAACATCTTGTGCACACGTTAAATCCTGTTCCGCTTTTCGAAAGAGTAGGCCATTGTGTGCCGGTGGGAACAGATGACAAAATTTACAAAATCGCATACACACGGGGACTGGATGTAAAAAGCACTTAAGTGCTTATTCCATTATCCTCTATAGAAAATAATTTTTTTTTTTTAATAAAGAATACCGTTTGTTGCATTGTTTTCGTTGGTTTCTTTCTTTTCTCTGTGCTTTCTTTCTTTCCCACTGTTTACCTTTCTTTCTTCCTTTCTTTTTGCTGTCAGAATTTTTGTTTGTTTTTCTTCGTTTACTCAGATTTCTTTCATGCCCATCCCTCCTCTACTACTACTAGTAGTAGTAGTAGTAGTAGTAGTAGTAGTAGTAGTAGTAGTAGTAGTAATAGTAGTAGGTTTAGTAGTAGTGGTAGTAGTAGCAGAAGTAGTAGTAGGAAGTAGTAGTAGTAGCAGCAGCAGCAACAGAAGTAGTAGTAGTAGTAGTAGTAGTAGTAGTAGTAGTAGTAGTAGTAGTAGTAGTAGTAGTAGTAGTAGTAGTAGCAGCAGCAGCAGCAGCAGCAGCAGCAGTAGTAGTACTAGTAGCAGTAGAGGGCACACGTGTTCTCTCTCTCTCTCTCTCTCTCTCTCTCTCTCTCTCTCTCTCTCTCTCTCTCTCTCCTCTCTCTCTCTCTCTCTCTCTCCTCCCTCCTCTCCCCATAATAGTAGTCACGACCTTCACAAGGGGTACAGTTTCACGCTAATGACAGGTACACTAGGTACTTCCCTCTGGTAAGTCAAAGAGGAGGTTGGGGGGGGGGGGGGGAGGGGATCACCCCCCAAAAAAAACCGAAAGAAAGAAGAAAAAGGAAGAAAAGACAGAGGACACAACAACCTTAATCTCTTTCTGGTCTTAGCTGGAGATCTCCGCTCGCAGTCGGCTCGCTGGTTCGCTGGGCTGCTAGCCTAGTCCTGAATGACTGACTGACTGACTGACTGACTGAATGAACAGGTTATTAGGTGATTATACGTCTCATAGAACACCCTCTCTTCAGGTGAAGGGGAGGGGGGTGGGGTGGGTGGGGGTGCGGGGGGGGGGGGGGGGGGGGGGAGGGGGGGGGGACTTTTGAGTGCATCTATGTCGTGAGACCCCTGGGAACCTGCTTCATTCTTGTAGGGTTTGTGAATGGGAGTAGGGGTGGGGTGGGTGGGTAGGTGGGTAGGAAGGTACTTACAAGGAGAGAGGAGGGGAGAGAAGGAGAGAGAGAGAGGGAGAGAGAGAAGAGAGAGAGAGAGAGAGAGAGAGAGAGAGAGAGAGAGAGAGAGAGAGATGGAGAGCGAGAGAGATCTTAATGATAAAAAAGAGAACCATAATTATGAGATAGATCTTTATGATCATAAAAAGAGCAACAATATCACAGAGAGAGAGAGAGAGAAAGAGATGGAGGTTTGGGGGAGAGGACGAAGAGGGATGGAGATGGGGGAAGGGGGGGGGGGGTGCTTGGGGGTCGAAGGAGGGTGAGAGGAAAAGAAAACGAGAGGAAGGTTAGAAGGGCAAATACTTAATTATTGTGATGATTTTTCGAAGCTTTTTCTTTTTCTCAGAGAGAGAGAGAGAGAGAGAGAGAGAGGGGGGGGGGGGAGACAGACAGAGACAGAGACAGGCAGACAGACAGAGAGAGACAGAGACAGAGAGACAATGACAAATTCTTTTGTTTCGAGGATAATGAATAAGCACCCATGTGCTTTTTTTTCATCTAGTCCCCAGAAGAGAGAGAGAGAGAGAGAGAGAGAGAGAGAGAGAGAGAGAGAGAGAGAGAGAGAGAGAGAGAGAGAGAGAGAGAGAGAGAGAGAGAGAGAGAGAGAGAGAGAAGAGAGAAGAGAGAGAGAGAGAGGGAGATAGAAAAAGAGAGAAAGAGAGAGATAGAGACAGACAGACAGAGTCAGAGAGACTCAGAGAGAGAAAGAGACAGAGAGAGTCAGACAGACAACAGAGAGAGAAAGAGATAGAGAGACAGAGAGAGAGAAGAGAGAGAGAAAGACAGACAAAGAGAGAAAGAGAGAGATAGAGACAGACAGACAAAGAGAGAAAGAGACAGACAGACAGACAGACAGAGACAGAGACAGAGAGAGATGGCGAACTCTGATGGCATTGCGTTGAAGCCTCTAACGTCGACAGCGGCGATAGAGACAGGTGACAGGTGACGTTCTGTCGCAGCGAACGTAGAGCACATTAAAACAGTTTTATCAGGGGAAATGCAGATTGTAATGGTTTTGTTTTTCTCTTTCTTTCTTTTTTTTTTTTTTTTTTTTTTAGTGTGTGGTTATGTATAAAATATGATGAATGTATCGTATTATCCTGCAGCGTTATTGGGCTTACTTTGGAGGTTGCAAGCGAACTGGTATGTGTGTGTGTGTGTGTGTGTGTGTGTGTGTGTGTGTGTGT